>OZ018330.1:44260893-45460893 GCA_963969495.1 Ceratothoa steindachneri | reverse complement strand
CCATAGATCACAATCCGGTCTCCGAACTAGGCACGTCGCGTAATCTCGCGTACCGAGTGGTGTATTGCCACCAGCTCGGCCGTGAAGACAGACGCAGCGCCTGGTAGAGCCCCGCTGACTTCAAACAGAGGGGATACGGCGTGGAAGCAGACCACCTCTTGGGACTTGGAGCCATCCGTATACACTGGCACGGTTCCATCGTGACACGATGTGTGCTCCAAAAAGGTCGAACGCAATACTCCCAACGCCGTACAAGCTTTGGGAGCAGAGGCGTGGCGACAAATAGCCAAATGTGGTACCCTCCAGGGTGGCGTCCTGGGCAGAACCAGGGGCGCCATCGGCCCGAGAGCTATATCTACCTCTCGAAGGAGTTTCCTGGCCCTAAACTCAAAGGGCTTAGGGTATGACTGGCGTTCTCGGCGGCCGAGGTACCATCGAGATCAGCTGCGGAAGCAGTGAGAGCTGTTGGTGACTGAGGGAGGCGCCAGGCTCGCGCGTACAGGCGAGTGATGCACTGCACGCGGCGCAGAGCGAGTGGCATCTCCCCACCATCGACCAACAGGCTCTCAATGGGGAAAGTGCGGAAGGCACCGGTCGCCAGGCGAAGGCCGGTGTGGTGGATTGAATCCACCTTCCGAAATAAACGCTCGGCTGCGGATGCATAAAACTCGCATCCGTAGTCGAGCTTCGAACGAACAAAGGATCGATAAAAAAGTAGGACAGTAGTCCTATCAGCGCTTCAAGCGCTGAACGTGACGGAACGGAGAATGTCCATGGCGTGGGTACAAGATATCCTAAGGCTGCGAATATGAGCCTCCCAGGTGAAGCGTCGGTCGAATACAAGACCAAGGAAACGGTGCGACTCAACCACATCCAGGCGCACCCCATTAAGAAACAAATATGGGTCGGGGTGAAGCCGTGGATGGCGGCAGAAGTGAACCACCTTAGTCTTGGCCAAAGAAAACCGAAACCTGTGCGCTTCGGCATAGCGAGAGACGAGGTTCAATGCCTGTTGGAGTCGATGCTCCAGAGTTGGCATCTGGGCCGCGCCAAAAGAGATCGAAAGGTCGTCCACGTAGAGCGTAGCGAGAAAATCTTCCGGCAGCACCGAGGTGATGCCGTTGATGTTCAGGGCAAAGTGTGTGACACTGAGGACACTTCCCTGCGGGACACCCTCTTCCTGCTCCTTTGGGCCGGAGAGGGCTCCCCTACCCGTACGCCGAATCGACGATCTCGCAAAAATTAAGATATAAAAATTGGAAGGCGTCCCGTCGCCGCCATCGTGTGGAGAGTCTCCATGATACCGTATCGCCATGCGGTATCATAGGCCTTCTCCAGATCGAAAAACACCGTGGCGTAGTGCTGTCTACGAAGGAAAGCCTCGCAGACGGCATTTTCCAGTCGGAGCAGAGCATCCGACGTGGAGTGGAACTTGCGGAGGCCGCACTGTGCAAAGACAGATGGCCTCCGCTCTCCAGGAAAAAGACTAATCTAACATTTACCAATTTCTCCATCAACTTGCCCATGCAAGAGGTTAGCGAGATTGGGCGGAAACCGCTCGTAGTAGAGTGATATCTCCTCGGTTTGCGAAAGGCGAGCACAGTAGCGATTCGCCAGGAGTCTGGGAGAAGACCTTCCACCCAGATCCTGTTGAACAAATCTAACAGAAAGGCCATGCCTCGCTCACCCAGGTATATATACATATACATATATATATATATATACATACATATACATATATATATATATATATATATATATATATATATATATATATATATATATATATATATATATATATACATATATATATATATATACATACATATACATATATATATATACATACATATACATATATATATATACATACATATACATATATATATATACATATATATACATATATATATATACATACATATACATATATATACATATATATACATATACATACATACACATATATATACATATATATACATATACATACATACATATATATATATATATATATATATATATATATATATATATATATATATATAATATATTATATATATATACACACACACAGTGGGCCATAAAAGTTTACAACACTAAAAATTTCAAATTTACATAGGTACTTTTAGTGAAAGGTCAATTCACAATGTATATTATGATCACTGTAAAAACTGACTATTTGGTCTTTCAAATTGAAAATGCTGTCCAAGATTCTTCCCCCGAGACAAACAGCAAACTTTAGAATGATATTGGAAGTGTACAACTTCTGTTTGATAGTCATTTTTTAGCATGGCACCAAAGTAACAATCATGAGTGGAATTGCTTCTAATAAAGTTAACAATGCCTATGATTTTATGTCTTTTAGATTTCCACAAAAGATTAGGATTGGGGGGGGGGGGCAATTTGTATCCAGGGAACTAGTCGCCTTAAGATAATTGAAGGGACTATGAACCAATAGAGATACATAAGAGGTACTTAGAGGCTGTCTAGAACCACAAGTAAGGGAATGGTATGAAAATAAGTGTTGGATTTTTCAACATTACTCAGTCCCCATGCAATACAGCAAAATCGGTAAAGAAGTGGTGCGACGAAAATAAGCAGGAAATTGCCTGACATAAACCCAAATTTGGTACCATTCAATTAACATCAAGGATATTTGCAAAACACTAATTTGTGGCAAGCCTCGTCATGTACAAGCCCTTAATGGTGCTAAAGGGAGAAAACTGACTATTGAAATACTAGTTCTGTATAAATAATAGGAAATAAATCACATCAATAAATAAATTCAGCTTATTTGACCTTATATAAAAATACCAAAAATCCATAATATTTTTTAAAAGTAGTAAGATCATTCTGCTCGAGACAGTGCAAAGAGAGCAACAAAGATGAAACTTTACCTGAAGAACATTGAATATGTATAGGTTGAAGGTGCTAAATATATGTTCTCATTAGAAAGGTGTACGAGAATATAGACCAACCAAGGTCGTAATTTTGCCAGGGACAGGGTTGGTCACAATTTTGCCAGCCTGGTCAATTTATATGTGAGAGCAGATATGATTAAGCTTTTTAAAAAAAAATTCTGGGATAGATAAGTTGTATTTTAGCAGGGTAAGTAGGATGAGGGTGCTCAGATACAAACCAACCCACTAGGGGTGATAATATATTGATTTAGTTCTAACAAATATGGAAGAAGGTATTAGTGATACAGAGATTGGGGAAAATTTAGGAAATAGGAACCATTGTAAAATTAATTTTAAAAATGGAACAAGGTTCTTAGTAGAATTAATAAGAAAAGCAGATCATAGTAGTGTGAGGAGGTACCTGGAAATGAGTGAGGTCAAGTCAGGAAATGTGTTATCTTAAGATAACCCTCAGGTAGACAGGAATCCTGTTAATCAGGAATGAGACAATTAGTTAATTGCAGGATATATAGAGATTACAGTCAAGGCTATGTACCAAAATGGATATAGAATAAAATTAAGCATCATATTGAAATTAAAAGGGGTACTTATAGAAAAAGAAAAAAATGAAGGTCAATTAAGGCAGAGATAGACTTAGGAGATTAAATAGTTATTTCAGGAAATTAAAGCAGTAAAAAAGGCAAAGGAAGATCCAAAAATTTCTTTCAATTATACAGAACTAAGATTAGAAATAAAATAGGCTCACTTAAAACTATACGACATTTAGTGAGTGATAGTGATTCAATGGCTATCAAATAAGCATTTTTTTCAGTAATTACACAGTACAGACTAGGATATTCTAATTGTAACTGGGGGAAGCTTGAGCTTCAGGGAAAATGAGTGTTGGGGCCATTGTGATTCTTGATTTATATTGATGATCTTGATTGATATTGATGATTTTGACTCAGTTATAAGTAGTCATGTGAACACTAATGTGATGGAAGCATCCTCCTTGCAGAGTTTTAAAAATATATCTGATAGATTTAAGCATGAGGGTGCTATGTGAAACTGAACTGGGTGATGGGAATAGGAGCTGCAACATATAGGATATTGATTAGCCTTTTGCAGACTCCTTTGTTTATGTTCTTATGTCCAATTACTGACCGATGAGTTTGACATCAGTAGAGGGGAAAATAATGGAATCTATAATAGTAAAATCTATTGGGATCACATAGATAAACAAGAAAAGCAATCTGCAAAAGGCTATAAAAAGCAGTAGCTGCACATGATTTCCTTTTTGACAAGCCATGATGGTGATTCCTTTTTAAGCAGTAGCCTCATGCTTTACTTTTTGACAAGCCATGATGGTGAAGACTTTTTAAGCAGTTCAGACAATCTTTTACATGCAGTTTATGGGAGGGGGTGGTGGTTAAGATGAACTCTGATAGGTCATTGAGGCTTTCAATATAGGTTGAATTGTTGAATTATATTAAGTACCAACTATTAATCTTCTTCTTAACATTTTAAGTCACTATGTTCCTCCTCAGAGGGTTGGACATTTGATAGCTGATCTCCACCTCTCACATTATAAACCAACTCTTTGCTAAGGCCGAGGTTTTTCACATCCTCTTAACACAATTTTGCAATGCTTTCCTTGGCCTACCTCTAGGCAAGCTAGCATTCACCACCATCATTCTCACCCTCCCTATTGGATCATCAGGCTCTGCTCTCATCACAAGACCATACCACCTCATCTATTAATACTTAAAACAAATTGCTGTTTTTCCATATCTCATTATACCATTTTTCCCAAGTGGGGGGTCTTTGCCCAGGCACACAGCCCAATTGAATTTACTTTTAGTGGTGATCAGTTGCCTGAAATATATATGGGAAGAGGACAAATCATTATGGGATATAGTTCAAAGAGCAACTGAACACCGTCTTCTGTAGTATTACCCAACTACAAATGGTGATGTTCAGAAAATTTATTAAAATTAATGACGGCCGTTTGGTTTTAACTTTTTTGTATATTCAAAAGATTTTAGCAAAGTTTTCTAAAAATAATTTTCTACATTAATCTTTAGAAGAGGGAAATAGCTACTGGCCCCTATAAGAGCAAAACAAAATTAAAGTATTAGATGGGGGGAGGGGGGAGTCATGATGATTGTTTTCTATATATATTTCAAAAAGAATTGTTTGGGGATTTTTCTTGCCTTTAGGCCTTGAAAATAAGCATGGATGTGAAAATGAGATGCCAAAAGTAAATAAGTTCTGGAAAACTTTTAATTGTTTTTAGATCAAAACCAAGTTACTAGACCCAGTATATAGGGAGTTGGCCATAGACCAAAAGTTAGCATGCAAAATGCAAGCTGCTCCTTTAAGGAGGAATAACAATCAACTGCTTTGTCAAATTTTATAATTTCACTGAAGACAAAAGCCGCAATGGCCTATCAAAACCTCTGACAAACTGCATCCATACGATTGTGTTAGATCATGCATCTACAATATATAATTTAAACTCATATATTCATCCAATCTCCGCTTGAAAACATTAAAGTTTCACCTGCCCACTCACGGTCTCAGGTGAAAGAATATTGCATCTAACCTACACCTGTTTTTTTTTTCAAGTTGTGACCCTAGTCCTATTACTACCTTCCAACTCAAATAACTTGCAAAAATCCAGCTTATCCATCCCAGAGCAGATTTTAAAATGTTCAATCATATCTCCCCTCATACACCATCTTTCAATGGAGTTATTTGGGTCATCTTTACTTCCCTTCTTAAAAATTGTCACTACATTCACTATTGCTCCAAACTTTAGTGATCTAGTAAATATCTTCTCAAGAGCTAATGCAATACTATCTACACCTTCTTTAACTAACCTAGAATGAATGTTGCTGGGCCAGATGCCTTACTAGTATTTAAGCGGAATATAGAGTAGTGATCAAATTATTATGGATTTATTGACAATTCATAATTTTTCAGGGAAATGGTTATAGTTATTTTATTGACAAGTAATCAATTTATTTTTATACATGTGGCCAAAATATTCTTTCTTACATTAATACTTGGTTCAACATCCTTTAGCCGCTTCAAGTTCTTTAATACGCTCTGGTCATTATGGGAACTTTGTTGTATTTCACTTTTTAGAATATATACCAGGTCTTCATTATATGCATGTTAGGCATATGCGACTACCCTAAATCTGCCAAGAATTCATTGTATGCAAGAAAAATTTCCTCATATGTGAGCCATGTGTGTGGTGGCAGTAGTGCACTCGGACAAGGCCAGCTGTGAAATGGATGGCGCGCTTAGTTTGCATAAACACACTGCGAGGTAAACAACTATACTCGCCCGGTGCTTGATTGTGAATATTTTTTAATATGGCTTTAAGCATCCTCTGCCTAGTACAAGTGGTGGTGCTTAAATTAAACGCAAGAGGACTGCTCTAAGTTTGGAAACAAAGTTAGAAATTATTAACAGAGCAGAAAGTGGTGAGGGAGCGTCTGCTCTCAGTCATAATTATAACCTTGGTGAGTCAACTATTTGTAACATTGTGAAAAGTGGCAACAAAATCTGTGCTTCAGTCATCAGTTCATCACATCTCTCGGTTAAAATTATCACTAACGTAGGCAGTTCAGTTATGGAGATGGAAAAATTACTCATGTACATTGAGCATGAGAATAAAAAGAAAGGTCAGGTAATTAATAGTGCGGTTAGGGTTAAAATTTTGAAAATTTATGAACGTTTGTATCGTGAAAGCGGTGAGGATATGAGTAATAATTCACTCATAACCAGTAAAGGGAGGTATACCAGGTTTATGAAAAGAAATAATATTCATAATCTGGCCATTTGTTGTGAAAAATGAAGCTGATTATGAAGCTGATGCACGCTACACTGAGCAGCTTCAGGCAATTGTGGAGGAGATGGGCTTCACGAGGAAGCAAGTGTTCGATGCAGACGAGACTGGGCTATTTTGGAAATGTATGCCCAGGACATACATTTTCAAAAAGAGAAAATTGCTCCAAGGTTTAAGGCTGCCAAAGATTGCCTTACACTGCTTTTCTGTGTGAATGCTGTCAGAGACTGTAAATTAAAGCCACTGTTGGTTTATCATTCAAACAACCCACATGCTCTGAAGGGTTTAAGCAAGAAAATGCTTCCAGTTCACTGGGCATCAAATAAGAAGGGTTGGGTAACAGGTCCAAGATTTTGAAGATCAGAATCACTGCTGTGGAAACCAAGTATTATTGCAAGGAACAAAACTTGACATTATATCCCAAACATTTAGACAGTATCAACCCTAACATTACAGTAGGGTAGCTGCCCCCAAATATTACATCATTGATACAACCTCACGACCAGGGAGTCATCTACATTTAAGGCCTATTTTCTCCAATGGACATTCTCCCAGATGTTAGATGATACAGATTACTTTGAAGCCCCAGGAACCAAGCCTGCTGTGAGGGAGTGGTGAGTCATGGAACGCAACCCCCTAAAATTAACGTAAAACTAGGTTCGATATATGCAAATTCACACTATGCGAGGTTTTTGCAGAACCTAACACACACACCTCTAGCATATAACAAAGACCTGGTGTACCATAAACTCTCAATAGGGTTCATGTCTGGGGATTTTCCAGGCCATAATAACAGTTCAATGCCATTTTGTGCACACCATGTCTTCACTAAGTGCTCTGTGTGACAAGGAGCTGAGTCTGGCTGAAATATGCTTGATCCATCACTGAATCATTCCCTCATTTGAGGTACCAAACGGTTATTCAGTACTTCAATATACTTATACTGATTCATACCTTCAACAATCTTCAAGCGACTTGACTTATACAAAATTGCTCCACACACCATGATTTTCTCTGACTTGGCAATATCTTTGGGTTTTAGTGCACTATCACTCAATAAAACTTTGATCTGTCCAATTTTCCAAGGACTCAAGTCAATGACTTTACCCATAGCTGTTTAATTTCTTTTTATCTATTACATTGCAAGAAAAAATAGTTACTACGAGGGGCAGTTCCACCATGTTGTGAGTCCCTTGAAGATGACCCCCATCCAGGATGCCCGTTAGACTGACCAACAAGGACAATGTGGCCAGTGTAGAGGATGATCCTCGAAAATCCACAGGTGAAGGTCGAAGAAATCAAGCGAGAACTTGTAAGATCACATGGAAGTGTTATCAACATCATCCACGACAATTTGGCCATGACCAAGGTCTCTGCCTGTTGGGTCCCTAGAAACCTCACACCCCATGATCGACTTTAACGTCATCAAAGTCCACAAGGCCAGAGTTGCACAAGCTGCCCTGCGTGAGTGTGGATTCAAGGAGCTCAACCATCCCCCTACAGTCCAGGTCTGGGCCCTAGCGACTACTTTTTATTCCACCAGTTCAAAGCTGCACTATGTGGACACCAGTTTGGGGACGAGGAAGATGTCCAGCTCACCACCCAGGAGTGGATTGAACAGCAGTCGGGAGATTTCTGTTTGTCGGGAATTCAAAGCCTCAGGGACAAGTGGCGCAAGTGCATTGAAGTCAAGGGTAGTTATATTGAAAAATAATAAAACACTTTTCCTTATATCCGAATTGCAAAACTTATTGACCACCCCTCATAGCATTGCTTCAAATCTAAATAATTCTATTAGGCAAGGAGAAGTTGAGTCATTGTGGATAGATATTAGGTTAGGTAAAAATAGAATAATACACTTGGGAGCCTTGAGTGATGGTATATAAGTTGGTAATTGTTTACTTTAGTGCCGCACAATTTTCTAGCGTTTTTTTGTTTATAGTTGCTTTTCTGCCCCACTCGCTTCATTGTTTTGATTGAGCCAATGGAAACTACTTTTATTTAAGGTTGTCTTTTTACATTTATAATTTACTTCAGGCTGGTGGGTAAAGTTTCTCCATAAACCAAAACACCACAATCACGATTTGTTCAACAGACAGATGGGAGCTGGCGAAAAAAAAGTCCCTTTGCAAGCAGACGATTTGAATCGGTACCGTTCTCTGTTGCTCCCCATGCCAACAAACAACTTATCGCACAAGAAAAGATCTTTGGTAACACTTGATGACTTACAGGTCTGACACTTGCTTGTGGTGTTTATTAGCTGATGGTACACTAAAAAATTTAAGGTTCTATCATCGGATAATGACAGTGGATAGACAATAAGCAAACACTTGCTATTTTCAAAATCTGCATGATTAGCCCTACATTCAAGTATTTCTACCATCCAAGTGGATGGAAAAGAAGCATTGATTTTCAAAATTCAAAACTACTAAGTTTGGTTTTTGTATGTCAAACATTTGATAGTAAACCACCCTATACTGAATGGATAGTTTTGTAATGCTAAAATAAAATAGTGCCATACAAAATAGTTTGTCGAAAAAGGAAAAAAAAAAGAAAGTAATGGCAAACAAAATGTCTTTTTTTAAGTTGATTTTGCCTTCACTTGACAAACACAAATCATTGAAAATAGGAAAAAAGTGATTTCATTTAAAAACAAAACACAGTAAAACTAAATCACAAGAATAGTGTCAGGCATAGATTAGTTAGGAGATTGATAATCAACTTAGAAAAAAAACCCATCCCCCCTACTTCTTACCGGTCTTAGAAGCATAAAAAGGGGGAAAAATAAACGTTTATGATTGCCCAATGGCAGTGTTTTTCAGTGGGCTTGCTGAAAAACAGAAAAAAAAGCAAAAATCGCTAACAAAATTGTGCGCCAGTAAAATTAACAATTACTGCTAAATTAATTAATTTGAAATCATAGAAGTTGATAGAATACTTTGGGGATAATATTTTGACTCAATTGTTAATAAGACAACAAGGGGTGCCAATATATTAGATCTGGTTCTTTCAAATGATGATCACTTGGTTCAGGAATTAAATGTCGGGGAACCATTGTGATTAAATCATCATCAGATGGTTCTTTTTAACTTAGGAATAAGGGAAAGAATGTCAACAACACTAAAAAATCTCCAAATTTTCATTGGGCGATTATGATAAACTACATAACTTGGTGAATCAGGTCAAGTCGGATATAGAATTCTGTGTTAAGAATACTTGTGAGATGTGGGACACTTTTAAGACTATATTAAACATAGTCCAGTAGCAGTGTATCCCAATGAAGGCTATTAGGAAGAAATGTAAGAAGCTATTGTGATGGAATCATGAGATAGGTTAATTTCTGACAAGAAACGGACATACCAGAGATTACTGGGAAAAAGTACTCTTCCCCATTTAAATCATTAAAGGTTGGCCAGAAATGAGCTAAATAAGATTATTAAGAAGAATAAAAGGGCGGCAGAAATTAATTTAGCTCCAAATAATAAAGATCCAAGAAAATTCTTTAGCTATTATTAAATTAATAAAATTGGTCCTATTAAATATGAAGGGGTTTTGAAAGACTGATGAGGAAATAGTAGAGGTTCTTGATGATTATTTTTCTTGACTGTTTACATAAGAAAATCTATATAGGGAAGTGATGTCGAATACCATTAATGGAGATAGGGAAGTAAAGGGCTTACAGTAGTGATCAAATTATTATAGATTTCTTGAAAATTCATAATTTTTTTTATAAGTCAATAATGAGGTTATTTTATCATATTAGTGTGAAATAACTATTGTATATTTTTGAAGGGTAATTATTAGTCTGTTTTGCTTCATTTTCTGCTAAACTTGTTGAAATAAAAGAAGGCAACACTTCGGTTTTTCCTGCTGCAGCAACTGTTAACCTCGTGCCTCAGTTCCAATTCAGTGCGCAGGGCAAGAGTGTGAAAGTTATTCTCTTTTGCTGTTACTGACCCATTAATTCAACTAGTGTGCATTTTGCTTGCCTGTGGAGGATAAGAGGGGCGGTCAATAAGTTTTGCAATTCGGATATAAGGAAATGAGATATGAGGCTTCAAATTCCGGGCTGCTGTTCAATCCACTCCTGGACGGCAAGCTGGACATCTTCATCGTCCCCCAAACTGGCAGCCTTGAGCTGGGGGAATAAAAAGTAGTTGCTAGGGGCCAGATCTGGACTGTAGGGAAGATGGTTGAGCTCCTTGAATGGGCAACTCTGGCCTTGTGGACTTTGACGACATTGAAGTCAATCATGGGGGGTTAGGTTTCTAGGGACCCAACGGGCAGAGACCTTGGTCATGGCCAAATTGTCGTGGATGATGTTGATAACATTTCCATGTGTTATTCCAAGTTCTCGCTCAATTTCTTTGACCTTTACCCATCGATTTTCGAGGATCATCCTCTCCACACAGGCCACATTGTCCTCATTGGTCACATCTGATGGGTGTCATCTTCAAGGGACTCACAACATTGCGGAACTCCCTATTCCAGCGAGCAATGGTTGCATAGGAAAGGGCAGTGTCGGTGTACACTGCAACCATGCGTTCATGGATCTCTTTTGCATTCTTGCCTTCCTTGGTCAAAAATGTTATCACTGAGCGGTGCTCAACCTTCTCCATTGTTGGTGATGATCTGTGATCAGCTACTACTTCTTAAATAGATGAGGCAGGAGTGTGCAGCTGCAGGTCCTGACTTGTCATAACTTGTCCTAACACCTCCACAAACAGCCATCCCCCTTCCTCTGCTTTGCCCTACTGATTCGCAAAACTTATTGACCGCCCCTCGTATTTCTGATTTAAATAATCAAACCATCACCAGTCCTGTTTCTCCATTGACTAATTAATGTACCTACATATCATAACCCTGTAGTTCAAATTCACTCATATTGTCATTAAATTTATTTTCATTAACTCACGATTCTATTATGCATACTATATATTTTAATCAATAATATAACTAATAACATCCTTCTTATTCATGCATTGGATGGACTCCATTTGAGCAAGGATGGGGTTGAGGTGTTGTGATAGGAGTTAGATAGAGTCATTAGGTCTTTACAGGTGGTCAAGGAAATATGAAAGTAGAGGATGGGGTAGGGAAAGGAAAGAGATGCAGAGGAGAAAGAGCAGAAGGTATACAGGATAAAAGTGGTGGTTCATGGATAGGAGGGCTGAGTTGTCTTTATGCCAATGCTCGTAGCTTTAGAAATAAGAAGGATGAGTTATTTAGTTATATATTAATGATGAAGATATAGATATATGTGAAATAGAATCTTGGGTTAATGAAAATAAATTTAATGACAATATGAATGAATTTGAACAACTGCAGGATTATGGTAGATATGTACATTGCTCAAAGGAGAGAGGACTGATGGTGGGTTGATTGTTTATATCAGAAATAGTATGCCCTTTTCTTCTCAGAAATTTCCCTATCTCATGATTCCTTCAACCCACAATGGCTTCCTACATTTCTTCCTAATAGACTTCATCATTGGGACACACTGCTTCTGGACTATGTCTATATCAATTCAACCACCAGTCATTTTTGCCACTGACTCAGATTTTCTTGCAAATTACTGTACTTATTGACATCAATGAGACAAATTCAATAGTATGTGTCTCACCTCTGTAGGTCAAATGGTTTCTGAGATGTTGGGTCAAAAAGGTCATTTTTGCAAAAAGTGAAAAAATTCAGTAAAATATCTCAAGAGATTATTGCACCTACAGAGCTCATTCTGATACCATTTTAAAGCTAATAAGATTCCCTACAACTTTTATTAATGCATATATTTCCTTACAAAGTCAAACAAAAAAGTTGACCTTTGACCTTAAAAAGGTCACAACGTAATCTATTTTTTTTTGGTGATTTCCCCTAAAAGTTTGTACATATGTATAGCAAAGTGTTCATAAAGAATTTTCTTTGAAGATGTTTATTTTAGGAGCTACAGATTTTTATGTGTTTGACGTGTACTGTATATTGTAATTACCATGGGCATAGCCAGCCCTCAAGTTTTAGGGGGCAATACCATTCAGGAGGGAGCACTTTTAAGGAGGGAGCAAAGTGCAGTCACAGTGAAGTCCTAAATGAGAGCCTGCAAGACTAAAAGTATCATTTTGAAGCTGAAAGAAAAAATATAAAATGCTAAATTTTATAGACATTCACACAAAGTAATGAGAAAATATAAGGAAAGGGTAACAAATCTGTTTTTACTTCCAAATGTAAAATATTCTCCATGAACAGGATGGGGGGGCCCCACAAACACTACCCTCCCCCATCTAGGAAGGGATAAAGCAAGTCATAAGTTTACTTGCAGTCATAAGTTTATAGAATGCTTTAAGGATAATTTTTTGACTCAACTTGTTAATAAGCCAACAAGGGGTGCCAATATATTAGATCTGGTTCTTTCATAACATAACATAACATAACATAATTTAACGGATGACAAAAGCCACAAGGGCCTATCAAAGGTCATCCGCATCCATCAAATCCCACCCATATAATGCATCCATAGGATTTTGTCAGATCATGCAGCTACAATATACAATTTAACAATCCATAGGAATGTCCAACCATGCATCTACAATATATAATTTAAAGCCTCCATAGGAGTCTGTCAAAAACAAAATCAAAATCCCCCAAAATATACAATAAAAAGAAACTGCATCCACAGGAATGAGTCAAGAAACATATCCACATACCAAAAAGTAAGAAATTAACCCTCCATAGCCATATAATCATCCAATCTGCACTTGAAAAAATTCAAGTTTGGGCTGTCTACAGTCTCAGGTGGCAAACTATTCCAATAATCTATAATCTACCACTCTGTTAGTGAAAAAATATTTTCTAACATCCAGTCTGCACCTCTGTTTTTTAATCTTTAAGTGGTGGCCTCTAGTTCTATTACTACCTTCTAACTCAAATAACTTGCTGAAATCTAATTTATCCATCCCAGAAAAGATTTTAAAAAGCTCAATCATATCTCCCCTCAAACACCTTCTTTCAAATGAAAACATATTTAATACCCTCAGTCTATCTTCATATTCAAGTTGCTTCAGGGATGGTATTATTTTTGTTGCCCTCAAATGATGATCACTTGGTTCGGGAATTGACTGTCACAAAAGCATTGGGAAATAGTGATTATCAGATGGTTAATTTTAACTTGGGAATAGCAAAACGTAGAACATCAACAAATGCCACAAAAAAGTCCAAACTTTTATAGGGGGGATTAAGATAAATTATGAAAATTGATAATCAGATTAGGTAGGATATAGAATTTAGGGGGAAGAATACTTATGAGATGTGGGACACTTTTAAGACTATACTAAACATAGTCCAGGAGCAGTGTATTACAATGAAGGTTATTAGGAAGAAATGTAGGAAGCCGTTGTGGTGGAATCAGGAGCTAGCTAGGAAAATTTCTAAGAAGAAAAGGACATACAAGGGATCACATAGAAAGTATTTTTGACAATTTAAATCATTATAGGTCAACCAGAAATGGGCTAAATAAGATTATTAAGAAGAGCAAAAGGGGTGGCAGAAATCAATTTAGCTCAAAATAATAATAATAAAGATCCAAGAAAATTCTTTAGCTATTATAGAATTAATAACAAATCTAACATGATAAAATAGGGCCTATTAGATATGAAGGGGTTTTGAAAAAATGATGAGGAAATAGTAGAGGTTCTTAATCAAGATAGATTAATTGATGATAATTCTAGGTGAAGGGAAGTAGCGTTGAATACTGTTAATGTGAACAGGGAAATAATTAAAGGGCTTATATTGGAGTTAAATACTAGTAAGTTATCTGGCCCAGACAACATTCATTTTAAGCTACTCAAGAAAGGTGTAGATAGTATTGCAGTAGCTAATAAGATATATACTAGATCACTAGAGTTTGGAGAAATACCTAATGATTGTAATTAGTAAATGTAGTGCCAATTTTTAAAAAGGGAAGTAAAGAGGACCCAAATAACGTTAGGCCGGTAAGCTTAACTTCTATCCTCTGTAAAATTCTTTGAGAATATAGTTAAGAAGGGGATTTCTGACCATCTAGAGTGTGGTAGGTTAATAAATGATGCTCAGCATGGGTTTAGAAGAGGTAGATAAGTGTTTAATAAATTTACTGGATTTTATGGATTATGTTACAAAACAATTAGATAAGGGAGAGAATGTTGATGTAACTTACTTAGATTTTAGCAAAGCTTTTGATAAGGTTCTACATAGGAGACTAGTGGGGTGAGAACACAGTGGAGGGGTGTTATCAGTGGTGTACCTCAGGAATCCGTTCTAGGCCCTTTATTATTCAGTTTATATAAATGATCTTGGGAAGGCTGTAAATAGCAAAGTATCAATTTTTGCTGATGATACTAAATTGGCAGCTGTAGCCAAAGAAGATAAGGGTAGCTTTAAAGTGCTCAGAAGTGGCAGATGACTTTTAACCTTACAGGGATAATAGGGAATTTAGCTATGAAATGGATGGGCATCGGCTGAATTCAGTTGAGGATGAGAAGGACTTAGGCTTAGTAGATATGACACTCGTTTTCAAAACAGCGTATTGAGGCAACAAATAGAGCAAATGGAGTGGGTGCTATAATACATTAAGAGGAATGTTAGCTACAAGAGTAAAGAGGTTATCCTTAAACTCTACAACTTGTATATTAGGCCACATTTAGACATGACATCAACCTGCTAGTCAGTACAAAGGAAGGCAACAAAACTAATACATTCAAGCACCTTAAGAACATAAGAAGAGAAGGAGACGCAAAAGACCATTCATGGCCTACACTTGGCAGCTCCTGTTCCAGTCAACACACAAAAGATTTCTTACCAGAGAAAAGTCATCAACATTGTCACCCTTTACAGGAGTTCGTCAGATCTAATCTACAATATACATAAAATGCATCCAGAGGATTATGTCCATTCATGCAACCGCAAAATATAATCTCCCCACTCCTTAGAAAAATATATACATATGTACATAAAAAAGTCAGTCCCATCTAGCAGCTTCATCCATATATTTATCTAATCTATTCTTAAAACTACCCAGAGAGGAGGCTTCTATCACATGTCTAGTGAGCCTATTCCATTCATATACCACACGATTTGTAAACCAATTCCTCCCAATCTCCTTCCTAAACCTATACTTATCAAGCTTAAACCCATTGCTACGTGTCCTGTCATGTTCACTAAGTATAAGAACCTTACCCAGAACCCCTTTATTATATCCTTTTATCCATTTGAAGACTTCAATCAATTCCCCTCTGACTCTTCTCCTTTCCAATGTATGTAGATTTAGTTTTCTGAGCCTTTCACCATAAGGTAAGTTCCTTAGCCCACCAATCATCTTTGTCATCCTTCTCTGCACAAACTCAAGCAAATCAATATCCTTCCTATAATATGGTGACCAAAATTGTACTGCATAGTCTAGATGAGGCTTAACTAGCGCCAGATACAGTTTTAGAATGACTTCAGCACTCTTATTGCTTACACTCCTCCTAATGAATCCCAATATCCTATTAGCTTTATTCTTAGCATTTAGGCATTGCTTTCTAGGACGAAGGTCTGAACTTACCAAAATACCCAAGTCCCTCTCACAATCGGTCCTCCCTAAATTTCTCCCATTTAATTTATAACTATTCAGTGGATTATTTCTACCTATACTAAGTACACTACATTTGTCTATGTTAAACTTCATTTGCCATTTCTCAGCCCAATTGGACAGAATGGTCAATTCCTCCTGCATTACAACAGCATCAGAATCAGCCCTAATGGCCCTACCTAGCTTAGTATCATCAGCAAATTTACTCAGGTCACTACTTATACCTATGTCAAGATCATTAATATAAATTAAGAATAGCAAGGGACCCAAAACAGATCCTTGCGGAACTCCACTGCTAACACACCCCCATTCAGATTTAACTCCATCTATACTAACTCTTTGTTGTCTGCACCAAACCATGACTGAATCCACCTAAATATACTGCCATTGATCCTGTGTGCTTTAACTTTGCTCAGAAGCCGTAAATGTGGCACTCGATCAAAAGCCTTACTAAAGTCCAAGTGGCACAATGCCACTCTCCAATGATTTTCTAAAGATGCATGCTAGGGGCTCACTTAACACATCCTTACATTCTTTCAAAATTCTAGGAAAGACCTCATCAGGACCGGGTGCTTTACTACTTTTTGATTTTATCAATTTCCTTTGTCACTATCTCCTTTGTGATCAAGATATCCTTTAATTTCTCTTCATCATTACCCCGAAAGATCATTGAGACCTCGGGTATATTTAGAGTATCCTCCTGTGTAAATACTGAGAGAAAAAAGTCATTTAGCATTCCAGCCATTGAGTCCCTATCACTCACTAATTCTTCATTGGGATCTATAAGTGGGCCTATTTTATCTCTAACCTTAGTTTTGTATAATTGATAAAAACTTTTAGGATCTTCCTTTGCCCTATTTGCCACTTTAATTTCATAATTTCTCCTTGCTACTCTAATTAACTTTTTAACATCTCTTGCTAGTTCATTATATCTCTGCCTTAAGTGATCCTCTCCATTTCTTATTTTCTTATAAATGCCCTTTTTAATGCTAATATAATGCTTAATTTTATCTGTCATCCATTTTGGGTCATTATTTTTAGTCCTAATCTCCTTATATGGAATGTTAATCATCTGACCTGTAATTAATTGCTCAATTATTCTTTCATACTCCTCTTCAATTGTAATCTCTTCCTCCTGGTGATTAATGTCTCCACTAACTGATATCATTGAATCTATTCCTGATTTGATTTCATTGCCTGGTTTCTGTACAACTGCCTCCAGGTAAGTCCTTAGCCCATTATAATTTGCTCTTCTAAAGTCAGGAATTTTAACATTGTTCATGCTACTATCAATACCATTCCATTTCATCTTGAATCTAATTTCACAATGGTCACTATTACCCAAATTTCCTCCAATCTCAGTATCCTTAATAACTTCTTCCCTATTTGTCAGAACTAAATCCAGTATATTATTACCTCTAGTGGGTTCGTTAATAATCTGCCTCAGAAAATTATCTTGGACAACATTAAAAAATTCCTCAGCCTCCTGATCACCCACAGGAGCTTCCCAGTCTATATTTCTGTAATTAAAATCGCCCATTATACACACATGATTACTTCTACATGCCCGTTCTATCTCCTGCCACAGAAGATTTGAAGCTTCCTTACTAAGATTTGGTGGTCTGTATAATAATCCTATGACAAGCTTGTTTTTACCTTCCTTTACATTTAGCCATAATGACTCTGTGTTATCATCTAATTTAATTGTACTGTTTACACAACAATGGAGATTATCTTTAATATAAATAATAACCCCTCCTCATGCCCTTCCTATTCCTATCTGTATGGAACATGTTAAAGACCTCAATCTCAACCTCAGGTTTAAAGTGATTACCTGCCAAATCAAGCCATGACTCTGTTATCGCAATTATATCAAAATATGAAGATAGACTGAAAGTACTAAATATGTTCTCATTTGAGAGATGTGTGAGGGGAGATATGATTGAGCTTTTTAAAATCTGTTCTAGGATGGATAAATTGGATTTTAGCAGATTATTCGAGTTGGAAGGTAGTAATAGGACTAGGGGTCACCACTTAAAAATTTTTAAAAACAGAGGTGCAGGTTGGATGTTAGAAAATAATGGTAATACTTCAGATTCAAGGGGCACGGTAGATGGCACTGTTAGTCGGCTACAATTTTGGGCCCCGAATCTGAAGTGTTACCAAAATAATTTTTCACCAATAGAATGGTAGATTACTGGAATAGTTTGCCATCTAAGATGGTAGACAGTCCAAACTTAAATGTTTTCAAATACAGATTAAATGATTATATGGAGAGGGAGGGTTAACTTTGGAGGGTATTCTGGACTCATTCCTGTGGATGGAGTTTTTTATTATTGTATATTACGATTGATTTGGATTTTGACGAATCTGTGTAAGGTTCTAATAATATATTGTAGATATATGATCTGACACAATCATATGGATGCATTTTGTGGGTGGGTTTTGACAAATGCCGATGACCTTTGATAAGCCCTTGTGGCTTTTGTCATCCATAAATTATGTTGGTAAAGATGAAGATCAGCACCACGCAGGGAAAAGTATAATTTTTTGCGTGTATGTTTCATTCACCCATGCATGCATATAACATAACATAATTTCACAGATGAAAAAAGCCACAAGGGCCCATCAAAGGTCATCCGCATTCATCAAAACCCACCCACAAAAAGCACCATCATCAGGGAAAGACAAAATCAAAGTCCCCCCACAATATAATATAACAGATGACAAAAGCCACAAGGGCTCATCATAGGTCATCTGAGTCAAACGGCCTCTTTTTTAAGGCACCCAAACTCCAAGGAAAACTACATCCAGAGGATGTATAAACCTCACAATTGACTATATACTGGAACCCTCCCAAATTGATTGAAACTCAGGATTGTAGGGGGGTCTCCCCGAAATGATAAACCCCCCTTGAATTTACTCCAAAAAGGTGAAACACATTGGAACAGGGACGAAATATGGTAAATGTTGTAGATGCCCATACTCACCGAAAAATTCAAAATGAAAATCACTAAATAGAGAGCTCGCTGAGAACACGTCCAATCGCTACCGATGCATTTAAATACAGTTGATCAGCTAGGTGGAGGGCAAAAGAGGATTTATATTTTGGGACATTAGTAGAGGAGTGGGTAGAGAATTCCAAGTATGCACACATCAAATGCTGAAAATTTAGGGGGTTTGGTCAAGGGAAGATCTAGGTAGAGCAATCTTAAAATGGTATCCTCTAGTGCCACAGTTTGCAGAATGAGAAAACAGGTCCGTAGGGTGAATAGCAGATTGACCAATTTTGTTTGTCATGTCACAGTCGTCTCTCCTTAATGGCGAAAAGGTTTAAAGCCCTCAGTCTTGAGGAATAGTCAAGGCTGTCTAACCCTAGAATTAATCTGGGTAAATATGTAGATTATCGGCGTGAACGATGGGACGTACTATTTCGTCCGTGTTCCAAAATGTTTCACATTTTTGGAGTACATTTAAGTTGACGGCTCGTGTGGGGGTAAACACAATGGGGGGAATACACTACGATGATCCTGAGTTTCATTAAATTGGGGGGGGTCTGGGGGGGCAGAGCCCCCCAGTATATAATCCTAATTGTTTATAGAATAATAATTCGAAAAGGACTCAAACGTGCATGAATATTCTGACACGAGTGAACGATAATATTTACACACAAATTTTTTTCCGGCCGGGCCGCTAATCTACATATTTACCTTAATCTGCTCCAACGTCTCTGCAACTACTCAAGGAGTTTTAGGTCACCAATTTAATCTAAATTCCAGTGAGGAGCAGTATTCAGGTACAAGTGTTCTGCATTAAAACCCCAAATTATAGAGAAATTATAACTGGGGAAACATGGATGATAAAACCTAAAATGAAATAAGAATGCATTTTTCTTGGGGGGGGGGGAGATATTTATAAAGAAATGCTTGCATACAAATGACGTGATATTCTCTTAGTTTAGAATCAATATAACACAAAAAATTTGTTAGATTTGGGTAACGAATAAAATTTACTTTTATTTCAAGTCTGCTAACGATTGATTATTTGACTTGCCAATACACTGTTGGGAGTAAGGGACATAAAAAGGGGAGTGAAGGGGGGTGGGGGTTAATGGATCAAGCAACTATTTAAAATGGCTGTACGACATTGAGGTAGCAGGACCGAAAACTAACCAGCAACTTATCATGATTACGATTATAAAGCTAAAATAATGATAGTTAAGAATTACCTGGAAACAAACACCGAAGGTTTCTGAGCTACATCACAAAGGTTTTATACTGAATTAAGCCACATTAAAATGACTATTCTAGATATAAAATACATGGCATTAAAGTATACTTAAAGCCTGCACAAAAGACGCTGAATCCCGAATTTAGGCGGAAGAATATCCTCGGCTTTCAACCAATTACTAGTCCAACATGGAAAGAAAAGTTATGCAGGAGAAACCTCAAAATTAGCTTGAACTGAATGAAAATAGAGATCGTTTAAATGAAAATTTTAAAAAATCATTGAATAAATCTAATCAAATAAAATAGTTTAAAAAGAAGTATGTTAAGCCTGATGGCTATTTCCTCTTATTGTTTCTTATTTATGACTACTCAAGAAGTAAAGTAGATCCTTATAAACACTAGGGAAGGAAAATGTCATTTCATTAGCGTTATTGATTTTTAAGCTAAAAATTTCTGGTAGAACAGAAATATATTTGGCGTTAAAAAATGTTATTTGGTTTAGTATTCGAAAATCTAAAAACTCGATTTTACCCCTACCTTCTCCTCCCTCCCCCAACCTCCTTAGAAACAAACGGCATCAACCTCCCTTTGGTCAAAGAGGGAATTATCGCTATAAAGGGAATCTCTTGGACTCGTAAAGTTCGGATCCCATAAGATAATTTATCTAATATATGATTATAAAATCCACGATATAGAGAGAAAAAGAATACAACCATCATAATTTATTATATCATCGCTTATCATGATCGGAATTATTCAGCATATTGCTTTAGATAGCACTACATACACAAGGATGAATGGGAAATTGCCCAGAAATTGTTGTTGATCTCGAACTTAAGAGGGTTTCCCGAGTTCTCGTTAACAACGGCTACCCACAAGAATCCATCGACGCCACCATAAAAGAGAAAATGAAATTGTTGCTGGTCCTGGCGTCCGGTCTCCTACAAAGAAGAATAATATCGACCTTTATTACTCGGCCAATATGAACACCGGCTATCGTGAAGACGAAAAGGCTCTCAAAGGCATTCTTCATTGTAATCTGACCCCAACCGACCCTAATATTGATATAAATCTGATTATATACTACAAAAACAAAAAAAAAAGTATTTGCACCATTAAGAAAAGCTAGCGAACTCCAGGAGACTAACGTCTAGGAAGAATATTCGTGCAAAGTCGGTCACTATGAACACCGCAATTCAAGGTACATCGGTGTAACTTACGCAAACATGTGAAGGCGACTGACAGCTCACCTTCAAGATGGCACGACTAAAAAACACCCCCACTCTCATGGCACTACCCTAACCCATGAAAAGCTGAATAAGGACACCATCATCCTGAGAATCAAAAACCGCAGAAGATTGCTAATGGCCGAAGCTGTCATTATTCAAATGAAGAAACCGGCAATTAACGTGCAACTTCAGCCGGAAACCATACTCCTGACCTCTCGGCGTCTCTGAGCTGACCGCCGTTAAAAGAAGCACGTTTTCAAACTTTCATTTTCCTTTGCCGGACAACTAGATCGGAGCGACAAATAGTCAGACAATTACAATTTGATGTAAGAGTGTAGGTATGGGTAGGGGATAAAGGAGGGGGTGTAAGGAGAGATAGCGGAAAATAGATAAGTGGTAAAAAGAGAAAGAAGTGTGGTAGGGCGCAAAGAGATGCTAAGAGCCTAATGATCAGGCCTATTGCTTTAAAATATATTTTGTTTTGTGGTTCCTTTGTTGTCTTTGTTAGTTTATATATATGACATTCAAGCCATTTGTCTTCAAAAAAATTCATTTTAGGGGGTATGATATACGCATTTGCTGAAGTGGTAATAAATGACTATAATCACTTTAGTGTTGTGCTTAGTGTCTTTGTTTTTTGTATATTATGTAGTAAGTGTAAATCGTGTCTTTAGTTTTTTCTTGGATGTCTTCTTCAGTATTTTGGGGTATTCATCGGTGAATTCTTGTAGAAATCGGTGAGGTTCCATAATTGGGTAATCTTTTTCTTCGTCTGGGTAAAAACATTCTTATTTCCATGCGTAGAACGGCACTTCTGCTCAGCCAGCTAAATGCCCAGTGGAGCTCGGATATCTGGCGCAACTTGTGCCTCTTCTGTTCTGATTAATCATTTGGACGATATCATCGTCCAATTCTCGATTAACCATTTCCTGCATATTCCTTGTCCGTTCTTCTAAGACAACGTTAATGGGACTTATTCCCGCCTCCCGGTGAAGCTCTTCCTGGCGTCTTTTCTCTCACCTGTATGTACCTGTAATTAGGTACATACATTTATTCTGCACAACTTGTAGTTTCTTCTTTTGTGTCTTCGAGACACATGAGAGTGCGGAAGCGGAGTATAGCAGCGTCGATCTTACAAGTGCATTGTAGATCGTTTTCTTATTGATTTGACGAAGATTTCTGAACATGTATAGAGTTTTGATTGCAGCAGTGGCCTTGGTGATTCTTGTACCTGGCTGAAGGAATCTTCATTCCGAGTACATTGCACTCTGTGGTGTAGGGGTAACGTGTATCCCCCACCCTGACGTGGTAAAGTAGTATCCTGCATATGGGGACTACTTTGAGATTTTTCTGGTTGGTGCGGATCTTCCACCGGGCCTCGTAGGTGTTAAGGTTTTCAATTTCTGCTGCTGTCATGCGAGCTTGTGAGGTGCATTCCTCCATGGACAAGTGATTATATGGGTGAAATCATCGGCGAATTGAATGTTAGGCAAGTGCGACTTACAGGAACTGGGACATCAGCGGTGTAAATCAAGTAGAGAGTGGGGGACAGGCAACCTCCTACGGAAAGCCCGCAGTGAGCGGAAACTTTGGTCCATCCGTGCACCCTAAATTGATGTACGCCGATTTCTCCATGACATAGTCACAGGGTTCTTTCTAGGTTTGCACTTAGGGCCCAGTCGTAAGATTTTGTACTGTATTCCCCGTTGCCACACCTTATCAAATGCTTTTGATACATCCCGACAAACCATATCCACGTAACTTCTTTCCCGTTTTTCTTAGGCTAGCTTTTCCGTGATGACATTAATCGCCATCTCCGTAATTCGCTTCCTCCTAAACCCGAATTCATGAGGGAAGGATCGTCTCGAAGAGGTTCGCGCCCAATTATAGAAGTGAAATTGGCCGGTAGCTCTCCTTCAACGTTGGGTCCTTTCCGCGCTTAGGCAAGAAAATCATCTTAGCCGTTTTATAAGCATCTGGAAAGTATCCCGTGTTCAGGCAGGCGTTATATTTCCTTCTTATCCCCTCGATGACTTTGGTTGGTGCCTTTACAATGTTTAATTTTGTAAGCCCCGATTGTCCTGGGGCTTTTTGTAGGAATGAGCGGAGCGAGCCGGGTAGTTATTATTCGGTAATCTCGGCGTCTCCATCGCGCTGTCTATACACACGGTGGTGATGGTGCGTCTTATGTATTTGTTCATTAAGCTCGGCTATAATGTTGCTTTCAAACTATAGGTCATAGTCTTCGTTTTCCTTCCCAGTTGTACTGAAAACTTTTCCTCAATAACTTCAGAATATCTCCTCAATTCTTCATTCTTCCGTTTCGAATTTCCATCTTTCTGTGGTAGCTCAATCTTCTGCTTCTTCTTCCCAGTCGATCCTTTGAGATTTCGGATCTTTTTCCAAAAATCTTTGAGAGTTGCTACATGATCGAGGCTATCGATCGCATCATCCCCTCGTCTCCATTGTTGTTCGAGAATCAACTAGTTGAGTTCTTCTTTGATTTCTTTACTTCGTTGCATCGAGTGAACTGATGCATACAATAATTTCAGCTTACGTTATAAATCCTTCATGTATTCGGTCTATCTCTAGGTAGAGATGGTCTTATACTCGGATTTAGGGATACAAGACCTTTCTGCGTTGAGGAGATGGTTATTGAGGTCGTCGAGTGCCTCGTCAATCTCCTCGAGAATTGCCTCGTCCAAGAATGCGCGCGTAACGTGTCCAGTCTGCTCTTTTGTAGTTCTTTCTGACTACAGCTGTAACTTGTACAGGGTTCCTGTTGGTAGTGAGTAGGATCCCTATATGGTCACTACATGGTGCCTGGACTGGTTTCATATAGTAATTGAACGGCAGCTGACGATTGGCCAGACAGATGTCTGGTTTTGTGGCACTTCCTACTTTGACAAAGGGGGGAAGTCGGGGCCTTTTCGCCCAGCAATATGTCCAGACTTCTTCCTATACCATTGAAGGTCCTGTAACTAGATTCTCGGCATCTGGTGTTCGGGTCCCCCATTAATATAGTTGGGGCTCTTCTGCCAAATAGGCCAGTGAAAGTGTTAAGTGGTGACACGTCTCTCCTTGGCGGTTGATATCCGGTAGCAATGACTAACTTTCCAATGTTGAGTTCGACCTCAATCACGAGGTATGATTCTTCTAGATTTCTTATTTGCTTGTATTTAATCCCTTTCTCAATTGCAATAGCGGCACCGTCGAACCGCTTCTGCGAATAATTCGTGATCAACAGATCGTAGTTCTAGATTTTCATTTGTGCACTACGCGTGTCGATCCCGTGTTCCGAAATTATGATGATGTCTGCATCAATTTCGTCGTCTAGCCGTTGGTCTTAATTTCCAGTATCTTCAGTGCGTTCCCTAACATGGTGAATTGTTTTTACCTATGCTTATATTTATTCTTCTATTTCTTATTGAGGGTTGGCTGGGCAGTTTTACTTTGACCAGGATTTTCTTTCTTCGGAGGTGGAATTGGGGCTTTGGGCCTGCTCTTCGTAGCTCGTGTACGGCTGCAGGGGCCCTCGTCATTATCAGAAGAGGAGGATCCCTCCTTACTTTCAGACTCTTCATCTTCTTCATCGTCCTATTCGGATTGCTCCGATGAGGGAGCTTCGACGATCTCCTCCAGTCCAGATTTCTAATTGATGTTTCTTATGACTGATTCCTTGAATACCTTGGAGCATTCAGGGTCTGTAGGCATGATTACTGACGGGAGATTGTTGGCTTTTTCAGAGTGCATTAAGTACCTGGTTGCAATAGCCAGGCTTCACTGCATTAGTCACATTTGCGTGGGTAATGCAGATCAATATTTTAGCATTAGATCTCTTGTGATATTCATCTGTGCAGGTACAGTCTTTATTTCCCCATTCTTCTTGGTGGCCTACGCGTATGTCACCTCTTGGCTTTCTTATTTTCTTCCCCCTTCCTTTTGATGATGTCTCGGCACTTTGGGCAGTTCAGGGCCATTGTCCTTTGTTCCCCTTTACAATTGAGACATTTGTTATTAGTGCTTTTGCACTTATCGAATCGGTGTCCGTCTGTGGCGCATTCACTGCACCACAGTTTGTTCTTGTCCGGCCACGTCGTCGTTGTCTGATCCTCGAGTTTATAGCATGCAAAGCAAATTTGTATGCTATTAAATTTCTCTTGTTGGGTGTTCTCTCCTAGGATTCTCATATTGAAAACCAAGATCCCGTCCGTCGTCGCTTGTCTGGCCATGTCGGTGGTGGAGAACGTTATTTTGAACACAGGGTGTGTTCACGGAATTTTATTACATCCCGGACTTTCACCCACGGGTTGCTCCTCTGAATCTCCTCTTTCAGTTCTTCGGTCGAGTTTTCACCGACCCAACTCTCCACTTTGCCGCAAATGACACTGCGGTTCGCTTCCACTTGTGGGGGTGGCTTTGCCTCGAGTCCGATGCGTTTTAGTGTGGTAGCTCATTCTTCAGACAAGAGCCGGCCCACATCTTTTGTATTTGCACAGATGACAATGAAACCTGATGAAACTTCAATCAGTTTCACCAGTGCCACCTTGTCTTTGAGGTAGAGGGTTTCACAAAGATTTATCTTTTCCAGGGCCTTTTCTCCTTGTATCGTCCTGAGGGGGACCCTCTTAGTGAGGGTCTCCATAGTCTTCCACGTCCTTCTACTAAGTCCCCTTGTGATGTCTTCTTTTCTGAAACCAAAGTGTAATTATGGTGTTTGAAATGAAAAAGGAAGTTATGAGGTAGTTAAGGATGTAGTGGTTAGTGAAGGTACGTTGGTGTATGAGTTTAAAAAATGGTGAAAAAAACCCGTCCATTTTCCACTAGAGCCCCCGTTCGTTTGTTGCCAAGATGATGGGTGATGGAAGGATGGGATGGATCTCGAGGGGAACCTCAGGAGGGGTGAATTATGGTGGACTTGATGCAGTAGCGGTCGAATCAACGGCCACTAAATTTTTGCCACAACATCTCGGGTACTTGCGCCATAACTGCATCCAACTACATAGAGACGGGTGTTACTTCCCTCTATGATTCTGGCCGGGTCGCCCAAGGCGATGAGGATCTCTCCTCCGACGGGACTCGCAGTTAGGCCCCAGTTTCCTGATAATTTCTGACTTATGCTTCCGCTGTGGGCTCGTCCTCAAACCAAGTGGCCGGCATAGTTAAGAGGAAATCAATGAATGGCAGACATCCGAGCAGGTTCGCACGCGGGGCGATGAATAGGAGCAGTGAGGTGCTTAAGCCCTCATTGAATTATGAATCCTCGATGAAAAATAGTATTCTCTTTTTTTGAAGGGTGAAGCGAAATTCACCAAAAGACTTCTAGAATAGGCTCTTTTCTATGTGGCGATGCTCAAAGTCCGTTACTAAGCAAGTAAAAATGCTTTATCCGTAGGTAGTCAGCAAAGCGTATGAGTCAAATATTCGGCCGACAATCTGAGCCTTCCAATTTTATATGTTTCTTGTAGCGCTTAGTTTGCCCTTAAAAATTTCCCACGCCATGATTGGCCAATTTTTGCAATACTTATGTTCACGTAGAAAGACTATATATAATGTAGCAATTTGTGAATAATTCCATTTCTGAAATTTTTGTTTTGTCGTCATGGCTCGTACTAAGCAGACAGCTCGCAAGTCTACCGGAGGTAAAGCTCCACGTAAGCAATTGGCCACGAAGGCAGTGTAAAAAATCGAGTGAAAAGGAGGATGCAGATAAAGGCGGTCTGCAATAAGTGTTAATTTTATTCGTGCAAAAACTTTATTTACACATCCTCTTTCAATAAAGAGTTACAAGAAGAGGGGCCCCAACATGGGGGCAGCCCCTCATGACTGCAAGAGGATACCCCTCCGTACCATAGGGAGGGGGGGGGGCATCAAAACCTGAAAAAATGGAAGTGATTCAACCGATATATAAAAATATCAACGTGGTGCTGATCAGACTCCTCGACACTCCCAATGGATATGCAACCATTTGCAGCACAATGGGGGACGTCGAGATGCTGGTCTCCGACAAGGCTCAAGCTCATCTCAAAAAGATTGGGCTTGAAGCCAGTATACCGCAAGAAATCCTGGCCCAACGAACCATCATACTAACGAGACTGGACACAATCTTCACAGAAAATTCCTGTGAATAAATCAAAAACGAACTCACGGCGAAACAAGAGTGGGCCTGCATCACAGCAGTCTACAAATTTGAAAAAGGAAACGGCATATTGAAGGTAGTCTTCAGTACCATTGATATGGCAAACCGAGCCAAAAACGATGGGCTGCTCGGCTTTTACCTGAAAGTCAGCCCTGAACAAATTGAAAAAGAAGATTACATACAAATCGACTTCTGCTTCAAGTGCTATGCAGTCGAAAAACACGCTACTAAAGACTGCACAATCGCTGACCCTGCATGCTCCAACTGCGCCAAAACCGGGCATGGTTGGAAAGAGTGCGAAAGTGCATAAATTGTGGGGGTGACCATAGGGCCCTGGCCATGAGGTGCCCAATTCGGAAAGAGGCGATCCGCAAAAAAACAGAGAGGAAAAAAAACACGTACGCGGATACAGCAGCAAGAACTACCACTCCGACACGAACAAACACTACGAGGTTGGTCATGCCTAAGGAAGGGCAAGAAATCATGGCCATGGTCATGGTTGCCCACCTGGCAAACCTTACAAACCCCAGTTCCTTCTCATCCCACCTCAACCTTCTTCTTGAGAAGAATGATTGTATCAAAAAGGTTTGGTTTCCTGAAAACTCAGACTCGGCTGACCTTTTCAATCTCGAGTTCATCGAAGAACAAAAGCGGGCACCTTCAAGTAGTGGGGTAAAGGAAACTGAAAAAGAAGAAGAAGGGAAAATACAAACGCCTTCGGAAGGAGAAGAAGGATAAAAAGGCGCAAAGAAGAAAAAGAAGAAGAATATGAAGACTCCAGAGAGAACGTCGCAGAAACAACAATACACTTCGGACGAGGAAGATTGAAAACACGAAGGGTTCCCCCTCACCGAGAAAAAGGAAATCCTCGAAAGAGGCCTCTTTTTCGATGGGAAAGACCTGGGTCAACGTGTTTTCGGCTCCCCCTGTCCCCGGCCCCCAAAGACGACTTGGAACTACTCGCCATCGGCCTAGCTGCGGGCGAGTACAAATGGACGTACGAGGGACCATACTCCAGGAAAGAAGTGTCGGCTCTACTCCTAAAATCCCTAGTTTACATCAAAGTGAATAATATTAGTGAGCAAATTAACTAATCATATTCAGTGAAACAAATCTAATTCATTGAAAATTAATATAGTGAAAATAGTAAAGTAAATAAAATAAGTACAAATAGAGCAAAAGTGAATAATTAGTAAATTATAGACAGTGACAGAAAATCTAGTTTTAACGTAAAGTAATGAACAATTAAAGTGTAACTAAACCAATTTAGTGAAAATAAATCTAATGGAAATATTGTAGTAAATAAAATAAGCAAAAATGATAAATTTATACAGTGATAATAAATCAAATTTTAGTGTTAATCGATTAAATGTAAAATTATATTAGCGAAATTCAACAAACAGACTTACTAAGCATTAAAAGCTACCATAAATTTAATGTGTAGTAAATATAAAGTGAAATATAATAAACTAACAAATTAAATCAACTATAACAAGTGTATAATAACAGTAATCTTAAGAATGTATAGTAAATTATCCTTAATCTTTCTATAGTATTTGAATTGTAGTTAACTTCGAAAATTAAATTGGTAATGATTTACATGTCTCCGGGAAGCTATCATTTCCTACTTCTACTCAGTGCTTTTACCTTCCCTGCTAAAATCTATTTTCACCACTATTTTCTATCATTATTACTATAATGTTTGTAATTGATATTTTAATTATGCTGCAATGAATGTAATTACTTTTTGTATTTAGTTACTTAATAAACCGTTGAACCGTTGAATAATTCCATTTCTGTTCATTCCCTGAAGATGACCTAACACGGTCAAATGGATTCTAGGAATAAAGAATGTCATTCGCGTCTTTTTTTCCTCGCCTCGAAGACCTCGTTAAAAAACTTGTAAGAAATATTAAGAAAATACAAGTTAAAATTAATAACGCTGCCACAGCTGTTGTGGACTTCAATAGTACATGCATACAACATGGCCTTTTACCTAATTATATATATATATATATATATATGTGTGTGTGTGTATGTGTGTGTGTGTGTGTATCATCTCCAAGATGTGGATCCACTCATCTAGTTTGTTCGCTCTTTCCACCCTTTGGGCGGAGTTTCCGACCGTTCTGTGTACTGTTGTACCTACATATTTCCCATAGATTTAGCTTTATTATAGGGAATCGCTTGTTGCAGGTCTCTGGGAAATTTCTCTGGTCAGAGCTTATATTTGTTCAGTTGCCGATAAATGTTCCCAACATGCGTATGTTTGTTTGTGTGCGGTCCTCGTATTTGTCCAAATAGTCACCTTTGATACCTTTGCATGTTCGTTGGTTTCCGTGCGACTCTAACGACCGCTTGCCTCGGATCTATTTGTACAGTTTAACATATATATAGTTTCATTTTCCAATTCTTTTTGGTTCTTTATCTATTACACTTGCCATATTATTTCCTTACTTTACACACATAGCAATTTTTTGGATTTGATAAATCCACCGAGCGTTCATTTGTGGAGTTCCTTGCAGGGCCTATTAAAGCCTGCAATTTGGTGCTAGAGGCCTACCTATATTATAGAACGAGCCCTACATGCTACTCCATTCAGAGAATAAAACATATAATACTCGTACCACATAATAAAGTCACAAACAATTAGATATAAAGATTGAAAGGATGAAGATGAGTTTCTTTCCCTAGGCTATCGGTCTGCTAAACTCCGAACTATAATGTAAGACTGCACTACGCTGAATATCTGGAGTGAAGAGACAATTGGACTATCCATGCACATTTCAATGCACATTCCCTGCCTGTCTGTATATGTATTATCCTTATACATGCCCATATATATATATATATATATATATATATATATATATATATATATATATATATATATACTGAATATTATTTGAGAGGGCACGTGCCCCCTCAGTTTCTATTGGCATAACGCTTATGTATATTTGGATTTCCCGGTGCGTTGTGCATGGGTAAGGAATTGAATTTTCCTCTTCATTGGGAGTGAGTGTTGTGTGAAGTTCGACTATGTGCCATGGCAGATCATTATGGTTGTTTTCCAGAATGGTATGTCTAAAAATGGTCGCGGGATAGATGTGTGCGCCCCAAAGAAAGTGTCCGTTTGGCTGTTCAGAGCAGCGGTTGTGGTTGGAGATGTTGAAAGTTGCTGGATGCGGAGAAGAGGCGTAAGGTGATTTCTGCCCTACAGAGATCCAGTGGTATCTCTCCCGTGTGTCGCATTGTAGGCTAGGGGTTGATGAAGATCGAAAGGCCCGAGTAGCCATGCGAATTCTTTAATTAGGCACTGTGTTGAAAAGGGCAAGATGTCTCTCAGATGGAGAGGGGTAGATTTTTCACCCATAGTCCAATTTGGGGCATATAAAGGAGCGGTAGAGAAAGAGGGGGATTTTTCGACCTGAGATTTCGTTGATTCCTTCCCAAAGCAAACACAGTCACACTCAAGACTCTGCACTGGGGAACAACTTCTTCTTGTGGGAATAAGTTTGATTTGAGGTTCCCAATCTTATGGAAAAAGTGCGATTGGTTAGTGAGTTTTGAATAAATTAGGGCAATTCTCTGCCTAGGTTATGGAGGGTTTTCAAAATGGCGTAGCGCCATAACGTGTCGTACGCCTTCTTGAGGTCGAAAAAGACAGCCACTGAATGTTGTCTCCTGGCGAACGCATTATATATCGCAGATTACAGACATATGAAGGCGTCCGCGTTTGAATGTAATTTTCGGAATCCACACTTTGATAGGGATGTGTGGGATTCTATTTCAAGGAATCCCACCAGGTGCACGTTCACCATTTTCTCGATTAGTTTGCACATACAAGAAGTTAGGGCGATCATACAGTAGTTTTGAGGACTGGTTAGGTCTTTACCTCGCTTTCGATAAGCCTGAATTGTGGCCGTTATCCAGGTATCTGGGAAAGCATTTTCGATCCATATCTTATTGAATATGTTTATGAGGAAGCGCTTTCCTCCACCCAAGTGGCGAAGCATTGCATGATGTCCCGGCCTAGATCTGTGTCGCCACAAGATAAAAGAGTTGTGCCAAGCTCATTTTTGTTGCTGAATCTATCATTATAACGTTTGAATTCCCTTGATGAGAAATTCATAGTAGACTCCCTCTCCAACCGAAGTTGGGCGAATTCGGGTGTTACATTGGCGCTACCTGAGATTTCAGCAAAGGGTCTACCTAACGTGTTCGTCACCTCAGTTTGATTTAATATGGTGTTTCCGTATATGTGGAGTACGGGGATGGGTTCTCGACTGAACGTTCATATCAGGCGTCAGATTTTCCGCTATGTGCAGTGGATGAGCGTTTTGTGCATTTATTGTGGAAATGTAGGCTTGCCATGAGATTCGACGGGTTTGTTTAAGAATGTATCTATATTTTGCCCGTTTTTTATTCAACTCATCTTCGTCGTCTGCCTCGGGCAAGGTTTATACATCTGGTATGCTTGCCCTTGGTCTTTAATGCGGGTTTGCCCTCAGATAACTGGATTGGATTCCTCTCCTGATTCGTGCAGAATCGATGTGAAGATCTCCAGCACTTTGTTTGTTTCTGAGATAACGTTCACCTGGGTGCCTTTAAATTTAGTGAGGTTCATGAATTTTTGGCCAATTCACCCTCCAAATCTCCAGCGAGGCATTCCCAACATGGGTTGTCCCTCGACCTAGGAGTGAAAAATTTGGAAATGTTTGCTTCCTCTTAAGTCGTCGGAAATACTCGAGTTGAAATCCGCCATGATGTCAGGTGAACAGAGTGCCAGGTCGAACGATGAAAAAGTACCCGTTTGTATAGTGAATCTTGTGCCCTTTCCCTGGTTTATGATTCCGAGTTGGTCGTTATCTATTAATTTATATAGTTCATTCTCTCTGGCGTTGCAGATGCTGTCACCCCATTCGGCATGACAGCTATTAAAATCGCCCATCAGAATAAAGGGGGTGGGTAATTGCGAGATTAAGTCTCTTTCGTCGACTGTTTGGGAGGGATCCTGTGTGTGGGAGGTAGGCATTTGCGATTGTATACCGTTTCCTGATATGCAGAGTCACGGCAATCGCTTCTCGGGGCGAGTTTAGGTTGGGTGGTAGTGTGGGGACAACCTGATGGGGGTAAATATCACAGCCACCGGATGTGCTGCCGTCGATTGGAGCTATGGTCGTTACACAAGTGTAACTCGGTAACCTTCCGGTGTTGGGATGTATTTCTAACATGATTTCCTGTAGGCAGTCGCAGGTAAAGCCCTCGTCCGACACCACATGCGTTAGTTCTTCCCAGTTTGTTCTGATTCTGCAAATGTTCCACTGGATTAGCTTCACTATTATTTTGGTTTTATTCGTGAAGCGGTTGGTTTGGCTATTGCAGAGGTCGTGGCGCCCTTTCGATTTATTAAGGGGCTGGTGGCCACTGAATTCTGCTGTGGACTGGTCTTTGAGTCTTAGGAACTTCTCTATTATTTGTTCTCTTGCCGGTGTTTTGGACATCTGATGTTGGGGAGTGTGCTAGTGTTCCATTTAAAGAATGGGGAACATATACGTCATCCTCGACATTTGGAGAAAGATGGTAGGTGTCTTTCGGCTTTTCTGCTAGTGGGTGGGTGGGGGTGGCCGTCAGTTGTGTAATCCGAGCCTTGGTGCGCTTTGTGGGCGGAGGGGCGGTTTTAGGTGGATCCTGGGTGCCCTCTGTTTTTCTATAGTCTACCTTTTCTTCGGAGATGGTTTGGAGGGTAGACGTTTTTGGTGCGGAGACCGCAGCACTGAGTGGAGGTGACCGTTCTTCTTGTTTTAGTTGTGGGATAAAGGTCTCTGTGAGACTCTGTACTCCCATCCGTTCGAGATGAGAGTTGATAATCTCAGGTAGGTGCTGGGGTTCCGTTTGCGACTCTACCTCTCTGCTGGGGATGGAGTCGAGATGGAAGTCATAGGTGCAATAGCCTCGCGGTAGCGCAACAGCTTTTTGGAGGCAGATGATCGGTTCTGGGCTATTGTATGCCCGGTAAGGGGGGAGTGTTTCCGTGGTGGTCTGAATAGCTCTCGGAACTTTGGAACCCACCTCTTGGTTGGGAGAGGCATCCATTGTGGGGGACTGGGGTGCCGTCTCTTCGGGTAGGGACGGCTGCTTTCGTGCTTTAACTCCATGACATTGGGATTTAAACGCTCTAGCTGTTTCTACAACTAAGGCATACGAGTTGCCTCTAGTTCCAAATGTGGCCTATCCTTTTCTCTATCCTCCCTGAAGATGAGGCGTTTCTTTTCTCAGAGAAATACCACATATTCTTAGAATTTATAGAGGTTACCCCTTTTGCTCGATGATGTATGGTGCTTTCTACAGTTGGCACATTTTTTTGTACAAGTTTAGATCGATTCAGGGTGTGTTGCTTTTGCGCAATTGACGCAGGGGGGTTCTAAGCCCTTGTCCTTGCAACGGCAGATATTTAGGGAGTGCCCATTTGTTTGGCTGAAATAACATCTGCGGCTGAGGGTAAATTCCTTTAATAAGAACCGACGCTATCCCAGATATTATGTGTTTAGTCATGATATCTAGGTCGAATGAGGCAAAGTAGGTGTTTGTTGGTACTTTGACGTTGTTAACTACGCTGTGTACAATTAATTCTTCAGTTAGTTTGGCTTCTGTATATTGGGCGAATTCTGGTTCTATTATCACACCCTTACCCATGTTAAAGGAGGGGTGTGGAGTCACCACTATTTCATCACCTACAGCTGTGTTAGCACTGATACTTTCCCTGTTTAGTTTTTACTTCGACTAATATGCTTCTATTTCCTCGAGGGGAGAGAGGTGGGAATTGTGTCCTGGAAAACTGGAATAGTCTCTGGAAATCTTTTCCCTGTTTAAACATGCACATCTTCATTAAGTTACTTTAGGGTCTTTCAGGGTTTATCATATAAAACCTTGTGAAAGAGCGGTTTATGAATTCACCTGGGAGCACTTGTAGCGAGAGTAATTCTAGCAATGTCTTTGTGGATCCTGCTGAACTGGTATTTGCGGAGGATTTAAAAGTTCCTGCGGCATCGCATCGATTTCTTTTGTTTCTGTTGTGGTGAGATTTGGTAGTTGGACTTTTACTCGTTCCTGGGCTGTCGTTTTTTTCTGTCTGCCTGGTTGCTATGAGAAAAAATCTTATACTAGATGGCCTACAATTTACTTTGTTCACGAGTTATGATACTCATTACACCCGTCGTTGAACTGGGAAGTAAAGTGAGTGGGGAGCGAGGAGATGAGCAGATTGTTTTTTTTTATAGTTGTTTTCATTAGGTTTTGAGTGGATTTAGTATAAAGGATTTGTTAAGATCGAACAACTCAACTACTACACTTTCGAGACTTTTAACTATGCATCTACCAACAGAGGGCCTAAAAATCATATGGAGAGTGCTCATAATATTAACCTAACGAAAGATATTCTTGATGATAACACCGTTATTAAAAGAAAAGAGGTTAATAAAGCTAGACTGAACATCTTAGAAGCCATATTAATAAACGAAGATAAGCCAGCCATCAACAGTCAAGCGACAAGCTAAAATCGCACATTAAAATTATTTTAAAATTCCACTCATCAGATTGGCCCATTTCCTCTAACGTCATGCTCAACCTAGGCGAAATAAATACCCCTTAAAAATCGCTTTTTTTCATTCTGTCAGATCCTCACTCCACTCATTACATCGGTAAAGGAGGCAACAACATATCAAAACGCTCCGAAGATGATCGAATAAGATCGAAAGCTCAGCAATTTAGTTTGATTTTTACCAAACACATTCATTTAAAAGAGATGAATACTGAACAATTGATCCACCATCTACAAGATGGAATAAAAAAGATAGTTAAAAGAAGAGAAAGTTGCCAAAGGAAATTAATTAAGGCGAAATACACAATGGTCTTCAACAAAATTTGCATTCAGAAAAGACTACTACCCAACTACACTAATATATATATATATATATATATATATATATATATATATATATATATATATATATATATATATATATATATATATATATATATATATATATATTTTATTCTCCAATACAGAATTCAATATTTCTATTTATAAAAGAAGAATTGGAAAGTGTTTGAGGATGAGGAGCGCACATCTGTAGACTTTCCAATTTTCTGACACTAAAGAATTCTGAATACACTACTGAAGATTCATTTTACTTATAAAAGATTCCGTGATCAACTTTACCCAGCCTTCAATCAAGAAAGAAGGAAACTTCACCGCCCGTAGGGCAACACGCAAAAGGCACTACCAAAAGAAGAGAAGCGGTCGCCACCAGAAGAACCAGAACCCCTCACTAGTGACCGAGATATAAACAAACCATACTTGTTATACCACACTGGGAGTCTCATCTCACAAGTAAAAAGAAGAGGCAATGACTACAACAGGTGATAACACCATATATGTACTATTACAATACTTTTATGTTTGAAAATGAACTTTACCAAGTCATGTATATAGGACAAAAGAATAAAGGTTGAGAGCATTAACAAGATTCAAGCGAGCAACTGAATCCGCAGCAATGATATTATAAGGGATTCAGGAGAATTACCAATTTATAGCGGGATTCCTTGGTATCGGTTTATAGGAAGGTGAATTAAGTATATGACTCCAATGATGATTTCTTCACTGTTTCTTATTTTGGTTGGGTTACTGAAGTTTTCACGGTAATCGAGGTAAAAAGGGACGTTGCAAAAATATACTTTCTAATATTGGCCTATTAACGAGGCAAGCGGCATGTCATGAAATTACTTTGCGGGCGACTAGCGTTCTATATATATTCAACGCAAAAAGACTTGGTGAATTTAAAAGAGGAAACGTGAACGAGATAATTTTTTTAACAACAGTAGTCTAATAATCTTAATAATACAATAATCATCCTAACTGAGCTGCTACAACTATTTATATATATATATATATATATATATATATATATATATATATATATATATATATATATATATATATATATATATATGCTTATTTTCTAGAGGGAGTGGCCTAGAATCATTTAGTTATCCAACCCAAAAGCAGAGCTATCGAAAGCTGTGTAAGTCGAATTACTTGCATATCCCGAGTTTTATCCATATAACAGGATACGCCTGTAATACAATTCCTTTTGGTCAGCGGGTATGTTTATCCAGATGCTTCGTAGACTTCCATCCATCGATAAATCTATTCTGAGACGCGAAATGTTTGTTTGCGTGTTGTATGACACATGTGTTTCTGACCTTTCGTGCGTTCGTACATTGTTTGTCTCGCGCTTACATCCAACGGTCGCTTGCCTTCTATATACATATACATTAACAAATATATTTACATTCCTTATTTTTTGTATTCAAATTCATAGATGCAAATTAATCTATACATTCTCATTTCCTTATTCCAATTTTAGACATATTATTTCATATGTGCGGAGTATGCTGGGATTAAAATAGACCACCGCGCGTCCATTTTGTGGAAGTTTTCGCTGGGCCTATTGAATCCTGCCATTGGTTGCCAGTAGCCTACTTATTACATAATCCGATCACTACAATATCAAAGAAAAGAAGCTTAATCCACTTGGTTATCCTTAATCCTAGAAGATATTGCAGCGAATCCGGCATCCCTGTGCGGTGTTGTAAGACAGCGAGCGAACCTGCTTTGTATTATTCCTTACCAATGTTCACTTGTTTCAATTTGTTATGAACGAAATATTTTTATAAATCTCTTACATATAAATCCAAAATTTAAATGTTGAATCTATTCCCTATGCATTGTGACTAGCACCTTTTATGCGCAGAACTATAATGAATAATTAATGAAGACTAAAGTTTATTCTTCTCAAATTACATCTGATAGAATTCTACCTAGGCCCCACACCAAAATGACCTAATATGCTTTATCTCTATCAACTGCTATCGCATTAATGGAATTATTTGTACATCTTATAGCATCCTTATTTTACAATCATTCAAATTATTTACACGATTATTTCCATCAGTCGAATTAGTTATTTATAAAACTTATTTATGAATTATTTATAAATTAATATTACATTCCTCTTATGTTGTGGTATAAATATATTTTGTCCAGGTCACCTTTATTAAACTCAGGCTATATTTTCTGTTCTATTCAACGAAGTTAAGCAAACATTGGGCTGTGTTAGAACTTCGGAGGAAGACCGCCTAAACTACTCATGATTGTGTACCAATCACTGTTTTCTCGATCTTATATTATTTAATCTCCATATCCCTTTTCATTCATTTTTTCTAGAAGGAAGTATCTGAGCTATTCCAGGCAAAATGCCTTTTTTATAACAGTTCCGTCGACTCTAATAAACTATAGCCTGTACCCTCAACACACTACAAGCCTCCATTCCAAGAAGTGATGCGTATTTTTTAAGCGCTATTAAGGGCATCGCTAGAATACTTTAGGCATTTTATTAAGTTTATGGTGATATATTAGGATTCTCTGGGTTAAAATGAGCATTCTTTGCTAGTTATCCTGTGACGCTAGAAAGATGCTGAACAAGATAAATATTATCAATGCATCGCGTGACTTTGTCGATGCACGTAAGCAGATACGGATAAGAGTAGGAGTAAGATTTGCCTGAAGAGAGTGGCGACTTCAGACTTTGTAAGTCGGGTCACTTTCGAGATTTTACAAGGGGTGTACTCCCATTGTCTAGTTGATTTGTACTTGCTGCGTTAAGAAAAACAAATTTGACCAACCACATTTTCGGCCAAATTCAAGGATGAGAGATATCATGAAAACTACAAAAGTGTGGTGTGTGTGGTATATCAACGTCGCACCCAACTATTTGCTTGTCAATCAAGCTAAATGATTGGCGTCTCTCTTCAAAAAAATGTTCTCCTATCAAACAGCAGCAATCTTTAACGAGTCTAAAGAGGGGTATAAATAAGCCTAGATGCATTTGGATTATGTCACTTTAAATACAAATAAATAAAAGCACAAGCGATTGGAAACAAAAATAAAAAAAATAATTGTAAAAATACATCTAAAGAACCATGTGTAGATGAATGACGATGGATATATAAGGAAGACAAAGGCAAAATGGCAAACAGGAATATGAAATATAACACGTAGGCTATCAAGGAACCGTAAAAGAAGGCGCAAGCACTCATCGTAAATTTTCATGAGAATTGATTGCTTCGTTTGGTACACAACTTGTTTTCTTTTCTTGTGTACAATTTGTATCGATTTAACTGAAGCCCACTGTAGTATAGGAGCTCCAACGAGGGTATGACCACCGAAAAACACTAAAAGGACAATTTTAATATATTCTAAAACAAAAACACAATACAAACCAATGAGGGCATGCCGGGGTGCCCTAGGAAAGGAGAGCTTCTCCTATGAAACCAAGTAAAGAATCAATAAATTAAAATTCGAATCGAATGGAGGAGGCCCAGTTCCTTTCAAAATTTAATTTAATCACAATCCGGAGCGAAGAATTCAGGCCCAAGAAGGACGGACAAGATGTAGTAGCTTCGTAAACAATGGGTAACCACAGAATCATTTTGACACCAAAATTAAGATGGACATGGAGAAATGCATCCGAAGACGTGCTAATAAAGCAAACAGCCTTTGGAAATCAAAGTGTTCAACCAAGTTTATATGAATTCCTCCGAAAAGTATTACGAAACGGCTCTTAAGAAAATTATTCATCGTAACATCACACTGGTCGACCCGCAAACAAAAATAAACCCCATTAATTGCTACAGGACCAAAGGTACCTCTAATGTCGTGAACCAGTAATCTCGAACTCGGTGACTGTGAGTACCGCGACTTCAGGTACATCGGAATTACCACAACCACCTTCTCCCGACGTCTTACAGCCCACCTACATGACGACGCAACACCCATAAACATTCCAGTCTCATTTCAAGAGACAAGCTTAACGCCAATACCACCCCATTTCATACCGAAAAGGAGCTAGCAATGCTCAAAATGACCGAAGTCGTAGAAAACACCGTAACGAAACCCAAAGTAAACCAAACTAATTTTTATTTGTTATATTCATGATCAATATTCTGAAGGACTCAGGCTGTTTACTCAGAGATTTTTCAAGGGAAACTAGTAAAGGAAGCATAGTCATTTAGAAGAGGCGAAAAGACGTGATTTTCATGTCAAAACCACTTTTGATCAACAAAGCTGCTCGACTGTGCGCACCTAGACCGATAGGAAATATCTCCTGTTGCTAAGTGCGTAGTTATCTCCCAAAGAGGGACCAACCACACTTTCCACTTTTACTTCAACGATTTTTCTTAACTCCGCAATATAATGCGACCCCTAGAGTGCCCAGAACTCCTTGGTTGTAGGTTATAGTTAACCCCGGAACTAGCCTTGATAAAAGGTACGAAGAAGGGGTCCCTTGAGGAGACAAGCCAGATACCTTGTACCTTGGAGAGGCGCCTAGGAATAGGCAGGCATTTAAGGAACCAATAGTAGATTTCCTCCTCTGTTCTAGAGTAAGCAACGACCCTCCCCCACCCACCCACCCCAAAAAATCGAATCATCACTTCACTATGGATTCGGAATGTAAGAAGATTGCCATAAGGACTGAATAAGGAGCAGTAAGCAAGAACGGGTCTCGGACCCTTTATGCATGGATCAAAGTTGACCTGGTCAAACAAATCGACTCAAATTGGATAAGTAGCAATCTACCACAAAGGGGACGATGTGGAAAAGTTCGTATTTGAAGAAGTACTACAAACACTAAAGACAATTGGATTAGCCTCGAAACTTCCACTATCAGTTATTGCAAATTGGCCATTTATATGTCGAAAAGTTGAGCTGTGGGAGGGGTCTCACACAACGGTTGAGCTCTAATAGCCGGAGTAATCAAATTCGGGAACCACATTCATGTTTTTAAAGTATTCTGCAATTCCTCATAGATGGTAGTAAGGCATCAACTCCAGGGTTTGTAGCATTCGGCATGAGAATCCCTCAGGACAATGTCGTAATAGAAAAAATCGCCAACATTCAAACGTGCTTCCAATGATACGCCCTGGAAACACACACCTCAAATACCTGCCTAAGCAAAACTTGTTCGTTCTGAATGCTTGCAAGAGGGACACACATACAGGAACTGCACCGAGACGATCAAAAACGCATTAAATGTGGTGGATATTCTCAAGTGCATTATGAACACGTATATCCAGAATATTGCAGTGCTAGGCTCCTTTTTGGATACACTAAATATGATGCTGGAAAAGAATGGAATCCTCAAATTGTGGTTCCCAGAGGACCACCTCTCGGCTCAGATCTTCGGAGTTGCAGCCTTTGGGGAAATGAAGTTCAACACTATTGTCGTCAACAGCAAAACGAAATAAAGAGAAAACATGGAAGGGATACGTTTACTGGAGGAAATAAATGAAAAGATTACAGAAAATAGCAGGAGCTCTGAAGAATCAGATAGCATCAGCTATTCGACATCGGAAGAGAAGAAATAAAAAAGAAGAAAAAGAAAAGGAAGGGAACGGTAACTACTGACTCGAAAACGAAATCAGTCGCGGATGTCAACAATACAAACAAAGGAAATATCCAAAACAAGAAGGTTGCGTTTATGAAGCACGAAGTTTCAAACTCACGATCTTCGTTAACTCCGCCGACCCCTAAACACATAAATTAAAAGAGGAGTACGTAATTAAAGTTATTAAGAATGGTTCATGCAAGAGGGTTTTTAACTCACACCAAGAAGAAAAACCAGTCGAGAAACTTTTGTTTGAAAATATAATAAGAATCTACCCGACGAACAAAAATCGATGCCTTCCAAATTACTGAAAATGGAAGGTGACAGAAAAAAGTTGAAAAATGCAAATGCAACACAAGGAACTAAGGAAAGCAAGAAACTCAAATAACAGATATTAAAAGATAAAAAATGGAACCCTATAGAAATGATATCATACATATAAACGGAAACGATTAGAAAAACAAAAAATCACATCCAAAAATATATTCAGAGTTAAACCCAGACGTTATAACAATCTCTGACCATGATCTACAACTTACAACAGAAAAGTTAAAATATACATATATAATGTACTAATTACAAACCCATCGAATGAAAGACGCGACAAATCAGCAATATCAATCAAGAAAGGAATTGAATACTAAGAATGGAAGCAAATGGACAAGATTTATCTAGCTATAGTGATCCAATTTGAATACTTCTCACTCAGCAGCAGCGTACCAGCTACCCGGCACGACTATCTCCCTATACCCAACATCATTGAGATATTCAGGATTAGATAACCTACTTTACTACTGAGTGATCTTAACGCTTGTTGTGCCGAATCGAGTTATAAAACCAAGAGCCAAAGTGAAGAAAACTTAGAGATGCTTATGAACTGGAATGTAATCCAGAGAATTTGACCTGCATTCCCGCCATACGTCACTAGAAGAAGCTGTACAAAACCAGATATTATACTGGGCAGTCCAAATATGCCTTATAATTTTTACATGGATCCAATAGATATCCCTTACATCGATCATATTGGGATAATGGTTCTTATAAACCAAAAGCCAAAACATGTGGCTATCCCAAAGAAGAAAAGCTATGCAAGAGCAAAAATGGGATAATAGCATTGATGGTGTATACAGCGACCCCATTGAAAAGGGGGACAGCAAAGACGATGTTGATTTAGAACTAGAAAACATTACAAATATAATTACTGAAGTGGACAAGAAAAATTTCCCATAGATCGAATACAGAAAATTAATACACCTAAGAAGTACTACGGAAATGAAAAGGAAAGCTAGAAATATAACAGAACCTTATGAACTAATCAGGCAACAAGACGTACAACCTCGGATCTACATGAAACTGCAACGGCTGAAAAGTGAAATTCTTGTATTAATTAAGAAACAACAAAGATTTTTTTTTTTTTTTTAAATAAGTGGCTATCTGGCGACTGCCGACTTAGGCATTAGTCGCCGTAAACAAACAGCCTAGTTCTAGGCTACTTTAAAAATTAAACAGGAAACAATAAAACGAAATAACAATAAAAAAGCAATAACAAAAACAATAACAAAAACAACAACAACAATTAAACTGTGTTAAATGAAAGGGAGAAGGCCAGCCTCTCCCCAAAAGTCAATAAGTCCACTAATCATGGTGCACGCACTCGTCCCGAGTACAAGGGACAGGCGGTAGCGACCCCGCCCATCCCGGTACCGGGACAGGTATCGTGCGCGAAGATCACCCAGACTGGGACATTCGACAAGAATGTGCCGAACAGTCTGGGGGACGACGCAGTCGTTGCAATAGGGCGCAGGCGAGCGCTCCATCAAGTAGCGATGCGTCACACGAGTGTGTCCGATTCGAAGACGACAGAAAGCAACCTGAAGCCGCCGCGGCATTGGGGGATAGGTCCATGGGAACAGTCGCGGCGCAATGGCACGCAACTTTAAGTTCCCCTCGACCGTCTCCCATCTTCTTTGCCAAGCAGTCCGAAGAGCTGCCCGTATTCCTGCCATGTAGTCAGTGTGAGGAAGAGCGAAACGCTGGTCCGGTCGCAGAGTCCTCGCAGACTCTTTGGCGCCCTCATCGGGGCGCTCATTCCCCGCAATTCCTACATGTCCAGGAACCCAGCAGAAGATAATCTCGACATCTGCCCGGCTCGCCAAAACCGTGGCGTCACGGATTTCGCGAACCAGGGGATGCGGAGATTCCAATGCCCCGAGAGCACTCAGGGCGCTTTGTGAGTCGCTATAGATCACAATCCGGTCTCCGAACCGGGCACGTGGCGTAATCTCCCGTACCGAGTGGTGTATTGCCACCAGCTCGGCCGTGAAGACAGACGCAGCGCCTGGTAGAGCCCCGCTGACTTCAAACAGGGGGGATACGGCGTGGAAGCCGACCCCCTCTTGGGACTTGGAGCCATCCGTATACACTGGCACGGTACCAGCGTGACACGATGTGTGCTCCAAAAAGGTCGAACGCAATACTCCCGGCGCAGTACAAGCTTTGGGAGCAGAGGCGTGGCGACAAATAGCCAAATGTGGTACCCTCCAGGGTGGCGTCCTGGGCAAAACCAGGGGCGCCACCGGCCCGAGAGCTATATCTACCTCTCGAAGGAGTTTCTTGGCCCTAAACCCAAAGGGCTTAGGGTATGACTGGCGTCTCTCGGCGGCATAGGCACCATCGAGATCAGCTGCGGATGCAGTGAGAGCTGTTGGCGACTGAGGGAGGCGCCGGGCTCGCGCGTACAGGCGAGTGATGCACTGCACGCGGCGCAGAGCGAGTGGCATCTTCCCACCATCGACCAACAGGCTCTCAATGGGGGAAGTGCGGAAGGCACCGGTCGCAAGGCGAAGGCTGGTGTGGTGGATCGAATCCACCTTCCGCAATAAACGCTCGGCTGCGGATGCATAAAACTCGCATCCGTAGTCGAGCTTCGAGCGAACAAAGGATCGATAAAAAAGTAAGGCGGTAGCCCTATCAGCGCCCCAAGCGCTGAACGTCACGGAACGGAGAATGTCCATGGCGCGGGTACAAGAGACCCTAAGGCTGCGAATATGAGCCTCCCAGGTGAGGCGTCGGTCGAATACAAGACCAAGGAAACGGTGCGACTCAACCACATCCAGGCGCACCCCATTAAGAAACAAATCTGGGTCGGGGTGAAGCCGTGGAAGTGCACCACCTTAGTCTTGGCCAAAGAAAACCGAAACCTGTGCGCTTCGGCATAGCGAGAGACGCGGTTCAATGCCTGTTGGAGTCGACGCTCCAGAGTTGGCATCTGGGCCGCGCCAAAAGAGATCGAAAGGTCGTCCACGTAGAGCGTAGCGAGAACATCTTCCGGCAGCACCGAGGTGATGCCGTTGATGCTCAGGGCAAAGAGTGTGACACTGAGGACACTTCCCTGCGGGACACCCCTTCCTGCTCCTTTGGGGCAGAGAGGGCTCCCCCCACCCGTACGCGGAATCGACGGTCTCGCAAAAATTCAGATATAAACATTGGGAGGCGTCCCCTCGCCCCCATCGTGTGGAGAGTCTCCATGATACCGTATCGCCATGCGGTATCATAGGCCTTCTCCAGATCAAAAAACACCGTGGCGTAGTGCTGTCTAAGAAGGAAAGCCTCGCAGACGGCATTTTCCAGTCGGAGCAGAGCATCCGACGTGGAGTGAAACTTACGGAAGCCGCACTGTGCAGAAGACAGATGGCCTCCGCTGTCCAGGAAATAGGCTAATCTAACATTTACCAATTTCTCCATCAACTTGCACACGCAAGAGGTTAGAGAGATTGGGCGGAAACCGGTCGGAGTAGAGTGATCTCTCCCCGGCTTGCGAAAGGCGAGCACAGTAGCGATTCGCCAGGAGTCTGGGAGAAGACCTTCCACCCAGATCCTGTTGAACAGATCTAACAGAAAGGCCATGCCTCGCTCACCCAGGTGTCGAAGCATGGCGTAAGGGACATCGTCCGGACCATGGGCGGTGTCCGCGCACGAAGCGAGAGCGGAACGCAACTCACTCACAGTAAACTTGTCGTTGAAGGGTTCTCCGCCTCTGGAGGTAAAGTCCAGCCGGCGGCCTTCCGCGACATCACGACGTGCATTGAATGCTGGCGGAGCAGCATCACGGCTAGAGAATGCGGAGAAAGCGGTCGCTAAGGATTCCGCCACGGACGCGGGGTCCGAGATTGCGGTCCCATTCTCCTGGAGAACGGGAGGGGGGTCCTGCGAGAACTTGCCCCGAATCCTTTTGACTCGCTTCCACACCTCAGCTAAAGGGGTCTTCCCGTTAAGTGAAGACACGTATGCCCGCCAAGAAGAGCAGCGGGCGTGCTTCGAAATATACCGGAACCTAGCCCTAGCCCGACGAAATTCAGCGACAGTGAAATCGTTCGGGCGGCGCTTATAGCGCATGTAGGCATAACGCTTCTGTTTGAGGGCCGTCTCACACTCGGCCGACCACCATGGGAGTGGTCGGCGTGCAAAACGGCCAGACGTCCTAGGAATAGTAGTCAGGCCCACGGCGATGAGGTTGCCGGAGAAGAACTCAACGGCCTCATCTACCGACCTAAACTCCTCGACTGAGATAGAGAATTCAGTCATTTCCTGAAATGCAGGCCACCGCGCCCGCGCCAAGCACCACCGAGGTGGTCTCTCAAGTGGCAGTTGCCCTGAAAAGGATATTTGAATGGGAAAGTGATCACTACCATGGAGGTCATCGACCACCCCCCAATCAAAATCAGGCTGTGCATCCGAAGAGCACAAAGATAGGTCAAGGCAAGAAAATGAAGCGGTTCTCGGACAGTGATGCGTAAACTCATCCACGTTTAGGACACCCATCTCAAGCTCTTCGATCAGATCGGCAAGGACTTGTTCCCTGGGATTTATGGAGTAATCTCCCCAGAGAGGATGCCTGCCGTTCAGATCTCCAAGCAAGAGATAGGGCCTCGGCAACCGTGCCACGACGCGGCGGAAGTCGCCGCAGTCGAAGTCAGCTGACGGTGGAATGTACGCAGAAATGATAGTATACCTCCTATCCAGGTGCAGCTGCACAGCCACTGCCTGTAAGGAGGTATCTAAAGAGAAAGGAAGAACGGAGACATCATGCCGGGTGTAAACCGCGCATCCCCCAGCCCGGCCATCCCGCGGTGGTGGAGTCGCAAGACCCTTATACCCCGGGAGGGCAGGCAGGGGGCACGCGCCTAGCATGGTCTCCTGCAAAAAAATAGCTAACGGGGAACGGGACGAGGCGAGCCTCCGCAGCTCCCCCCAGTTGGCCCGGAGTCCACGGCAATTCCATTGAAGGAATATGCCCTCCAAGCCTAGCTCGGAGGAAACGCGGGGGCCCTCCTCGAATTGAAGACCCTCACGGGAATGGCCGTACGCTTCCCGGGGGCAGAACCCCGGGCGCTGTTGGCCGGACAAAGCGCTGGAGGCGCTGTCGCCTTCGAGGACTTATTGGGGGAGGTTGACCTCGCCATGCGAGTCTTTTCCTCCCTCCGCCTCGAAACCTTAGGCGGGCGCTGCGGCTTCGGAGGCGGGGGGCCCTCTTTTCGAGGAACCACCGTCTCCGAGCCACTCGCTCCACCTCGGGGCGTGGGCGAAGGAGCCGAAGCTCCTTTGTTGCTGTCCTCCTTTCGGGGGACAGCTTTAGGAACCCCCGAAGATGGCCTAGCGACCATCTTCAGGGGTGTTGCCTCCTGTGAGTCTAACGACTCTGTGGAGGCGCGTGGCCGTTTCGCCTTACGGGAACTGATCACGCTGGGGGAAGAGGGGGGAGCCCTGGTTTTAGCCGGGGCTGGGTGTGAACCCCTTTTGCCGCCAGTTCTACCAGGGGAGCGCCAGGGTGTAGTAGAGCCCGCAGAAGGGCTCCGAATGGGCGCGGAAACAACCGTGCTCGTTGGCCTGGATGGGCCAGGAGCAGAGGGTGCCTTTCGAACTACTGAGGCATATGACGTCCCAGGCAGAGCTGTGCGCGCCAGGACCAAGTCCTTAGCCTCGCGGAATGAGAGTCTATCCTGGGCCTGAACGGCCAGGATTTCTTTCTCCAGGAGATATGCACCACATTGCTTCGAAGAAGCAGGGTGCGGCTCTCCGCAATTGACACACTTGGCCACACACGATTTGGACTTATCGTGTGCGACCTTGGAGCAATTTACACAGACTTCGGGTGACCCCGACTTTGCACGTCTACATGAGCGATTCGTATGGCCTAAGCGGTGACTGTAATAGCACCGCCGCGGCAGTGGCACGAATGCCTTCACGCGGTAGCGGTACCAACCGGCACGCACCGACTCAGGGAGCTTGTCACTGTCGAACGTGACGAAGAGTGTAGGGTTGGGTCTCGAAGCCCCTCCCTGTTTTCTCATCACACGTTCGACCTTGACCGCCCCATGGTCGGCCAGCTCTAGGGTGATTTCCTCAATGGAGTAGTCAACGAGTTCCCTCGCATAAACTACTCCTTTCACAAAGTTCCTGGTAGAGTGCGGCGTCACACTCACCGGGGTGCCATGAAGTGTCCGAAGAGCACTTATCTTGGCCGCCTCGGCGGGATTCACCGCATTCGCCAGAAGGCTGCCGTCCGAGAAACGGGTCACCTTCTGCTCTCTACCAATTGCACTAGCTAATCCTCTCCTCTGATGGATCATGTTGCCCTTGGACAACATGGTGCCATCAGTGGAGCGAATAACGAGGAAGCGTTTAAAGCCAGCGGGCTCGAAAACGCCAGGTAACCTCTGAATCAGGGGCCCCGATGTCATCGAGGCTCCGCCCTGTGCACTTTTGATGTTAGTCTTGGTCAGGGGCTCCGCACACGAGGGGGTAGAGGGGCCGGATGTGCCGATCTTGGCTTGGTCGCCTACCAAAGTGGCAGCAGACCCATCCGTCCCCGCAGCCCCCGCGGATGGAGAGGAGCCCCGAGTCTTTTTCGTCTTTTTAGTCTTCTTTGTCTTTTTCTTTTTTGAAGAGGAGGGCGGGGCATGAACCCGCTTTTCACCTCCGCCGGCAGAAGCCCCCAGGCCAGATGGACCGGCCTCAGCCAGGTCCCTCTCCGAAATGGAGAAGGTCCTGGTTGTCGTAGGGGCACCTGTCGGAGGAGATCCCTCCCCTCCTTTTACTGCCTCGGAGCTCTCAGCCATTTGAGGAGGACCTTGCATAGGGGCGGATTCGGGTTCGGTGCTTGGCGCCGAGCCCGAATTCCCCCCCATGGAAGGCCCTACCGTCTGAGGCTGGGTCTCCTCAAAGACCATGTTTATCACAGGAGGGGCCTCCAGTTGGCCATCCCCTCCCAGGACATCACAGGTCCCCTTGGCAGTGTCGCCAGTCTTGTGTGGGGAGGCACAGGCCTTGACCCCAGAAAGGTTTAAAATTTTAGCCAGCAGGTCTTTTGAGGGAAGCGACCGAAGGGACCTGGCTTCCCTCTCCCCCCTAAGGGGGTTTGCCCTACCGAGCCGCTTTGATGGGGAGCGGCTGGCTAAGGGCTGCCTGCTGGCTTTCTTGGCAGTCCCCTTGGAAAGAAAAGAGGGGACTGCCGCTGGGAAAAGGGAGGTGCCCGAAAGCACCTCCAGAGAAGGGGGTGAGGGGGAGTCCCCTGCACCCGTAGGCGAAGGAGAGGAGTAAGCCTCCTCTCCGGTTAGAGAAATATGGAGGGTCTCCTGTGCAAGCACAGGGGGGGGAACCTCCATTTTTTTGCTGGAGCTGCCCGAGGGCGGCTCCGTCGATGGAACAGGGGAAGTTGAGGGTTGGGTTTGTTTTTTTTTATCATCATTGAGCATGGTGACCCTTTTTTAAACACGGGATGCAATCGCGCACACCTCTCGCAGTAGCCCGCACTGCGAGAGGTGCTTACAAGCCCGGCAGAGCCAGGCGCCGCCATTTGGGACCACCCCTCCCGCCTGGTGGTCTGGCAGTCCATCGGCATGGCGGCTCCACCTTGGACACGGCGTAAAAATTAGTAGATTGTGAAGAGGAGAGGAAAAGGGATGTGAGGAAGGTATGGGTGGGGATGAAGCAGGTAGTTAAAAACCAGCCACCCCAGACCGGAGCTCAGGGGTTAGGGAACATTGTCCCCTACCCCCTCAGCCCCGATGCGGGACGGTTGGCTGAAAGGAAGGTCAGCATCTACCCTGTGAAATTAGAGGCTGACCAGAGAAAGTTGTGGGAGAGGTTGTGTGAAAAGAGAGGAAACAAGTGTTTTGAAGGAAGGAAGAGAGGCTAAGCTGGGGCCGGACGGAGCGCTGGATCCCGTCAGCACGGCGGCCAGAGTGGCAAATCGCCGCGCCCCTTACGGGGGAAACAACAAAGAGAATAATGGAAAGAACTAATTGATAAAATAGAGAAAAAAAATGCCAGAACAGAGCATGTCTGACAATAAACAGAATAAAAGAAGGAACAAAGAGGAAGAGCATCAAGTCAGCAGATGACGACAGAGAGCCCAGAGATGATGAACAGTCGAATGAACAGAGACTCAGGGACCACCTGTAATTTTTTTTTCACAGTAATACAATAGGACAATCCCCACTTCGTCGACCATATGGAATATATGATAAGAGAGTTCCTCGTAAATATCAACCAACGGATAACTCCTAGGCATTCAGCAGTTGAAGCTAGAGAAGAACACGTGGGTATTGGTGCAACGATTACTAAACAAGTCGTGAGTGCGATACACTCTTTCAAACAGTGAGCCACTGGAACATCAGGGCTGACAGGGATTTATTTACCCTACCAAGGCACCAGATACTATACTGGATGGATTAAAAACAACTGTTCAATGTCTGCCTAACTCTGGGATATTTCCCAGACGGCCTCAAAACAGCAAAAATGATCTTCATTCCTAAGGCGGTCAAACCTCATAACAGGGTAACGAGCTACAGACCTATCTCATTACTCAACTTTCTTGGCAAAGTTTTAAAAAAGATCATGAACAAAAGAGCAGTATATTACTTATATGAGATTAAGGATTGCACGAATTTCAGTTTGGTTTTAGAAAAAAAACGAGAAACGACTATGGCATTGGCGAGAATAACAGCAAGATCGCCAAAGCTATGACATGCACAAACACATCGAGCGCTTACTCTGCAACTATGTACGAAATAGATCAGCGTACATAGATCTAGGGGGATATGGGGGTCCAACCTTCCGAGTGAGGCCTGGAGTGCCACGAGCTGGTTGTCTGAGTCCGACAATCTACTAATTGTACACGGAAGATATCCCTAGGCCAATTACACCGGGAAGCATGAACATACTGTACGCAGATGATATAATTCAGAAAGTTACTACACACTACACGAACCCAAGGAACCAAGAAAGAGTCACGAAGCTTGTAATAGAGAACATAAATAACTATAAGAAGCTATGGAAAATCAAGACAAATATTCACAAATATAAAATTTTTCAAATAGGAAGAAGAAAACCCTTCCATCTCATAATAGACGGTAATGACTACAGCTATGAACACGAAGGAAAAGTACAAAGACTAATTGTAATCTCCAGAGATTATTTCGCCTAAGATAAGGAAAATAAACAAAGAAGAGGAAGCGGAATATCACTTTTAGCAAAAATGAGAATACTCAGACAGAAAAATAAGAGAAGGCTATATAACGCGCTTATACAATCAATACTGACTTATCTCCCTGTCCCAGCATACGCGCTCCCAAAGTCAAGTTTAATAAAACTTCAGATACTACAAAACAAAACCCTATACTTCATAACAAACTTGAGACAGATAGAACATAGAAATCTAGGAGACTTACATGGGGAAGCAAATATTCTGCTACTCAACATGACACTAAGGAAGAGGGCCCAGAAAATCTGGTCCAAGTTAACGAAACAAACCTTGAGGGCGACATAATGATGAATCTTTGATTGCCCAAGCAGTAAAAAAAAACCATGCTAACTAACGAGAGACCTATATATGGTTAAAAGAACAACGAAAAGATAATGAGACAAACCAAACAGCTAAAGATAAAATTAAACAATACAACGACTTGAAAACCAACAAATGAGGACTCAATTGGAACGCACGTTTCCCCCAGCTGAGGTAAGGATCAAGATGACAAGAAATACACCGACTAACATGGAGAATGGCTAGTATACCTATCTCCTTAGGTAAACAGCCAACAAAGATCTCTTCCGTGATATTCCATATTCCTTCATGTCCCCCAAAATTACTGTGTCGGCCGAAAGACATCTCTGCGAGCTTTTAAATTCACTTTATCCCGAGGAGAGAAAGCTCTTAGAAAAATTATAGTAACTTAATCTAAAGATTAACAATACAACACCGCTATTGGCTTTAACAAATGTTGCATGCAATATGGCCATATATATATATATATATATATATATATATATATATATATATACAGTCAGCGCGGTTCGAATTGAAAGAGAATTGCTAAATTATACTGGAGAAAAAAATCAATTTTATTAATAAAAAAAAATTTAAAACGACTTTAACACTTCCCCGATGTGGAAACTCTTGGACTTGGTGACATTCTGGAGTCGCGTTGGAAGACAATCGGCCAAATTCTGACAGTAGGAAGTGGATATTTCCTCCCACACATTCCGGATTGCAACTTCGAGTTTGGGAATCGTCGCGGTATCCTCCTGACGAAGGCGGCAGTTTATTACCAGCCAGAGGTTCTCAATGGGAAAATATCGGGTGATTGGCCAGGCCAATTTTGGATATAGTCGACCTCGTTGGCAGAGAGCTACTTTTTGACCGCCCTTGAGTTGTGGCAAGGAGCGCCCTCCTCCTGCAGGATCTTACAGCCGGTTTTAGTGAAGCACTCTGCTAAATTGTCATCGATTAGTTTAAATATAACGATTAGCCAATTTCTCCCACGCGACGCTTTTTAGGGAGGAATGATATAGGTCCCCAAAACGTGGTTCGAAATGAGAATTTAGAAATTCTCATTTCGAGATAGGGGGGGCGTTCAATAAGTTTTGCGAATTGGTAGGGCAAAACAGAGGAAAAGGGATGGTATTTGTGGGGGTGTTAGGACAAGTTAGGACAAGTCAAGACCTGCAGCCGCACGCTCCTATCTCGTCTATTTAAGAAGCAGTAGCTGATTGCAGATCGTCAGTCATAAGTTTTTTAACAATGGAGAAGGATAAGCACCGCGCAGTGATCAAATTTTTGACCAAGGAAGGCAAGAATGCAAAAGAGATCCCTGGACGCATGGTTGCAGTGTACACCGACACCGCCCTTTCCTTTGCAACCATTGCTCGCTGGAATAGGGAGTTCCGCCATGTTCGTGAGTCCCTTGAAGATGACCCCCGTCCAGGACGCCCGTCAGACATGACCAAGGAGAACAATGTGGCCCGTGTGGAAAGGATCATCCTCAAAAATCGACGGGTGAAGGTCGAAGAAATCGAGCGAGAACTTGGAATATTACATGGAAGTGTTATCAACATCATCCACGACAATTTGGCCATGGCCAGGGTCTCTGCCTGTTGGGTCCCTAGAAACCGCCACATGATCGACTTCAACGTCGTCTAAGTCCACAAGGCCAGAGTTGCAGAAGCTGCCCTGCGCGCGTGCGGATTCGAGGAGCTCAACCATCCTCCCTACAGTCCAGATCTGGCCCCTAGCGACTACTTTTTATTCCGCCAGCTTAAGGCTGCACTGCGTGGACGCCCGTTTGGGGACGATGAAGATGTCCAGCTCGCTGTCCAGGAGTGGATTGAACACCACTCGGGAGATTTCTGGTTGTCGGGAATTCGAAGCCTCATGGACAAGTGGCGCAAGTGCATTGAAGTCGAGGGTAGTTATATTGAAAAATAATAAAACACTTTTCCTCATATCTCGTTTCCTTATATCCGAATTGCCAAACTTATTGACCGCCCCTCGTTTATCGAATCTGCAACGTCACCAGAATCCCCAACACCCGTCATGTAACTAAAATTTCCTAAGCCTTTTCCTCTTTTGTTGATGCCCAACACATTTTGTTTGTTCTTGAACATATTTTTAAACATATCCATGTATTTTCATGTTAGTTGATTGGTCTGTTTCCTTACAATAATGTTCAAAATATTTTGAAACATAAATCTATCCATGTATTTTTCGAGTTAGTTGATTGGTCCGTATTCTTATAGTAATGTTCAAACACATTCTATATATTTTACTGTAATATCACGTTCACCATTAGAAGAGTTGGACTCTGCAATCTTCCGCCTTAAGCAAAAAGCTCCAGGCCTAAGCCAAATAAAAACAAGGCACCTTAAAAAAGCCCCGGTGGGGACAAAAACCAGGCTACTGGATCTTTTACATGCAGCATTAGCGACAGGATACTTCTGGGATGGCTTGAAGACATCCAAAATTATCTTCATTCCTAAACCTCAGGCCGATCTCACTTCTCGAAATAATTGAAAAAGTTATCGAAAAGATCATGAACAACATCCTGGTTTCATATCTGTTGACACAGTCACTGCAGAACGACGAACAACATGGCTTTGGCAAAAAAATGAGCACGGAGACTGCAATTCCACATAGGTGAGCGTTATCGCGATAATGATATCGAGTTATTGGTCATCCGATATTGTTTTTTTCCCGCGTAATCGATTCATCGCAATCGCCGATACTTTTGGTTCCAAACTAGCGATAATCGATCATTTCAGTTTTTGTTCCAGTTTAGCACAGGAGCAAGCAGTGCGTGCTTTGGAGGCAGAAATAGGTAGGTCCAAGTTGGGGAGAAGGAACCTTAAAACCGATGAGGAGATGAAGGAGAGCCTCACCAGGTAAGAAACTAAGAAACAGTATTCAAATATTCTTACTATTGTATTATAAAATAACGCTATATATAGTCAATAATCAATATTGTATTAGAATTTTGGATTTATTGATTTATCGGTTATCACCTTATCGGGCTATAAATTTATCGCCAGTTATTGATTATCAGTTATCGCTGATAAGGTTATCGTTATCGATTTATCGGTTATCTGGATACATTATTTCATTATCAGGGTTTGCCTCTGGCTGTGTGGTCTCTGTGGTCTCCTGGGGCGTGAAGAAAGCCATTGACAAGGTTTGGATCGCTGGTTTCAAATATAAGATCTCGAGGCTCAGGTTATCCCACATTTCTGGAAAATCCTATACAGTTATCTGACTAGTAGGAGAGGGGTGATAGCATTTGGGAACCACTTTGGAGCCCCATTTGACTTGCTATCTGGAGTCCCCCAAGGAGGGTGTCTTTGTCCCACCCTCTTTACGATCTACACTAGGGACATTCTGAAACCTCTATTTCCCCGAACCCTCAACGTGCAGTACGCGGACGACATCACCCAGATTGTGACTCGCCCTACCAGATCTAGAAGAGTGATGTCGAGGGCAACTGTACCCGAAGCCCAGATAATCCCCCGTTAAGAGAAGTGGAAGATCCAGACGAACCAGTACAAATTCACTGCAGTCGCGATCGGACGACGGAAGACGGAGCCCATCCGACTGGAGAACTCAACAATAAATTATTCGCAAAGCACGAGTATCCTAGGCTTCAGGATCTCCAAACGCTGCATAGGAAGCCACATGAACTCGAAGGTTCAAGTCACGAAACTTGAACTCAGTAAACTCCTCCGATTTCGCAATCTTAGTATACAAAACAAAAAGAAATTATATACATCCCTAGTGAGAACGAAGCTGCTGTATCTAGCAGGCCCACTCAACACAGCTTCAAGGACCAAGATGATTCAAATGCAGAGGGTACAAAATCGTGCCCTATTCTTAATATTAAACGTGAAATGGGACGATTTCGTCACGTCGAGGGAGCTTCATCGCAGAAATGGGTTGAAGACGGTGAAGGCTTTCGTGCATTCAGCCAGCACCGCCATCTGGGACAGCCTGGAGGCTACTCTTCCACCAGGCACAGTAGACGACATGTTCAGGCTACAGGACCAGGAGAGATACAAGTCATAGATGCATCCCGCCAAAACGGTAGCCACAGTGGACATCTACAGGTGACCCGACGTCCAACTCGCATACTGAATCAAACATAATCGTTAATCAAAATCTAACCGAAAGTGCCTAATGTACCGATTAAACCTTGTTTGAAAATTTCCGCCCCTGGACACTATAATTATGTTTGTGTAATTTAATTACCATTCACATTTATTATTGTGACTAAACTGGATGTGTTGTTCTCTTCTAGTTGTACATAATCTCTTACTTTTTTGCGCCCTAAATATTTTTGTATAAAAATATCTTAAGTATTTTTACTTCTAGCTCTAAATGTTAATTTTTAGTAAAGTGTAAATTGTTAACGAAAAACTGAGATGGCCCGATCGCCGAGCAAACTTTCTACCTCCTCTTGTATTTAAATTTCGTCACCTTTTCTCTCTTCCCTTGTTTCCCATAAGTGTAGAGATGGTCCGTCATTTATTTCATCAGCTCACTACATGAATAAATAAATAAAAATAAAAGTTCACCATTCTGCCCCGAAGATGACCCACTGTTAGGTCGAAAGATGTCCAAGCAAATAAAGTTATGCCTCTTCCGAGCAATTTTCTTCCCCTAGACCATCTGTTGAAACTATAGCCAAAGCTATAAGAAAGGTGCAGTCAAAAGTAAACAATGCAGCCCTTGCTGTGGACTTAAATGAGTCCTGCATATATATATATATATATATATATATACATATATATATATATATATATATATATATATATATATATATATATATATATATATATATATATATATATATATATATATATATATATATATATATATATATATATATATATATATATATATATATATATATATATATATATATATATATATATATATATATATATATATATATATATATATATATATATATATATATATATATATATATAACAAATAAAATAAAGTTAAAATATGGATATAGAACAAATGAAGAGAAACACATGAAAAAATACAGGAAAGTGTTATTTCAAGCTATTGTATACATTGTTTATATATGTCTAATCACGCAGTTTCCTTCTCAATAACTCTGGTTCCGTACTTATTCATACCCTGTCCCTCACAAGGGCAAAACAAGGTAAGAGCCGATAATAAATCGTTTGTTCATGAGGATCTTCTATACTCGTCGATCCTAGACTGGAGTCTTTGTCATTGTTTCGACATATTTTGCATGGCAACATGGCAATTACTGCATGACATTTTGTATACAATGCCCGACTTGTCTTTATCTCCACTTTATGCTTAATTTTTTTGCGAGCTGGCTGCGCAGTGTGTTGGTGCGTTTGTACGCACTTCTATACCGTGCGTTCGGAGTAGAGGTGATTTTTCCGATGTAGTCCTCATGTACGGTAGTGTCATTCTTCTATTGATGTTATGGTGGCGGCTTCCATGTGTTTTTCTTCTTCCTCCTGCAATAGGCTGTTATTAAAGTGAGTTAAAGCCATGTTGATGAAAGTTTTTATCAAGTTCTTCTTATGTTTGAGTAGGTAAACACTGTTTACATCTAGAATTCTGTCGGTATGGGTCTTTTTACAGTAAACTGCTATCTGAAGGGTCACATCGAGTTCCCTTACCAACAGCACTTCCAGGAATAATAGCTTTAATTATTTTTCATCTTCCATAATCATTTGTAACTTTGGTAATCCATTGTTTATATTCATGAGAAACAGTGGTGGGCAGTCCGTCAGTACCAGTACCAATGACGGAAGGTCCGTCAGTCCGTCACTGACGGACTCCCGTTTCGCTGACGCCTGACGGAAACATTATTTGCCGAAGGTCGTCTTTGCTTTTCGCGTTAGTGACGGTTCGGGTCACGGCCGATAATCGCTTCCGTCTGCGCTTATTCCGTCAGTGTTTCAAAGTTTCCGTCAGTCGTCAGTCGGCCAGCGAAACTGGAGTCCGTCATCGGTACTGACGGACTGCCCGCCACGGATGAGAAACCTATGTATTTTAGAGTTTGCCATGATTGCAAACATGTCGTCCAAATGGGGCAAAAGTCATTAAAGTTACAATATACGAAGACTGAATCTGAAACTAGTTGAATAGAGCCAATTACAGTAAAAATGGTTTTTAAATCTAAATAAAAAAAATTATGTTATTTGAGGTTGTTGTTGTTGTCGTTGATATAGCGATTTTGCATACAAAACCAAATGTGTTGTGATTGTAGTGCTACATTTTGCAAGGTGAACTTTAATAACAATGAAGCCTCACAAATGAGTGTCATATTTCCCATAAAATCTCTAAATGGGCACGCACATAATTATGCACATGCAATAATATAATAAAATTGTCGAACATTTTATCATGAGATCATATAGATACTGAAGCCAGCCATTCGCATCTGAAACTCCACTGCGCCACTAGATGGTTGGAGCGCCATGAAGCAGATCGCATATTCAAAGAAGTAGTACCCACCATCAAAGTGTCGTTACACAAAATTTGCCTACGGCCACGCGCAGATTTCGCCGGTAAGGCACTACTATTCTCTTCCTCCATAGACAATTGTGGATTTTTGGTTGCCCTAGACTAAAGGTACTCATATCGGTTCTGGACATCACCAAGCCACTTTCTGTTAAGCTTCAGGCCGAAGCCCAAGACATCTAAAGCGCAGTGTACATAGGCCATGAATGTGAGAAAGTTTCGAGACAAATGCGATTAGACGAACAAATCTTCAGGGACATTTTCATGCGTGCGCAAGAATTGTTTGATGAAGAAATCCGCATGCCAAGAACGACTCGCAAGCAGAAGCAAATGTCCAATCATCCAGCCGAAACATCGACGTCTGTATAATACAACTAGATGAGCGATTTAGATCGCATAGTGCTAAAGCTTATGCGCTCAGTATGCTACTAACGGCATATTGTCAGGATTCTGACGATTATAGTGCCTTCATGGAAGCCGCACAGTTTTACCACAATTCTTTCCAGGAGAACCAGATTGCCTGAACGCTGAATTACTACGCTGGAAGGCGTACTGGGCGTGACAGACGACCACGACATGTACATCACCAAAAGAGTCGTGGATGCGGTGGTGGTTACGACAACTCTCAGTACATATCCCATGATTGAAACCCTTTTGCGAATTTGCGCAACCTTGCCGGTGACCACTGCGACAGGTGAATGCTCATTTTGTGATCTGAAATTGATAAAATATTATCTACGGTTCACTATGCACGAAGTGCGACTGAATGGCCTAGCCCATATGTATATCACAAGGACATTCCACTAGTCCATAGTGACATTATTTATGAATTCAACCGAACCAACCGTCGACTGGTTTTCAACTTTTCCCGTGACCACTGCGACAGGTAAACACTCATTTAGTGTTCTGAAATTAATAAATCTTATCTACGGTCCACCATACATGAAAAACAACTGAATGGACTAGCCCATCTGTATCTCAACTAGGACATTCCACTAGTCCATAGTGACATTATTTATAAACTCAGCCGAACCAACCTTCGACTGGTTTTCAACTGATACATTACAAGTGTGAAAAAAACACCGCTCAGCCAGGGTGAAATTAAAAGACCGCAAAGAAACTGACCGTAGATAAAATTTAGGCAATTTCAGATATATTGTATTTGATATGTATTTGGGTGACTATAATGATACTAAAATCATCCCAACTCCAGGAGAAGGCCTCGCATAAGCTTTGATTCATGCCTTCTCCCTTCACCAATCATATTATGATTGGATATACATTACTATTAATGTATTATTTCTAGATGTAGTACCCGAATAGTGCTGCACGATCTATCTCAGTCCAGTGGCGGCTCGTGTATCGGCATTGCTGAACTGCATTACCCATATTTCCACTCGATATTATCAATAACATTCAATATAATGAGTCCTTTTTTTATTAATTGTTTCTTTATACCTGTACATTATATAATCCTTAAGCTTAATGTTAGTAGCTATTCCCTAGTTTATGAAAAAAATCCAAAACCCTTGTATAGAACTTTGCGCTTCACAGTTAGAGCGACGCGGAGTTTGGCTGTTGTGCGCATGCTTACATGTCTGAGATAGGAAGCTGCACGCTAGGGAGAGAGAGCACTGTGGCTCACCCAGTGCCGTCCCTGGTGTACTGGTGGAAAGTAGTGTTTCTTTTTAACTCCGCGTGTGTTGTGGTTATAAACATTTTTATATTCTTAAAAGTGATAAAGTGTAGAATTTAATACAAACAAAATTTCGGTTCTTTTATTTTAAGAATTTTGAAAGACTAAATGCACATGCAGTGCTTTCAATGGAGAAAAAAAATCCTCAGTAGTCATCCGGAGAACAAGGAGAAAATTATTCATCTTTTCGCGCAAAAGAAAACAAGAAGAATGGATTTCGTTTTTAATGAATGGATCAAGCTTGAACTGTAACAATTTAGGCAATTAGTAATTAAAAAATGTTTGATTTTTTCTGTTTAGGATTTTATCAAGTTTATCAATATTTTTTTCTTTTTTATATGCTTATTTCATTTTACACAATATTAAAACAATGCTAAAAAAAATCTGATTCAGCACCCCCAATAATTTTAGCGACGAGCTGCCAATGATTCTCACTAGATTTTAATGGTTAGAAAGCATTTTTGTACTCGTGCTTCGCTGTAGTTCATGAAAAAGCTTGGTTTGTTAAGGAAAAATTATATTTCCTTTTAAAGACTGACCTATATACGATGTTCTTAATTGTTAACGAACGTTCATAGGGTTTTGTGCTTGTATAGTATTTCCCGATTGAATTTATCATTTTGCTGTGAAATTTCATTAAAAAACAACTTCAGTATGATTTTTTGGATTCGAAAATACCCCCAGATCGCTTCTTCAGTAATTTAGTTAAAAAAATCTCCGGTGGGAGAATTCCCCTGGCCCTCTTCTAGTCACGAGCTCACCTCTCCAATGGCCTTGTCAATATCCCCCCCCCCTTTTCTACGCCACTGATTGAAAAGGAAACGAAATTGATGATTTGAATGACTTAAATGTAATGATGTGTAGTGGTCGAACTACACTATAAGTAGGCTTTGTGCTGGATTCAATAGGCCCGAAAAACACCTCCACGAGACTGACCTATATACGATGTTCTTAATTGTTAACGAACGTTCATAGGGTTTTGTGCTTGTATAGTATTTCCCGATTGAATTTATCATTTTGCTGTGAAATTTCATTAAAAAACAACTTCAGTATGATTTTTTGGATTCGAAAATACCCCCAGATCGCTTCTTCAGTAATTTAGTTAAAAAAATCTCCGGTGGGAGAATTCCCCTGGCCCTCTTCTAGTCACGAGCTCACCTCTCCAATGGCCTTGTCAATATCCTCCCCCCCCCCCTTTTCTACGCCACTGATTGAAAAGGAAACGAAATTGATGATTTGAATGACTTAAATGTAATGATGTGTAGTGGTCGAACTACACTATAAGTAGGCTTTGTGCTGGATTCAATAGGCCCGAAAAACACCTCCACGAAGTGGACGCGAATTGGTCCTATTTTATCTAAGTATGCCTTACTAAAATGTAATCAAAGATTCAATATTGTATTGGCTTGTAAATGTACATATATATTTGCATTTAAGCATGAGACCGTGAGACTCAAATGGAGCAAAGGCCAAACGATCGAATGCCTGTTTGAGAAGACTGCCCAAGTCTTGTCTCGAGATAAAATTATCAGACATGGAGGTTTACTTAGGAGACAATAAATACAGCTGTTGACCGTACGAGGCGATGCAGCGAGAAGCAAATCAAATGACACGAATAAACATTTGATCCAAAATGTAGACAAGGTGTACATGCAGCTTAGCTCCGCCCAAGGGTTGGATAGTTGAGACTTCTAATATGGACGTGGGTCCTTTCTGGCCACGCCCTCTGTATTTCGAGCATATATAAAGAAGAATCAGAATAAGAAAAGGATAGAGATCAGATCGGACTACTCGCAATCATTATTAGTCGGATTACCATTGCTCTTGTTACTTAACTTTCACGCTCCCGGTTAATCATTGAATCTTGTCTCGCCTTCATCCCGTATTCGCGTTGGTAATACTTAGACAGACTAGTTTCCTGTCGAAATTTCTCTGTTCGTGCAGCTTATAATATAAAACTTTCGTCATTTAAATAAAGTGTTTATTTTCTCAAGTCCATATTTGCCTTAAGCCTTCGGTAAGCACAGCCAAGCAAAAGAACGCCTGAAAATTATTGATCTTTGGAGTCAGATTAATAAATCATCCCAACAACACCCATCACTTAAAAGTTAGGACCTCGTCGTGCCCCTAAGCTGGTGCCCGTCATTTGCTTCCTAAATGTGTGAAAATCTTGATTGGAATTTTATCAAATTTAGGATGGATGTTGGCTTCTTTTGATGGTCAGGATACGTTCTGAGATATGCCCTGATGCGAGGAAAACGACACCAAATTACAAAATTTTCTCGGGGGAGGCTCCCCCGGTGTACCCGCTCCAGGTTCAGCACTTCACATGCCCCCTTCCCCACGGCCCGTGGCTAGGCCCCGTGGGTTTTTTTTTAGGCTATTTTTATTTTAGGGGAGGGTAATTTTTTACAAATACCATCTTGATATTTAAGTTTTCGGTTCACCGTAATTACAAATATCTAACGTTGGGAATTGAGTGATAAGAAAACGCCACTTACCAGCCTGTTCGTTATTAGCTACCGCGACTATTTTAACTAACATAACTTGAAAAGTTTAGACTCCATAAGTAGCATTATTGTTTTGAATTGAGATTATAGGATTTTGTTATAATAATAGATACAAACACTTGTATTTTTATCATAAAATTGATTTATAAAATTATATTTAATACAATCAGTTTGGGAAATAGAATTGCAAATGGATTACTGTGATTTGAGGATTGCCCTCTTGTGAAGATGCTCTTTGCGACAACATTATTGGAATGGACTTCCAGAATTGGCAATGAATTCTTAGAAAGTTTGAATGTATTTTAACTTATGGAATGGCTAGGGCAAAATACAATTACAGAGCTTTACTATGCAGTCAGTTCATCCAACTAGTAAGCCAACCAGGCAGTTCACAAAACCAAAGTGGTAATATGAAGTTGAAGCCACAGACAAAGTAACCTCTTCCAGAAGATATCTGTGAGTAAATGCAAATGGTTGCTTGTGCAATGTTTCACACAAGGCAGAAGTTCTCGCTTGTGTGTAACTGAAATCCTATTATTATTTTAGGCTAATTTTTTTGGGGGGCCTAATCAGATTTTGGGGGGAACCAAGCCCCCTATAGCCCCCCCCGTGGCTAGGGGCCTGCCCCCCCCCTTCAACGGAATCCTAGCTACGCCACTGCCCACAAACAAAAGCAGCTCCCGCATTATCGTTCGGACCATTTCGCGTCGCTAAATTCTGGAGGACATAGCCTTACAAACAAACGCCGAAGCACGTGCAGTCACTGACACCGAGCCGAAAACAGAAAGGATGCGGAACCTTATTTACTCTGACAGAGTTGCGTGCGAAACGCGAAATCCTATTTCCTAATATATATATATATATATATATATATATATATATATATATATATATATATATATATCCCTTGCACACGAACGAACTTTCTATTTCAAGCAAGCTCTGCCTCAAACCGCATGATTGGTCAGCGGCAGGCAACGCCCACATTTTCGGCTCGATAAAAAAAAACATTTAAAATGAAGCCCAAGGTAATTGAGTTATCAGAGTTCTGTCTTTCAATTACGAACTAAAATACGACCGAATAAAGAGTCCAAACTCTGCCCTCTTGGATTTCCCTTCTCCATATATGCATTCAACCGATCCTCTTATCTCAGCCTACAGCGTAGTAAATATAACAAATTTGGAGTCATGCGAAGCTCAGCGCCCGATAATTCAATATCCCCAAATGTCCTACGTCGAAGTTAAGCAACATTCGGCCTTGTTAACATTTGGCTAGGAGACGGCAATGTTGACCTCTACCAGTGAACATTTAGCCAACAATTTCCGGGCTCTAACACACCTATAACTGGTGACCTCTTGTGATCCAACGAGGAGAGGAATCGGAAATTGAACTCACAGATGAGGCAACGAGAGGAGCTTAGAGAAACAATATTCACCAACGCGATCACCATCAAGCCTACTTACTGTCAGCTTAAGAAGAAGTAAACCTGGCGAAGTCCATCCCCGTTGGGCTCCCATTTCAAAAAACGGCCGTTAGAATGGTAGAGGAGCTCACTTCTACGAACCAGACTACTGCAAGCAACCTGGATGAGCCACGATGAACCGCTATACGTGGACGTAGGTTGAGCTCTAACCCAGCCAAAGTTTGTCCAGTTTCTACATACGAACACGGCACCCATCATCGCAGCTAAAAAGGATGATACTAGATCAAGATAGAACCAACGGACAAACCTACGCCATACGTTCGAGCAGGGGTTTTCTTTTTAAATAATAATAATAACAATGGTAAAAAGTGTTCCGAAAGCAATAAAGTGTATAAAAAAGAATTTCAGTGCGAATCAGCTTAACAGCGTAAATTCGGTGCTTATCTTTTAAAAAGTGTAAATAGTAAAAAATTCAGTTTCCGGTGGTAAGAAGACTAATATTAATTTTGCCAGAACAAATTTAGTGTAGAGAATCCGTAAAATTATTGATTTAAATTTAACTCTGTATTCTTATGTTCCGTCTCCTTTGAAGAAAATCAGTTTAGTGCATATACACAAAGTAAAAATGTACATTAATAAAAAAAAAAATACCTCTTATTCCTAAAAATGTATAAAATATGGTAAGACTTCCAAAGTCAAAGTGTCGTAGAATTGCACATAGTCCGGTCCAATAATTATTTTAGTCCTTGATCAGGACACACCGCTTTTGTTTAAGTCGATGGTATTGAGACCCTATGACTCAATCTACGATCATTATATATATATATATATATATATATATATATATATATATATATATATATATATATATATATATATAGGCTTTAATTCCTACTGAACGTGCGAAGGCTGGTTAGAGGGGCGGGTTGTGCCACGGCCAGGATTCTCACTATAAAAGTCCCACTTGTTACTGGGGGGAGGTTTGTGATTGTTAAATTCTAAGAGTGCATAATACATGTTGAACAAATTAGCCGAAGGGATTCTTAATTAAAGTCTTGCAAAGGGTACATCAAAAAGGAGGAGCCACAAATAAACACACGTACAAAAATAAACTTTACTTTCCCCCTAAAATAATAATGAGTAGCAATAGTTAAACTCGCATTTAGGTAAATAAGGATTACATATTAAACACGGATTAGTCCGGGTTGACAGCAATTATGAATAATAATATCAGAGAATGACTCACTTGAATCTCTTTAAATAAGGAGGGGAGGATAACACTGATGTTAAGCGTCTATATTTATTGTGACTCAATGGGAGTATCAATCACTGTTAATTAAATAGGTAATTTAAGAATAGAGGGACACTGCGTTTACAGATTACCATTAATTGTGATGGATCGGAGAGACGACTACTCAGGTCCAGACGGGGTGGTTCGGGTGGCGTTAACACGAGTTCTCGGGGAGAGGGGGGATAAGACGACGGGTTCAGGGCTGCTGACTACAGTTCCGGTTAGTTCACTCCTAACTGGATGTGACACTAACAAATAGTTACTTCCAGTAACTATTTGGTTGTTCCTTTTTCTTCCTCAAGTTACGTTGAGCAACAGAGCGTATTCTTCTAGTTACAGACTCTGTAGGGCGGGATTTGCCTCAGGAACTATTTGAGATAGTGACCAAGTTAACTGAGCGGGTCGCGTTGGCAGTCGATACGTTACGGCAGCGACTCTCATTCAACGTGAGGGTTACGCGAGTAGGTCTGGAACACTTCTAGCGAGGGATGAATGGCGTTGTCATTTATACCGCGGACTGTGTGAAATCGAGAGAGATATTCCCTATACAACAATTCGCTTATCGTGGCGCCTTCTGGACAATCTCCATGGTATCATAAAGAAAGCAAATCGGATTTAGGCTTCTCTGTGAGATAGGCCTTCTTTCGTCAGACTTCCTATCGCCTGTTGGGGAAGTTTGGCACGGATAACGACTTAGGTCAAGGGGAAGGCGGAGGAGGATGGTAGGAGACGAAGGTCAATTCAAACGACAAATATCTTTCGTTCCCACGAGCGCCTGGCGACTTGCAAGTATGTACGTTCCATACTCTCACACAAAGGAACCCCAAATCAATGTAAAGATATATATTTCTTAGAAATATATAAAATATTTTTGTATTCCGAATTCAATATAACTTGTAACACTCCTGTCTCGGAGGGGAGCTTTTCTGTAGTGCCACATTGCAAGGTGAAATATGATTAACAATGAAGACTCAAATGAGTGTCATGTTTCCTATAAAGTATCGAGATGGGCACACTCATAATTATGCAAGTACAATAATATAATAGAATTGCATTCGATTTTATCATGAAATCATGTAGTTACTCTCTTCCTGTAAGAGCCACTTATGCAAAAGTGAATTCAAGACACTTTCACACGGTCCTACACTCATGCATGTAAAGACGGCTGGCGCATTATCTTTCAGGCTATTTCGGGTCGCGCAAATTCTGGGAAGCGCCACAGCTGTACAACTTCCCCCCCCCCCTCCATCGCAGAAGTAGGTGCAGTCATTAACACCCAAATGAAAACAAGAAAGATGCGAGACCTTATTTACTGTCACAGAACTGTAAAACGCGAAATCTTATTTCCTAAAAAAACTATCCGTTGCACACACAAACAAACTATCTATTCAAGCAAGCTCCGCCCCAAACCGCATAATTGATCTGCGGTGGGCCTCACACACATTTTTACATTCGATAAATAAGAAGGCCAAAGTCAGTGAGTTATCAGAGTTCCGTCTTTCAATTACGAAATAAAACTGTCCGCTCGAGAAAATAAGCGTAGTCCATCCGTAGACCCCAACACAAGTAAACCCGCCTAAAAGTAACAGACAAATTAAACAAATTCATTTTTGCACCAGTGTCTTACAAACTTACATCCGAATAAACAGTCCCAACAATGCCCTCTTGGATTCCACTTCTCCATACGCGCATTCAACCGATCCTCTTATCTCAGCCTACAGCGTAGTAGATAAAACAAATTTGGAGTCATCCTAAGGTCATTGCCCGGTAACTCAGAACCCCAAGAGCGCTACGTCGAAGTTAAGCAACATTACGAATAGTTAGCATTTGGATGGCAGACGCCAAGTTAACCTTCACCGGTAAGCACTTAGCCAACTGTTTCCGCGCCCTAATACATCTATAAGATATCTCTCTGTCTTTTTTTTACACAAGTCCTTCTGTTCCAGCCAGTTTTCGCGTGCCATTTTCCTATTATCATGATATTTCACATTCTATTATTAAAAAAACACTACGGTTAGTAAAGCTTCGCTGTATTTACCTTTCCTGGACGCCCCATTGCGTGCTTGTACTAGGGGGCGCACATCTTATCAAGCCTCCAAAGTTTTCCCTCACACTAAGTCACCTATTTCACCGCATATACTACCTAGTTAGTGGTTTAAAATGGTTTATTTAGTAATCGTCTGCCCATTACTGTCATGCACCCCTTCAGCTTCGACCTAACCTGCTCAATTTCGATACCTCTTAACATACAGTGGCGTGCTACAAGATGGGTAGACTCATGTCCTCTCGATAATGTTATAACGACTTCAGTTGTCATTTCTTCCTCATCTTTGTGGATGTCTTGGTTTGAGATACAACTTTACATTCGAAAACAGACAAATAAAGTTGATTTAAAGGAGCGTTTTTCAAGAAACGATTTAAAAAATAGTGCTAATAGGTATCCATGACATTCCGAATGAGTGTAGATTTTCATTGTCTACTGCAGTTACTGGCATTATTCTTTTATCACCGAGGTTGCTTATTACAGGCTAATTTGCTTGAGTCAACAACGTACCAAGCTAAATATTACGATCGCAACCAGGTAAAATCCAAGAATCAAAGTATATAACCGTTATCCACATTGTACATCAGGTATTGCTTTCCTTGACAAACTTTGATTTGTGATTAATTTCCATTTTATATTTATATGGCTTACCACCTCTAGTACACAATGATAAGCCATCTATATTACATAAACAGAAGTTCAAGCCAATGACAGTTTAGACTAGGTGATTATATGATATTATTGAACCATAATGCCACTTCATAAATCGGAAAATTGACATAAAATTCTATTAATCACCGTGCAGAAAATCCGCCTCTGTGCTTCAACCAATGTATAGTTTTGTCAGTAATATCACATGAGTTTATATGAATGCATATTAAATAAGTAATAAAATGTTTTAAAATTAAATAAAACTTTTATTTCATTTTGATCTCTTAAAATGTTTAAAGCAAAACTTTAGACCCCCTAACGAAAAGGTCCTTTGTTTATGAAAGGGAATATCAAAATTTTCCCACATTGGCATACTATTATTGAACTGTTAATCGGGGAGAGGTAGGGCTTCAAAATCAGCAAAAAGTGGGAGGTGGGGGAAACAAAGAAAGGTTGAGCTATACTCGAACCGGGAATGATCGAAAGAAAATGGCGTCTGGAATCTGTGATTATAAATAAATCTAGTCCTATTATCATTTAGGTAAGTCTCTATTTGATTTTATTGTAAATTCGTAAATGCATAAGTTATTAGAATAATCGGAGTATATTATTACGTAAAGCGTTTTTTTAAATTTACAATTTCTGTCCAACCATTCTAACCAAGCGACTACCCTAACGATTAACAGTTCGTTTTCACATCAATTTCGTTCAATATGAACTCGAATTAAACCTACATTTCTTGCCTTTTTCAAGTAACAAGTTATTTTAAATAGTGAATTGCAAACATTTAATACAATTAAAAGTGCCACCAGGATAGGTACGTCTGTAGCATTTAGTGATAGTTTTTATGCCATGTATAATGGTCAGCAGTTTTTTTATTATCTGAATGGTACTCAACAACTAGAGCTCGTCCAGTTACAAGTGGTGTACCACAGGGATCTGTAATGAGCCCACTTCTCTTCCTCATTTGGAGTCTTTTGATGACTGAAAGATAGTCTCGAAACTAATCAACTGATTTTCAAGGGACTCATGGACTCGGCAACTCTTCCAATTGGGATGGGTGGCTTAGGAATACGATTGACAAGACATTGCTCTCTCCCTAGGTATATATGTTCTCTGATTTCAGTTAACCCTTTAATGTGAGCTGTTCATTACCAGTTTCACTCTAGTGGACAGGGTGGCTGTACCTATTAGATTCTGGAGAGGGATACTGAGGGACAATGCCTTTACATATTTACCCAGATTAATTCTAGGGTTAGACAGCCTTGACTATTCCTCAAGACTGAGGGCTTTAAACCTTTTCGCCATTAAGGAGAGACGACTGTGACATGACAAACAAAATTGGTCAATCTGCTATTCACCCTACGGACCTGTTTTCTCATTCTGCAAACTGTGGCACTAGAGGATACCATCTTAAGATTGCTCTACCTAGATCTTCCCTTGACCAAACCCCCCAAATTTCCAGCATTTGATGTGTGCATACTTGGAATTCTCTACCCACTCCTCTACTAATGTCCCAAAATATAAATCCCCCTTGCCCTCCACCTAGCTGATCAACTGTATTTAAATACATCAGTAGTGATTGGACGTGTTCTCAGCGAGCGCTCTCTATTTAGTGATTTTCATTTTGAATTTTTCAGTGAGTATGGGCATCTACAACATTTACCATATTTTGTCCCTGTTCCAATATGTTTCACCTTTTTTGGAATAAATTCAAGGGGACTGCTCATGGGGGGTTTATCACTGCGGGGGATCCCCTACAATGATCCCGAGTTTCAATCAGTTGAGGGGGGGGGATATATAATCAATTGTTTATAGGATAATGTCTTAACATTTTGGGGGGTAAACATGAAGATCGGCGACGCACCTGAAAAAATGTAATTTTTTGCATATATGTTTCATTCACCCGTGCATGCATATTCATGCGCGTTTGGTTAAATAAAAATGTTAAAAAAAACTAGAACATTACTCTATAAACAATTAGGATTATATACACCCCCCAGACCCCCCAATTAATTGAAACTCAGGATCATCGTAGGGGCATCTCCTGCAGTGATAAAACCCCCATGAGCAGTCCCCTGAATGAACTTCAAAAATGTGAAACATTGGAACAGGGATTAAATATTTTGCGTCCCATCATTCACGTCGAACACCTTCACATTTATCATTTTTTTAACGTTTTTATTTAATCAAACGTGGGTGAACAAAACATACACGGAAAAAAAGTACACCTTGTCAGACGTGCCGCTGATCTTCATGTTACCCTACAATTTAGAGTAAATGTTGCAAGTATGGGTGGATGCAATTCTAGCTTATTTTGAGAGATGGCTCATTGGGGGGGGGGATGGGCCTACAATCATCCTGAGATTTCAATTATTTTGGGAGGGGTCTGGTATAATCGAAAATTGCTATAAATTTCGTCCACATAGATTTCAGCTCAGAAAAAGTAGCTAGGAAAAATACCCCAAAATAAGCTATGACTCAGATCCAGCCATACTCTACATAATTACCCAATTTAGGCCTTATAACATCAAATGGTAGCTTTGGATGTGGTCAATCACAGGTTTTATTTGTTTTGTTACTTGTTTTGGGGTCTTTATTATTTAGTAAGTACTTGCACTTCTACTCAAGGTAAAGTTGAAGATGAGCTGCTCCGAGCGGTTTTTTTTCGCGATCCAAAAGGGAAAGAAGCTTGTGTGTTTTTGTTTCACTCAAGGCGCGTAATATGTTGTTTACGTTGCATTTAAAATCAGATGGCGCCATTTTTGTTTGAAATTCTGACTTAGAGAAAAGTAAAAAAAAAACGCCCAAAGATGCAACTCCCAAAATAAGGGTTACTTACATCAGTATTTACACAGGAGGATACTCTAAATATACCTGAGGTGTCAATGATCTTTTGGGGTAATGATGAAGAGAAATTAAAGGATATATTGATCACAAAGGAGATAGTGACAAAGGAAATTGATAAAATCAAAAGTAGTAAAGCACCCGGTCCTGATGAGCTCTTTCCTAGAATTTTGAAAGAATGTAAGGATGTGTTAAGTGAGCCCCTAGCATGCATCTTTAGAAAATCATTGGAGAGTGGCATTGTGCCAGTGGCATGGAAGAAAGCCAATGTGATACCTATATTTAAGAAAGGGGATAAAACAAATATGTCTAATTACAGACCAGTAAGTTTGACATCAGTGGTAGGGAAAATGATGGAATCTATTATAGCAAGGAATATTAGAGATCACTTGGATAAGCATAAGTTGATAAAAGAATCACAGCATGGCTTTAGTAAGGGTAAATCCTGTCTGACTAATTTGCTGTCTTTTTATAGTAAGGTGTATGAAGCAGCAGATAATGATGAAAACTATGATATTTTATACTTGGACTTTAGTAAGGCTTTTGATCGAGTGCCACACTTACGACTTCTGAGCAAAGTTAAAGCACACGGGATCGATGGCAGTATATTTAGGTGGATTCAGTCATGGCTTGGTGACAGACAGCAAAGAGTTAGTATAGATGGAGTTAAATCTGAGTGGGGGTGTGTTAGCAGTGGAGTTCCTCAAGGATCTGTTTTGGGTCCCTTGCTATTCTTAATTTATATTAATGATCTTGACATAGGTATAAGTAGTGACCTGAGTAAATTTGCTGATGATACTAAGCTAGGTAGGGCCATTAGGGCTGATTCTGATGCTGTTGTAATGCAGGAGGAATTGACCATTCTGTCCAATTGGGCCGAGAAATGGCAAATGAAGTTTAACATAGACAAATGTAGTGTACTTAGTATAGGTAGAAATAATCCATTGAATAGTTATAAATTAAATGGCAGAATTTTAGGGAGGACTGATTGTGAGAGAGACTTGGGTATTTTGGTAAGTTCAGACCTTCGTCCTAGAAAGCAATGTCTAAATGCTAAGAATAAAGCTAATAGGATATTGGGATTCATTAGGAGGAGTGTAAGCAATAAGAGTGCTGAAGTCATTCTAAAACTGTATCTGGCGCTAGTTAGGCCTCATCTAGACTATGCAGTACAATTTTGGTCACCATATTATAGGAAGGATATTGATTTGCTTGAGTCTGTGCAGAGAAGGATGACAAAGATGATTGGTGGGCTAAGGAACTTACCCTATGGTGAAAGGCTCAGAAAACTAAATCTACATACATTGGAAAGGAGAAGAGTAAGAGGGGAATTGATTGAAGTCTTCAAATGGGTAAAAGGATATAATAAAGGGGATCTGGGTAAGGTTCTTATACTTAGTGAACATGACAGGACACGTAGCAATGGGTTTAAGCTTGATAAGTATAGGTTTAGGAAGGAGATTGGGAGGAATTGGTTTACAAATCGTGTGGTAGATGAATGGAATAGGCTGACTAGGCATGTGATAGAAGCCTCCTCTCTGGGTAGTTTTAAGAATAGATTAGATAAATATATGGATGAAGCTGCTAGATGGGACTGACTTTTTTTTATGTACATATGTATATATTTTTCTAAGGAGTGGGAAGATTATATTTTGCGGTTGCATGAATGGACATAATCCTCTGGATGCATTTTATGTATATTGTAGATTAGATCTGACGAACTCCTGTTAGGGGTGACAATGTTGATGACTTTTCTCTGGTAAGAAATCTTTTGTGTGTTGAATGGAACAGGAGCTGCTAAGTGTAGGCCATGAATGGTCTTTTGCAGTCTCCTTCTTTTCTTATGTTCTTATGTTCTTATTATTATGGCGGGTATAGATTCGCAATAGCACCAAGGAAGGCATGGTAGCGGTTGTGAGATACCAGTCAAAATGTTTTGGGTTTTCCTTTCAAACCCACCGAAAACACCCAAACCATCAACCACTCTTCCTTTATTATGTTTATTTCCCAAATTTTGCTTCATCTATTTCTACCACTTTATCTACACTGCCTAATTGCTTCAAAATTTTTTCGCAATAGTCAATTGCTACCTTCCTATAGAAACTAAACCAGTCAACCAAAGTTTTTTCGAAAACACCAACCTCCTCTGAGATCCGTTCCAGAGTATTTTGGTTTCCCACAAATCAATAAATGATCTGAAGGATCATTTCAATAGGGAGCTGAGCCTTTGAAAAAAAATCCTCCGTTGAGGGCAGAAAAAGTCATTTCTTTTCACCGGTGTTTTCGTCACGTGTAATTTTTGTACACTTAAATGTTAAATCACTATTTCTAGGGGTTTAGTACAATATTTACAAGGGATTGTTAATGGGATTAAATTATGTTCTGCTAAAAATTTAATAACTTTCTCACGTTCACTAGTTAATGAGGCAAGAGAGAAACAATTGATTGGACAAACCACACAGTTTCCATAATTCAAACTGCTTGAAATTAACAATTGTTTTAAAGTATAAGATTCCCACCCAAAAACCAGTTGACAGAAAAAGATTGAATTTGGAAAAGAAGAAATTAAAAAAATAAGCAAAAGAAAAATATTAAAAAATATCTTTAAAAAAGTTTAGGAATTAATAGTATTATTCTTCTTTGATGGATGACCGCAAAAAAAAGTAGTTCCAAGATTGTTTTTCAAACCCATGGAGTTTAAGGCTAAGAAATTCTCACAGTTGAGTGTAGTTCTCAGCCTGTTGGTTCTGATTAATTCACCACTAGTAATGGGACAATACCAGATTTTCAAGCCAGTACGCTACCACTATACTCCCGATTCCTATATGAGTACTGAGTACTTATATATATATATATATGATATATATAGGTACGTATTTGTGTACTAGTAAATACTTATATAGGTTTCTATTCATTTGTTTGAAGAATAATACTACTAAACAATGTGGCTTTGTTGAATTCTTCAAGCTATTACCAAATAGAATACTTAGGCATCCAATTATACAACTTTAGCAACCAAATAAAAACAACAGACAATATAGGTGAAAACTAATATTAGTCGTACTTAAAACCCAATATTTTAAATTTTTTTTCCGTAGAAAGAAATTTCTACGCATTTGATTATAGATTGAAAGAATAGTAATACAATAACAATTCTTTAGTCATATGTTTCGTGTTTGTTCGTTTGAATGAATGCTGTTTTAACATGTTCGATATGGTTGCTCTCTAACACTACCGTTTATTTCATGTAACTATTCATATTCATTCTGCAATGGGTGAAAATTGAATATGAATATTGAAGGAATATAAAACAAATAACATTTATAGATAAAAGTTGTACATAAAGATTAAAGAGTCTATTTAAAACTTAACTTGAATCAGCTCTTTTAAACAAAATAAAATTTTTTAAAAAAAATGATGGAACAAAAATAAAAATTAATTGGTTTGGTACTATAGATACAATATGACTATATGGAACGGCTTTGATTCCAAGCTAATTGCATGTATTTTTTGTGTAATAATAATTTTCATTGTGACGGAAGTGACTCTTTAGAAATTCTAATCTTTTGTTCAAGATTTACCCAATAATAATGGAGATGAAAGTAATGTAAAATTTTCCCTCATTTATGATGGCACATGTGCACTATTTTCAAAATATTTTTGGAACAGGATAAAATGATCAAAATTTACGAATATTGAGTTAAACATTCAAATAAAATCATACTATTTACTTCAAACTAACTGCAGTCATTTAATTGAGTGCAATTACGTGAATTTTTCACATATCCGTAAACTAATAGTTTGGCCTATGCTTGTTCCTTTTGGTTCCCTGAAAAACTAAGGGTTTGAAACGGTTATAAAAATGTTAAATTTTGTGTAAATAATTTTGGTGCATATTATATGATTTTTTCGTGTAAGAGATACAAGAATATAATCATTAAATAGAATGAATATATGTTTTAAAATGATTGCATACTGTGTCTTGGGAATTAATGGGCAAGTATCGGATTTTGATATTGGAAATGAGACATAAAAGTCTGGTACTGTTAAGATTTCTGATACCACCAAAAATAGCCGATACTACCAATATTCGGTACTGATACTGAGTACTCATTCCATCACTAATAATGATTTCACTAGAAATTATATTTGTATTTTTATCTTCACCTTGTTCTTTGCCAGGATTTACCACATATTTAGAAAACAGCTGATCTACATCATTAAATTATCTGGATAAAGGGTTGAACCGGAAAAAACATGCGTGTGGTAGCAGCACTTGTATAACTCCACCTTTATTCATGAATGTTCTTGATTGTTCAACAGTAGCAGCTTTTGGCAATTGGCAAAAAATAGACTCAACTTGATAAACGGTATAATATCAACAAACACATTCATAGTGGGAAGGATGCTGCCAAAACTGGCAGTAAAACACCGACATATTGGAGTTGCCAATATCAGCAGAAAGTTCCCGGTATTCTTGTAGTGTGAAGAAGCCTTTAGGGGTCTTGGATCAAACGTTGGTATCGAAAACTAAGGCAATTTTTTTGTACAAGTACCGATACCATCGGTACTCGTCCCATGACTATTCACCACCCTGGAGGATACCCACCCCTGAATGTTTGTTGCTATCTTTACTCCCAAAGCTTCTACAGCACCGGGAGTATTGCACTGTATTCATAGGACCACATATTGTCACCTTAGTTGTGTCCACCTATGCCCCCCAAGACCAAAGTGGTAGGTACTTCCGTGGTATCTCACACTTGTCTGATGCAGTCTGGATTTAAACAATAATCGCCTGATTGAGTCACAATTTGTAATTTAGAGCAGCTGATAGAATGCACCAAATACTTTTTTGAAGGCATTCTAATTTCTGCATCCACTACTCAGTATCTGTAATCATCTTCTAGGTCCCTGGACAAAAAAGTCCCCTTCCATCTGCCATATATGATTCTGAGAGTCCCAGGTTCTTTATTAAAAAAAAACATGAGGGGGGGGGGGCCTAAGTATTTTTCTTATATCTGTGCATTTCACTTATTCTGCACTTTTATTTTGTATCAGTTTAATCAAGTTTATTTGCCAAATTTGATAATCTCTTATTAATATATTGCACTTTTTTCTTTTTAGGTACTAAAACAAACCTATAAAAATGGAGGAATTACTTTCTCTTAAATGGAACAATCACCGATCAACTTTTTTACATATTTTATCAATTTTAAGGGATAAGGTTAGTAAATCACTATATTTATTTTTGTAAAATTTAAGTCCAATGTGACCCTTATAGTTAATATAGTTTACAAATAATTTTACACCCAAAATGGTTTAGTAGATCACGAACCTGATCAAAGACTATTTCTTAATTAAATATGACTGACTCAAAAGTAAATAAGCAATCTATTACTGGTGACTTTGTGATTTTTTTGTGGTTATTAGTATGGGTTAAGGTATTGCTAGTTACTGTGACCTGAAAACAAATGAATCTCTCCCCTCCAGAAATGTCTGATTCCCTACAATTCAAATGGTTCTTGTATTTCTTTTATCAAATGTTTGAAAGAATAAAGTTTGAATCTATAAAACTAAATGACTCACAAAAACTACATTTTATAGTAGTATACAATCCTTTCACAAACTATATTTACATTTTTGTATACTTGTACATATTTGTTTTGAATTGAAGTCTGGCAGGCAGTGGGTTGAGATGGTTCAGGTCATATTGGTGTTCTTCCTTCTCAGTTCCTCTAGTGCCTCTCTGCACTATTTTATTTTTTACTCTATGTTTGCCTACCTGCATTTGGTGCTGGCAGGAGCTGTTCTCTCCCCAACTGAGGTCAAATTGGGAAAGGCCCCTCACTGCATTGAATTGAACTATGACCGGGCCTGGTAAGTTGGTGTGCTTCCTCCTCATTCCCTCTTGGCATTCCTTTTTTTCTTCACCTATCTCCTCAACCTTTTGTCTAGGTTTAAGGTTCTGCCAGCTACCTCATGCTGTGTCAGAAAGAGAGACTTTGTAACCTCTATAAAATGATACCCTTTGATGCTTGCAGGTTGAAAGAGACCAGGACTTGAGGGGTCCTGGCCAATTCAGTGAGATTAGTGGGAAGATCATTTTTGCCCAAGTAACCATTTCTCTGCCTGCCTTTTTGGCTGCTAGGCCACTAAAAAAAAAGTCTGGGTCTGTACATATCTTGAGATCTTGGCCATCCTGTTAGTATTATTATTATCTGATAGACTACAAACCTTTGCTGGTGGAGCAGAATGCTATAAACCCTAAGGCACCAGCATCTAGATTACTGAGATGTGTTACATCTGCCAACTGTGAAAGCTTGGCTATTTTCATTAGTGGCATTTCTAGTTAACCGAGCTGGACGAAAAGGATCAGGAAGTTCACTGTACAAAGGATGGTTAGGATTATGATGTATCTTATACAGCATACACTGTACTCCCAGAGTGGTGGTGCCACAAGTCGACTTCAAGATCAGCAATTAAAAACTTGCAAGCTCTCAGTTTCCTGTTCAGTAGCTTAAGATGAGATGCTGCAGCAGAAACATAATATAATTTCACGGATGACAAAAGCCACAAGGGCCTATCAAAGGTCATCCGCATCCGTCAAAACCCACCCACAAAAAGCATCATCTCCAGAGGAAGACAAAATCAAAGTCCTCCACAATATAATATAACAGATGACAAAAGCCACAAGGGCCCATCATAGGTCATCTGAGTCAAACAGCCTCTTTTTTAAGGCACCCAAACTCCCAAGAAAACTACATCCAGAGGATTGCATCCACAAACAAGGGTATCACCAATCAAGGCTTGTCAAGAACTAAATCATGCAGTTATAGATATATACAAACAATATTAATATATACAAAACTTAGGAACCATCACAACCTTCCCTCCCCATAAACTCATCCAATCTACTCTTAAATACATTTAAATTTGGACTACCTACTACCCTCCGCAGCAATTTGTTCCAGAAGTCTACCACTCTATTGGTGAAAAAATATTTTCTTAAATCCAACCTACACCCTTGCTTTTTAATTTTCAAGTGGTGACCTCTAGTCCGATTTCCATCATCTAACTCAAAAAACTTGCTAACATCCAATTTATCTATCCCAGAATTTTTTTTAAAGAGCTCAATCATATCTCCTCTCACACACCTCCTTTTGAACGAGAATATATTTAATACCCTCAGTCTATATATATTCAAGGTGCCTCAGGGAAGGAATAATCTTTGTTGCCCTCCGTTGCACTGACTCGAGAAGGTTAATATCGTGTCTAAAATGTGGGGACCATGCCTGTATACAGTACTCTAGATGTGGCCTAACATAAGAGTTATAGAGTTTAAGAATAACCTCCTTACTTTTGTAACTGACATTTCTCTTAATGAAACCCAGCACTCTATTTGCCCTATTTCTTGCTTCAATACACTGCTTAGAAAACCTTAATGACTTATCTATTACTACTCCTAGATCTTTCTCAGCCAATGCCAATCCATTTCATAATTAAATTCTCTACTATCTTTTCCCATGTTAATAACTTTGCACTTATCAAGGTTGAAAGTCATTTGCCACTTATGTGCCCAGGATAACAATTTATTTAAATCCCCCTGCACTTTAAAATTATCATCAATATCTTTAACTACAGCTGCTTATTTGGTATCATCCGCAAAAATTGACACTTCATTATTAACTGCCTCCCCAAGATCGTTTATATAGATGACAAATAATAATGGACCGAGAACTGATCCCTGAGGAACCCCACTGATAACATCCCTCCACTCTGACTTTACACCATTTAGCACTACCCTTTTCTTCCTGTCTTTCAGCCACTCAGCTATCCAATTTGAAACACCCCCACATATCCCAATAATTTTTAATTTATGAACTAGTCTCCTATGTGGTACCTTATCAAATGCTTTATTAAAATCCAAGTAAATTACATCTCCCTTATCTACTTGATTTGTTACGAACTCCAGAAAGTCTAGTAAATTAGTCAAACATGATCTACCTGATCTAAACCCATGGTCAGCATCGCTGATTAACCCCTCCCTCTCTAGATGTTGGCAAATCCCTTTTTTAACTATTTTCTCAAGAATTTTACAGACTACAGGAGTTAGGCTAACTGGTCTAAAGTTATTTGGATTCTCTTTACTACCCTTCTTGAAAATGGGGACTCCATTCGCTCTCTTCCAATCATCGGGTATTTCTCCATATTCCAATGACCTAGTATATAACTTGTCCAGAGCTATTGAGATACTTTCTACCCCTTCTTTAAGTATCCTAGAATGAATATTATCAGGGCCGGAGGCCTTGGTAGTATCTAAATCACCTATTAGTCCTTTTATCATCCTCCGATCCACACTAATGTTAGTAAACAGCTCTTTTCCTGACCCATGAGTACTATACATAGGACTATTTAGTTTCTCCTTTGTAAATACTGATGCAAAATGACCATTTAGTACCTCAACTATTTCCTCATCAGTTTCTCTCACAACCCCTTCATATTTGATAGGTCCTATTTTAACTCTGCCAGACTTGTTATTAATTTTATAGTAACTAAAAAACTTTCTAGGATCTTTGTTGCTATCCTGAGCTAATTTAATTTCTGACACCCTTTTGTTCTTCTTTATAATCTTATTTAACTCATTCCTAGCCATTCTATAATCACTTAAATTTTGAATATTATTTTCTACCTGTAATTTTTTATATGCCTTTTTCTTCTCTAAATTTTTTTTAGCTATCTCCTGATTCCACCATAATGGTTTCCTACTTTTGTTCCTAATGGCCTTCATTGGGATACATTGCTCTTGGACTACATTTATTATATGCTTGAAAGTATCCCACATCCCATAAACATTTTTACCTCTGAATTCTACATCCCAGTCTACCAAATTTAGCAAGCCTCGAAGGTTTACATAATCTCCCTTATGAAAATTGAAGTCCCCAATAATAACTGCATCTGTTTCACATCCCTTACTTATTTCCCTTATCATTAGTTCATCTATATCATCAGTCTGCCCAGGTGGTCTGTAAAAAGCTCCCAAATGTACCATTCTATTTTTACTGGACCTAATATCTATCCAAAGTGACTCAACTCCATCCGGCTTTATTGAAGTATTTAAACTTGAAACCAAGTTGTTTTTTATATAGATAATTATTCCTCCACCATTCCTACCTGTCCTTTGACTAATGTACATATTATATATAGCCCTGTAAATCAAATTCACTTATAGTGTCACTAAATTCTATTTCATTAACCCATGATTCAGTAACACATAATATATCTATATCCTCATCGATAATATAACTAAATAGCTCATCCTTCTTGTTTCTAAGACTACGAGCATTTGTATAGAAACAATTTAACCCCCCTATCCCTGAAGCACCTCTTCCAACCTGAATGACCTCACCTCTATTGCCTTGGAACCTATTTCTGTTATCTGCCAAGTCCATTCTACTTTCAGTACTATAATGTCCTCTCATAATTTCCTGACCACTATTTGTATCTAGTTTCTCGCCCGCAAAGACCTAATAACACAATCATACTCCTCCCACAACACATCTACCCCTCTCCTACTCAAATGCAGTCCATCCATCGCATACATTTCTTTCATTCCAACAAACCTATCCCACACATCCACAAACATGACACCTTCCATCTCACACATCCTCCTCACATAATCATTCAGCCCAATCGCACGAGACGCCCATTCTACCCCAACATCCATAATAGGTTCTGTGTCCCTCTGACTCACACACCTATTCTCCCCCTGGCTAACCACCTCAACAGAGGCAACCCTATTCTCACAAAGAACAGGAGAAGCCTCCCTAGCTACACATTTCCTAACCACTCTCCACTGTCCCCCATCCTCACTAGGCCTATTTCTAACTAATCTAAGTGGGCTAACTTCACTATCCCTAGAACTATCATATCCTACCTCCTCCACCGGCCCTCTACCTTCACCTGAAACATCTAACTGGCCTACCTCACCACCTAACCTATTTCCAGCCCTAGGCCTAACAGTTCCCTCCTGAGCTCAGCAACTAACCCCTCCAGCCTACATATCCTGTCTAAATCCTGCATTCTCATTCCCTCTAAATCTACAATGCATTCATACAGCCCACATACAACACATGTATACCCCTCATCAACTACACCACAACCAATGCATATATTCCTACACTCATGCTCACTTTCATCCCCGAACTCCATCACTTATTCAAACAAGGAAAGAACTTTAGTAATAAGAAAAAAAAGAGCAACTTAGCTTTCGCTGATTCTGTTTTGAAAAAAAAACTAGAAAAATCTGAAAAATAAATCAACAGACCGAAACGAGATTTAAGGTACAACACAGGAGAACAATACTCCAGACAAGGAAGTATGAATTGGTTGAAACACTTCCTCATAACAGGAATGTCTTCAAAAATTCTATAATATTTCCCAAGTAAACCAATCTTTTGGGCAACAGAAAAAATAGAGTGCACATGTTGTTCAAAGGTAAACTTGCTGTCAAACAGTACACCTAAAATTTTAAAAGATAAACAAGTCTTCAATACAACATTGTTTATTATAAGATCAGGATGATTGGGGTACAGAGTTCTAGATCTACTAACAATCATACTTTGGGTTTTGTTTGCATTCAGCTTTATACCCCATAAATTGGACCAATCATTTATCTTTCTAGGTCTCTATTCAATGATTCAGAAATCAAATCCCTTTGAACAGAACAAGGTATGACTGCTATCAAAGTAGCATCATCAGAATAAGAAACTAGTTGGTTTTCCAGTCCAACCCACATATCATGTGGATATAGAATGAATAAGAGTGGGCCCAAAACACTACTTTTGGGAACACTAGAAATTACCCTTCTCCTCTCACGAAGTTGCCCATCCACAACTACACATTGACTATAGTAATTCAAGAACTCAGTTAGGATATTGAGAAAAGGGCCACCAATACCCAGCTGTCTAATTTTTGTGATTAACACGTTTAAAGGCTGCACTAAAATCAAGTCCAACCATACCAGATTTAAAACCAGAATCCAAAGCTTTTTGAACCCTATCTGAAATGGTTAGGACAGCATCACAAGCACCAAGACCCTTATGGAAGCCAAACTGCTGACTTGGAAAGAGATTATTACTCTCAGCAAATGCATTTAAACATTTAGCCAACAACGCTCAAAAAGCTTAGACAGAATAGGAGTGATGGAAATTGGACGGTAGTCTGAGGGACATGAGCCAGCACAGACAGACTTAGAAGTAGGAGTAACATTAGTAATCCTCCAACACAAATTGAACTTTCCTTCCCTAGATAAATTGTGAAAGATAACAGCAATCTTGGGGGCTACAAAATGAGCAGTCTTAAATAATAAAGGAAATATACCATCAGGACCAGAACCGCCATCAGCTGCTTAATTTCACATGATCTAAAAACTATTGTTGTTAACTTAGCTTCAGGGTGACATGACTAAAGGAGATTTAACTCCACACCACTTTGCTTTTCCTCAAAGACCTTAGTAAATAGTGCTGCCTTATCCTTTGGGCAATGAGTAAGAGACACATCTGATTTAAAAAGAGGTGGGATGCCATCATTACTACAAAATTTTAGCAAACTTCAGAGTAGACCACCACTTATGAGACTGAGTAGCACCAAGAGCGTTTCTTTAATGCCACTATTTTATTCTCTCAGCTAGAGCATAAACCTCTTGCGCCTGAGATCTGAGCCTAACATAGTTATTCCAAGTCATCAGATCTATTCCTTTTGTAGAAATTGTAAGCTTCTTGTTTATCCAGATATGCATGCTTACAGTCATTATTGACCCATGCTTTTCCTTGTTGCGGAAAGTCATAATCCTAAATGGAATACACCTCTCAATTATATCAGCAAGAACATTACTAAGAGATCAACAGGAACATCTTAGTCAGCTTGTGACTAAGTAAATCGTAGGAGATAATGATACTTCAGGGACAGGTTGCTCAGTTCTTATATGGACAGATATGGTCAGATATTCCAATATGACTCCCTACATTGGTATTAACAACACCAGGAACATCTGTAAATATTATATCTAGAATATTACTGGATCTGTGTGTTGGTCTTTGAATTAATTGATCATAACCAGATTCAGTAAAGAAGTCAATTGCTCTCAAGCTATGACGATCAGTAGGTGATACGGAGTTCAACCACTCTATGATGGGCATTAAAATCGTCCACAAACAAGAATGCAGCTTTCCTATCTTTTTCTTGTATAGATGCCATGCTATTCAATAAATAGTCAAATATGCCAGCATTGGCATCACGGTTTTGATAGATTGAAAATAAGTAAAAATTTCCACATACTTCACAACTAAAACCTCATGACAATTACATTCATAATTGGGCTGAGAGGCAGGAAATCCATTTCTAATGTAAACTGCCATTCCTTGACCCCCTCTCGCGATCATTACGCTTCACTAGATGAGGCTGTTTAAAACCTGGAATTAAGAGCTCTTCAGAGGATCTAAAGTTTGATACCAAAGTCTCAGAACAAAATAAGATCTCAAATTGTCTGGAAGTTACAATCAAATCATTGATGATTAGTTATTAAGGAAATCTGCCATCTCCCTGCCTCTCTGGCTGCTCAGTTGGGAGCTGTAATCCTTGGAGATCAACTGGGTAACTTTTCATCAGTGTGTATTGCGTCACAGGTGTGGGATATAGCCCCCCCCCCACACACACACACACTTTTATTGGTCACTAAATCAGGAAATTTCATGTGTTGGCAGGTGCACATAACTTGACATTTTGGATTATATCCCTGTCTGTAAATCCTTGCCCAACCTTGGTGTTGGTTGGTTGGAGTGAGTGAGGTATTGCATGACAGCAACACACCAGTTTAGTGGCTCCCATCCATCCCTTTCACTGTGGTAAGGGGTTCCTCCTTTGGAGCTCTACTTTTAGGATGGAGGTGGCCTTCCCTATCCCCAAGAATCTTTCTCTCCATTACCAAGGAGTTGTGGGGGGCCCCCTCCATACCCTCTTGTAGAGTTGCCTCCTGGGGACACTATTATCTGCGGATCCCCTTTTGGTTTCTCAGGCACCACCTTCGTTCCTGCCCCTTCCATTGAAGTCAGGTGGACCACCATAACCCCCTTAGATGGGTAAGGGGCACTACACCTCATTGAGTGGTTTGTCACTGATAGCAGCTGGCATGCCAGCCCCAGTGATGGGCCATAGGTCCTAGGAATCCCTGGTTAAGATACTCGATGCCTTGGAGGTCCCTTCCTAAGTGGAGATGATCCTGGAAGTGCCTTCATCCCATATTGTATGGTCTTCCTTAGGGGCAAACTTGGGCTTGATGAAAAGCATTGAACCTAAGTCTGGCTCTGCACAAGGTGCTCCTGAGGACTCACAAGGAGAGGAGTTCACCCCCATCCTATCGTGCCGGTGTCCCCTTGCCAGTCAAGATCTCCATTTTACCGAATTTCACTGAGCCTAGCTTGGAGGGGATATTTCTTCAATTGAGTTGCTGTGCATACTCGACCAATTGGGATGAGCTGAGAAGGCTCATCCCCATTAGCTATCTTTCTTGTGACCATGTTAGAGGTGCATGCTACCTGCCCACCCTCTGGTATAAATGTTTTACCATCCCACCAACACAGGATAGTAGGGCAGGGGTGAGGATGCACGGTTTAAAACTGGCATGATTTTTTTGTTCTTATATTCAGGGCAGCTACATCTGTATAGAAGGTAGACTGCTAGTTCTGCATACATTCCACCCTCATCCAAATTTGTCTCATCCTCAGGATTCTTAATGGTAGACACCCCCCTCTGGGTGGACTACACATTCAATCCCAGGGTTCAGGTCCTTGCTGACTTGATCGATTAGCCGCAGATGTGGATGATTCTATCCATCATTCACTGACAACTGCTTCTTTTTCCTTCCTTGACCTCTTCCTGTGTTCTTTGGATGCATATCCTAATTGCCTCACTGTTGCTGTGCACTTTAGAAAATTACTGATTTGGTCCATTCAAGGAGTTTACATCATTTAATGAGGCCATTGTGTTCTCTGGGCAGCTTCACTTAACAGGAAGACCTCTCTTGCAGAGGTGTGGATGTGAGTCACAAGGATTCAGGGAAAGTTCCTGCAGGAACCTGTTTCTGTGGTGGAATCTTTTACACATGTTGTCGCTTAAGGCTGCCGATTGGACTTTACCTCAAGAGGTGGAGAACCCTTCAATGTTAGGTTTATGGTGTATTGTGTTCCACTCTTTTTGTCTGTGAAAACACTGCTATGAATTTGGCATCTAGTAAGCTAAATATTGAATGCTTCATGTTGTAAGACTTGAGGGAGGGGGTTTCAAAATCTGTTCAAATAAAATTTTGCTCAAGAGCTTGGAATATTCAAGTCCAGAAATTTTATTTTCTTGTTCTTTGGTGCATTCGATCAAATGGTGGATTTTAAGTACCTTAAAAATATTTGTAATATATATAAAAAAGCATTTTTCTTATTTTTTAATCTAAGATGTTATCTGTGATAGTAGAAAATGGGCTTTCCCTAGGGAGGACTATTTCTTGACTATATGTAGTGTTGTCTAATGAGAGAAACAAATCTAATGAAAAAATAGTTGGAATATTATTCCAGCTAGATTGTATAATGAGTTAGTTATTTGGGGAATCTTTTTGTGGTTTCAGGAATACTTTCACATATGTGCCACGAGATTATATTAAGATTAACCATATGTAAATGCCAAAGTAAAGGGTAAAGCTTTTTATTAATTGGTGTGTTCTATTGCAGCAACTGTACACTGATGCGACGTTAGCGTGTGAAGGTCGGTTTTACAGTGTGCACCGATTGGTGCTGTCGACGTGTAGTGACTATTTCAGTGCCATGTTCGACCGGACTACGTGCAAAAACCCCATCATCGTGCTTAAGGATATCAAGTGCGAGGACCTGGAGGCGCTCCTCGACTACATGTACCTGGGGGAGGTGAATGTGCGTCAGGCGGACCTCGCCTCCCTGATAAAGGCGGCCGAGTGCCTGCGCGTGAAAGGCTTGGCAGTCCCTGATGACGAGCCCCCGACCCGGCGGGGTGGACGTGGTGCGGCCGCGACTCGCGGGGCTGATGGGTCCAGCGGCGGCGGTGGTGGATCCCCCCCGGCCAAGCGGAAGCGAAGGGACGATGCGGCGACGCAAGACGGGCGCGAGGACGTGAGACCGGCCCCGGCGGTCCGCGGCAACAGGAGTCCCTCGCAGTCGTCCTCTCGCCTGAGCCCCCCCGTGGGTGGGTCGGATGGGGGTGATACGAAAGTCGGTTCCCCGAGCGGCGGGTTGACGCAGCGTCCCGCCTCCTCGGACCACCTGTCGCGCGGGAACAGTGGTCCCGCCGATTCTGGCCTCGAAGGGGATCCTACACCATTCGTAAAGGTGGAGCAGGAAGACACTTCGGGTGACGACATAGGTGGCGGGGGCGAGGCCTTCGACGTCCATAACGATTCCTTTAAGGAGGAGGCGAAGGACGACCACATAGATGAGCTCAGTAATGACCTACCCGAGTTCCTTCAGCAGTCCGGCGACAACTCATATCCACCCTCCTTTGCTGGCACATCTTTTCAGCCAGTAAGTATCCCTGCCATTCCCTTCACTTGTTTTGTTCTTTCTTCCACCCAAGACTTTTTTTAGCATGGTGGAGATCCATTGCCTGGATAATGAACTACACCTAAAGATCAGAATGACAATCACTGGGTAGCCGACAGTATTAGGTGGCCGCTCCTCATTTCAACTGAAGGGAAAAGTTTGGTACTGTTTTGATGCCATCCAGCTAGCAGAGAACCCTTCATGACCCAGGGATGCATCACCTGTTCTATTTATCAGTGTGGATATAGAGTACTTTGGCAGCTTCTGGCAGTCTGTGGTTTTCTTTCAATTTGGAATAATTTAGTTTCTTTGTGCTAGTTAGATGTAACTGGGTGAGGGGGAGTAATTCCTGATTGCCTCTTCACTTGCTTGGACCTCTATGAAGACCTCCTTGGAAACTGAATCAGAAATTATTGGTTATATTCTTTACTAAAAATTATTGATTTCCTATACTCAAGAAAACTAAACAATTAATCTGGGGTAGAAAAAAGGCCATATATATGTTGCCTATTATAGCATTATAAATAAACCAAATTTCCATAGTCATAGAGACTTCATAATTACAAGGATGTGTTTATACACCTTGTAATTTTATATAAGCTTTTATTTAAAATTACCAATTTTTGAAGTCTGTTTGCTGTGTAAATGGTGATTGTTTATAGACTGTGTAGAATTCCAAGTTAGATGGCAACTTGCCATCAAAACCCCTCATTATTTATTTAGTCCTAGATAGTTTTAGAAAGGGGGAAGATATGTGGTAAATACAGTCCCAGTAGACTGCTTGGAACACTAGACTGAGATATCATGTACAGATGCGTGAATCAGTATAGACAAAAACTATATGATTCATATTTTAATATTTTCATGTTTAACTTCACTTGCATAATATATAGATATTACATAAGCCTCCTACTGCATTCTGACTACATATCTATACAAAATGTTAAAATAAAAGCATGTATAATGATGGCAAAGATTTATTTATTGGAAAACGGCAAAAACATAAAGTTGGCAACATGAAATTATCTGCTATAACATCCTTTAGCCTCAATAACAGGTGTAAGGCGTTTCTTATAAGAATGTACAAAATTTGTACACATTTCTCGGATTTTATTCTACTCTTCTTTAGCTAACTTTTTCAATTCAAAATTGAGAGGTCCTCTGCACTTATTCTTTGGCTCCTTCCATGATTTTGGATTTGGTTCTAATCTGGACTTTGAGGTCACTTGTGGACAGTACTGTGGTGTGCTAGGTAATTCTGAGTAGATTTTCTGGTAAATTTGAGGGTATAGTCTTGTTGAAAGATAAAATTCCTCCAATTCGCAGCTTCCCTGCTGATTGCTTCACATTTTCATCAAGTAAGTGCTAATATTTTTTCAGAATTGATGGTTGCATCATTTACTTAGTTAATGTGCCAGTGCCAGCAGCAGTGAAACATCCCCATAATATAATCAAACTTGCATGTTTGACAGTAGGGTTAGGTTCTTCTTTTCTATGAGGACTTTGCCAGATCTCTATGAAACATACATTTCATTGTTTCTACCAAATGCTTGATTTATTTCTTCTGACCATAGTATTTTATCTAATTTAGCTTTGCTATTTCGCAGATGCTCTTTAGCAAACACCAAATGGGCCTCTTTATGAACTCTTCAATAGAGCCTTCCTTCTAGTGACACATCATGAAATCCTTCCTGGTGTAAATAATGGCCTACTGTTGAGGCATGTGCATCTATGCCCTATGCTGTAAGATTTGCTTGTCACTCATTTGGTCTTAAGATTTTCTGTCTTCATAGGTTGATCATCTTTAGGGTTGTTTTTTGGTTGACCTTACCCCATAAGGGGCACGGCGATTTGCCATCCTGGCTGCCGTGCTGATGGGACTCATCACCCCATCCAACCCCAGTTTAGCCTTTCTTTCAGACAGCCTGTATTTCTCCACTACTTCATGACTTTTCATACAACCTCTCCCACAACTTTCCCTGGTCAGTCTCTAATTTCACAGAGTAGATGCTGACCTTCTTCTCAACCAACCATCCCGGATTGGGGCTGAGGGGGGGGGGGGGCAATGTTCCCTAACCCCTGAGCTCCGGTTCGGGATGGTGGGTTTTTAACAACCTACTTCATCCCCACCCATACTTTCCTCACATCCCCATTCTTTCTCTGCCCCTATGCAAATGGCCTGGGTTTCCAAGGCAGTACAAGGAGGGGAGGGATCTCCTCTGACTGGTGCTCCTGCGACTTCCAGGATCTTCTCTATCTCTAAGAAGGACCTTGCTGAGGCTGGTCCATCGGGCCTGGGGGCTCCTGCCGGCGGAGGGGAGATGCAGGTTCATTCCCCCCCCTCCTCCTAAAAAGAAAAAAAATAGGAGAAAGACTAAGAAAATTCGGGGCTCCTCTCCATCCGTGGGGACTGCTGGGATGGATGGGTCTGCTGCCACTTCGGTAAGCGCCCAAGCCAAGATCGGCACATCCAGCCCCTCTGCGCTCCCCGGGTGCCGAGCCCCTGACCATGACTAAGACGAAAAGAGTGCAGGGCGGAGCCTCAATAACATCGGGGACCCTCATTCAAAGGTTACCTGGCGTTTTTGAGTCTGCTGGCTTCAAACGCTTTTCATTATTCACTACACTATGGCAGCATGTTGGCCAAGGGCAACATGATCCATCACAGGAGAGCATTAGTTAGTGTAATTGATAGAGAGCCAAAGGTGACCTGTTTCTTGGATGGAAGCCGTCTGGCGAATGCGGCAGATCCCTCCAAGGAGGGCAAGATAAGTGCTCCAGACACTTGATTGCACCCTGGTGAGTGTGATGCCACACTCTACAATGAACTTTGTGAAAGTAGTAGTTTATTTGGGGGAACTCGTTGACTACTCCATAGAGGACATCACCTTAGAGCTGGCTGACCATGGGGCGGTAAAGGTCGAACGTGTGATGAGAAAACAGGGAGGGGCCTTGAGACCCACCCCTACACTCTTCGTCACTTTCGACTGTTACACGCTCCCTAAGTCGGTCCATGCCGGTTGGTACCGCTCCCGCGTGAAGGCTTTCGTGCCACTACCGCGGCGGTGCTATTACTGTCACACTGCTTTGGCCATACCAATCGTTCATGTAGATGTGCAAAGTCAGGATCACACGAATTATGTGTAAATTGCTCCAAGGCCATGCACGATAAGTCCAAATTGTGTGTGGCCAAGTGTGTCAATTGGGAGAGCCGCACCCTGCTTCTTCGAAGCAATGTGGTGTATATCTCCTTGAGAAAGAAATACGGGCCATTCAGGCCCAGGATCGACTCCCATTCTGCGAGGCTAAGGACTTGGTGGTTCTGGCGCGCCCGTCTCTGCCTGGGATGTCTTATGCCTCAATGGTTAGAGAGACACCCTCTGCTCCTGGCCCATCCAGACAAACGAGCACGGTTGTTTCCGCGCCCATTTGGAGCCCTTCTGCCGGTTCTACTCAACCCGAGCGCTTCCCTGGTAAAGCTGGCGGGACACGGGTTCACACCTAGCCCCGGCTAAAACCACGCCCCCCTCCCCCCTTCAGCGTGACCGTTTCCCGTAAAGCGAAACGGCCACTCGCCTCCACCGAGTCGTTAGACTCACAGGAGGCAACACCCCTTAAGTTGGTCACCAGGCCATCTTCCGGGGTTCCTAAAGCTGTCCCCCGAAAGGAAGACAGCCTAGTGGTAGGCCGAGTGGCTCGGAGACGCTGGATGCTCGAAAAGAAGCACCCCCAGCCTACCACACCGCAACGCCCGCCTAAGGTTTCGAGGCGGAGGGAGGAAAAGACTCGCATGGCGAGCCCAACCTCCCCCAATAAGTCCTCGAAGGCGACAGCGCTTTGTCCGGCCAACAGCGCCCGGGGTTCTGCCTCCGGGAAGCGTACGTCCATCTCCGTGAGGATCTTCTGTTCGAAGAGGGCCCCCGCGTCTCCTCCGAGCTAGGCCTGGAGGGCATATTCCTTCAATGGAATTGAATTGGCAACTGGGAGGAGCTGCGGAGGCTCGTCTCATCCCGTTCCCCGTTAGCTATTTTTCTGCAGGAGACCATGCTATGTGCGTGCCCCCTGCCCCTCCCCTCCCGGGGTATTATGGTTTGTGACCCCACCACCACGAGATGGGGGATGCGCGGTTTACACCCGGCATGATGTCTCTGTTCTTTTCACTTTAGATACCTCCTTTCAGGCAGTGGCTGTGCAGCTTCACCTCGATAGGAGGTATACTGTTATTTCTGTGTACATTCCACTGTCAGCTGACATCGACGCGGGGGACTTCCGCCGTGTCGTGGCACGGTTGCCGAGGCCCTTTCTCTTGCTTGGAGATCTGAACGGCAGGCATCCTCTCTGGGTAGATTACTCAATAAATCCCAGGGGACAAGTCCTTGCCGATCTGATCGAAGAGCTTGAGATAGGTGTCCTAAATGTGGATTTTATGCATCACTGCCCGAGAACTGTTCATTTTCTTGCCTTGATCTATCTTTGTGCTCTTCGGATGCACAGCCTGATTTTGATTGGGTGGTGGTCGATGACCTCCATGGTAGTGATCACTTTCCATTCAAATATCATTATCAGGGCAACTGCCGCCTGAGAGCCCACCTCGGTGGTGCTTGGCGCAGTGGCCTGCATTTCATGAAATGTCTGAATTCTCTGTCTCAGTCGAGGAGTTTAGGTCGGTAGATGAGGCCGTTGAGTTCTTCGGTAACCTCATCGCCGCGGGCCGTTTTGCACGCCGACCACTCCCATGGTGGTCGGCCCTCAAACAGAAAAGTTATACCTACATGCGCTATAAGTGCCGCCCGAACGATTTCATTGTCGGTGAATTTCGTTCGGCTAGGGCTAGGTTCCGGTATTTTTCGAAGCACGCCCGCCGCTCTTCTTGGCGGGCATATGTGTGTTCACTTAACGGGAAGACCCCTCTAGCAGAGGTTTGGAGGCGAGTCAAAAGGATTCGGGGCAAGTGCTTGCAGGACCCCCCTCCCGTCTCCTGGAGAATGGGACCACAATCTCGGACCCCGCGTCCGTGGCGGATTCCTTCCCGACCGCATTCTCTAGCAATGCACGTCGTGATGTCTCAGAAGGCCGCCGACTGGACTTTACCTCCAGAGGCGGAGAACCCTTAAACGACCCGCTCTTGCTTCGTGCGCTGACACCGCCCATTGTCCGTCTATGTCCCGTACGCCATGCTTCGACACCTGTGTGCGAGGCATGGCCTTTCTGTTAGATTTGCTCATCAGGATCTGTGTGGAGGGTCTTATCCCAGATTCCTGGCGAATCGCTGCTGTGCTCGCCTTTCACAAACCGGGGAGAGATCACTTTACTCCCGCCGGTTTCTGCTCAATCTCTCTAACCTCTTGCGTATGCAAGTTAATGGAGAAATTGGTAAATGTTAGATTAGTCTTTTTCGTGGACAGCGGAGGCTATCTGTCTTCTGCACAGTGCTGCTTCCGCATTTTCCATTCCACGTCTGGTGCTCTGCTCCGACTGGAAAATGCCGTCTGCGAGGCCTTCCTTCGTAGACAGCACTACGCCACAGTGTTTTTCGATCTGGAGAAGGCCTATGATACCGCATGGCGATACGGTATTATGGAGACTCCCCACACAATGGGGGCGAGAGGACGCCTCCCAATGCTTTGTTTATATCTGAATTTTTGCGAGATCATCGATTCCGCGTACGGGTGGGGGGGGGGAGCCCTCTCCGGCCCAATGGAGCACCAAGACGGTGTCCCGCAGGGAAGTGTACTCAGTTTCACACTCTTTGCCCTGAGCATCAACGGCATCGCCTCGGTGCTGCTGGAAGATGTTCTCGCTACGCTCTACGTGGACAACCTTTCGTTCTCTTTTTGGCGCGGTCCAGATGCCAACTCTGGAGCGTCGACTCCAACAGGCATTGAACCGCGTCTCTCGCTATGCCGAAGCCCACAGGTTTCGGTTTTCCTTGGCCAAGACTAAGGTGGTGCACTTCTGCCGCCATCCACGGCTCCACCAGATTCTGACTTGTTTCTTAATGGGGTACGCCTGGAAGTGGTTGAATCGCACCGTTTCCTTGGTCTTGTATTTGACCGACGCCTCACCTGGGTGCTTATATTCGCAGCCTTAGGGTCTTGTACCCGCGCCATGGATATTCTCCGTTCCGTCACGTTCAACGCTTGGGGTGCTGATAGGGCTACTGCCTTACTTTTTTATCGATCCTTTGTTCGTTCGAAGCTCGACTACAGATGCGAGTTTTATGCATCCGCAATGAGTCCGTGAGCCGGTCCAGCGTTTCGCTCTTCCATGACTACATGGCAGGAATACGGGCAGCTCTTCGGACTGCTTGGCAAAGAAGATGGGAGAATACCGAGGGGAACTTAAAGTTGCGTGTCATTGCGCCGCGACTGTTTCCATGGACCTATCCCCCAATGCCGCGGCGGCTTCAGGTTGCTTTCTGTCGTCTCTGAATCGGCCACACTCGTGTGACGCATCGCTATTTGATGGAGCGCTCGCATGCGCCCTTTTGTGACGACTGCGTTGTCCCCCAGACTGTTCTGCACATTCTTGTCGAATGTCCCAGTCTGGGTGATCTTCGCGCACGATACCTGTCCCACTACCGGGCTGGGCGGGGTCGCTACCGCCTGTCCTTGTAACCGGGACGGATTCGTGGACTTTGACTTTTTGGAGGATGCCGGCCCTCTCCGTTATTTAAGATTCAACTATGGATCGCGGTCTTCTTCGGCGGGGAGGCGGGCCTTCTCCCGTTGATGGAACCTGTTCTATATTTTTTTTTTTTTTTTTGCTTTTTGTTTGTTTTTTGTTTTTCCTTTTTTATTTTAATCAGGCCTTTAATATAGCCTAGATTTAGGCTAGCTTGATTAGGGCGACTTATGCCCTAGAACGCAGTCACCAGATGAGATATATAAAATTAAAAAACAACAACAAAACAATTGTTTGATTTTAATACGGATTATTTACTGTGATACATTTAGATTTATATTTGACAATAATGTTCCTCACAAAAGAAATTAGAATGTTCACACTGGAGGAAATTTCTCTATATCTAGGATGGCCCTTGTGGTTTAACAAAATGGTTTCTTGCAGATTCTGAATGTCACTGATTTTCCATTTTGCTTTTGGAAATGTTTCTTTTCCCAAACCCTGACAAATCTCTCACATAAATTAGCAGCTAACCTATCCTTCTTGAAGTTCTAGTTCACTCTACAATTATTTTAAAACTCCTCGACTGTTGACATATAAAAATGCTTGTAATTATTAAAACATCTATCCCATATTGTTTATACTTTTGCACTTGCATATTTTTTACTTTTATACAAAACCAGCATTTATTTAGTATAATCTGTTTTAAATGATTTAAATATATCCAGCAAGGAAAAGAATGTTCCTGCATCAATATTTTAGCAAAAAATGAATTCAAACTTAATTAATATACAAATTAGGCCCTAATACTAGATTCCGCCCCTGATACCTGCCTATATTCCCCTCTGTCCTCAAGTCAAACCCTTTAGTTACTAATTTCCTATCTTATCCATTTTCAGGATTTACAGAACTGGCAAGGTGGGGACCAGGTCCTTTCAAGTAATAACTTCTCTGGGTTGGGTTTCCCCTCCCAATCTCAAGAGTCTTCACCGAATACCTCAGGGGTAAGTGTTTGGTTCTTGGTTCATTGCGAGGGTCAGCGCTCATTCCAGAATTCCATTTTGGCAAGTGGGTCTGATGCTTGAGTGGCATCCAGTAGGCACAAGTTCCAGACAGTATCATTTCTCTTCAGGTTCCTTGGCACTGGTCTTTAAATTAAGGTGGTTGGTTTAGTCATAGTCTACACCAGTTCTTGAATCTCTTTCTGTAAATGTAAATATTCATTCGAGTTATAGAGTGGCAAATTGCCAACTGATTTTCCCCTCACTTAATGAAATCAGTAGTATCATTCTAACTAAATTAATCACCACTTCAGAAAAAGTTGCTACAAATTGCATAGAGTTTAGACATATAATTATAGGAAAGAATATTTTATTAGATTTCCCGTAATTTTTGTGGGTGATGCTGCCTTAGCTTTTATTAAGAGGGTGTATAGTTAACCTTTTCCCCTCAGTAAAGCAAATGTTTGAATAGAGGAGCTGATATTGGGAAGGAATTGGTCACTTAAGCACCTTGTAGAACTTACCGGGGCCATCAAGTATTAGTAACATTAAAAAAGGGGGCCCCTCTGTTTCTCATAACCTATACTACCATTGACATATTGAGTCTCTTGGATATTTATAATAATTACTATTGTGATTTGACAGTTATGGTGTGGGATGTTACATAAGAGTACTACTAGGTTAGGATTCTCTCCAACCAGTGAGTGGTTTAAAAGTAATTCATGAAATTAAAGGCCACTGTTAAATTTCATTCAAATGCCTGGAAATAACTTTCTGACTGTCAAAATTAAGTGAAGTTGGAAAATGCAAGTAGTTTTAAAGGTATTGATTAATTGGAACATTGGACTATGTTAGAAAAGTTAGGAAAGAGAAAGCATAAGATTGGAAAGGAATGGGTAATTTTATTGTGACATCTTAATGTGATTTTGAACTAGCCACTTTGACTGATTGAGGATTGGTGTATGTGGCTTTCTCAGCTTGGCATTTGGTGGCTTTATGACCACATTCTCAGCCTCAGATATAAAGTATGGGTCTTGAGGTAGTTAGATTTGCTCTTTTCAAGACTCTCATCTCATGTGCCCAGTTCTTGGATCACTAGACTGAGAGGTGAGATTTAATGATTGTCTCCTTGCCCTCTGTACAAATTTTCCTGGAGGTATGAGATTTTCTCATGGAGCAACTTGCTTTTTGAACATTATCAAAGTTTTCTTTGTCAGTTTTTATTGTAGGGGTGGATGAGGGGAGGCGTGTCCTTGAAAGAAAAGGTTTTATCATACTGAGGGCCATAGGTAATCTTGTGAGTGGGGCATATTATAAATATGTAGGGAGAGGTTTTACAAAAAGCATAAAGGATTCAAAAGTACAAAGCTCAACCCCTAGAGGAGTCTAGATAATAAAGTTTGTTGAAAAGGGGCTTGTAAGAGTGTCTTATTGTGCTGGTGGGATGTGACAAGTGTGCATTTTCATGTGGTAGTGTATTGTGGATTAAATGGGTGACTGACAGTAGTCTGTCCCATAAAGTGTTTTCTTAACTTTGCAATGCAGACTGTGTGATTGGAGAGGACAGGAGAAATGAAGTCATTGCCATTTAGTCGTGTAAGCTGTATGTCATCTAGATGATCGTGTTTCCTACTAGCCACAATACCAGCAGGTGGATCTGGTGCTATATCTTCTACACATTTCACTTTACTCGCAGATCTCTTCTTACAAACACTTAGACAATGATGCCCTCATTGGTTTGATGCATTTGGTGCTCCTGATAGTCCTTTGTTCCTGCCTGTGCCCTACTTGCATTTACCAACCTCTTTGTCCTGGTATTTTCAGGCAACTCATTGGTGACCTCCAAGCTCAGGATGCCACCAAGCAAAGGGAATTAGGTTAAATTTAAGGTGGTAGTTATTGGTTGAATAATGAATGACACCCATGTAGTTAATATTGCATGAAAAATGTCCACCAACATTAAGAATGGATTTGATATGCATCATTTTCTCAATTTCTTTTTATGCTAAAAGGTCTCTACACCTCAACCTACCGACAATTATACCCCACGCCCTATAATCTCTTTTCTGTTTTCTATTAATTGCAGAGTGGGAAATTATTCAAGTTTAGGGTGGAGTTCTGTTATAATTTGGATTGGCAATTCTGCTCTATCTTTGTGGCAAACTTTTCACTCTGATTGTTATAATTTCTTCACTTTTTAAATGAATGTCATTAAATACAAATTTGTTTTCAATTTAGCAAAATATATTGGTTGTTTTGTCTAAGTCAGAGGCTGGCGATCTTTTGGGGGTATTACCCCAAAACATTTATGTACAGCCAAATCAAAATAGTTTATTGTATTTATTCTTATTGAGAAGGTGAAAATTGTGCATTATACGCAATAAAACATCTTTAAAAATAAGATATAAAATTAACAATAAATTGAAAACTAAAATAAATATGTGCATAAGAAAATAGTAGACATTTAATAAAAATCATTGGGAACTTAAGAATTTGATTGAAATATTGGGGGTAATGAAGGCTCATAAATAAAATTACCTCAAAGTTTTAAAACTATTCCAATAAGCAAGGCAAATTATGAAGGCTATATTTTTTTCAAACCAAACTGAAAATTATTGGTTTGAAAAAAAAACTTTAATAATTTGCCTTGCTTATTGGAATAATAGTTTTAAAACTTTGAGGTAATTTTATTTATGAGCCTTCATTACCCCCAATATTCTCGTTTTTACCCCATTTGAGGTAATATACCCCAGTTCACCAACCTCTGGTCTAAGTGATCATTTAGCCCTCAATTGTCAAAATTTAATCTAAAATTATTCCTGATTTAGATTTAATAATTCATTTTGTTGCATGATTTTATACACAACACTATATTTTAAGTCTGTAATTGGTTCCCTTTTTTTTGTTTTTTACAAACTTGTTCTTTTTTATCTATGTTGTCATTTCCCTTATTTATGTTTGAAGTGGTTTACGGACATACCTATGCTCTGTCACAAACTCCCTTCTTTAAGAGTTATATGATACATGCTCTCCATGCCCAAGTATTTACACACAGATTTGGCAATGGAAGTTTTCACCCTTACCCTCAAGAAGCTCCACCAACTCCATACACTTAAAGTAACTACCACTGATCAGCTGTCTAGAGACATTTCACCAACCAATAATGAAGAAGAACTCCAACGCTACTCAGTTGCCTAGCTCAATGACATTAACTAAACCTACACATTTTTCAACATGGTTTCAACAGCAAGCAACAAACATTTTGAGTTAAACCAACACTACTACTCAGACTTCTCCCTGCGCTAGTCAGACGGTTCACAAAAAAATAGCTTCAACCTATACAAAAATGGCCATGGACCCAAAATAGCACATTAAAATATAACATTACTGATTCAACTACATTACTAGCAAGCCTAGAGCTCTTTCTAGCTGAGTGGCTACAGCGTTGGTCTCCCAACATCACAGTACCGGGTTCGATCCTGGCATGAGCGGACACAAACATCAGCACACAGAGATATGGCTACCAATGGCTGGATGCACTGTGCTCACCCCTGTATTGGGGTGGGTTGATCTTACACTTCTCATCACACAGGTCCCTCTGCTCCGGGATGACCAAGGTTCCACCTGAATGCTGTTTGGTGTCAAAAACATAATACTTCCAGGCACCTCTCCCCCAAAGAGGACTAGCCTATGGTGCTCTCAGGTGCACCAGCGATTGTCATACTGACCTTTATCTATTTCATTATCCAGTCCGGGATCCTCCTGGATGAAGGAAGGTTGGTGAACCATTACTTACTTATTAGCAAGCCTTTCCAGATACTCTAAGCAAGAAAAGGGGCAGTCATTGTGAAATTCTGAAAACTATCGGGGGACTTTGCAACTCAAAAAACAATACCACAGAATACATGCTCAAAGCTATCTTCTGGAATGCAGCCAAATCTACCAAACTGAATAATGCCTGATTTCTCAAACAGACCCTCAAAACCCCCACTACTCACTCACTTGGAATAGATAATGACTTGCCCATACAATTCTCTTCAGAAATGGCATACCATGTTATACAGCAGGCATAATCTTCCCTAGCCTTTAATCCTGACAACCTATCAATTGTACAACTAAAACACTTAGATCAAAGCCATAAAGCTTCCAAATATCTCAATCTTGCCACAAAACACTATTCTTCAGCCAAACAAACTGACCCTGCATCATACTTCCCTACTCTCCACTCCCACCAAAATCATGGAATGTCTAGTCCTAATAAAATCAATCCACATATCTCACTAGATGCCTCCCAGCACAGATTCTAACCATTGCACTCAACAAGTACTGGGCTCACTCATATCCCAGCTCATGCAAGAATACTTCAAGCAGCTAACATCACCATTCCGAACAGCAAAGCCTTTAACTCAGTACTTAGACACATCCTAATTAACAAAATACTAAACCTCACACTTCAATCCATGTTGGGATGGTAAGCTATCACAAACTCTTCAAATGAATCCTTGTGCAAGTGGTCTCTGGATTGCTCCTTTAAAGGCCTACAAGAACCTAGTATACAGATAGCCCAATGAATCCCACAAAATGATCCACACCCGCACATCCAGTCTACTCGCTGCTTTTCTATCAGACATCAACTCAAAAGAGACAGCCTTCCCACCTGGCATACAGGATGCACTGGCATGATTGATACCCACATCTGCTCCTCTTGTATCCAGACATAGAACACATTCACAACATACTAGACACAAGCAAAATAGACAATACATTCAGATACACTAAATGCTTGATCTTTGGGAGAATCCCATCCAGTCACTGGAATTTGTGTCTCTTAGTGTCTCTAGCCCCCAAGTATTACTCTACACCAGCTTCACCATTACTACCTCATTAAAAAAATTTCTGGGAGTGATGCCCGCAGTTTTCTTTTTTAATGTATAAAGTAACAACCACCTTTTTATTTTGCCTCTGTTCATTATGTAAAATGCCTTTTTTTTGGTTTCTTGGAGCACTTGGAGAGTGGATGTATATAATTTATTCTTTAGTTTGTCAGAGATAAAGGTCAATATAGTCTCAAGAGCAATTGCTTCAAGTTTCAACTGGAAGATATCTGTGCCATTCTTACTGTTGGTGTGACAAAACTGGTAATGTGACTTGTCAAAATAAAATTGGGTTTGGGACCCACTTAGCAAGGCTTCTGGAATGAGCGTTGGCAGTTTGTAGAATGATATTTCGGTGGTATTTCCTAGTTATGATTCACATTACTATTATTGAAATTGTTAGTTAATTGGATTGCCATTAGAATTATTTGAAAACAACTGGCACTTCATCTTGTGGGATTCTCCCTTCTTAGGTGGTATAAGGATTAACTGATGCTGTTATATTAGAATGACTATATCACACCACATTCTCCTTCCAGCTCCCTCAAGGGAGTGGGTCCCTTCAATTGTAAATGCATACCTCCAGAGGGTTTAAGTTTGAACTGTGTACCTGTGCAAATTTGTTCCTGTATCAAAATAAGCCCCATCACTGCAAATGGACATGGTTTTGCACACAATGGGTGCCCTGTTTAGACTTTTGTACCTGGCACTTGGTGGAGTGGCTTAACCTCTTAGCCTGTGACAGTGTCAAACTAGTGAGACTACTTGATCTTTGTTCCTTCTACACATTTCCATTTTCACCTTGTTTTGCCACCTTTACAGACCTATTCTCACCTAACTTTTTTTTGCTGGAAGCTAATATTACAGACTAGTCGCTCACTGACTTTCTTTCTTCCCTGATCCTGTCCTTGAGGTGGGGGGGGGGTGTCATACCCCCTTGTCCATTTGTTCTACATGCCTATGAAAGGTTGGTCACCAGGTTGAAAAAGCTGACTTCAAGTGGTGCCAGCTGGCCTTAAGCTCCCAGGCTGGGGTGGGTATTTAGTGTTTGCATCTTGGCTAAACAATGGCAGCCTATGCATGATGCTGCAATAATTTTGACAAATTACATATAAAAGAAATGATTGTACACAACATTTCAGGGTTTTTCCTTCGTCGTAATCTTCCGTTAAAAGGGCTTCTCCCAAGTAGTTCTTGCTAGTGTCTAGGTGTTCGCACCTATACTATCTCAGGGCCCCTTCCCAAAAGAGAAACAGGAACAGCAGGAAGATCCTTTGCTTCTGAAGGGATACTCGAGTCATTTTATATCTCCTAAGGGGGACTTATGGTGGCAGTTCCCTCCCTCTTGGGCCTGCCTCCATTTTTTGATACAAGAATGGTCACCTTCCTGGGTTCTCTTTGCTTACTATTGGTACCAATGACCAGAATATCCCTCAGGGTTGTTGCAATAGGTACCATCCCATAGTACCCTTCCCTTTTATCCCATGCCGAGTCAGCTCCTGGTGCCTTGAAGGGCATTTAGCCTGGTCAACCTTGCAGCAGCTGACTGCAGGGATTGTGTACCTGTAGGATGATTTATCACTATTTTACAGACATTTTTTTCTTCATCTTCAGTACTTTATTGCCTTTCATATGGAAAGGCAAGGGAGAAAGTTCTGTCAGGGTGTATGCAACCTTTCCATGCCTACCTGTGCCATACTTCCCACACCCTTCAGGAAGCTTTCTGCTGGTTCTTTTTCCCCTGGTAAATTGGCAGGAAAATGGTCGCAAGCCCTGCTCTGGCCATGTCCAGTTCTCTCTCCCTTCCAATGCGAATGAGTAGGAGCGTAGCACTAAAGGATCATCAATTCCTTCACCTTTGCTGTCCAATACTGGATGAGGTGCAATGATTAAATCCCCCCCCCCCATCCTCCAAAGTACCAAGGAGCAGTGACCCCAAATGTAATATGTCAGTTTTTTTGTGTGTGGCCTTGTGCTTTCCTGATGCAAAATGGACTTATAGTTTTTTAGGGCCCCTAGCTGGAGACTGCCTGCAGATGCATAGTCACAAAAAGTCAACAAAAGTCTACTCCCTATGGGGATTCCAGCATGCGCCCTGACTAAATACTCCAATATACCACAAATAGGTGAATGAACCTGTCCCAAATACCTGGAATAAGTGGTAGTAAAACCTTAGAGATTCCTATCAGCAATCTCGTATCTTCTTCACCAGACAGCCCCACTTTTAGTCCACTTGCCATGGTTCCTTGGTGGACTGAAGGACATTCTGGGATTACCTAGCACCCAGGGTATGATAATAATAGGTGATCACACCCCCTTAATCTTAATGGACCTACCTATCTCTACTTCTCTCTTATATACCCACCTGCCCCTTTCCAAACTTGCTCTTCTATCAACAGGTTGTGGCTGCCTGGCCTACTTTCATTCTCTTGTGGGTCCTTAGTTGAGTGGCAGTGTACAATGTGAGGTCACTACCTACTGTGAGGGCTGAAAGCCCGCTGGCTAAGGCAAGTCTTAGGCGGGGGGGGGCATCGGCTCTGCTCACATTCCAGTACACACAAGGTGGCTATGCTGGCACCATCTCGTATGGTTAAAGCTTAAGGACATCTCTGCCTAATGGCAGGCTGGATTGTCACAGCCCCTTTTTAGCTGGGCCTGTTGGCATAGCATGTGTACCTATATGATCATATTTTGAAATTTTCTGATTCTATGGAAACTTTTCTCTTAGCCTCCCAAGCATAGGTAGTTCATAGTATCTAGTTTCCATGCATTTTATTGATTTTTCTTATTATGGCTACAACTGAAAGAAATAGTGGGTGACCGTTGATGCCACCTCCCAAGTCATTGGGAGGTTGTGGTATCTACTTTCCCTGCCCCTTTTTTTCTCTTATGATGGCTACAATAGAGAGGAATAGTGGAGGACTGGAGGCGCATGGAGGTCCACCTCCAAGCGTGCCCTTGGCCTCCCTAGGTGCCACTGCTAAGTGTGGCCTCCCAAGTCATTGGGAGGTTGTGGTATCTATTTTCCCTCCCCCTTTTTTTCTCTTATGATGGCTACAATAGAGAGGAATAGTGGAGGACTGGAGGCGCATGGAGGTCCACCTCCATCGTACCCTTGGCCTCCCTAGGTGCTGGGGAGGATGAGGTAAAACAAGCTGCATATTCAACCAGTGAATGGGCTCCCAAATCACCATCTTTGGAGCACTCCACCTCTGAAAAGGAGGTTTCTCCCCTTCCCTGTGCTTTCTCAGGGCCCACTGCTACCCTCTTCCACCCGAGGGGATGTTCATTCATTCTTCCAAATCATGGGTGCAATGGCTTCCCTTTCACCCCCTCCCCTCTTCTTTGGAGGTACCCAAGGGCGACTCCATCTCTCCAACAGTGGCAGTCTCCCCTCTCATCACAGGGGACTGCCATCTATTTTGGGCTGGGCCCAAAATCAATGATAGCCCCCCCCCCCCTTTTCCTGCAGGGCCCATTGATCTGTGCCCCCTATACTCCATTGTGAGTTTTCAGGAGGTCGGCGTGCCTGTCCCCTCTCTTTCCCTGAAGACAAACCACGAAAAGGATCTTAAATGGGGCAAACCCTGCCCCTATGCAAACTTCTTCGTGGTACGAGCCCCCCCATGAATCACAAGTAGAGGAGTGACTTTTCCAGCTGGTGCCCCATTGACAACTAAGACCTTCATTACGGGAAAGGATCTTGTGGAGGCTGGTCCTTCTGGCCTAGGGGCTCCCTTATTTGGTGGAGAGAAGTGGGTTCATTCCTTACCCTCTTGTAAAAAGAAGACTAGGAATTCCTCTTCCTCCGTGATCGCACCTGCGATGGACGGGTCTGCTACTGCTTCGGTAAGCGATCAGGCCAAGATCGGTACGTCCAGCCCCGCGTCCCCCTCTAGTTGTGGTACCCAGACAAAGACCAAAGCCTCAAGTGCGCTGAGCGGAGCTTGATTATGTTGGGGTCCTTCATTGAGAGACTACCTAGAGTTTTCAAACCACTCCACAGATAGCAGCATGTTCTCCAAAGGCAACGTGATCCATCAGAGAAGAAAATTAACTAGTCGAAGGTGACCTGCTTCTCGGACAGGAGCCTTCTGGCGAATATTGAAACCTTCCTAGGCGGCCATGATTAGTGCCCTTCAGATGGACACATGGCTCGCCGGTGAATGTGACGCCGCACTCTAACATGAACTTCCTGAAAGGAGTGATTTATGCGCTTAAAAAACATTGTTAGAGTTGGCCGACCACTGGGCCGTCAAGGTAGAATGTGTGATAAGAAAACAAAGTAGGGGGGGGGGGGCGAAACCCACCCCTACACTCTTAGCCACTTTTGACCGTGACGGTCTCCCTGAGTCGGTGCGTGCCTTTTGTTATTGCTACTGCGTGAAGGCATTCATGCTACTACTGCCACCGTTTGCGCCATACGAATCGTTCATGTAGGCGTGAAATTCGGATTTACCTGAAGTTTGTCTACGTTGCTTGAAGACGGCATACGAAAAGTCCTCGTTTTTGTTCAAGTATCTCAATTGTGGGGAGCCCCACCCCGCTTCTTCTAAGCAATGTGGTGCGTATCTCGTGAGAAGGAAATCTTTGCCGTTCAGGCTTCGGATCGTCCCCCATTTGGCAAGGCTAGTGACTTAGTCCTGACGGGGCCGGCACGTATTATACCTATTTTAACACAGGCAACCTCTGCTCCTAGCCCCGTAAGGGGCACGGCTTTCTCTCACCCAACTATCCTGGATCAGAGCTGAGGGGGGAGGGGACAATGCAGACTCACCCCTCACCTTCCTCACATACCCTTTCTCTCTCCTTTCACGGTTTATCAATTTTTCGCCGAGCCTAAGGTGGAGCCGCCATACCGAAGGTCTGCCTGGCCACTGGGCGAGAGGAGTCGTCTCAAATGCGGCAGCTGGCTTTCCCTGCCTCGTATTCACACCTCGCAGATCGGGCTACTGCACAGGTTGATTATTGTATGCATCCCGTTGAAATAATAGGCTCACCATGCCTACAGATGAGAACTTTATTAAAAACATCTTCAAATCCTCTTTACCAACTCCGGAGCCGTTCTTGGGCTGCTACACGCCAGAAAAGGAGGTCCCACCCTCCTGTGCTTTCTCAGGAGACCCTCCAAACCTCTCTGACCGGAGAGGAGGCCTACCTCTCTCTTAGGCCTATGGGTGCATTGGGCTCCCCTTCACCCCCTTCTATGGAGACGCCCTTTGACTACAGCGGCAGTCCCTCCTTTGCCTTCACAGTGGAACCTCAAGAGAGTAGGTACCGGGATGGGCGGGGTCGCTACCGCCTGTCCCTTGTACTCGGGACGAGTGCGTGCACCATGACTGGTGGACTTAATGACTTTTTGGGGGAGGCCGGCCTTCTCCCTTTCATTTAACCCGGTTTTATTGTTGTTTTTATTATCGTTTTTGTTATTGCTTTGTTATTGTTATTTCTTTTTATTGTTGTTTCCTGTTGAATTATTTTGAAGTAGCCTAGAACTAGGCTGTTTGTTTACGGCAACTTATGCCTAAGTCGGCAGTCGCCAGATAGCCCCTTAATCAAAAAAAAAAAAAAATCAAGAGTAGGCAGGCACCCATAATCGACCGCTCCCGGTGGGAGTGGCTCGATAAGGCCAACCCCCTTTAGGGGGAGGAGGGAATATAGGGCCTGTCGGTCCATGTCCTCTAACCCCCCAAGTGGCGCAGCGATTTGCCTTCCTGGCCGCCGTGCTGACGGGACTCAGCGCCCCATCCGGCCCCAGCTTAGCCTCTTCTTCTTTCTTACACCCTGTTTTTTAACCTGCTTCCTCACTTTCCCTAAAACCTCTCCCACAACTCTCGCTGGTCAGCCTCTAATTTCACAGGGTAGACGCCGACAAGCTTCCTCTCACCCATCCATTCCGGATCAGGGCGGGGGGAGATGACAACGCCCCCTGATCCATGAGCTCCGGTTTGGGTGGTAAGTTTTTACAACCTGCTTCATCCCCACCCACACCTTCCCTGCATCCCCTTTCTTTCTCCTTCCAATCTCTATCGATTTTACGCCGAGCCCAACATGGAGCCGTCAGGCCACTAGGCAGAAGGAGTACCCCAAATGGTGGCACCTGACTTTGCCGGCCCCGTACTCACCACTCGCAGAGCGGGCTACTGCGTGGGGTGATTAGCGTTTGCATCTCTAATTTAAAACCGGGTCACCATGCCCAATGATGAAGACTAAAAAACCCATTAACACTCCCTTTACCATCGTCGGAGCAGCCTTCGGGCAGCTGCACCGAAAAAATGGAGCTCCTCCTCACCTGTTTTTTCCCAGGAGACCCTCCAAAAGTCCAACCGGAGAGGAGGCTTACCCCCCCAATGCCGCGACGGCTTCAGGTTGCTTTCTGTCCTCTCCCAATTCGACACACTTGTAGGACGCACCGCCATTTGATGGCGTACTCGCCTGCACCATATTGTGATGACTGCGTTGTCCCCCAGACTTCTGTACATTCTTGTTGAATGTCCCAGTCTGGGTGATGTTCGCGCACGCTACCTGTCCCCGTACCGGGATGGGCGGGATCGCTACAGTTTGTCCCTTGCACTCTGGAGGAGTTCGTGCACACTGACTTGTGGACATTAACATTTTTGAGCCTCCACTTTATTTAACTGGGTGGTTGTTGTTTTTTTGTAGGTTGCTCGTTCCAGCCTCCCCCCGACCCCGCAGCGTGCTTATTGCCCTTCTTTTTTTTTTGTCTTGCTATGCATATTTTTATTTTAATGTAGTCTAGTACTAGGCTATCGTGAGTATTCGGACTTATGCCCAAGTAGGCATTCGCCAGATAAGCTCCTATAAAAAACGTCCTCTAACGCCTGCTAACGTCTTGCAGGCGTGTATTGTGAGTTTACATAGGGCCGGCGTGCCTGCCACCATGTTGTCCAACGGATGCCGGATTAGACGATTAAAAAGAAACCGAATGGATCCGTGGTCTTGGGGAAGGGGGGGGGGGCACATGGAGGGACTCCTAGGGTGATCCAGCCCCAGAGGGCAGCATCTTCGGTGGGGTCGAACCCGGGCTCGGTGCCAAGCGCAGAACCCGAGTCCGCCCCTCTACAAGCTTCTGCTAAGACGGCTCGTTACCCCGAGGATTCACAAGGAGAGCAGGGACATCCCTCCCGGCTGGTTCCTCTTTGACAGCCAGGCCCTTCTCTATTTCATAGGAGCTTGCTGAGACCTCTATCCAGTGTAGGAGAGAAGCGAATTCATCCCCCACTCTCCTATCCTAAAAAGATGCGGGAGCCACGGGGGTGGGGACGAGTCTGCTGTCATTTCGGTAAGCGACCAAGCCAAGATCGGCACGTCTGGCCCCAGTGCTTTTCCTGGTGGGGAGTCCCAGACAAAGACCAAAATTGTGATTGCGGACAGCGGAACCTCGATTACGTCCGGGCCCCTCATTCAGAGATTACCTTGGGTTATCGAACCCGCTGACTTCAAACGCTCTCTTTATTCGGTCCACTGATGGCAGCATGTTGTTCAAGGGCAACAGGATCCATCAGAGGAGAGCACGAGCTAGCGTGATTGGTAAAGATAAGTCTTCGAAGTTTTGCCTCCGGGAAGGTAACGGCTATTACCGTGAGGGTCTTCTCGAAGAGGGCTCCCGCATCTCCTGCGAGCTAGGCCTGGAGGTCATATTCCTTCAATGGGATTTCTACAGACTCAGGGCCAACTGGGAAGAGCTGGCAAGCCTCGTCTCCTCGTTTTTCCCTTTGCTATCTTTTTGCAGGAGACCATGCTGGGCACCCGCCCAGCATGGTCTCCTGCAACACTACGGGATGGGGGCCGTTCTTTTCTTTGCTTTGAATACTTCCTTTTAGGCAATAGCTATGCAGCTACACCTGGATAGGATACTGTTATTTCCGCTTACCTTCCACCGTCAGCCGACTTAAACGCGGTGTACTTCGCCACGTCGTGGCACGGTTGCCGAGGCCTTTTCTCTTGCTTCGTGATCTGAACGGTAGACACTCCCTCTGGGGACACTACACGATCAATCCCAGGGATCAGATCCTTACCGACCTGATCAACGAGTTGGACATAGGTGTCGTAAATGTGGATGATTTTACGCATCACTGCCCGAGAATCGCTTCTGTGCTCAACAGATGCAAAGCCTTATTTTAGGTGGGGGTAGTTGATGACCTCCAATTTAGTATTCACTTTCCCGTTCAAATATCATTTTTTGGGCTGCTGACGCCTGACAGCCAGCCTCGGTTGTACTTAGCACGGGCGTGGTGGTCTGCATTTCAAGAAATGACTGATTTCTCAGCAAGGAGTTTAGGTCGGTGAATGAGGCAGTTGAGTTCTTCTCCGGCAACCTCATCACCGTGGGCCTAACCTCAATTCCTAGAACGTATGGCCGTTTTGCACGCCGACCTCTTTCGTGGTGGTCAACCGAGTGCGAGGCAGAACTCAAACACAAGCGTTATGCCTGCATGCGCTATAAGCACCGCCCGAACGATTTCACTGTCGGTGAATTTCGTCGGGCTAGGTTCTGGTATGTTTCGAAACACGCCCTCCACACTTCCTGGCGGGCTTACTTGTCTTCACTTAACGTGAAAACTCCTCTAGCAGCGGTGTGTAATCAAGTCAAAAGGATTCGAGTCAAGTTCTCGTGGCCCCTCCCTTTCTCTAGGAGAATGGGACCGTAATCTCGGACCCCGCGTTCGTGGCGGAGTCCTTTACGACCGCTTTCTCTGTATTCTCTAACTGGAATGCTGCTCCGTCGTTGTGATGTCGCGGAAGGCCGCCGATTGGATTTTACCTCCAGCGTAGGAGAACCTTTCAACGACAGGTTTACTGTGAGCGACTTGTGGTCCGCTCTTGCTTCGTGCGCAGACACCGCCCGTGGTCAGGACAATGTCCCGTACGCTATGCTTCGATATCTGGGTGAGCCAGGCATGGCATTTCTCTTAGATTTTTTCAACAGGATTTGGGTAGAGGGTAACCTCCCAGATTCCTGACGAATCGCTACTGTGCTAGCTTTTCGCAAACAGGGGAGAGATCATTCTACCCCGGTCTGGTTCCGCCCTATTTCTCTAACCTCCTGCGTGTGTAATTTGATGGAGAAATTGGTAAATGTTAGATTATCCTTTTTTCTGGACAGCGGAGGCCATTTGTGTCTGTGCATTGCGGCTTCCGCAAGTTCCATTCCACGTCGGAGGCTCTTGTTCGATTGGAAAATGTCTGCGAGGCCTTCCTTCGTATACAGCACTTCGCCACGGTGTTTTTCGAACTGGAGAAGGCTTATGATACCGCATGGCGATACGGTATCATGGAGACCCTCCACACGATGGGGGTGAGGGGACGCCTCCCGGTCTTTATATCTGAATTTTTGCGAGATTGCCGATTCCGCCTACGGGTGGGGGAAGCCCTCTCCGCCTAATGGAGCAGGGAAGTGTCCTCAGCGTTACACTCTTTGCCTTAACATCAACGGGATCCCTCTTGATCTCTCTCTGCGTTGCCCAGATGCCAATTCTGGTGCTTAGACTCCAACCGGCATTCAACTGCGTCTTTCGCTATGCCGAAGTGCAAAGGCTTCGGGTTTCCTTGGCCAAGACTAAAGTGGTGCACCTCTGCCTCCATCCACCGCTCGACCCTGACCCAGACTTTTTTCTAAATGGAGTTCGCCTTGAAAGGGTGAACTCGCACCGCTTCCTTGGTCTTGTCATTGACCGACTCCTCACCTGGGAGTCTCATATTCGCTAGATCTTTTGTACCCATTGCCACGGACATTTTTCGTTCCGTGACGTCCATCACCCGGAGGAGCTGATAGGGCTACTGCCTTACTATTCTATCGATACTTTATTTGCTCGAACCTTGACTACGGTTGCGAGTTTTATACATTCGTAGCCAAGCTTGTATTGGGGAAGATGGATTCTATCCAACACTCCTGTCTCCGCCAGGCTACTAGCGCCGCCTTCCGCATTTTCTCCATTGAGATCTTACTTGCCGATGGTGGTGAGATACCACTCTCTGTGCGCTGTGCACAGTACATTATGCGCTTATACGCGCGAGCCTGAACTCTCCCTCAGTCTCCAACTGCTCTCACTGCAAACCCAGCTAATAACGACGCTGCCTATCCTGTCGAGAGACCTGTCACAGTCATACCCGATGCCCTCTGGGTTTAGGGCTATGAAACTTCTTCGAGATGTCTGTGTAGTTCTCCATTGGCTGGTGGCGCCACTAGTTCTGCCCTGGTGGGTACCACCTTTGACCATTTGTTGCCACGCCTCTGCTCCCAAAGCTTCTACAGCACCGGGAGTATTGCCTTTGGCTTTTTTTTTTGGAGCACTTAGTTTCCCGCTGGATCCGTGCCAGTACACGGATAGCTCCAAGCCCCAGGACCTGCTCTACTTCCACGTCTTAACTCCACTGTTTGAACTCATGGTTCTACCATGTGCTGTGTCTGATAAGAAATAGGACACCGCCATTGCGCTACGACCTACCATGATCGTATCCACCATATTATGTGACTGCTTCAGGTTACTTTATGTCGTTTCGAACTGGACACTCCGCCATTTGATGGAACCCTTGCACTTCACTGTGACGACTATTATTTGCCCCTTGACTGTTCGGCATATTCCTGTTAAATGTCCTAGTCTGGGTTATTGATCTTCGCCCACGTTATCGGGTCGAGCGTGGTCGCTACCCCTTTATCCCTTGTATTTGCGACGGGTTCGTTAACATAGGCTTTGAACTATCTGACTCTATAGAGGAGGCTGGCCTCCCATTTTATTTGTCACTAGGCTGCACCGCGGGGAGACGGGCCTCTCCTTGAAGCGGAACCTGCTTCATTTTGCCCCTTACATATTTGTTTTCTGAATCCAGCCTAGCATTAGGTGTAACATGATTACGGCGCTTTATAGCCTACTAGGCAGTCACCAGTTTGGGTATGAAAATAAAATTCTAACCTGCGTGTGCAAGTTTATGGAGAAAATGGTAATTGTTAGATTAACCCTTTTCCTGGACGCAGGAGGTCACCTCTATTCTGCCCAATGTGGCTTCCGCAATTTCTCCAGGTCAGATGCTGTGCTCTCGCCCGAAAATGCGTCTTCGAGAGCTTCTTTCCTAGACACAATTTCGTCAGTGTTTTTCGATCTGAAGAAGGTCTACGGTATCATTGAGACCCTCCACACCATGGGACCTCGCGACGCCTCCCCTTTTTAAATCTGAAATTGTCCAAAATCGATCCTGCTTACGGTTGGAAAGACCGGCCGCTCTTCACTCTAATTTTGCAGCAGCAATACGGCGTCGGACAGACGGCTGTCCTCACTGTCACTCTGCCTTGAGCATCAATGGTTCACGTCGGTACTTTCGAAAGATGTTCAGGTTACGTTATACATAGACGACCTTTCTATCTCATTTGGTGCCGTTCAAATGCCTAATCTGGAGTGTTGACTCAAAAATATGTGCTCTTACCGTATCTCGTTTTTCGCAACCAAGGGGGTTTCGTTTTTTTTTTTTTCAACCCGAGACTCATAGGGCCCAATTCTCTTCCCATCCACTGTCTCACCCCAACCCGGACTTTTTCTTATATGTTTTAGAGTCGCATAGTTTTCTTGTTTTTACCTGCGGTGAAGCGCCAGGTCTGCCATCGGATTTGGCGCTGGGTGGCGCCATCTAGTGGCAGAGCCCTCATTTTTTTCAAACGGATTAAAGTTCAATTGTACTCGTTTATAGCCATGAAATGACCCATATAACCATGGGACATAGGGTTATTCACCCTGGAGATTTCAAATGTGCCATCTGATTTATCGCTGGATGGCGCCATCTAGTGGCAGAAACCTCATTTAGCTAAATAGTAGTTGTAAGTGATTTTAACCATGGGAAACCAACGATGCAATAACCATTTATCATCTTATCACAAAGCGCTGCAAGTCATTGTAGGGACTTTTCCTCCTGTTAGTCGTGAGCGATTCTACATCTCACTATATCGGTCGGTCGGTCCCCGTTTTGTTTTTGTAATAAGACTGTAACTATTCGGCCGATTCTAACGAAATTTGAAACCCGAGGTTAGCCGGTAATTATTTTGTTTTGGCAATGACATCATAACTATTCGGCTGATTATAATGAAATTTAAAACCATTATGTTGTTTTACATTCTCTTTCAAACGATAGAATTGTCAAAGTCCTCCCAAGGTTATGCCGGGATTTTTTTGGTTTTGGCAATAACATCATAACTTTTCGCCCGATACTCTGCTAGACTAGGCTATAATATGCTATACTCTGCTAGCCAAGCCTAGAATAAGATATTATAGGCTAGGCTATACTATGCTAATATATAATCTACAAGGGTAAAATATACTATGCTAATTTAATATGATAGGATAGCATATAGTACATATGTTAGGATAGTTAATGCTAGGCTAGGCAGGGCATGAAAGGCTATACTATGCTAGGTTAGGCTATGATATACTAAGCTATACGACACTAGGCTATGATAAGCGAGGCTATGTTATGCATGCTATGCAACCTTAGACTAACATCTAATAGTCTAGGCTAGGCAATACTATGATATACTATACTAACTAGGATGGGGTAATGTAGGCTATACTAGATTAGGGTAAGCTAAGCTATGCTAGACTAAGTTTTAATATACAATAGGCTGTGCAAAGCTAGGTTATATCGTTCACACTGATTGTGAACTTTACAAATTTTTGGAGTATACTCTGCTAGGCAGGCTAGGATACACTGTGATGGGCTCGGGTATACTATATTAAGCTAGGTTATTCTAAAATATGCTAGGCTATATATCCAAGTCTATACTAGGCTACTCTAGGGTATACTATGCTATGCTGGACTATACTACCTTAGGCTAGGTTATAGTGTATTATGCTAAGTATGCATAGGGTAGGCTAGGCTAGACTATGGTTGGGTGTGCTATGCTAAGATATACCATGCTAGGATAGGATAGGCTATACTATGCTAAGCTAGATTAGGGTAAGGTAGGCTATACGAAGATAGGTTAGGTTACTATGTTTTCTAGGCTAAGATAGGCGATACTATACATTCTTGCTAGGCTAGATTAGTCTAGACTAAGACATACTATGCTAGCTACGCTAGCGTATGGTAACTTTACTATTATAGGGAATCATAGGCTAGAGTTGCTTATACATGCTAGTAAGCTATCCGATGCTAAGCTAGGCTATGCTATGACATAATCTACTGTTATACAATGCTAGTTGAGGTAATACTATGGTAGGCTATCCTACGGTAAGCTAGGTTTTGCCAGGTTACTATTTGAGACTACTAGACTATGCTATAAAATGTTATACTATTCTAGACAATACTAGGAGATACTATACTATGTTATGCTATAATATGATAAGCACCATTATGCTATATTATACTATTCTATAATATTCTAGACTATGCAATTAAGGTGCGATCATTTTTTCGTATTTCCAATTCCATAAATGACGCCCGCTGTTTTAATAAAAAAATATATATTATATATAATTTAGTTTGCTTTTTAATAAACTTTTCGAAAGTTGTCACTATTTAGTCGCGGGCGACTCTCAATCTCACTATGTCGGTCGGTCCACGTTTTGCTTTTTTTAATAAAATTGTAACAATTCAACCAATTCTAACAAAATTTGAAACCCTTATGTTGTTTTACATTGTCTTTTGAATGATACAATTGGCAAAGTCCTCCCATGTTAGCCCGGGAATTATATTGTTTTGGCAATAACATCATAACTATTCAGCAGATTCCAACGAAATTTGAAACCCTTATGTTTTACATTATATTTTGAATGATATAAATGGCCAAAGTCCTCCCAAGGTTACCTAGGTAATTATTTTGTTTTAGTAATAACAACTGGGCTGATTCTAACGAAATTTGAAAGCCTTATGTTTTATATTCTCTTTCGAATGATTTAATTGCTAATTAGTTTTGTTTGGAAGAAGCTAGACTACAGCTACCAATTTTACGCATCCGAATCCGTGAGTGAATTCCCGAATGTGAACTCTATCCATCACACCGAACTCGTGTCCCCTATTGAATGCCTCCCTTTCGGGGCTGGTAGATATCGTTTGCTCTGCTTTGTAGACTTCATTATGCGTCTGTAAGCGCGAGTCCAGAGTTTCCCCTCAGTCGCCACCGCCTAGCATCCCACACGCGGAGCATTTCATCGGTGTATATGCCGTCGCGAGACTCCAATCATAACCGAAGCTTTTCCGATTTGGGGTAAGGCAACTATTTCTAAGATTCGCTTACTTTCCCGTTGGTTATACCTCTAGTTCTTCCCAGGACGCCTCATTAGATGGTGTCATCTGTGAATATTTGTCGCTACGCCACTGCTCCCAATGTTTTTACAGCACCGAGAGTATTACGTTCGAGCTTTTTTGAACACATACTGTGTCACGTTGAGCAGTGCCAGTGTACACGCATACCTCTAAATCCGTATAAGAGTGATGCCTCTGTCATCACGGGTGATGCCTCTGTCATCACGGTCGAGCTAGTTGCAATACACCGCTCGACAAGAGATTCCCCGTAAAGGGCACGGCGATTTGCTTTCCTGACTGCCGTACTGATGGGACTCTTTCCCCCGTTTGGCCCCAGCTTAGCCTCTTTTCCTTCTTTCTGACACCCTGTCTTCTTATCCTACTTCCTCATTTTCTCTACAACCTCTCCCACAACTTTCTCTGATCAACATCTAATTTCACAGGGTAGACACAGACCAGCTTTCTCTCACCCAACCATCTCGCATCGGAGCTGAGGGGGAGGGGACAACGCCGCCCCACCCTCACCTTCCTCACATACACTTTCTCTCTCCTTTCACGGTTTATCAATTTTTCGCTGAGCCTAAGGTGGAACTGCCATACCGAAGGGCTGCCGGGCCACTAGGTGGGAGGTGTGGCCCTGAATTGCGGCACCTGGCTCTGCCGGCCTCATGTTCACCCTTCGCAAAGCTGGCTACTGCGTCGGGTGATTAACTTATGCGTCCAGTAATGCAAATAGGGTCACCATGCCCAATGATGTTTGAAAAAAAATAATCTACCTTACCCCCTAAGATCGTCGGAGCTGCCTTCGGGTAGCTCAACAGAAAAAGTGGAGTCCCCCCCCCCCCTATCTGTGCTTTCTCAGGGGATCCTCTAAATTTCTACCGGAGAGGAGGCTTACTCCTCTCCTAGGCCTACGGCGCATTGGACTCCTCCCTCACCACCTGCTCTGGTGGCGCCCTATGGCGTCTCCCCTTTTTTCTTTCACAGGGGGCCCAATATTGACCGCTTCTGCTGTAAACGGTTCGATAGGGGCAAACCTCTTGGACAGGCGAGGGATGGCGGGACCCGTCTGTCCGTGCCCCCAAACGTCCTGCACGTGCATTCTGACTACAGTTACGAGTAAGGATACCTCCAATGAGATCCGTAATGTCTTGGTAAAGGATGGCCACTTAGAGCCCCTCCTCTTGAGATGGACATGGTCTCTGGGGTGACCCAGCCCCATATGGTAAGATCTTACATAGGGTCGAACCCGAGTCTGACCCTCTTCAGACTCCTCAGGTCCCCCGAGGATTCGCAAGGAGAGGAGAGACCTCCTCCCCCGGCTGTTGGCCCTGCTGAGGCCGGTCCATCTGTTCTAGGGGCTCCTTCCGGTGGAGGAAAGAAGCGGGTTCATTCCTCACCCTCCTCTCCTAAAAAGAAAAGAAACCGTAGGACGAAAAAGACTAAGACCTCTTGTCCCTCCGTGGGAGCCACGGGGAGGGACGGGTCTACTGCCGTTTCGGTAATCGACCAACCTAAAATCGGCACGTCTGGCCCCGTTGCTCCCCCGGGTTGGGATTCTTTTACAAAGACCAAAAGTGCAAGTGCGCAGAGAGGAGCCTCGATTACGTCGGGGCCCTTCATTCAGAGACAACCTGTCATTTTCGAGCCTGCTCGCTTCAAACGCTTTCTGGTTATTCGCTCCACTGATGCCAGCATGTTGGACAAGGGCAACATGATCCATCAGAGAACAGGTTTAGCTAGTGTGATTGGTAGAGAGCCAAAGGTGACCCGTTTCTCGGACGGGAGACTTAGCAATGCGTCGAATCCTTCTGAGGCGGCAATGATTAGTACCCTTCGAACACTTGATGGCACGCAGGTGAGTGTGACGCCGCACTCTACCATGAACTCCATGAAATGAGTGTTTTATGCTAGTGAAATCGTTGACTACTCCATAGATGACATTACCTTAGAGTTGGCCTACCATGGCACCGTAAAGGGCGCGGCGATTTGCCTTCCTGGCCACTGTGCTGACGGGTCTCAGTGCCCCGTTCAGCCCCAGCTTAGCCTCTTCTTTCAGACAGCCTGCGTTTCTACCCTACTTCCTCACTCTCCCTATAACCTCTACTTCACAGGGTAGATGCCGACCAGCTTCCTCTCAACAAACTATCCCGGATCGGGGCTGAGGGGGGAGGGGACAACGTCCCCTCACCCCTGATCTCCAATCTGGGGTTGTGGGTTTTTAACAACCTGATTCATCCCCACCCACAAGGACCAAAAGTGCAAGTGCGCAGAGCGGAGATTCGATTTCGTCGTGGCCCCTCATTCAGAGAATACCCTGCGTTTAACAGCCCGCTGGATTCAAACTCTTCCTTATTATTCACTCCACTGATGGCAGCATGTTGGCTAAGAGCAATTTATCCATCAGAGGAGAGCTTTAGCAAGTGTGATTGTTAGATAGCCGAAGGTGGCGGGAGCCTTTTGGACAATGCGTCCATCCCTCCAAGGCGGCCATGATTAGTGCCCTTCGGACACTTGATGGCACGCCTTTGAGTGAGGTTGCACTCTACTTCGTGAAAGTAGTAGTTTATGCGACAGAACTCGTGGACTACTCCATAGATGGCCTCACCTTAGCGCTGGCAGACCACGGGGCGGTCAAGGTCGAGCGTGTGTTGAGAAAACAGGGAGGGGCCTCGAGACACACTCCACAACTCTTTGTCACGATCGACTGTAACGAGCTCCGGTGTGTGCCGGTTGGTATCGCTATCGCTTGAAGGCATTCGTGCCACTGCCGCCGAGGTGCTACTAGTGTCGGTTCGGCCATGTTAATCGCTCGTGTAGACGCAAACTGGCTGTTACCCCATGTCTGTGGAAGTTGTTCCAAGGCCGCACACGATAACTCCAAATCGTGTGTGCTAAGTGTGTCAATTGCGGAGAACCGCACCCCGCTTCTTTGAAGCAATGTGGTGCGTATCTCCTTTAGAAGGAAATTCTGGCCGTTCAGGCTCAGGATCGTCTCTCATTTCGCGAGGCTAAGGACTTGGTCCTGGCGTGCCCGGTACTGCCTGTGACGTCCTATGCCTCAATATTAAGAAATACACCCTCTCCTCCTGGCCCATCCAGGCACGGTCGTTTCCGCGCCGATTCGGAACACTTCTGCGGGTTCTACCCACCCCGGGCGCTCCCCTGGTAAAGCTGGCGTCACAAAGGGTTCATCCCCAGCCCCGGCTAAAACCAGGGCTCCCCTCCCTCTCCCCAGCGTGACCGTTTCCTGCAAGGTGAAATGGCCGGCCGCGCGCCTCCACCGATTCGCTAGACTCACAGGAGACAACCCTGAAGTTGGTCGTCAGACCATCTTAGGTGGTTCCTAAAGCTGCCCCCCGAAAGGAGCTTCAGTTCAATCGCCCACACCCAGTGGGCAACATCGCCTTCAGCGCATTTTCTGCCCGAGCTCTGCCTCCGGAATCGTACGGTCATTCCCGTGAAGGTTTTCGAAGAGGGACCCCCGGATCTCTGAGCTAGGCCTGGATGGCACATTCCTTCAATGGAATTGCCGCGGACTCCGTACCAATTGCGAGGAGTTGCGGTGTTCGTTTCCTCCCGTTTTCTTTTAGCGATCTTCTTGCAGGAGACTATGCTGGGCGCGTGCCCCCACCACCACGGGATGGGGACGGGCAGGAGTATGCGCGATTTATACCCGGCATGATTTCTCCGCTCTTCTCTTAGCTTTAGATACCTCCTTTCAGGCAGTAGATGTGCAGCTGCACTTGGATAGGAGGTATACTGTTATTTCCGCGTGCATTCCAGCGTCAGACGACTTAGGCGCGGGTAACTTCCGCCGCGTCGTGGCACGGTTGCCGAGGCCCTTTCTCTTGCTCGGGGATCGGAACAGTAGACACCCATTCTGCGGAGACTACTCGATTAATCCCATGGCCAAGTTCCCCTCCGACCTGATCGACGAGTTGGAGATAGGTGTTGTAAATGTGGATGAGTTTACGCATCACTGCCCGAGAACTGCTTCATTTTCCTGCCTCGATCTATCTTTGTGCTCTCCGAATGCACAGCCTGATTTTGATTGCGGGGGTTGTCGATGACCTCCATGGTAGTGATCACTTTCCCATTCACATAATTTTTTGGGCCGCTGCCACCCGAGAGAGAGCCTGCCCCGTTGGTGCTTGGCGCGGTGGTCTGCATTTCATGAAATGACTGATTTTCCTATCTCAGTCGAGGAGTTTTGGTCGGTTGATTAGGCCATTGAATTCTCCGGCAACCTCATCCCTGTGGGCCTAACTACTATTCCTACAAAGTATGGCCGGATTGCACGCCGAACACTCCCTTGGTGGTCAGCGGAGTGTGAAACTGTCCTCAAACACATTCGTTATAAGCACCGCCCGAACGATTTCACTGTTGGTGAATTTCGTCCGGCTACGGCTAGGTTTCGGTTTAGTTCGAAGCACGCCCGCCGCTCTTTTTGATGTGCATCAGTGTCTTCACTTAACGGAAAGACCCCTCTAACAGAGGTGTGTTCAGCAATTGCGGACGCCGCCTCCGTGGTGGAATCTTTCGCTACCACTTTCTCGAAATTCTCGAGCCAGGTTCTGCACCGTCAGCATTCAATGCGCGTCATTATGTCGCGTAGCCTGCCGACTGGATTTACCTTGAGAGGCGGACAACCGTTTAACGACAGGTTTACTCCAGTTGAGTTGCGTTCCGCTCTTGCTTCGTGCGCGGGCACTGCCCCTGGTCCGAACGATGTCCCGTACGCCACGTTTTCGACACCTGGGTGAGCGAGAGACTGCCTTTCTGTTAGATTTGTTCAACACGATCTTGGTAGAGGGTATTCTCCCAGGCTCCTGGTGAGTCGCTACTGTGCTCGCTTTTCGCAAACCGACCAGGGATCACTCTACCCTGGCCGGTTTCTACCTAATATATCTAAGCTCGTGCGTGTCTAGGTTAATGGAGAAATTGGTAAATGTTAGATTATCCTTTTTTTCTGGACATCGGAATCCACCTGTCTTTTTTTTTAATATAGCCTAGTCGTAGGCTGTAGTGAGTACGGCGACCTATGCCCAGAGAGTACCACCTCTCGACTATTTTTTCGCCACGCCTCTGTTCCCAAAGCTTCTACAGCGCCGGGAGTATCGCGTTCAGCCTTTTGGGAACACAGTTCGTGTCACGCTTGTACCGTGCCAGTGTATATGGATGGCTCAAGTCCTAAGATGGGGTTGGTTTCCACCCCCTATCCCCTCTGTATGAACTCAGCGGGGCTCTGCCAGCCGCTGCGTCTGTATTCGCGGCCAAGCGTGTTGCAATACCACGCTCGGTACGGGAGATAAGGCGACGTGTTCGGTTCGGAGACCAGATTGTGATTTATAGCGACTCACCAAGCGCCCTGAGTGCTCTCGGGGCATTAGAATCTCCGCATCCACAGTTCGGCTTCCGCATATTCCACTCCACGTCGGATGCTCTGCTCCGACTGGAAAATGCCGTCTGCGAGGCCTCCCTTCGTAGACCACTACGCCACAGTGTTTTTGTATCTGGAGAAGGCCTATGATACCGCATGGCGATAAGGTATCATCGAGACTCCACACCATTGGGGCGAGGGGACGCCTCCCAATCTTTATATCTGAATTTTTGCGAGATCGTCGATTCCGCGCACGGTTGGGGAGAGCCCTCTCCGTCCCAATGGATCAGGAAGAGAGAGGCAGGGAGTAATCTTTTACATTAGTGACTGGTTGGTTAGGTTCTAAAGTGAAAGATATCGATGTGATTTATCATTTGTTCCTCCGCCCATGAATATGCGTTTGAAATTTGAAGGCGCCATTTTTGTTGGAGTTTATATTGGGAAAATAATTTAGAAAAACTAGAATTAATGGAAAAAATATAGAAAAACTAAAAATAAGATATCGGTTACTTGGCTATTAGGGTTTATATAGGTCCACTGTGGCGGCGAGGAAAGCGTGAAGCCGTTGGCGAATACCAATTTAAAAAAAAAAAAAAAAAGTTGCGAGATACCCTGAAAAAAAAGGGCTACCCTGCATAACCGGAATTTCTTAACCAATCCTTTTGTACGTATTGTGGTTGACCAGAAACCAATAGATTATCTGAAATATATTTTCCACTGCGGAAATAAATTTCCTTTGAGAGCGGAACGGCGGAAAAAATGGCGGGTGCTTTCGCCAGTTCTTGGTCTCGTTTAATTTTAGAGCAACGAATTGTGAAGTCGTTTTGGATACGCAGTGGTTTCTCACAATGGGGACGGGATTTCAAACCTAATAAGTTTATGGGCCCCTAAAAAGGGAATTACATTTTCGCGATTAGAAATCAAATTAAGAACTTGGTGACAAGTAACGAGTCAACTTTCGCAAGAAATAGCGGGCGTACATTCACGGGCAGAACCCATAGCAAAACTAAATACCCGACGAAAGGAGGTGTTCACTAGGCACTAGTTCCAATTTAATTACAAAAGTTTAAGTAAGTAAGTTGAATGAACAAATTCTGGGAAAAGGAAAAGTGTAAAAAAAAACACTTGCGTCACGATAGGCAAGCCAGCCCATTTTAAAGTTCATATTTACCAGATAAAACATTAATTGTGTTGGTCATTAAAGTTTGTTAATTTAAATTTATAGATTATTCGACTGTGTGTTACTGGAAGCCGGTTTCGAGCCTTTCTATGAGTTGCCATATGGTTCGGGCTCCGCCCCTCTATACTCCCGCTAGCCCCCAGGCACAAGTAGTTCAACGAAAGATCTTGGAACAATGGACAAATTATTATGGGATAAAAGGAGAAAAAAAAACGCTAATGTAAAAAAAAAATACCAGAAGGAGTCTCGCAGGGAAGTGTCCTCAGTATCAAACTCTTTGCCCTGAGCATCAACGGCATCACCTCGTGCTGATGAAAGATTTTCTTCCTACGTGGACGACCTTTCGATCTCTTTTGGCGCGGCCCAGATGCCAACTGTGGAGCATCGACTCCAACAGGCATTGAAACGCGTCCCTCGCTATGCCGAAGCGCACAGGTATCGGTTTTCCTAAGCCGGTACATTTCTGCCTGCATCCACGGCTCCACCCTGACCCAGACTCGTTTCTCTATGGGGTGCGCCTGGAAGTGGTGGACTCGCAGTTTCCTTGGTTTTGTATTTGACCGACTCCTCACCTGGGAAGCTCATATTCGTAGCCTTGGGTCTTTTGTACCCGCGCCATGGACATTCTTCGTTCCGTGACGTTTAGCGCTGATAGGTGGGGGGGGGGGGCTACTGCCTTACTTTTTTATCGATCTTTTGTTTGTTCCACGCTCGGCTACGGATCCCAGTTTTATTCATCCGCTGCCGAGCGTGTATTGCGGAAGGTGGTCTCGAGCCACCGGACCGGCCTTCGCCTGGCGACCGGTGACTTACGCACTTTGCCCATTGAGAGCCTACTTATCGATGCTGGGCATATGCCACTCGCTCTGCGCCATGCACAGTGCATTATTCACGTGTACGCGTGAGCCCAGCACCTCGTGAGTCGCCAATAGCTCTCAATTCATTCGCAGCTGATCTCGACGCTACCTATGCCGCCGAGAGACGCCAGTCATACCCTAACCCCTTTGAGTTTAGTGCTTGGAAACTCCTTCGAAAGCTAGGTATAGCTATCGGATGGGTGGTGCCCCTGGTTCTGCCAAGGACGCCACCCTGGAGGGTACCACCTTTTACTATTTGTCGACACTCCTCTACTCCCAAGGCTTCTACAGCGCCGGGGTTATTGCGTTCACCATTTTTGGAGAACATTTCGTGTCACTCTGGAACCGTGCGAGTGTATAAGGATGACTCCACCAAGTCCTAAGAGTGGTTCAGCTTCCACGCCTTATCCCCTCTGTTTGAAATCAGCGGGGCACTGCGTCTGTCTTCACGGCCGATCTGGTTGCAATACACCGTTCGGTACGGGAGATAACGTGACGTGTCCGGTTCGGACAATAGAGTATGATTTATAGTGATTCACAAAGTGCCCTGAGTGCTCTCGGTCATTGGACTCTCCGCATCCTCTGGTTCGCGATACCACTAAAGCATCGGTTTTGGCGAAGTTGGTGGATGTCGAGATCTTCTGCTTGGTTCCTGGACATGCAAATGAGGGTTCCAAAAAGTCCGCGAGGACTGGTTGAGCAGACCATCGTTTTGCTCTTCCTCACCCGGACTACATGGCAGGAATACGGGATCCCATCTGGTCGGCCTGGCCAAAAAGATGGGAGATGGTCGAGGGGAACTTAAAGTTACGTACCATTGCGCCGCGACTGTTTGCATGCACCTACCCATTTTCCTAGTCGTAGGCTGTAGTGAGTACGGCGACCTATGCCCAGAGGGTACCACCTCTGACTATTTTTTTGCCATGCCTCTGTTCCCAAAGCTTCTACAGGGCCGGGAGTATTGCGTTTAGCCTTTTGGGAGCACAGTTCGTGTCACGCTTGTACCGTGCTAGTGTATATGGATGGCTCAAGTCCTAAGATGGGGTCGGTTCCCCCCCCCCTATCCCCTCTGTATGAAGTCAGCGGGGCTCTGCCAGCCGCTGCGTCTCTCTTCACGCTCGGTACGGGAAATCACGAGATGTGTCCGGTTCGGAGACCGGATTATGACTTATAGCGACTCACCAAGCGCCCTAAGTGCTCTCGGAGCATTGGAATCTCCGCATCACCTGGTTTGCGATATCCGTCACGCCACGGTTTTGGCGAGCCTGGTGGATGTCGAGATTATCTTAGGCGGGTTCTTGGACCTTTAGGAATTGCGTGGAATGAGGGCGACAAAGAGTCCGCGAGTACTGTGTGACCATACCTGCGTTTCGCTCTTTCTCACACCTATTACATTGGGGTAATACGGCCAGACCTCCGGCTGGCTTAGCAAAGAAGATGGGAGACGTTCGAGGGGAACTTAAATTTACGTGTCATTGTCTCGCGACTTTCCTTGGACCTACCCCACAATATCACGTATGCTTCAGGTTGCTTTTTCTTGTCTCCGAATTGGACAAACTTGCGGGACGCACTGCCATTTAATGGAGCACTCGCCTGCGCCTTATTGTGACGACTGCGTTGTCCCCCAGACTATTCGGCACATTCTTGTTGAATATCCCACTCTGACATATTCGCGCACGCTACGTGCCGTGACGAGCAGGGTTGCTACAACTTCTCCCTTGTACTCGGGACTTGTTCGTGCTCACAGTCTTGTGGACTATCTGACTTTTTTGAGGAGGAAAAAAAAATCTACAAGAGATTATTCGATGTGCCTGGTTCGGAGCCAGACTTGATTTATTCCAACCTACATATCGCCCTGCGTATGAGCGAGTCTTGGAATCTTCACACCCTCTTGTTCGCACTATTCTTGACGCCACGTCTGCCACCAGTCGGGAAGATCTCGAGACTCTTCTGTTATGTTCCTGGACATTTGGGGATTGCGGGAAATGACGCCAGAGTCCACTAGACCTGGCCCCCGGACATGCGTTTCTTTCTTCCCTAATGACTACATGGCTGGAATCCGGTCATTACCTAGGGCTGCAGTGCCATCAGGTGGAGCTCTCCATTCAACCATACTACGACTGGTTTGCCCTGCAGACTTTGCGGTATATTCATGTCGAAAGTTCTTGTCTCGGGGGATCTACGAGCGGGGTCGCCACCTTTGTCCCTTGTGCTCGGGATGGGTGACTGCGGTGTTTTACAGTTCATGAAGAAGGCTTGCTACTTCACCGTGTATAACTTTTGGCTTGCTGGTTGTATGCTCATAACCAGGAGGGATGCTTGCTTTATTATTGCTTCTTTTTTTAATCTACCCAAATTTAGGCTGTATTTTTTTCGGTGGCCATGCCCCTGTTGGGGTCGCCAGAGGAGACATTACCTTGAATACAACAAAAATTGGAATGACGACTCCAACAGGCTCTGAATCGCATCTCTCGTTATGCCGAAACCTACATGGTTTCAGTTTTTCTGGCCAAAAGTAAGACTGCTCTTCTACCCTCTTCAACGGCTCCAGCCCCATCGTTTCCAATGCTCAGTTTTCCACCATAGCCTCACCTGGGGACGTCCATTCCCGGCATTTAAGGTCTCTTGTATCCCTCCCTATGGATATTCTTTCCGTACCTTCCGCACGTCCCCATAGAGGAGCTGACACACTCTTTGTGACGCTTAGTTGCTCTATCCTTTTGTAAACGGATGTTCTGCGTTTTCCCTAGTCCCCAACAGCTCATATTTTCTCCGAGGTCTATCTCGACGGTGCTATGTTGATGTGAGATACCAATCATGCCCACAGCTTTTCGGGTTTAAGATTAGCAATCTTTTCGAGAGAGTGGTTTAACCTTCGGACCAGTGGCGACGCTGATTCTACCCATGACGCCACCATGAAGGATATTACCTTGGACCGTTTGTTGCCACGCATCCGCTCCCAGCTTCTACAGTAACGGGAGTATTATTGCATTCGAATTTCTTTGAACACACATTGTTCCACACGAACTGTCCCGGCGTGCTCGGTGGGTCCCAGGTTGAAGGGGTTTTGACTTCCATGCTCTCTCCCACTTATTTAGAGCCGGTGGGGATCTTCTTGATGCTTTACGGCCGAGCTGGTTGCAATCCACCGCTCGGTACGAGAGATTGCGTTCCTTGTCTGGTTCGGAGTCCAATAGAGTGCCCTGAGTCATTGGAATATCTCTGCCCCCTCCCCCATCTCTTAGGTCGCAGTATCCGTGACGCCATGGCTGATGCAAGCCATCAGGGTGTCGATATTGCCTTCTGTTCAGTTCTTGGACAAGTAAAGATTGCGAGAAATGAACGCACTGACAAGGGCACCATGCTATGTGCACAGACAGCGATCGCCGGACCACCATTTTGCTCTAACCCACTGACTGACTACCTGGCAAGGGAGATTGGAGCCGCTGCCGGGAATTTGAAGTTCCGTGTCATTGCGCCCTTGCTTTTCTTGTTGACGGTTTCAGGTCGATTTTTTTCCGCCTCCGAATCGGACACACTCGCGAAAAGGAGTGCTCTCCTGAACCTCTCGTAAGATTGCTTGCTCACCCCTGCAATAAAACCCCTTTTGGTTAAATGGCCTACTCTGTGGGAGCTCCGTGCCAAGGCAGGGTACCGTGACAAGCGGGATCGCTCTTACCTATCCCGATTCCTTGGGAGAGACTTCCGCGCGCCGGTCCTGTCGTATGATTTCGTTTATTGGTTTGTTATTGTTTTAAATTGCTTGAAATTAGCATTGTTTATAATTTCGGTGGGTGTGCTCTTCCTGGCCGTCGCCTGAACGGAAATAAAAATTATATTTATGTATATTTTCTCTTCTCTCATCATCATTTATTTCCACAGGGTTTGCAAGCCGTTTCCATCCTGCCTATCTAAAATCTCTTGAATTAGTCTGGTTAATTTTATCGGATTTTATCTTGCGAAAAAATAACGTGCGCGCGCACTTCCACAATTGATTTCATTTTTCTTAATACACCTGTGCATAATCTCAAGTTGAGAAGTGTGTGTTTAATCGCACTCCCCGGTGCCTTTTGTTCTATTAATTGGAGCTCCCATCTTGACGTCTTGTAGTTGAAGTTAATTGTAGTTAAATATTGAGCCTGCTTGACGGAAATATTTATTTGCCGCATTTTCTTGTTAATCATCATCCTTTCCCATTGCTAATGGATGGCTAGTGTTTCTGTTCCTGCCAGTTTTCTCTTTTGTGGGTGGGATGGCAATTGGCAAAAAGTCCTTTAAATTAATGAAATTTTCCTCTTTGCAACCATTCAGACGAATTTGTTATTGCTGCTTTCGTCACAAATGCATTATGAATCCTCGTTTTGGTTTCATTGTCTGTCCGAAACTCACTGAATTGGTCTGTGTATGCTCGTTATCCTTCTTGTTTATTTGGCCCAAATTCTTAAAAATTCTGACCCGAGCCCGAAATCTGCACGCTTTCTGATGATTGGGGATATTCAGGACAGTTTTGCAGCTTGTATCGCTTAGCTAGTAGGGTATGCACATTCCTTGCATTTTCACTTCCTAAATTACCACTTAGTCTTAATAATAATGCTGACCAGAAGCTCGCACTTGTTTTTGCACCGCGTCCCAACCATGGTATTAAATTCTTACTCGGTACGCATTCTTACCCCTTGGTATTTATGGTTGACAAGTTGCCTTTGCAGTTATTTCGGTCTTTTTTCTTTGCACTGTTCCCTTGTCTTTGGATTTTTCTTATGTGCATTCCATCTCATCTCTTCCGTCGCAATTTCTAAATCTCTCCTCGCCCTCTCATCACTTCCTTTTGATTGTTCTTTCCTTCTCTTTTAGAGATGAGAAGTTTCTCATTCTTAATTACCCCCACCCCCTTTTTATTTGGAAAACTCACTGTCCTGTTTAGGTTGGGTCCTTTCGAGTTATCAATGCTCACATTATGTTTAGATCACCTCATTGTCTCCCATTAGTTCCCATCTCCTCCTGTCTTTCTTCACGCACCAACGGCAATTATTTGTTGATTGACGTTCGATGTTTTGCTAAAAAATGAAGTGCCAGTTTGAAATGGAGTTCATTTGGTGCCATGGCGTTGTCACCGAATTATCATTCTTTGTCGATTTAAGCATGTATTATATTTTAGCCTTAGAATTATTTAGTGGTATTGTTATCGTTTAAAATATATTTCTGTCAACCCATTACTTTTTAGTACTCGTTCATACCCATTTCGGTTGTTATTAGTGAGTTAATTTCCGCAACGTCGACTGACATTGAATCGGTTTTGAATTTCGTCAACCTAAAGTAAATATTGTTTTGGCCCCATTCTTTTTCCCAGTATCGAGAAGAGTTTTAAAAAAAAGAGAGTTGGTTGCCACCTTATACATGAACGAGTATGAAAGTAAGGGAGGCAATTTATCTATTAAGGGGACAACTCTTATTGACATGTCATATAATGCTATTGGCTGCTCACAGTAAGTACCATATCCTTAGGTGGTTGTCCTTTTTTTTTATTTCGTTACAAAAAACATTTTTCTATTGCTATATATATATATATATATATATATATATATATATATATATATATATATATATAAATAAATAAATAATACATATTCGGGGCATTTCCAAATAACAGCTTTCCAAACTCCCCATTTTATTTGCTTAATGGGACTGGTTGGAAGTTGGTGTTACTATCTTTGGGAAGTTGTTAAATGGCGGGGGTAAAAACAGTCTGCATTGCATACACTCCGTTGATTTGGAGGGGCGGGGGAGATCCTCAAAATGGGCTTAGTCCGTGATCGCTTCTGTTACCCTGCGTCCCCTTTGAGGGGAGTAGGCTCTGCCTTTTTGGCATCTTTGCAGAATGCTTGTGCATTATCCTGTGGGGAAAGGGAGTGGGTATGGGAAACTTCCTTGCGTTCTTAGTTGATATAAGAAAAAATACTAGAATCCCGTAAGCCTCGACGATGTCTACGTCGTCTGAAAGGAGGGGGAGAATGATTCAAAAGTTAACGGAATCTCTCAAGTGCCTTTAAAGAGTGATCGAAAAAATTATAACAGGAAACCTCTTTTACAATCTTTGATTGTTTTATAAAAACATGCCTTGAAAATTTATCAGCACACTCCATGAAGAAACACTGATATACCATTCCCCCCACCCCTTCTCAATAATTGGAGAAACCTCTCACCTAGGGAGGGAGAAACTGAGGTTTGGTTATTCATCCCCATCCCGTGTTTGTGGGGGAGATAACTGGAGTAGGGAGGGGAAGGTCGTCTGGCTGATGCCGCCATTCAAATGAAGCCCTTAAGTGTTTCACTCATGGATTGATTAGAACGGGCCGGTCAAATGGTGCATTATTGTTCTGCGCGCGTCTACCCGTTGTCCAGGTTTCTCGGTCGGCTCGCCACTGCAGTTCGCTTTGTCCACTCTCCTCTCGAGGTTACTCGTGCTGGCTAAGTAAGAGTGCCAAGATCTCTCGAGGTACTACTGTCTACTCTACCGTGCGCATTCCTTCTGAGCAGAGATTGATATTTCCATCGTCCTTGCAGGCACTTGTGATTGGGAGTTCTGCGCGGGAGTGCTTCGGCGTTCCGCTTAGGTCGAGCCTTTCGGCGACACGGGATCGAGTCCCTTGCTCGATATGCGGGACGCAGGTGGTGGCGAATAAGCTGAAACGGCACTATATGATTCACACTGGCCAAAAGCCATTCAAGTGTCCATACTGCCCCCACAAGGCCAACCGCAAAGAGAACTTGGAGGACCATGTGCGCAGGAAGCACGTTCCGCCTGGCTTTTTGGCACCCAATTATTGAGCCACGATACTTTGGCCTCTCGAAATGCTCGAAAAAACGGTTTCTTCCCTCCTTCATTTCACTGATGACGCTCAGTGAGAAGGATATAGATTGATGGAAACTATTCTTCTCTTGCAGGAGTTCGGCTTTCTTCACGCCCCCATGGGCCCCGTTGGTTCCGTTGCCCCTCTCGGACCCGTTGGTTCCGTTGTCCCTCTCGGACCCGTTGGTTCCGTTGTCCCTCTCGGACCCGTTGGTTCCGTTGCCCCTCTCGGACCCGTTGGTTCCGTTGCCCCTCTCGGACCCGTTGGTTCCGTTGCCCCTCTCGGACCCGTTGGCACCGTTCCCCCTCTCGGACTCGTCGGCACCGTTAAACGCCCACGCTCTAGGCACCACAAGTGTCCCGTTTGCGGGAAAGAATTCTCCACGAGCCATGATCTGCACCAGAGACACATGCTCATACATAGCGGCGAAAAGCCATTTTCTTGCCCCCATTGCCCCCACCGGACTAATCGGAAGGGCAATCTCGTTCTACATATTGCGACGCGGCATGGCTTCGTTTTGAGCAATCTTACTCCGGCGCCTTAACCGCGTAACAATCCCCGTCCAGGTCGGTCGTTGTCCGAATTTAGTCCGTGATGACTCTTTGCCAGGCGCCGCAGCCCCGCCTATATCGCCAGTCCCGCAGAATAGCTTACATCCACATTCGTCCTTGTTGCAGAGAGAAGAGGGGTGGCGGTTTCGTGGCCGGGCCAAGTGGCGAACTGCTCCCGGGACTCCTAGCGCCGACGGATCTGCATACCCAAAGCCGTACAAATGTCGGTATTGCGAGAAGGCGTTTAGCGATAGCTCGAATCTTCGCCGCCACGAAATGATCCATACTGGGGAGAAGCCATATCGGTGTCCCATTTGCTCGCACGCCACCAACCGGAAGGGGAACCTCCTTGCCCACCTGTCTTCAGTACACCACAGCCGCGTCATGCTGCCCCGTTGCTTGAGAGTGCCCTCAAGTCCCGAAGAAGCTTCCTCGGCCGAATGAGTTTAAAAAATGAAGTGATGCTTCGAAAGGTATCCAAATTTGCCTTCGCCGGGGCTACTAAGTAAAGTAGAATAATTTGGGAGAGATTGATGCTCTCGTGTGTGTTGTGTGGGTTAAGAAGTTTTGTACACGAATTAGTATTATGTCAGCTGACTCGCAGGCTTAGTTTTATGTAGCACCGAAAGAATTGTTATTGTGTGTGTCTAGTTCTCGCATTTCCCGTCTTGTTTCGACCGCCCCCTCTCCTAGCCGATGTTACCCGTTTCTAGCCACGTTTGCTAAGTGAAGGCTTACTGCAAAACTTCTGAAATTGATTTAGGGCCAACCATTGGAGGAACCTAAATTCAGGGAACTAAAGCATTCGTGTAAGCAGACACCTTACCCACACGAGCACAAGTCTCAAGGAAATTAGGAGACGTGCCTTGGTCTCTCCTTGTTGATTTTCTTCTGTTGCTAGGTTTTCTTGTATCTGTAGAAAACAAATTCACATTCCTCTGGAAGATTGGTGGGGCAATGAATGTGGTCTGGTTCACTGACGTTCATTTTACCTCTCGTGGGTGATCAGTTTGTTCTTGACTGAAAAAAAATTCCCCCTTTCATGAATGGAGTCAGGATGGGCTCGTTTAGCGCACCATCAGTGGGCATGCGTTGAGGTTCCGTTTTGTATTCCAGGGGTGGTGTTCTTCCGATGCCAGAGGGGGGCTGAGCTACTCAGAGAGCGGGTCTTGGACCGATATGCAGAACCGCTGTCCCCCACGGCCCAGTGGTAAACGTCATATTTGCGCACTTTGTGGCCGCCATTTCGGCTCCGCGGGAGATCTGAATCGACATACACGGACTCACACGGGCGACCGCCCTTACCAGTGCCCCTTATGCCCTTACCGATCCAGCCAGCGCCCCAACGTAACCCGCCACATGAAGAGGTTGCACCCTACTTGAGGGTCCCTGGTGGCACCTTGTTTGTAAATATGGCTCTACTGGCTGGGGATCCACTGTCCCCTATTGCGGCCACGATCATGGCAACATTGCCGTATTTTAAGGAGGACTTGTGTTTCAGAACGCTGTTGACTGGAACGATGGCTTGGCGCCTCTCCCGCCAACCGGCCCCGAGAGCTCGCTCACCTTCGAAACCCCGTCTTTTTCGACGCCGTGCAAAACCCGGCCTCTGCCCATTCCCAGGTACTCGTGCCCCCCGTCGGGCGCAGGGGCGATAGTTATGCCCTCGTCCTCCGTTGATAGCGCCGGTCGTCGTCGGTATTCCTGTCCGCACTGCCTGAAGGCGTTCACCACCTCGAAAGATTGTCGTAGGCACATGGTCATCCATTCTGGAGAGAAGCCTTTTCACTGCCCCTTCTGTGACCACAAAGCCAATCTCGACTACAATCTCAAAAAGCACATTTTCAACAAACATTCATTCCTCCGTGGTACCTCCTCTAACTAGAGTTAGATCACATAAGGAGAGAGGGCATAGCGTTTGAGCGATTGGAGAATAAGGAGGTTCCTAAGAAAATTAAATTCCAGTATTCTAAATCTATGTTAGTGTTCAAATGTCTTATATATCGAGATACAATATACCATCGCAGGAATATTGTTGCGTTGTTCTTTGTATCTATGTCGATTAAATTATTTTCGCATACGCTGATTTATTCCCTTCCGCCATTACGAAATGTTTTCCAATGGATTAAGGTTTAAGTGTTCTTTTTTAACTTAGTGGTTTATTAACATTAGACGGGGTGGGTTTTTTGTTGTCGTTGTTGTTTGGGGAGGGGGGGAGATTTACTTGGGAAAGGGAATAGAGCATCAAAAAAGAAATAAAGGTCAGAGTGGAGTAAGAATTTGCGAAACGAATTGAAGATGAATGGGATTAGAATACCAGATTTCGCCCGGAGTGGCTCTCTTCCACCGTGTACTTGCTGACTTATCGAAACCCGAGCGCATTTAACTGCGCCACCTGTCCCTTTTTAATCGAGCACGAGGTCCCGCGACCGTATAAACAAATTTACCTAAGGATCAGAATGACATTCGATCGAAAGCCCAGAGGCACCGGAGTGGCGTCTTAACACTCCACCCCGTTGGACAAGGAGCCTATCGCGGCCTTTGGAAAGGCCATCATTTCGCGTCAGGAGAACGAGGTTACGAAAATCCACCCTTTTGACAGGTTCCACCAGGTTGAAAGAGATGTGTGCAACTAGAGGAGACAGGATGCGACAGCGGTGTTGTGATGGCACGAAATGTCTGCCCAGATTGATGCACCGAAACATTTGTGTCCACTGCTCTCACTGGGAATCGAACCTGGTACAGGCGTGGAAATGCAACCCTTTTATCCATAGGGAATACGACCAAATGCTTTCGGTTTTGCCAGGAACTGAATGGATCTAAGATATATGTTGTGCCCTGATCGTGACAGGCGGAAGGCCGACCATTGCGTGCGCATTCATAAGTTGAAATTGGCTTTATGAATTTTGTACATCCTTGCTCTAATTTGCCTTTATTTCTTTCCCTCTGGTTTGATCCAATCTCTAGTGAAAAATGGCGCGTTAAGTCCTCATAAGAGCCCCTTCTGTCCCAGCATTTGCTATCTCAGTTCCTTTGTCCACCTTTTTAGCTCATTAGTGACACTCCTTACCGATTATGTTTCTCATCGGCACGAGTGTCATTGATGGGTCCACAAACGTAATATCTCAGGAGTATGGCAATGAAGGTGAACTCTGTACAGGTGCCATTGGACTTAAAATGATTACAAACCACTAATAACAATGCGTGTTAACTAAAACTTGGCCTAATTTGAATCTTATTTTTCGAACTCTTAGAAACCAAGTGCATCAAAATCGCTAGATCTTTTTATTGGCAGGAAATCTGCTCCCAAAGCTTATACTGTGCCAGCGGTCACAGATGACTCTAAATCCGAAGAGAGCAACGATTATATGATAAATTTATTCCTGAACTGATAAAACAATGTTTGCTAAAGAATAATTTATTGTTAAAATGAGGAATAAAAAAAAACATGCAAATGTCCATATATCATTGTTTTCACTTAAACATGTAAGCAGGTGTACAGCATGTGGCAGCCGACGCATTTTCGACACGAATCCCGACCTCCATCTGTTACTCGACTTGGTTCTACCCCTTGATGAAATAATATCAGTTGAAAAGTTAATAATGCGTCCCTCCAGGAAATGTGAGCCAATAACTTATGAGCTCGCTTAAAAGTTTTGGAAATGCTAGCCCCATGGAAATATACTTATGGGAGTGGTTATAAATATTTAAATAAACTACCCTCAAAAATGTTGCGCGCGCATGGAATGCAATGCAATTTTAGTCTTAACTCGTGTTTTTTTGTGATTGTCTTAGAATCAAGGGATCGTTTTGAAATCTTCCGATAATGGTGGAATTTTTTGAATACATATTGTACTCATGAGTCCAAAGCTTGTATGTGAACTAGTCGCGCCCTGTTTGTTTAGGAGGGGGGGGGCATATAAATAATTATCAAGGTGTTTTCTTTTTTAGGAAATTCTCCCGATTTGACTACAATAGGTTGTTACTTTACAAGGCAGCGAGATTTAACTTCTTTTGTGAATGAATCGCATTTCTTTACCAGAAAACCCGTCTCGACTGCTGCTGAAGGATAGCCCAGGAGTATTGTAGTGAGAGCTTTAAAAGAATGGTGCCTATTTACCGAGACAGAACAATACTTTTAGTCTACAAAACGAGACAATTTCTACTATAGCGATCCTAAGTTTCAGTGAGTTCAAAATAATATTCTCTGGGACAAGTCATCCAGAAGCCATAAACTCTTCATGTATAGCTGACGTCATGAATCCAAATTGGAAGTTTATCGACCGTTGCCGATCGATCAGTGACTCACTAAACCTCCAGGAGTAACAATATCATAAATTTCAGGAGAAATCTCTATTGCAACCCAAACCACTGAGGAGGTCCATCTTACAGAAGTTCTCATATAATCTTAGCCTCATTAATCGCTCTCAAAGAAGTTTGGTTTGGACTTACGGCGCTAGGATTAAATGGGCCGAGTCTGTAGTACTACTCGCGCCCATTGCCGCAATGGACACATCCTCAGGATTAGATTCCTGGGGGGGGGCGTCTTCCCAGACCAGCATCGGCTATCCGAGCCTAGTCGCCGCCGGAAGACAGTATTGATATTCTTGCTGCTTCCTCTCTCATATCTTATTTGGGTCAGAGGAGATAAAAATTACTTTAAATAACCGTGTCTGCATACCCCAACGGGGGGAAGGTCCAGATGGGATGCGTGATAGGTTTTGTGGAGGAAGCGACACCGGTGTTGCGATTAACAAGCTCGGCGCGTCCACCGATAAACGATTGGCTCCCTCCGCTGACCTTTTATGTCCGTTCTCGTTGAGATTGTATTGTGTACCTAGGCGTTGGAAGGCTAACCCCTAACACCTTGCCCACTCGGCTAACGAAAGCTCCCGTGTATAACTTATGAAGTAACAAAGACAACATTAAATAAGGGGCTTAATTCAGGATTCCCTCCGCTATGTTACACGTCTGTTCAAAATTTGGAAACAACCTTAAAATTGTTCAACTGTACACTTATCATCATTTGCTTGTACATAGGAAAAAAAAGATTATGCGTCATCATCTGAATTAGTTACAATGCAGTCCTTGTTAACATCAGCGATGTAGATGGGTATAAAGGGTTGTGGTTAAAGAAGGAGTATGTGCATGAGAATATTCGAATGGTGAGCAAGCGTAAAAATGCAAGATCTGGTTTGTTTTGCAATTTTCCGTAGAGTTCAAATTGACAACACGATTCAAAGGAACAAACAAAAAAATTTGACTAAAATACTCATTTTTAAAGCAAAGACCCCTGGGTTTGTAACGGGGTATGTAATATGATTAGAACGTGGGGATAGAGAAATACAAATGTGTGCAAGATGTATCGTCCCGGATCCTCTTGAGAGAAGGGGTCTGAATGTTACTAACTACTCAGTGAACTTAAGTGAACTTAAGTATATCCTGATTGACATTAATATGGATAACTTCCAAGTCGTCAACAAAATCAAAAGCAGGATGATTCGATGTAGGATAAAAATAAATATTTAAAAAGGTCATATCCATTTCACTAAAAAATAAACTCTTCTCAATTCACAGTAAAATGTTTGTTCGAATTTCATCTTCTCCTAAAAGCAGATGTTAAACTGAGCATAAATCTAATAATATGAATAATAATATCAATGGAGTGAACTTCATAAACACTAGACAGAAACTACAAGGAATAACAAAATCTCTGATATGATGCTAGAATTATCCAAGACAGTTGAACTTAGAATAATTGAAACTTCTAACATCAAATAATAATAATATTATTGAAGATTATCATAGGAGCAGGGAGGGGGGACAATTCTAAATGTCTAAAAAGAATTTTATGTAGGAGGAAATCGTATGCTTAATGCAAGAGAGGGAGATGGAACATTCACTGATTATCGGGACGTAGTACGAAAAAAAAAAGAATAAATTAGCGCTCTCTAGCGATACCACCATCAGTCCAAGACCACACTCAATCAGCAACTTTTGGTTATAGTATCCAAAACTTAAAACTACGATAAAAAAATTATTGGTTTAAAACCGGAGAAGATAATATTGGCATTTGCAATTAATGAAAATTAGACTAAACTCCATCAATTAAAGGACTTCTCGCTAACCTATTGGCGAAGGCGTTAGATTTCCACGCCTGGCTACAAGTTCGATTCACAGCGGGAGCGGACCTAACCCCCCCCCCCAACTTGTGTTTGTAGGGAGCTAGTCTTCTATTTCGGGTGCAAGGAGTTTGAGCGTGGAAGCTGGTATTTCCATCCAAACATCCATTCACAATTCCGCCTTCTTGTATCTGCCTTCGTGCACACCACATCGGGGTTTTTTTTGTTTTTTTTTGTCTTGGAAGCAGCCGAAAGGGTGTTTCAGATCCACCCTTCCCTGCGGCGGAACGGAAAAACACCCTAGTTTCACGAAAGGTTCTTTGCTCCCTTCTGGTGGCCAATAGCCCCTCCCCCCTTTATGAGGACCGGTCGTTTGTCTCTGCGACTAATAAATATATATATATATATATATATATATATATATATATATATATATATATATATATATATATATCGATAGAGAGAGATTAAATAGATGGAAGTATACTGGCATTCGAATTTAAAGGGCACGAGAAGGCCATATCACGCAGTATAGATATAGATATACTTGAGTTCGCCTCTCCGTACATTGTATTGATGCTGCCTGATACCGCCAAGCAATTGTCGGTCCGTATCAATCACCATAAATACAATGTACGGAGAAGTAAAAATAATAGTTCGTCTTTTGTTCATATGTCCGAGCATGACCATTTAATTAATTGGAATTCAGTTAAATTTCTTTATCGCTCCAATGACGTCATAAAAAGAAACGTTGAATGCTGTTTTATAAAGTCATTCTGATAATTTACACATTTAGCCCGTCCTTTTCAAAATTGATGCTGTTATAAAAAAATTAGTAAAGAAATCAGTGTATACTTATGTTCTTAGTTCATTCATAGTAGTGGGTACCTAGTTTATTTAAATTTTTTAATTGATTTTATATTTAAACACGGTTTTATTACTTTCTCTCCCTCGCTCTCTCCTTCCCCCTCCATTTAGCTGCTTCTCGTGTCCCCCTTATTTTTCCTCTTTAGGCTAGCTCCTTTTAGGTTAATCTTTTTATTCCCTCTGGCTTTGCTCTTTACCTTTTCTGTCACTTTATCAACCTGATACTTGCTCTTGGTAAATCTTGAAGCAGCCGTACTAGCTTCAATTGACGTTGTATCCCTCTCACCAGCCACGAGGATATACCGCATCAGCTCCTTCAGGCATGCACAAAAGAAGCTCCATTCTACGGTCCCGATGGGAAAATGTATGCGCAAATCGATGGTGTCCTCTTTGCTGATTTCATTTCTTGCAGAGGCGGTGCTTTATTTCTTATATATATATTATTATATATAGATATTTAGGTAGGAGGCCATGTTGTATGCATGCGTTATTAAAGTCAACAGCTGCGGCAGCGTTATTGATTTTGACTTGCAATTTTTTTATTTGCCTTACAATTCTCTTAACAGGATCTTCGAGGAGAGAAAAAATAACCACAAAGGACATATTTTATTCCTAGACGACTTTCGACCGCAGTGGGTCATCTTCAGGGAAATATGGTAGTAACTCTTATAATTTCTCTCTATCGATAAGAGTACAAAAATTGCCAATCATGACACAGGAAAATTTTAATGGGAAAACTATGTTACAAAAACGTATAACGGGTAGATTTTTCTATCTAGATTTTAGGTAAAGGAGGCAATGGCAAAGGAAAGTCGGGGAACGGCACATGAAGAATTTTAGAAGGAAAAACTATACGTTACAAGACCGTATATAACGGGGAGGGTGAGATTTTATATTTAATTTGGGGTAAAGAGCGGGGGGAGGGGCGAGGATAAATGGAAGACGGGGAACGGGGAAACTATGTGCTACAAACGAAATTAAGTGTCGGTGCGTCCTTCTTCTAATAGCGTTCAACTCGGGGACGTCGAGATGTTGGGAGTACGGTCTCTGGCTGGAGCTGCACGTTGATTGCCGGTTTCCTTGTTTGTATAATTAAGGCTTCGGCCATTCTTAACCTTCGTTGATCTTTCAACCTAATGATGATCGAGGTGTTCTTAGCTCCTCGCGTTTCATGACAGTTCCATGTGAGTGAGCGTGCCTTTTTCTCGCTCCGTCTTGAAGGTGAGCTATCAACCGCCTTGACAGGGTTGTGGATGTTACGCCCATGTACTTGGAGTTGCGGTGTTCGCAGTCACCGACTTTGCACGAAAATTCGTAGATGACGTTGGTCTCCTGGAGCTCACCTATAGGCGGAAGGCAACTATTCATTATTATGCAGCTGCTCGTTTTTGGGTTTTGTAGAATATAATTAGGTTACTATTTGTATTCGTGTCGATTGGTGTCGCGTTCCGAATTGGATGGTTTTTAGAGCCTTTTCGTCTTCACGGTAGCCGGTGTTCATGTGACCCTTGTAATAAAGGTTGATATTGCTTTTCTTTGGGGTAGACTGGACGTTGGTACTGGTGGCCAAATCCATTTTTTCTTTTATAAGTTCGTCGATGGATCGTTGTGGATAGCCATCGTTGATGATGACTCTGGATACCCTCTTTAGTTCGAGGTCAACGGCCGCCCACGAGGATGAATGGGAGCTAGTCCTGTTGACTAAGCCGTTAATGACTGATCTCATCTTTCCGGACACTCCGAAGAGCCGTTCAAGCAGAACCCCAAATCCAGGAAGGGAAGTGGTCCTTCATCTCCAATTTCATGGGTGAAGTTTAAGCACGATTCGTTCTTAAATGTTTCTACGAGGTCGTTCACTTGGTCGGAGTTATGTGTTCAGGAAAATATCGTCAATATATCGCGCGTAGATGGGAGGCTTGGATGTTATATTGTTTTTGAAAATCCTGTTCTCAAGTGAGCCCATGTTTAAATACGCGTGATATATCGACGATATTTTCCTGAACACAGATAACTCCGACCAAGTGAACGACCTCGTAGAAACATTTAAGAACGAATCGTGCCTAAACTTCACCCATGAAATTGGAGATGTGAAGGACCACTAACCTTCTTGGATATCCGCATAAGTGCCCAAGACTCTAAATTTGTGACATAGGTATACGTTAAAGCTACGAATTTGGGGTTCTGTTTAAACGGCTCTTCGGAGTGTCCGGAAAGATATAAGAGATCAGTCATTAACGGCTTAGTCAACAGGGCTATCTCCCATTCATCCTCGTGGGCGGTCGTTGACCTCGAACTAAAGAGGGTATCCAGAGTCCTCATCAACGATGGCTATCCACAACGATCCATCGACGAACTTATAAGAGAAAAAATGGATTTGGCCATCAGTACCAACGTCCAGTCTAGCCCCCCAAAAAGCAATATCGACCTTTATTACAAGGTTCACAGGAACACTGGCTACCGTGAAGACGAAAAGGCTCTAAAAACCATCATACATTGGAACGTGACACCATCGACACGAATACAAATATTAACCTAATTATATTCTACAAAACAAAAAAAAACGACAAACAAACGAGCAGTTGCATAATGAAGAATAGCTGCCTTCGGCCTATAGGTGAGCTCCAGGAGACCAACGTCGTGTGCGAATTTTCGTGCAAAGTCGGTGACTGCGAACACCGCAACTCCAAGTAAATGGGCGTAACATCCACAACCCTGTCAAGGTGGTTGACAGCTCACCTTCAAGTCGGAGCGAGAAAACGGCACGTTCACTCATAAGAACTCTCTTGAAACGCGAGGAGCTAACTAAGAACCCCTCGATCATCATTAGGTTGAAAGATCAACGAAGGTTAAGAATGGCCGAAGCCTTAATTATACAAACAAGGAAACCGGCAATCAACGTGCAGCTCCAACCAGAGACCGTACTCCCAACATCTCGACGTCCCCGAGAAGAGCGCCATTAGAGGAAAGACGCACCGACACTTAATTCCGTTTGTAGCACATAGTTTTTCCGTTCCCCGTCTTCCATTTATCCTTGCCCCCCCCCGCCCCCCTTTACCTAAAATTTAGATATAAAATCTCACCCTCCCCGTTTTATACGCTCTTGTAAAGCATAGTTTTCCCTTCTAAAATTTTTCATGTGCCGTCCCGACTTCAATTTTGCCATTGCCTCCTTTACGTAAAATCTAGATATAAAAATCTTCCCGTTATATACCTTTTTGTAACATAGTTTTCCCTTTAAAATTTTTCCTGTGTCATGATTGCCCAATTTTTGTACGCTTATCGATAGAGAGAAAATGAATATATATACCATATTGTCAAAATTATAAGAGTTAGTACTGGTCGGAATTCTTGGCAGAAATACTTAGTAAGACGCATCTCCTGAACTGGTAAAGGAGGAAAAGTTTTTGAAAATTTTGCCTACGCCTCCGAAAAATCTGGGTTCTAATTTTAGAACCAGATTTTTAAAAATAGAGTATCAATCTGGTGTCTCACTCATCATCATCATATCTCATCATTAATTCATCTTAGTTTACAGCGGCCCCACTTAGGCAGATGACTGCTTAAGCCCCCGGCCTACCCTCCTGCGTGAACCGCCGTCAGATGTGAAGGGGGATTGCCATTCATGTTTCCTCCCAACTATGTCAGGCAGTTGCTTGGCCATAATTGGGGGCATTGAAGGAAGCTGGTTTGAGGAATAGCCCACAGTGGAGAACAATGTTAGAAACTTCGGGATACGGGACGGACTGCTACTCCCGCTGCTCACCACAGTGGTGGTGTCCCTTCCAGGACCATAGAGGGACATATAACCGTCTTTATGGTATGTTGGGATGCGGTCGCGATTAAAACACCCTCGAGGGGGGGCGTTGTCAATAAGCCCACCATACAATCACACCCCTGAGAGGATCCCACCCTGATTCATCTCATCCATCGTTATCCATTTAAAAGGCAATTCTCATTTCCATTCAGGCGGCCGGTGAACGGGGGGGGGGGGGGCTCTCTTCTTCCCCAAGGAAAACAACCAAAAAGTAAATATATATATATATATATATATATACTCACACACACACACACAAACCCAAAGCTGTTTAAACAACCAAGGAAAAGCAGAGCGACCCAAGAAGATTTGCACCCCCGGACAGAGGGGCTGCAAACGCACCAAAATGGCGTCCCACCTAGCTACAAGAGTCCCGTTAAGGACCTTAGGTGGGCACCCTAAACCGGACCGAAGCACGGTGTTTGCGACGGTCTACGGAAAACTGAGCGTGGGGATCCCGAGGCTGATCAATACCCCAGTTGGTTACTCCGCAATCTGCGAGAGAGAGGCAGATGTGGGGACGCCTACAACCGAGGAAGGACAACAGGTACTAAACGAAATAGGCCTCCAACCCAGTACCCCTCCTCAGATCCAGGCACACCGCAGCGTGGTGTGCAGACAGCTAGATCCGCGGATCGGACAGCGTAGCAAAGAGGAGATCAACAGGAACCAGTCGTGTGCTAACGTGGTGGAGATAGTGAAATTCCGAAATAAGCGGGATAACACTGAATACCAACACGTATTCAAAATAATATTCAGCGACACACAGATGACACACAAAGCCAAAGAAAGTGGGTTACTACTCTTCAACGCTAGGGTCTGTGCAGACCAAATTGGAAGGGAAGAGTTTACCCCCATACAAATGTGCTTCAGGTGCTACAAGATGGAGGGATAAAAATAAAGGAAGGCGACATCCTCTCCCGAAAAGAGATTCACTAGACCTTGGAAAGAGGTCTTTGCAATTTCACCTGAGGAGAACGACGATTTCGACCAGGACTTCGAAGACCGACTGCTCGACGACCTCGGAACGATGTTACATAGGACCCACCCACAACCGCAAGTATCTAGAGAAAGAGAGATGGTTGACCACGGGCACCCTATCACGGTTGAAGATACCATGAACACCATTAGGTCCTTCAAACAAAGGGCACCCGGCTGGTCTGGGCTCACCAAGAACAACCTGGTGAATGTCCCACGGCAAATTATTCAGGGCATGGTGAACACCATGAATGCATCCCTGAATACAGTCTACTTCCCTGACGGGTGTAAGGTGGCTAAAATCATCTTTTTTCCGAAGGGGAACGAGCCCCCAGACCAAGTGGCCAACTATTGCCCAATCTCTCTCCTAGAATTTCCCGGCAAGATCTTTGAGAAGATTATAGCCGACAGGCTACAAAATCAGCTAGATGAGTTAGGAGCGCACAGCCCACAAAACATGGGTTCAGACCAAAAATGGGCACGGAAACGGCCCTGGCGCTCCTAACTGAAAAGATCGCGCACTGCCGAGCAAAGGGTCAATATGTTGACGTCGTGATGAGGGCCTTCGACAAGATTTGGCTGAGTGGATTACAATACAAGATCCTAGGTCTCCAGCTAAACCCGGTCCTGGAAAGGATCCTTTGTGACTTCATCATGGACAGAAGGGCGCGTATCATGATAGAAGAGCACAAAGGACCAGAATTCGAGCTCAAAGCGGGCGTTCCCCAGGGTAGATGCCTGAGTCCTTTGCTTTACCTGGTCTTCATGACCTCCCTACTCCTATACACCGGGACACGATGTATCTGCAATACGCAGATCGTCCCCTGTAGGGTCAGGAAAGCGAGGGATCAGGCAATCAACACAATTGCTGCAGAGATCTCTTAACATCAACCAATATGAGAAGAAGTGGAAAATCCGGACAAATATGGAGAAATTTAAAATCCTCCCGCTGAGCCGAGAGTCAACGTGGCCCATTATAATAGATGAGAGGAGATACAGCTACTCCGCCTAAGGCACCATCCTGGGCCTAAAGATATCCGACCACGGATACTCGAGTCACTACAAGGAGAGGCAGAATATGGCTAGGAGATAAATCCCCAAGCTATATAGGTTCCGTGATCTTAGCTCGGCGAACATCAGGAAATTATACCTGATGTTCATCCGGGCTAAGCTCATCTACCCAACAGTAGTGACTCAAGCGGCCAATAAGACCACTATGAGGAGGCTCCAGCGAGTGCAGAACTCTGCATCAATAAAACCAGACGAAGAGAGCAACTTCGGCAGAGGGTACTGCACCGCAGACAATGTCTGGAGCCCATTAATGTCGCTACGTAGAAACTGACCAAAAAAGTCTGGTCTACAATGGCCAATGATATCATCCCAGAACTAAGAAGAACTGGCGGCAGGATTAACATTCCCTTCCAGATTACGCGGGAAGGTCGCTCGAAATCGGCGTTTCCCAAGTACGAGGCACTGTTCCGCGCACAATATAGCACACTTATACACATGGACATAAAAATCACAAAACATACAACTAAGAGACAGACACGAAAAGCAAACACAACAGAACAAAAACGCCAAGTGACGAACTGCTCAACATCGCGCCAATACTAGAGTTTAAAACAAAAAGACAAATACAGAGAAGAACACTAAAGGAGAATGAATACAAAGTCAAACAACAAAACAAAAAGGAAAAATAAATAAGTAAAAAAATAAAAACGCCTGCGATGCCCCTCAAACAAGGGCATCCCTACCCCCACTTTCACCATCTATCATCTACCACTATCCCTATATTTCCAAAGGGTGAATATACCATCAATTATAAGAGTTACTACCATATTTCCTTCAAGATGACCACTGTGGTCGAAAGACGTCTAGGAATAAAATATGTCCTTTGTGGCTATTTTCTCTCTCCTCGAAGATCCTATTAAGAGACTTATAAGGTAAATCAAGAAATTGCAAGTCAAAATCAATAACGCTGCCGCAGCTGTTGATTTTAATAACGCAGAAAGCAAAAGGAGGACCAACTTCGTATTTAATAAATATTCATTGAATTTAACGTGTTCCAATTATTTTGTCCAACCCCTGTCGAGAATATATATATATATATATTTTTTTAAATTTTTTTTGTCCACAGGGGGTGGACAAAATAATTGGAACACCTGTTAAATTCAATGAATATTTATTTAATACGAAGTTGGTCCTCCTTTTGCTTTCCTAACAGCGTCGATGCGTCTTAGAATTGATGCATACAGCTTCCTGATTTCATTGAGAGGAACCTTGAGCCATTCTTCTTGCAATACCTGCTCCAACTGTTTCAGACATGACGGTCGAGGGTAACGTCTTGTAACTTGTCGCTCCAAGACGTACCACAAATGCTAAATAATATTAAGATGTGGAGATTGTGGGTGCAACTCCTTGTGTTGTAGCTCACTCTTATGCTCTTCATACTAATTCTTAACAACATGATCGGTGTGTATTGGGGCATTGTTATATTGGGAAAAAGCACTTACCATCGGGGAATAATGTCTGGAAAATGGGATGGACTTGATCTTCCAAAGTATTCAGATATTCGTTGCTGTTGATCCCACCCTGCAGGGCAACGATTGGACCAAGAGAATTCCAAGATATGGCTTCCCAAACCATCACTGACCATCCTCCGAGCTTCACTGTAGGAAGAAGGCAGTGAGGATTAAAAGCTTCCCTGGGCTGCCTCACACATAAACTCGCCCTGCAGTGGGAAAAAGAGAAAAACTGGACTCGTCGGAGAATATTACTTGCTTCCATTGGTCTGTCGACCAGCCCTTGTGATGTCTACACCAGTTCAGCCTTTTCTTAGTGTTTTGATGAGAAAGCAAAGGTTTCTTGATGGCGTTTCTTCCACGATATCCGGCTTTATTGAGCTCACAGCGAACAGCTTTGATCGAAACTGCGAAACTGGGTTAGTGAAATGTTGATTTAACTCTGCAGTCACTTTAGGGACAGTTGTCCGGGGATTTTTCTTCACAATGCGTTTCAACACTCGTCGGTCTCTTTCAGCGAGCTTTGAAGTCCTGCCAAAATTACTACTACTTCTGGAGGATTTTCCCTGCTTCTTAAATTCTGTCATGATCCTTGATATGGTAGTTCTCGAAAAACCAAGGAGTTTAGCTGTTCTGGTGACGGAAGCTCCAACAATTTGCCCTTTTTCGAACTCAGTCAGGTTACGCATCTTAGCGTGACGATCTGAAAAAAAAATCACTAAAGTTAATAAATAAAACTATGTATTTACAATAAAAACAAAATCTTCAATGAAATTTGGATGGATATTCGTAATATAATGTCCTCATTGAAATATTGGTGTTAAATTTCTACTGTTCCAATTATTTTGTCGAACTCATATATACAGTGGGTGCAATAAATATCCGATACATGCATTGTCAAAAGTTTATTTACCATAGTTACACAACATCAAAGTAATCGAAAATTGAACATTTTGTTTATTTTGTACATGGAATACAAATTGGTATCATTGCAAAAATAGTAAAACATTACTATGATTACAGTAAAAGTATCAAATAATCTATGAAAAGCAGTTAGTATTTCGTGATATGACCTTTCGTCGCTAGTAGAGCTTGAACCGTTTGAGATATTTACTTATGAGGTTCTTACAAATATTTGTAGGTATCTTGGCCCATTCTTCTTCGCATATTCATTAAAATCTGTTAGATTTCTTGGGTCCCTTTTCTGAATCTTTAGTTTTAATTCTTCTGCTGAAACCATGCTGCAGTGCCCTTGGCTGTATGTTTTGGATCGTTCATCACACCGACCACATGGTAGGAATACGGGCAGCTCTTCGGATTGCTTGGCAAAGAAGATGGGAGACGGTCGAAGGGAACTTGCGTGCCATTGCGCCGCGACTGTTCCCATGGACCTACCCCCCAATGCTGCGACGGCTTCAGGTCGCTTTCTGTCGTCTCCGAATCGGGCACACTCGTGTGACGCATAGCTATCTGATGGAGCGCTCGCCAGCGCCCTATGGCGACGACTGCGTCGGTCTCCCAGACTGTTCGGCTCATTCTTGTCGAATGTCCCAGTCTGGGTGATCTTCGCGCACGATACCTGTTCCGGTACCGGGATGGGCGGGGTCGCTACCGCCTGTCCCTTTTACTCCGGACGAGTTCGTGCACCTTGACATGTTGACTTTTTGGGGGAGGCCGGGCTTCTCCCCTTTATTTAAGGTTCTTTTTTTTTGCTTTGTTATTGTTTTCTTAGTAGGTTGCACGCTCCTGCACCGGGGTGAGGGGGACCTCCCCCCCCCCCCGATGCCGAAGATTGATTCCTAATTGTTAGTTTTTCATAATTTTATTTTAAAGAAGCCTAGTTCTAGGCTGTCGTATTTCCGGCGACTTATGCCCAAGTGGGCAGTCGCCAGATGGGCTCTAAAGAAAAGAAAAGAAGAAAAAATGTTTTGGATCGTTGTCCAGCTGGAATCTCCATCCTCTTGGTAACTTCAAGTCGTCTGCAGACTCTAAAGAGGTTATCATCCAGAATCCTGCGATATATCTGAGCATTCATTTTTCCTTTAATAATATGGAGTCTTCCAGGATCTGCAGAGGAGAAGCAGCTCCATACCATTATGCTGCCTCTTCCAAATTTCACTGTTGGGATTTTATTTATAGGATCATGCGCTGAGTTTTTCTGCCTCCAAACGTGACTAACACTATTCTGCCCAAATAACTCAATCTTCGTCTCATCAGACCATAGTACAGCGTGCCCAAAACTTGCAGGCTTCTCTAAATGTTCCTTGGCAAAATTCAGACGATTTCTGACATGAATTGGTTTCAACAAAGGTGTCTTTCTGGGTGTGCGAGAATGGAATCCCTCGTTCCTAAGAACTGCTCTAATTGTATTTTTGCATACATTTGTCCCAGCTGCTTCCAAATCTTTCTCAAGTTCAGATCGAGTCACTTGCAGTGGACTGATATGACGTGAACCGGCGAATCGTGTCACCAATGGTTGAGATTGGTATTTTTAGCATAGATGAAATTTTTCTATAGCCCAAACCACTTTTATGTAACTGAACAATTAGTTCTCTGGTTCTTTTTGGCAATTCTTTAGTCTTCGCTATATTATAATTAGTGTTGAACGATGACCTCCTTCTCATGCAGCTCTCAGACACTGACTGATGTCCGCTATTTAACATGGACGAAGTAGATTATTTTTCTAGAAAGTTCTACTTTTTGAGGCGATAATCTAAGACTTTTGTCGATATAATATCAATGCTGCTGTTGTGTAACTATGGTAAATATACTTTTGACCATGTATCGGATATTTATTGCACCCACTGTGTATATATATATATATATATATATATATATATATATATATATATATATATATATATATATATAAGTGAAACCAATGTATAGGAGCCAAAAGTTTAATTTACGAGACTAGTTTCAGTATGTAGTTCTATCTAAGGTATTAGATAATCAAAAATTAAACCTCCCTCTAGGCCAAAATAAAATTATAAATCTTGTTAAACTTTGTGTTACTGACAATGTATTTATCAGCGATATGGGTATTTTCCCTCAAAAATATGATATTAGCATGGGTAATCTTGTATCGCCCATATTATGTAACCATTTTACGGAGCATTTCAAAGTATCATTACTCCCTTCTGTAATTACCCATCTTAATTTTGTATGGTATAGGTATGTAGATGATGCCATATCGATTTGGCCTATAAATACTTTAAACTTATTTGGCAATTTCCTTAAAAATATTAACGATCTCCATCCCACTATTAATTTTAAAGTAGAGTGGGAAAAAGATAATTGCATATCCTTTCTTGATGTAAAAATTGTTAGTCATTGACAAAATTAGCTTCACTCTGTACCGAAAACGAACCCATTCTAACTCATATATCCATTTCTATCTCATTATGATATTAACATTAAGTGTGTTTTTGAGAGCGCTTAGGATATGTGACCCTTTCTTTCTAGAAGACGAGATTACATATTTAACCTGCACTTTCATTCAATTAAATTATCCCCTCCACGTGATCAATGAAAGTTTATCTAAAGCAAAATCTACCCATTACGGTACGAAGGATAAAAACAAATTTAGTAATACGAAGTGTCTATCCCTCCGTTTTTCTCCCCTCCTTAAAGGAGTGAACAAAGTTATTTCTCCAGGCCTAACCACATTTAAATACCCTTTTTTATCCTTAAATCTTTCCCTTCAACCAAGCCCGTAGATCAGCCAAATGAAGCAGGTGTATATTTAATCCCGTGTGGCTCTACAAACTGTCCCTCATTTTACATACCGGAAGAACCTTAAGAGACGAGGCAGTACCACATCCAGTATTTTTAATCATATTAGCAATTTCAACCACCACATTGACTATTCAAAGGCTCAAATCATATATAATTGTAAATATTTCGGTAAAAGAAAAATAGTAGAATCTATATTAATAGGAGAAATTCCCAATTTTAATTTGTCAGATGGGCAATTGAAATTCAGCCCCCATTCCCGTAACCTCATCGTAAACAGCTTAATCAACGATCTTGGACTTACACCCCCTGATTAATGACCGTCCCCCCCCACCCTCCCCTCTTTTTTGTGTTTCTTTTTGTTTGTTTTTTTCTGATCTCTACTCTATTTATAGACTTTTGTAACAATTGCATTCTCAGTATACGACTAAAGAGGGTATGATAAACTACATACTGAAACTAGTTCGTAAATTAAACTTTTGGCTCCTATACAGTGGTTTCACTATCATATACCATAACTCGGCATTGAGTTCATATATATATATATATATATATATATTATACTCGTATATATATATCTAAAGAAAAATTCGTAGAAAAATAGAATAAAATAAGCTCCATTGAGGTCATGACACTTTTGCAAGCGATTATACCATCCATTTTAACCATTTTGTATAAAATAATAAGAATTAAACCAAGTTAAGACGGCGCTTTTGACACCATTAACAGAAGAAACACGAGTGGCCTTCAGGCGATCCTGTCTGCCCGAGCGGCGATGTGCCCCTTGATTTTCGTTTACTTCATTAATGCCGTTGCCATTTCAGGCTGACATGGTTCTCTGGACAAAAGGTGGAGCGGGGGGGGGGCAGTATTGTGTTTTGCTATCGCCTAACGATCACCACCCTTTGGCTCACCGAGGCAGAGTAGGCGGATATGAGTTCCGTAACATAAACTAGATTGATACTACCTTGGCGTTATTCCTTCTAGACAATTTCCACTTTAGCCCCCTTTATTCCCCCATTTTCTTGACAAGCCCCCCTCTTGAACGACAGCTAATATCGCAGGCTAGTCGCAACCAGCGTCCATTCATCGATGGTAGGCCCGTTCACTCCTCCCTTTTGAGCCTTGGTTGTGGTTTTTAACGTCTCCTTCCCACCCCCTTCCCTATATTTCCATTATATATCCTTTTAAGCAGAGCTTGGGTCAGCTGACATCGCTGTTTGCATGGCCTCGATGCTTGGAGGAGGATCTGCGACTGTGTGGATTCCGCACATTTTCCTTCTCTCTCTCTCTCTCGCCACTCCTTTGCGTGATTCGGCATCGTTGCTATTGCCGACTATGGTATCATCCATACCTTCTCGATCCCCGTCACTACCAAAGCCCTTTTAAACCAATGTACCATCGCCGTTAGTTGGTTCCCGCCTGTATTATTAAAATAATTCTTCGTCCTCCCTGTTTATTACGCGAAACGGGAGGGAGGGAGAGGATTCCACACTATGTTTTTCAACTGCTATACTATTACGCGTTTCACATTCTAACTTTCCCTTCATTTCCTTCCCTTACTATTTTCTCATCATTTTTTTTTGGGGGGGGGGGGGTGGAGATGCCTTCGTCGTTGTCATTTCGTTTTAACGGCAAATAATATAATCTTATCATGTCCTCTTTGGTAACATCTTGACTTTTTTCGAGTCGGCTGCTGTAACGCTCCTCATGATTTTATCGAACCTAGAATTCTAGCAAGCACATGTAAGGGAGAATAAGTACTACACTTCGTTGACTGGGCAGGGTTGAAATGAGTTTGTGTTGTATGTGAAGACGTGGTATGACGGTCTGGTGTCTCATTGCAGGGTGCGGAGGCTCCTGCCATTTGGTGCCGATTTTGTGGCAAATTCTTCCATGGCCGGAATCGGCACCAGCGTCTCCGGTACCACGTCCTCACCCATACAGGGGAAAAGCCACACCCTTGCCCCTATTGTCCCCACAGGGCGAGGCTCAAGTTCAACCTGGTGAAGCATATGAAGGCCCATCATAGTCACCTAATGGCGTGATCGTCTCGCAGGGGGTTCTTTGTCCCCTTTGGGTACGTTCGTGCCACTTGGGCGTTCTCCTGTGTGTTCTCTTATTAGCTTTTGCGCTTTGCGGCCCTTCAGTGTTAATCATACCATCCTTTCTTCTTCGTTCTGCATCTATGAAGTTTGATCGCGCGTCGAAGATAAATTACATCTAGTATTGTTGCTTGGAATCGTGTTATGTATTACATTTGCTGCTGCTCATTTTTGCGATGCTTGACTATTTGTCACACACATTCCCAAGCGAATTTGAACTGTTACCACTTTTCGGCTGTCTGCCTAAGTGGAAAGCTGCCCTGGTGTTAGGGGTTTTTTTATATTATAGAATTTTGTTGTCTTGCTGCTGCTTCTCACTCGTTCCATGAAGGTGACACTGACTGCTCCCATCTCCTGTGTTTCAGGCCTTGGTGGCACCCGTTATATGCCCTCTGTGCGGGAAGCAGCTCAGTGGCATTAATGGCAGGCAGAAACTTCGCTACCATCTGCTGACCCACACTGGCGAACGGAAATTCGCTTGCGCTCATTGCCCTTACCGGGCAGCCCTCAAGTTTAACTTGTCGACTCACATAAGGAATATGCACCAAAAATAACTGGTTTGGTCCCTCACTCAAACCACAAACTCTTTAAGTCCCTGTAACGTAGTGGGTGTTGTGATATTTAATCTTCACGGCTTGCCATGTGTGTTGTTGGCACCTTTTGTAAAGTGCTGGTTCCTACGGAAACGTGTAACAATCCCTGTCACTCCTAAAAATCGTAAAAGCATGTCATAGCGATGCTGTTATTCTTGAACACTTCTTTAACGGTGTTGTTATTTAAGACCCCTCCTGTTACGGTGCAGTCTTTCTTGGACTCCTCTGTAACGGTGCCTTCGTTCTTTCCAGGCGAATAGCGGTGGCGGGCGGCCGCGCAGCCAGGTTGAGAATTTCACCTGTTACGTTTGCGGCAGAGAGATCTGCGGCCGCAATCGCCGCCAGAAACTGCAGTACCACTTAATGACGCACTCGAACCAGCGCGCTCACCCGTGCCCCTTCTGCCCCTACCGCGCCCACCTTAAATTCACGTTGCGCAGGCACCTTCGAACCGTACACAAAAACTTAATTCTCGAGCGAAGCGTTGCTGCTTCTGAGGAGCCTGGAGGGGCCGACTGCGACTGGCCTTCAGAGCAGTTATCTGGCCCTCCCTTCGCAGACATTTGAAAGAGATCTCCGAATGTTTTGAGGGACGCGTTTTGAAGTGATCAATTTCATGCCCAGTTTTTCTAATTTGTCCTCACCATGTTACAATCGTTCTCGCCCCTTTCCATCTTACGAAGCAAGCGTTATTTGCGCTCTTTAATAGGTCTACGTATTCAATTATTCTAGTTGGTTGAACAACCGTTACATACACCATTCAGGCATCGTACCCGATGTAGCCGTAAAATAACCTCGATTGAATTATTTACTGTAAAATATGTGACGTGGCAGTGCCCTTGGTTATGGCAACACCCCGTTCTTTATTATAATGTTTATATACAAGTATTATTCCTACTCTTATGACTGGCGATTTTGAGGTATGGGGGTGTGTGTCAAGGCCACAGACAGGGATTGCGAGGTGTGTGCGATCAGTGTTTGGCGCCGGCGATGAACTCTGCATCCCGACTCCTGCGCTGTGCCTCCTTACTAGCAAGCGGCTTGAGTAAGGAGTCACAACTCTCCTCATATTCTAATGGTGATGTGATTGTTATTCAAATGTAAAATATTCTTGCTATGAAGTTATGCTTAGGGAATGAAAAGAATGAGCGCTGGTTCTCTTGCAGGCAGCAAGACCGAAGCTGGGTTCGGCCGATGAGTGGGTTAGCTGTCCGATTTGCGGCCGAGTGATGACGGGTAGGAACAGGCATCAAAACATCCGCCATCATATGTTCATTCACACCGGTCAAAAGCCCTTTTCCTGCCCCGCCTGCCCATACAAGGCCAACTATAAACCAAATCTTCTGAAACACTTACGGAACCTTCACCCCGCCGCCAGCATCCTATCGAACCCACAAAGTCCAGCCCAGCCCCTCCCCTTGACAACGTCTGGCCATCCTTCAAGCCCAAGCCCTCATTCCCCCCTCTCCGAATCTGCATTCTCATTCTTGGAGAGGCTCGCAATGACCTGACCGCGCCCAGAAGCACGAACGCCCTTTTCTGTCTTACACTCGCTTAGATTCCCTAACCCATAAGGAGGAAACCAATCGAAAGGGGCGAGTTGTCTCTTGTGTGCTTTGGGAGTCTTGTGTCCTCTATACCATCACAATGGGAACCATTGCCGTGTAGCCACTCGAGTGACATTTCAACTTCGCTCGCTGCAATAGGTACTGCTAGAAGGAACTTTTCCCCCTGGTATATATATATATCTGCGTATAGTGGAATTGTGTCTAACAAACCGACCATAGACAGTATTAAAAGGTGTTCAATGAGGTTTCCTGGCATTGAACAAATGTTTTTTTGCCTCTAGACAAAATCAGCTTGCTTTTCTTTAGCTCTTGATCATGTATTCGTGCGTGTTGGCGTGGCGTAGTTTGCTAAAGAAAGAGCATTGCTGGCTATAGCGGTGGTATGTGTGAGTGACAATTCGTTTTGTCGTTACAGAGCACGACAGACGAAACTGCGGTCGTTTCATGCAACATCTGCGGAAAGGCGTTTCGTGGCCGCAACCGAATTCAAAATATTACTCATCACATTTTCATTCATACCGGTCAGAAGCCGTACGCGTGTCCTCACTGTAATTACAGTGGGCGTCAAAGAACTCACCTCAAGAGCCATATTCTGCGAATTCATCCGAAAGTAACCCATAATAATCCGTGACTCCAGCTGGAATGAAGTCGCGGGCGTTTTAAGTTGTACTTTTATTATGTGTAAGTGTTTTTTTAGGAGGGCTATTTGCGTTCGCGCTCCTCCGTCGCGATAAAAGTGATGTTGGGGAGGGTGTTTCACTCGACTGTCGAATGCCATTTCAGAAAGGGGTGGATATAAGCGCTTGGCGCATTGACCCCAGTAGTCTTCTCGGCTCGGAATACTCATGCGGATCGTGTCTTACAGATGGATTGGAGAGAGGGTGCCTGGGAGAAAGTGACAGCGCCGTGCTCCTATTGCGGTCGGGTTTTCCGCGGTCGAAATCGTAACAGCAATTTTGGCATCCACTTGAGGACCCACACTGGGGAGACACCATTCCCCTGCTCCTGGTGTCCCTACCAAGCAAAGCGAAAAGACCACCTCGAGAATCACGTCTTGCGTCGTCACCGTAGGCAGGGTGTGATAGAGGGGTGATCGCCCGATTTGGAACTTCTAGGTCCTTCGTAACATAGCCCCCCTCACACCAATTTTTTTTTTCATGCCACCTGAAGAGGCCCCCCACAAACCTATGACTCAGCCAATGTAGTTATATCTATTCGGATCTTAGGGCATGGCTCGAATACCCGGGTGTGTTAAGTGATGCGTCCTCCGTTCAATTTAACTGATGTTAGTGTGTCATGTTTCACTCGGGTGTTCTGACGCCTTGTTGTGTCCGTTCCAGGAGAGAGGCGAGCGTGGGAGGAAGGGCGCTTTCGCAACGTGTCCCGAGTGCAGAAAACGGTTCGGTGGACGGAACCGTCGTCAAAACTTGTCTAAGCACCGTCTTATTCATTATGGGTCGAGGCCGTACACTTGCAGGTATTGCCACTACAGGGCCACACAAAAGGTGCACGTTAGGAAGCACGTCGAAAGGATGCACCCGTCTTTCTTTCAGGAGATCTCTCCTACCTTGTGAGTGTGCCTCACTCACTCATATTTACACCATCCCATCTCTTCGACCTCGATTACAGTGATAGTTGTCCTAGGATGAGGGAAGTGGGTTTGCGTTGCTCCTTTGTCCAATGGTACCATCGATTTTCGCAGGCCAAAGTGAGTGGTACTGTAATTTTATATCGGCTCCTGTATAAATATACCTGTGAGGTCCTCATTCGGCATACTTGTCTATACATTTGGAACCTCCCTTTCCTTTTTTCAACACGATGGGGTTGCAATGTGACCCCTCAACCCCATTTTTTCTTTTTTCAACCAATTGGGGTTTCTTTGGTACCTTTCCTATTTGAGTTCCCTAATTCTGAAACCCAAGAGACAACCGGTGTTTGATAAAATGCTCACTTGCTTCTCGTGTTATTAGTCCTTCGTTGCTTCCTCCTATTGCGCGCTTTCGAAAATGCCCACCATTATACTGAATTGTGAGTATAGAAAAGTGAATGCATACCTTGCCTCTCTTCCCGTGACTATATATATGTGTGTTCCCACCGACTCGTGTCTTCTAATGTATACTTCACTTGTGATTTGAAGCTCTTGTGTATCATTATGGCAGGTGCTGACAATGTTTATCCTACTCAAGTTGAGTCCCCATCCACCATACCCAATGGAGTTTAACTATACTCGTGTGTATATATATAGTGTATGTAACGTCTTGCGACAACAGTTAGAGATGGAAGGATAGGAAAAACACACAAACTCGACAGTTTTATTAGTGGTTTCTCCTTTCTCTCATGTGTATAGTGTCTTTAGCCTGAAGATTCCAACATATTTTCTTAGATTTTGGTGTTTGCTTAGTCAATTGTTTTCATGTTCTTGTACATTCTATAATTATATTCTGTATGTTAAATAAAGTAAATGAATTTGGTTCTGAGTTACTTAAACTTCCCCTGAGTTGGTTCATAGGTAGCTAAAATACAAAAATTAATTAATAAATTTAACCCTGATATGATGGCGGTGCGGGTGGTGTTAATTTTGGAATCAAAATTAATATCCTGGACGACAGCGAGACGAACTATATTATGGGTAAGCTTCTGACAAGTGAGACTGCAAATGCTTATTAAATTTTGCCGCATTCATTTGGTTGACCCTGTACTAAAATTTGGTCATCATAAATCTCCCAGCACACATGATTGTTCTCACTGGGAGCGACCAAAGAGTAAAAGACTACGTTCAAAATTTTAAGGAAAAAATAAAGTATCCTTGTACGCATTTTACCCGCTGAAATATTTCACCTCTTACTGTACCTGTGTTGTTTATGCATCCGCGTCGCTCCTTTATAGTTAACGCTTGTTTTGCTGGGAAGAAAGGTGCGTCTGTTTGGGTTGTCATTGTGTCTCGCCCATCCCCTTTTAACTCTGAGTCGTCGACTATGGAGTAGCCACCCTAAATGCTTACCTATCATCTTGCAGGTAGCCGGTCCTTATCTTGGGCCTGTGTGTGAGGCATTGCAAAGACCTCCCCATCTCCCATTCGTTTGCAAAGTTTGTGGCCGAGGTTTCCACGGAATGCAGCGAAAGCGAAATCTCGAAAGGCACATGCTTATCCACCACGACCAGAGACCCTTTTCCTGCCCTTATTGCAGTTACTGCGCCAGGCAAAAGCACCACATTAAAGGGCATATACTAAGAATTCATTCATCAGTAGCGGCACACTTTGGCACTCCATCGCTGACGGATGGATATCCCGAACCTAATGAATAATTCTAGATTTTAAGCTAATCTGTACTGATAACAGAGGAGGATTAGTAGTATCACCCGCGTAAATCCCATCTAAAACGTTGGGCCAGTAGAATGTCAAGAGGCCTTTCTGATCACTTGCCGGCGCATCTCAATGAACTGTTTGTGTGTTGCAGGATGCGCCACCGTCTGCAACACACAAACTACCCGCGCCCCGAGAAGAAACCGATCCTTCCCGTTCCACCTATGGCTCGCATCCCTTAAATCAACACATCCAGTATCCATCGGACGTCCACACGAATGCGAGCTACGACCGGGAGTTTTCAAAGTCACCACCACCTCCCTCGACGGCAAAGGGATCCTGTATCACGAAATGCAATTTGTGCGGCCGCACATTCCATGGCTCGCAACCGAAGCGGAACCTTAAACGCCACATGATGTTGCATTTTGACCAGAAGCCTTTCGGTTGTCGCTTTTGTAGTTATCGAACCAATCAAAAGAGTAATCTCAAGAGCCACATGTTTACCCACATGCCTCGGGCAGTTTCTTCTATGTTGCCACCATAGTTTCTATTGACACACTCTATCGCTCTATTATCGACAAATTGTAAATGGTGTACTTACTACTACTTTTGAGATAATTGAATTCCCGCTATTCCTATTATATTCATTCTCTTTTGGTAATTCGGGATTTTAATGTCATATTCTGTACATTTCGTACTTTTAAATGACATTGTTATCGGTGTTTTTTTTACGCCCAAGTCTCGAAATAGCGAAATTTTTCTTGATAAAGAAAAAAGTGATAGAAACAGGCGAACGAAGGAAAGATAGAAGCAACCAAAATAAGGAAAAGGATAACAGTTCTAGCAATCTTTGTTAATCTCAAGTACTAGTACTACTTGAGGGTGTTTTATAAATTTCCTTAAACTTCGTGCAATTTACACATACTCAAAAGTACAAACTTGAACTTCCTTGTTGGTAAGAGGTGGGGGGGGGGCACATGCCGTGCTGCTTATGTTCGATTGGAGATTGTCTTGGTTGTCAAGGAAATATTGTTGTCCTTTTCTAACGAGGAAAAAAATATGAAATGTATTAAACATCAACAAAGTAATTTCCATTATTATTAAGTACGCACCCCCGCCCCTCCACGTCTATCTAGGCCTTAAGCGGTAGATACATTACTAAGGCTTTGCTGAAATGTATATGATTATTGATATCCCTCTCCACCTTCTTCATACCTTTTTCAATTGAGATGATGATGCCGTGATTGGAATCAGGCGGTGCAAGGATGAAGGAGAACCTCCCAACCTGTCCACGATAATTTCCTTGGTCACTCCCACCAAGTGCAGACGGTCACCGCCATAAGGAAGAAATTACTTTGATTCCCGCCACCATTGACGAAGGGATGAATAGCGCTAGTGTGAGGGGATAGAGTAGCGTTGAAGGACTAGTTTGCCACCCGCCTTGGTTTTGGGGAATTTGAACCACGATCCAACTTTACAGAGTTATTTTAAAAGACTTTTTTTTCTTATTTCTCGTTCGCTTTCCCTCCCTTGCGCATCTATCTCGCTGGGGACCTTTTTCTTTCTCCCATCCCAAATATCTTTAGCCTATCTAAAGTATAAAAAAGACAATACCTTTTATTATTATTATATTTCTTCTCTAAGTGGATTGTTAAGGGAGACCATGGCCTGGGCGGATTGATAATCACCCTTATTTAATTCCATACGTGAAAAAGACACTTATTATTGTGGTCACTACTGGCACTAAATTGTATACCACTTATGTTTTTGTTTTGATTCATCTCAGAACCCATTGATTACTCAAAGTGAATTTGGTGGGTGTTAAATGGATACTGTAGCATGGCTAGATTGCAAGCTCAGCTCGGCTGAGTCCGTTTGGGTTTGGGGACTCGGGATGGCCTAGTCGACTAGGCCGCACGTACACTTTTTCCCAGCGACGTGGAAAGGTGTTCGCATCTCGACGCACGCTCCGTTCGTTCTTTATTACAGAAAATAATTTAACGATTTTAAATATGAAATAATTTAGTTACACAAAAGATGGAATTAATCGCTAAAGATAATTAATTCTCTTTTGTTCTGAGATAGTGAAGAGGATAAGATGGTGGGTGATGTTTTCGAATTGCGTGGGGGAGAGGGGGGCGCAAATTTTAAAGCGAAAACCAACGAGGACTTATGCAGATTTGTAAGGAGTGAGCATTGGGGCCTGGAGGGAGATGACTTGCAATCCTTGAGATGTCGGCTACGCCTCTCACCCCGTTGTGGACGGTAGTAATAGAAAATAAAGATGGGGGGAGGGGGTCAGTGCGCAGTCTTGTTAACCAGCACCAGCGGAGACATGAAATTGAGGGGCGGGTGACCCCCATCCCTCCACCGGGCTGACTGGACGAAAGCGTGTCGGCGACTAGCCTGCAAAGTTAGCCGCTTACCAAGAAAGGTGGGTGAAGATGGGGGGGGGGACCCAGGTAGTTCCAATCTAGTTTGACCCAAAGACGACACGGGCCAGGGGGGCGTGCGGTTCCGCCAGTTGCAACACTACTCGAGGCACCCCTTTGCCGTATGAAGGGGTAATTTTCCTTGGGTGGCCGCCTGACCTGAGAGGAAAGCTCAGGTTCGGCGACCCTGAGTGGATTCAGATGTGCGAGTGTCAGGCGCGGTATCTGGAGGACTCTACGGATGGTTTTGAAGTGGTATGTATGTATTTATGTTTGTTTCGGTGGGGGTGAGCGGAGGTTCGCTTCTAATTGTATGGTGGGGGGATGGTTTGTGGTGAATGCGAGGGGTGGAATAGCTTGTTGAAAACCTGTTGGCTTATGTGTAGGTGGTCTTTGATGAGGGATAATTTTGGTTTCAGCTTTGGAGGTGGTGTGATGTGTTGTTCTTATGCAGGGTGGGAGAGGGGGGGGGGCTCTTGTTTTAAACTGTGTGTATGCTGTGTAGGTTTGTTAGATATGGCTGCTCTAGGCTAGGGATGTATAATGTATGGTGGGGTAAATAAACTTCATAGTTTTTGTGTTGCCCGAATTTGGTGTTTGTAGGTGTTCTTAAGAGTGTAGATTTTGGGTATGGTCTGCGATAGGGGTAGTGAATGTTATGTGTAGGACTGGTTAATATACTAGGATGATGCTCATACTGTGGGGTTGCAGTGAGTCGGAAAGGCTTGCCTTTGTTTTGTTTTTATTTAAGGCATGATGCGTGGGTGTGTTTTAGTTCGTGTTTATCGGGGATAAAGGGAGCGACTTAATTTGGGGGGAGAGGTGGGTATTCTGTTTAATGTGCGGCAGATTTGTTGGGGTGGTAGGTAGTATGATTGTGGAGTGTTTGATCTGAAGCCGTGTTTGGTGTGTGAGAGAGATGTGATGAGTACTATTGAGGATTAGTTTTTTTTTAATGTTTTTGAGAGGGGGTGGGGGTTGTTTGGTTTGAGTGTAGATGGAGGGGGTGATGATGTGTACTCAGGTGGTGTTGATGTTTTAAATGGATTTATGAGATGTGATTTTGATCTTCAGCTTGTGCAGTTTTCTAGGTTAGTTCGCTAATTTTGGTGTAGTAGGTTATGAGCAAATTATGTTGAGCTGGGTATTTTTTTATCTGGTGACGAGTGATTCGCGTGTCTGATATTTGTTCTTATTGTTCCCACGAGTTAGGAACTGTTTTGTAATTGATTGTTTGGGGGGTATTTTTTCAGGTGGGAAGCTACCACCTGCGTCTCAATGTAGCCGCGACGATGCTGCTCACAATATCCCTTATTCTTTTGTACGATATTAAAGAGGAGCGAATCCCGCTTTTGCACATAAGGTTGTTAGGTAGATTCAAACGCGCCTGTGACTAGTCGTAGTGCTTAATGGTGTAGATGGGATTCCTGCATTAGTGTAATGTGAATGTTATATGTGGTTCGTGATTTTTTTTCTTTCTTGTGTAAATGTCGTTTTAATTAATTTTGAATTAATGAGTGGATATGGTGGTGGGGGGAGTAAAGGAGGTTGTGCATGAGCAGCTTGGGTAAGCTCTGTAAGCGGGCGCATCGGAGGCGATATATTTGTGGCACGAGGTAAGCGTTGGACCGTTTGCTCACATGAAACCATGTGTAGGGGTGGGGAGCTTCTGTAGGATTATGTTGTATATCTAGTGTTAACGAGAAGACAGGTGGTTGTCGGTAGGAAAAACATGAACGTGTTACATACCTCCCCGGGGAGCGGGGGGGTGTATTCCGGTACCTTGCTTTGACCATCTGTGTGATCTGGGCTCGCGACGCATACGCCGCCGCTCAAGTCACATCTCCCTTTCCCTTTCACGTAATTAGCAAATTAGTCTACATCCATACATCAAGTTATGGGAACGTAAGCTATTATAAGGAAGAACAAGGAGTGTATAGTAATGACAGAAAGCGTCGCATCCCTCCGTTGCGGCTCATTGCGGGGCCTCATGTCTGCTGGGCAAAAGAGATCGATAATGAGATTGTCCGTTTTGGTCAAAACAGTCGAACTGCGTCTAGCGTAGCATGATCAACCATGCTACAGCTGGCATCTTGAAGATTTGTGTGCCTTCCCGTCCCCAATGTCCGCTGGAGTGTCTTTCCTTAATTTATTTTACCTATATCTGTCTACAAACTCTGTGGGAAATGCCTTCGTTGGTTTTCGCTTTAGACTAAAAGAATGTGAATTTCCCCAGTGGCAAATGGGAGTAAAGCTTTAATGGGCGAACAAATAGAGCGATTGAAGTGCCTATTACCTTTTGGTATACTTCAATCCATAATATTTTATCTTTAGGTAGAGTTTATCCAGAAAGCTTCTACTCTTGGTCTTCGCTCACTCTCATTTCGTGCTTTTTCTTTTTTCCCTCGGTTATTACATCTAGTCTATACCCTCGCCGGTGGGTGACTGCATTACCCATTAAAATCCGCTTCCTCCTTTGGAGTGCCAGGGTCAATATATTATAGCCGTAATTTAAGAACGAGGTTGCCACCTTGCGTGGTTTTTGGCCCAGTACTTGTGAAAAAAAGATCTCTACACCTTGGTCTGCTTTTGCAGGCGACTTCAACCTCCTCCTTGAGCGTCGCGAATGTCAAGGAGCCGAGCGCCTGGTGCCATGTCTGCGAGAAAGGGTTCTTTGGTTATTACGCCAAGTACAACCTGAAGCGCCACTATCTGATACACAAAGGCGAGCGACCGTTCGCCTGTTCCTTGTGTCCTTATCGGTCCAATCAAAAGGTTCATCTTTTGTCCCATGTGGAGCGCATGCACCTCTTGGCTCAACCGGGCGACTGGCTCCACCAGCGACCGGAGGACATGAATGGATCAAATCCTACTAGGAAAAAGTCCCTTCATCAGGCAGACGCACCCTGGACTGCCCCTGGAGAGAAGCCGCGAGGCAGTTCGAATGGTGACTCAGAGACTCTGACAGGATCGAAGTGAGGACGCTCCAGTTTCTGATAAGAGACAGTCTTTACTGAGGAGAGCGCAGTGTGTCGTAGCCCTTCTCCTTAACTCTCGGGTCCTGATGCCGTGGTCTCGTTGATGAAATATTTCATCTGAATGAACTAGATTGAAATTAAGTGCATGTCTGTACAATAGGCAAAAAAAAATTCGTATTTACGATATACTTTTAATGGAAACATTGAATTTTGGCCCAATTAAATATGAGGTTCCTTTATCGCTTTGTCACGCCACTTGCGTTTGTGTGTGCCTCGTGACTATCGGGACAGAAAAGATTGTCTGAAGCTACCATCCATCTTTCAGGTGGAGTCCTCATGGTCACCCTCTTATCAGGCGCCTGTGTCCTCAGTCGCGACGACGAACCGCCCCTTTTCATACAACGCCCCGCAAGGATTCGCTTGCGAGGAGTGCGGCAAAATATTCCACGGGTCCTACGCCAAATACAATCTGAAGAAGCATAAAACTATTCATATGGGTCTGAAGCCGTTCCGCTGCCCTGTTTGTGAAAAATCTTTCAACCAAAAGGTTTCCATGAAACAACATTTAATGTCAGTTCACATCAGTAAAAGTCTGGAGGCTAATATTACACGTCAGTCCACATCGTAGATGGAAACGCATATCTGGTTTACTCCAATTATTTCGTGGCTGGTAACAAATTACTAGTATTCGAGTGAAAGCTGCTGCACTGATACACATTAACTAGAAACGTAATATAGTTGCACACATCTTCGAAATGTGTCCACTCGTAAATCGATATATTTTTTTAAAAATCTCTTGTTATTATACATATTTCTTTGAAATGGAAAAATATACATGTCACAGTCAAACGGACGTTTCTATGGTACGTAAAGTCGTCTTTCTACTTAGAAACCACTGAAATATGTTGACGTGATGATTAAAGCGAGTTAATTTTTTTATTCAAGTGTTTAGCCCGACATCTTAAACTTTCCCATGGTGTTTTGTTTATTTCAATAGTGATTGAGGCTTGAGCGAATGATATTTTTATTCTAAGCAGAATTGGGGAAGAAATGATTGTCTGAAGCTCCCTCCCATATTTCAGGTAGGATTTTCGTGGTCAGTGAGAGAATCGGCACCGCTGATTTTACGAAGCAACAATATGACTTCTTTGGCCGCCGTTCCTCAAGGTGTATGTTGTGAAGACTGCGGCAAAATGTTTTGGGGCACGTTCGCGAAATATAATCTAAAGAAACACAAGATTATTCATTTGGGGTTGCGGCCCTACCTTTGCCACCTATGTCATTCTTCGTTCAATCAAAAGGGAGCCCTGAAGAGACACACTCAAACTGTGCACAATGTCGAATACAAATAGTGAACTACCATTGCTATGTCTTGTAAAGCGCACCATCCCCCTCCCCACTAAATGTATCCCCCGAAGACGTCATGTAGTTTGTTTGCGTGTGCGTGCAAACTGAAAATTGTTTTCCTCGTCAACAGGATTGCTGTCCCCTTCAGTCGGCGCATTACCCTCGTTCCTCATTCGTTTTGCCTGTCGGTGATTTGGCGAAGCACTCTTCGTCCACTCGATGGCATCAAGGAAGGCCAGGAGACCCCGAGGTGTCTCGTTGCCCTATCTGCTTCAGAACATTTCGCGGCAAAAGGAAGCACCGAAACTACAACTTGAAAACGCATTTAAAAATCCATGCCAACATCAAGGAATTTCAATGTTATCTGTGTCACGCGTCTTTCACTCAAAAATGCAACCTTAAAGTTCATTTAAGACGGAATGCTTGCCGCAAACGATCGTCTAGCTCCTTAGCAAAGGAATTATATAGGCCCCCCGATCCCTAAAAAGTAGAACGAGGTCGCGCCTTTCTGGTTATTTCATTTACTCCTTTGTGCGTGTGTTTTTTTAGTTGGGGTTGGATGTCGCAATTTCTGTCCCCTTTCACACGTTCCTCTCTCCGCCGAATTTGATTTTTTTTGTTTTTCTTCTGTCGGCAGGACTCGAGCCTGGCATACCTCTCCACACCCGCCTCTGACTTTAACTTTTCTTACTTATCCTGCTTTGACTGGGATGCCTGTGACGACGGAACGATGTCGCGATGCCCCGTCTGCAACCAGGCCTTTCGTGGGAAGAGAAGCTGCAGGAAGTCCAATCTCAAAGTACACGTTGGCATTCATTACGGATTGAGGCCATTCCAGTGCCACTTGTGCCAAAAGCGATTCACGCGCAAGAGCGACCTCAAGATACACCTGTTGAGAGGCACTTGTCGTACGGCGTTTTGTCGCGTTCGCAATCCCAATTTAGGGCCCAACTCACCGCCCCTTAAGAATTGTCCCTAATCGTTGTACGGGGATACCATTTTTCTTTTTCTGCCCTTTTTGGGTTCCTTCCTTTCTTAAACTGTGTTTCCCTTACCAACAGGAGGTCACCAGTTTCCATCCCACGCCTCCTCAAATACCCAGGAAGGGACACTTAGCTGACCTCCATCGCGTCGCTTGGGAGCAGCTCGATGATGGCGTCAAGTGTTGGTGCCCCATATGCTCACAGACTTTCTCTGGGAGGAAGCCACAAAGGAAAGCGAACCTTAAGCGCCATATGGGTATCCACGCAGGGCTCAGGCCTTACCAGTGCTCCACATGTCGCTACAGTTTCACTCGAAAAGCCGATCTCAAAATCCATTTAGAAAAAGCCACTTGTACCCGAAAATCCGTATGGCCCCAAACGCGAATGAAATAGAAACCGCCCCCAAGTTGGTCGAGTCCTCATTAGCTCTCCTGTATCTTGCCAGTCTCGCGCATCCATTTCGGTTAATTAATCTTTTATGCGATGACCCCGCTAAGGTCTCTTGGGCTAGGAAAAAAGAAAAAAAAAATGAATTCTTCCTTGAAATGCCACTGAAACCCTTTATTTATCCGTCGACAGGGCGGGTTTGCCTTCGCTCCTCCCGCAATTCTCGACGGCGAAGAGATGCCCACGTATGAAGTCAACTGGGAGGCACTGGACGACGGAATGGTGTCACGATGCCCTATTTGTGGCAAGGGTTTCAAAGGAGTGAAATGTCAGCGGAGATACAACCTCAAAGTCCATATGGGCATCCATTACGGCTTGAAACCTTTTCAATGTATATTTTGTAAGGGGAGGTTTTCTCGCAAAAGTTACCTCAAGGTTCACATCAAGAATCAGTCGTGTCGACAGAAACAATTCCCTGGACAGAGCTCCGCTCCTCTTATGTCAGCTCACCCTTCTTCCATGTAGTGTACATATACGTGCGGGCGTCAGGGTGAACTTAGTGCATGTGCAAGCGACCTTAAAGTTAAATACGAGACGTGAATTTGAAAGGATAGAACTTCTAAACTCTTGTTTCCGTCGTCAACAGAGCTCGTTTGGAGTGCTTCCTGTGATGTCGCCAAACGAACCTCTACAAGCATCTCACCGTCTGGCGCCGGACGCTGACCATAGCGTAATTCAGTGCCCAGTTTGCTGCAAATCCTTTTCGGGCAAAAGCAGGCACAGGAATTTCATCCTTAAGAGACATATGGACATCCACTTTGAGAGAAAAGCTTTCCAGTGCCAAAAGTGTGGTGCCAAGTTTCGCCAAAAAGGCAACTTGAAAACCCACCTCCTTAAAGAGTCATGCCATAGGCGATTGTATTCCAATATCTCTCGAGGGTCTTTTTAAAGAACCAAATTGTGATTCTCTGGGTGCGAGCATTAGAACAGTTTCAGCAAAATCTCTCTTCCTCTCTCACTATATATATATATATATATATATATATATATATATATATATATATATATATATATATATATTACTGGAAGCAATATAATTTTCATGAGGTATTATAGTTCATAAAAAAATACTTTTGCTAATTGAAAACATAATACATATATATATATATATATATATATATATATATATACAGTGTCGTGCAAAATTATTGGATACATAACATTTTTTACTATTTCTGGCATAATATTTCTTCTTTTGGGTTGATAATTTAAAAATATGCTCCAATAATACTTCACCTGTGCAAATGAAAAATGCCAAAAATCATAAATACAAAAATAACACGCAAAAGTATTGGATATATTTATTTAATATTTTGTAGCATGGCCTTTATTCTGTTTTACTGCTTCAATCCTCTTTCTGTATTTGGTCGTAAGCCTTTTACAAGTATTCGCAGGAATATTAGCCCATTCTTCTTGGCAGATATCTTCTAACTGTTTGACATTTTGTAGATTTCTTGCACAAACTTGTAGCTTTAGTTTCCTCCGCAAGTTTTCGATTGGGAGACTGACTAGGCCATGTCATGACGTCAATCTCATTATTTTCAACCCATTTTTGAGTTGCCTTGGCAGTCTGCTTAGGATCATTGTCCTGTTGGGAAAAAAAATACTTCGTCCAAGGTCCAATGATTTGACAGATTTGAGAAGATTTCGTTCTAGAATTTAGCAATATCGAGATGCGTTCATCTTCCCTCTGATTATTTCCAATTCCCCAGTGTCATTTGATGACAAAACAACAACATACAATTATACTACCGCCTCCGAATTTCACAGTAGGTATGGTATTCTTAACGCTGTGGGCCATTCCCTTCTTCCAAACCTAAGTTGCTGTGTTCCACCCAAAAAGTTCAATTTTGGTTTCATCGGACCATATTACGTTGTCCCAAAATTCTCTGGATCTTGAATGTAGGGTGATGCGATTGAGGGTTCTATTAATGGTCGCCTTGCTCACTTTCTTTCCAGCTAATTTACAATCGTTTTGAATTTCCATGCGAGTTGTAAATGGATCGTTCTGCACTGTCCGAGCAATCCACCGTGCAGTTGCATTGTTTATTTTCCGCGGCCGGCCGCTGCTCTGAATGTTAGCAGTCGTAATCAATTTCTTACACTTTCTAATAATGTTTCCTATTGTACTTAAAGGGATATTTTGATCTTGGGATATTTTACGATAGCCATCTCCTCTTCTGTGAAGTTCAATGATCATTTTGCTTACCTCCTCTGACAATTCGTTAACTTTGCCGCCCATTACGTTCATAGATTACAACTGGTGGAGGAAGAATGACGGCTGAAGGAGATAACAGATGACCTCATTGATAAGCAGAGTATCGTGGCCCTTTCTGATTGGCCAAGAACAACAGTGCTTTTATTGAAACATATTTGTCAATTTTCAACCCAAAATCGAAAATATTATGCATGAAATAGTAAAAAATTAATATGTATCCAATACTTTTGCCTGTGTTATTTTGGTATTTATGATTTTTTTCATTTTTCATTTGCACAGGTAAATGAAGTATTTATTGGAACATGTTTGTAAATTATCAACCCAAAAGAAGAAATATTATGCAAGAATTAGTAAAAAGTTATATATCCAATAATTTGGCGTGCCACTGTGTGTATATATATATATATATATATATATATATATATATATATATATATATATATATATATATATATATCGTGGTAGGAGGCCATGTTGAATGCTAGATTTGTTCAAATCGACAACGATGGCTGCTTGGTTAAGTTTGCACTACAGATTTTTAACCTTTTCAAAGGTCATTTTCTGGGCAGCCATCGCTGTTAATTTTAACAAATCTTGCATATATATATATATATATATATATATATATATATATATATATATATATATATATATATATATATATATATATATATTCAAAAAGTTCGTTGAAAAATGGAATAAAATTAAAACCAATATGAATTTTATTTTTCAGCATATTTTTCATTGAGATCAAAACGCAAGCGATGCTTCCATCCATTTAAACCATTTTATAAAACATGTCTAAGAATTAAATTAAGGTAAAACACCTTTTGATATTTTCAAAAGTTAGACGGGGCTGGGTCATCCGACCCAGAAAAACAAAAAAAATGTCGGAGTCCTCAATTTTATAGAAATGGTTTAAATGGATGGTAGCATCTCTTTCGTTTTGATCTCAATGGAGAATATGTTGAAAAATAAAATTCATATTGGTTTCAATCTAATTTCGTTTTTCTACTCGCTTTATGAAGAAAAAAAAGGCCAAAAACGCTGTTTAGTCGAACATCTTTTATTTGGCGTTTAAAGTTTAATCTCATCAACCCGAGAATACAGAGAAAATTGTGATAATTTCCTTTGTATTTTAGTGCTGACCATGAAGCTCTACCTCGGAATATAAACACACGGAACGACACATTAAAAGACGTAATCTGTCAGGATTATATTTTAAAAGTATTTTTTCCTGTCGACAGAACTACTCGCTCCTACCTTCTATGACGCCTTCTACCGTCCTTCTCGGTCCTTCCACTTCGAGCAATCCCTGGGGTCGTCCTTTAGAAGAAAATAACGTGTCCCGTTGCCCCATATGTTGGCAATCTTTTGTTGGTCGCAAACATACCCGAAAATTTAATCTCAAAAGGCACCTGAACGCCCACCAGGGTGTCAAGCCATATCAGTGCCAGAGGTGTCAAGCGAAGTTTACCCGAAGAGACGCTCTCAAACTTCATTTCCTGCGAAATTCATGTGAAAAATATTTTTGACCTTGATCATGCTTGCTGCTCAAAGTGCACGCGAAATGTGGCGTTTGGGTTGGGGAAGGAGTGCGAATAATGAAGGGAGGCGCGGGATGCCGCGCTGATAATCTGTCTAAGCAGTTGTTGATTCGATTAAGGGTTGTGTGAGAGAGACGACCGCAGATCATAGTTGTTCGTATTTGCTAAGCCCAGACTTGTGTGTGTTTTCAGACCTCTCACCGCTTCATTTCTCCGTCCCGTCTCGCATTCCCCCAACCTCCCCTCCCTCGCGTATGGGGAGGCGGCGCCCTTACCTGCCACTACGATGGGAATTGTGACCAGGACGAGCAGGAGGCTTCCTCGAGAAGTTGGTGCCCCAAGTGCGGAGTGAGCTTCACAGGCCGATTTCAGAAGTACAATCTGAAGCGTCACATGAAAACGCTGCATGCTGGGGCACGTTTTTCCTGTCGCTTCTGTTCGACGTCCTTCAACAGGAAGGACAATCTGGACAAACACGTCAAAATGCACGAGCAGAGTGAAATGTTGGCCAAACGGCATTTATAAGATGGCGTCAAACCAATTATTTGACTACGCGTGATGGTGAACTGCTGAGTTGATTAGTAGTTTGCTAAAAGAAAAGACTGGATGTCTTTGGACCCGATTCTTACTTAACTCCTTTAAAAATATACGCTGGTTGGTAACCTGTGGGTGTAATTGCTTAAAGGTCGTTTCAAACCTTCCCCATTTCCCAACCTCGATAAAATCTCCTCTCTTATATTCGAAAGGACGACTCTTCACCCGCGTGATTTGTCGTTTGTATGATGACTTTTCTGTTTGTATATTTCGGTGTTTAGAAACGCACAATTCCTCTTCTACCAACCTTTTCTTCTTTCATCACTCAGAGCCTGACTGATTGGTATTACCCCCCTCCCCCATCATTTTTCACCTGGAGCAGCATAAATGATCGTTGTTAACCTTCACAGGAAAACGTTTCGTGGCTCACGTCTTGCGGCGTCGGGAATTCTGTTTCTTGGAGCAAGTTTGAGCAACGGCCCTACCCCCAGACGGTGTGTCCCGTCTGCCGCAAAGTATTCTTTGGCACTTACGCCAAATACAACATGAAGCGGCATATGCTCATTCATTCGGGAGTGAAGCCCTTTTCGTGCCATTTCTGCCACAAGTTTTTCAACCAGAAGGGGAATAGAGACAGTCATATGGCGGTTTGCAAGGCGTCCAAACAAAGAAACGCAAATTAGTTCCCTCGCTAGTCTCCTTTCTCCCCATCCCGCTTAGGAGGAGAAATGCCGGGCTACTTGTTTTTTAGTCTTATCTTTTTAATGATACTTCGTTGCTCATCGGTTCTCTGCGGAGGCCGTAACGAGTCTAATGGCAACGCTCTCAGTTGGTGGGAACTCAAAAGTTGATGTCGCGAGCATAATTGATTCGAATGTTTTTCACGACCGATCAATAGAATTGCAAGAAAACACTGCATTTCAATTTTTAATCCACGGCAGCATCTCGTAATGTAGTTCACGTTGTATTGGAGATGCATTGTGAGTGAATACACCTTTCTTTGATCACAGTTGTGTGGCAGTTCCTCTTCCACTGTAAGAACGATAATTTTAAATCTAGTATATGTTCACGGAAGGCAAAACATGCCGAGTTAATATGTAATCTTGTGAATAAAAGGGTTTTTTGCGCATTTTCTCTTGTTTATATGAAGACTGGAAGTAAATTTCCTATGTAATATTGTATATAATACCTGCATATAGAATTAATGAGATATAAAATTTTGTTTGTTTGTTAGCAAAGCATTTCTATTAATGTTGGTACGCTGCCGTCTACTTAACAGTCCTTCCCGTTTGTTTGTTTTTTTGACTAAAAGAAAATCTTGTACATTACAACCCGATTGACGTTTTGTAAAATAAAGTGGAAAATATTTACTTAAGTCGATTATTTTCCTTTGGAACAAAGGTGGAATTTTACAAACCGTTGCATTTGTTTGGATATAAAGGAGTTAGCAGATGTGAACGAAGAGACTCATTGAATACAAACAACAAATCGCTCGAATGAAAAAGGGAGGGGGGAATGCCTTGAATTTCCATAGCCCGGATCTCGCAATTTCCCATTTACTTGTGGGGCAAAGGAGCGGTCCTCAAAAGGTATGGAGACATCAATGAACAAGGTTGGGTTGGGGGTGTGCGGCTCAATTTTACCTACTAGGGAACCTTCGTGCGAAGTTATGAATTATCGATATTTTCTGTTTTTCAACCTGGCGTAATTTTCGTTATATTTTCTATTGTCCTTTTTTTTATGTCTTCCCAACCAGTTTCTATAGGAATGAGAACAAAGTTGATACACACTTTGGATCGCATTCCATGCGTCAGCTGGTCTCTCTAACATATGGAACTGCTTGCATACTCGCGCGCTCTTTTATACAAGGTCACCCCCCAAAACTGGTTTCAACTTTCGATAGGCTTCATTTCTTAATTCACCAAAACATTAAGAAATAAAAATTTTGAAATTTGGGGGGTCACCCTGTATTAAGTGGCAAACGCATTTTTTAAAGAGTAAGTGCACGGTGCGAATGCGTGAGAGGTCGCTTTCAGTTATTGATTACTTTGCAGAGAGAGCCGGTGGCCGTCCGCTCTCTGAGGAAGATTGAAGGAATTAGATCTCTCTAATTCGAGCTTTCAGTTCGGATGATTTCAGATTTATCACCAACGCTTCCGAATTTTCCCCTTTAGTAGTTTAGGTTGTTCAGGATTGTTGATGCATTAATTTAGGTTTTTTTGTCGTTTTCCGCACGTTTGATAGATTTCTCTCAATGGTTATTCTGCTGAAAATTGGTGGAAGCAAATTTGCGGTGTTATCAAGGGGGTAAAGGTTGGTTCAAGTAAAAAAAGATTCGCTCATCAGAAGGCTGGGGGCAGGCAACAAGTAAAAAAAGGCGAAATGAAATGGATGACTGCAATAACAATCTCGTCAACTGTGACTTGGAAGACTTAATATAAAACTCCAAGAACAAGCTTGTACAGTGAGAACAGGAACTCAGAAGCTCAGACCATGAATCTCATCTCGAGGCGAAAGGGAATAAATAGTAAAGTCTGCAAGTGAAAATTATCAATGACAAGTACAAAAAAGAACCATACCAACTCTGAAAAAATGCTCAGAACCCAGGCTTATCCGTCTAATCCGGAGACGTCTTGGGTAACTGATGTCACTGGCAGAGTAGCTTCCTTAAGTCGTATTCTGTGCTCCGGCTGAAAAGTGCTATCTGGGAACGAACTTTGTTCCTTCCTCCTGGATTAGTGGTTCCTGACCTATTCACCATATGACACTTATAGAATGTCATCCCCTACTTTCCAATAATAATGATTAATTTTAAGTATCTAGGATGTATCGAGAATAAAAGTGGTAAGGATGAAATAGATCGAAACCACAAGCTTTTAACTCGTAAGAAAGTCTCCCGGGCGCAGAGCTTTCGTGTAGGTTGAGTGAGGAATGTAGCTGGAAGCTGCATGAATATGGTGCCAGCATTGGTGTATGGGAATGATAGCTTGGTATGGAAGGAGAAGGAAAGATCTACACAGTGTAGTGCAGGACAAGTTGAGAGGGGGGATTGATGTGCGAAGGGTAGATATGAATGACTCGGTAAGAGATGTTTATTGTGTGAATGAGGTGTAAGAAGAATGGAATGGAAGATAATATACGAGAATGAGTCAGAGTGCGAGAAAGTTTTGAAGACCGCGTAAAGGTAGGTTGATTATGGGAATGTGTGTTCGAGAGGGAAAGGGCTGACTGAGGAGCGACTGAAGGGGGTTTGGCAGGGGGCGTGCTTGGTGTCTTCTGCCCGGCGATGAAAAGAAGTGTTTCGCAATAAAGTTCCCTCACTGTCAACGCCAAGGGTCATGGAAATTTATGCATCGTAACGTTAAGCTTTGGGGAGAGGGGAGTGAAAGGGCTACTCTTTTGTTATTTTACCCTTGCTTTGTTCTTTCAAAATTAAGAATCATCTGGTTGATGGTGGGAAGCGTTACCCTTTGCCTATGCGCTTGTTTGCGCGTCTCACCGGTCTCTTATCTACCGCTGCTGTCGAAGGACGGCTGCTGCACTAAATCCTTTGGTTTTACGGCTAGAAACCATTGTTCGGGGCGGTGGCAACATTGGTTCTCCTCAAGGTGCTCCTCTGCTCAATAGGTCATTTAGCGTCACATGGAAACTGCTGGTGTACACCTTCGACGCCAACTGAACGGACAGTCGGTTTCCTCGTCATTTTTTCTCCCCCGTTTGAAGTTGGTGGGGCTTTTCCAGGTGTTGCGACCGATTTTATGGCCAAGGTGGTGGCAATATACCATTGCTACGGGAGATTACGCACCTTACCCGATTCCAGACCAGTGGGTTTTATGCCAAGCAGAGAAACGGCAGGTCCGGTGTTTGCACTGAGACATATTATGGAAAATAGCAAGGGAAGAGTTCTGCATATAACTTTTATCGATAAAGTCAGGAATTTATGAGGAAGAAGTGAGTGCGTGCGTCAGGGTTCCTCGGTAAGCCCCTATCTGTTTGGCTACCTGGATGCCTTAACCGACAGAGTAAGAGACAAGCCCTTAGTGCATGATGTTTTCACATGACATTGTTATCTGCGGCACCAGAAGAGGCGAGGTTGAAGAGAAGTAGGAGACGGACCCTAGAAGATAGAGGGTTAAAAAATTTTAGAAAAAAAAACTGTTTTTTTTTTATAGTGAAAATCAGGGAGTAGAGCTGAAGCGTGTCCAGGTTCGGAGAGCTGGACCCAGAGGTAGGTCATAGAATAGTTTGGGTCGGAAAAAGTTGTCTGGCTTTTTATGCAACAAAATTAAATGATATATGGAACAGAGACGTGTTGCATGAAGAAGACACGTGAAAGGAAACAATTTGGCAGAGATGAGATGCATAGGTAAATGCGTCGCGTGACTAAGCTGGATAAGATGAAAGTTATGTGGGGAGAAGAGTGACTGGAATGAAGGTTAATGGGTGAAGAGGGAGACATATTGGTAGTAGAAGGGATTAGGACCTAGGATGAGATGAATGGGTGGTATGAACCCAGTGGAGATGATTGGCTAGAAATGTAATAAGGTGAAAGAATAAATGAACTAAGTGGTCTTAAGGCATTTGAATCTTGGTCTCTATCCGCTTGGGCTATGGAGTGCTTTTGCCGATTCCTTCGATATGTTGGAGTGGAGAAGTAGTGAGCGTGTTGAGTAGGTGGTCAAACCAGGCTGTGTGCATAAAATGAGCTGCCGAACCCCCGTTTTACTTTTCTTCACATTGACTATATGGTTGGGATCAAGACAGCCATTCGTGTTGTGGGTTAGAAAGATGGAAGATACACTACAATGTTACTAGAGTGTTACTTGGCTTATGCCTCAATGCCTCACTTGTTTCACCCCCTTCAGAATACGTCCGTGTCCAGGGAAGAAGCGCCATAGGACGAAATGTTTCTCGGAACCCTTAGCGAGAGATTTGTTATCAGTCTTTACGTCATACAATGGTTGAATGTTTCACTCACTGGGACCTTCCTACTCAGTAACCGAAATTTCAGAGGCAACCGTATTTGAAATGAGTTACCAATCGACGCTCACTGGTTGTGAGAGACTAGGACTAGAGGGGTCCTAGGCGCTGGAGTGCAATGAATGGGATGAGGGTAAGTGCCCCGTTAACCCCTTCCCTGTCGCGTAATTACTGACCATTTCCAGTGACCGTTGTGGGGTGTCTCTAGTAGCACCTGTCCGAGGTGACGGGCCTTGTTTCGAGGTTGGTTGCCAGGCCAACACAAAGCCTTGGGTCGAGTCTCTTGGTGTGTCGGGATATCCATTGAACGTTACGCCGAGATCATGGCCGCCCTGAAGGGAACTAGTAGGAGTTTAGTACGGTGCATTTTCCGCTGTTCACCTGGTGCGAAATCGATATCCCCCTTCGGAGGCTGTCAGTGCTGCTTGGTTGGGAGCCACGGCACGCCGGGCTTTAACGACGCGGTCGGACGAACAACAATAAAAGGAGCGTGCCTTCTGAAAGATCCGAAACGTCTCCGATGGATAGGCATGAGCGACTCACGCAAAGTATTCCGAGTTATAAAGTGTTCAGCATGACTGTAAAGAAAGGACCGGCTGCTCTTAAATACACATGTTCGGTGTGCAAATAGGACAAGTGGTGCGTGGACTTCCCAGACGGGTATTACTCGAAATGCCACCCGGCAAGTATCTGCACTGATTATGTCCTTAAAGGAGAAGTTCAAGAGCTCAAAGATCTATATAGATCATCTGAGGAAAAATCTAAGGCACTGGAGAGGAAGCTGTAGAACCTAGAGTCTGAACACGCGCGTCAGCTTCGCCGTCTCGAGGACAGGATCGCCGAGTTGCCCTCAAGACTAGAGGTCCAGTCAGCTCACGATGTATCTCCCACCGACGAGACCCTCGCCCAAGAAGCGAGCCCTGCATCAGCAGTTCCACGCCAGCCTTCCAACGTCCCAGATCTGGAGTCAGCTGCTGCGGGACAGGGTCAACGGGTCAAAAAGAAGAGAAAGAGAAAGTAGAAACATAAGAAAAACAGAAACAAGTGAAACCAGTGGAAGATAGGAAAAAGAGAGAAGAAAATATGGAGACGAAAAGATGGGAGACGTGGACGACTGTGGGCTGAAAACCCGCAGACGTTGTGGTCGGGATGCTCCCAAGAAGAAGTCCAACCCGGATAGCTCACTCGAGGAACATCTCCTTGAACCGTCGCTTGGCAGATTTGTGTACGGCGGAGAGGGGCTTTTTTGTGGACCCTTACCGCACCTTTTATGGTAGAAACGATCTCTACCAAAGAGATGGAGTGCATCTTTCCTTTAAAGGAAAGGCTGTACTCTGTAGCATGATACAGGATGTCGTGGAGCGGACCCAAAAGAATGTCCGACCCAGAGTGAGGGCGGACGTACGCCAGTACGCCCGTGTCACTTCTGGAACGACCCTCTCGGAGGTCGCAAAGAGGGGTGCCTCGCCAACAAATAAGCCGGGAAACGGAATAGCGTAGGGAGTCCTACATTCGGGGACTCCCTGAAAGTTCTTCTGTTTAATGCAATATCGATCACGAACAAGTTTTTGAATTTAGTGGTCTCGTAGCGACGGAAGAACCTGAAATGGTAGCCATAACAGAGTCGTGGGTAAAAACCTCAAACCGAGATTTTGAAGGTGAATTCATGATTCCCGGTTACCAACTCTTCCAAAAAGATACGCCAGACAAAGAGGGTGGCGGTGTGATGTATGTCAAGGATACTCTCAAATCGACAAACTGCAACATTGTATCCGACCCCGAGCTACTAGGTGTTGACCTAGATATAGGTCCTGTCAGATACAGGACCCTGCACAACTCGTCGAAAAGCACAGGGATCTGTACCGGCTGCTGGGGAAACTTGTTCAAGACAGAGTGTGTATCGCCATGGGTGACTTCAATACCCAAGTTGACTGGGAAACCAGAGAATCCTGTGGTGAGAACGCACTACTCATGGAGTTCGCGAACAACGAGTTCCTGACTCATGGGTGAGAGAGCCGACGAGAGACAATAATACCCTCGACTTAGTTTTCACCTCTGACGATGACATCGTTGAGGATCTCTCTGTAGGCGAAGAGCTGGGTGGCAGTGATCACCGACTAGTCAGATTTATACTCAAGGTCACCAAGGTAGAGTTTGCGACTGGTAAATCGAGGAAACTTGATTTGAGAAGAGCAGACTTTGCAGGTCTTCGTACTGGATTGGCTGATATGAGGCTGGAAGGGTGTGATAATGTTGACGATTTATGGAATACTTTCAGAACTACGTTCATGAGTCTTCAATCACGATTTATCCCTGTGAAAAGCTTGCATCAATCTTCTGTTCAACCAAGGTGGTTTAATCGAGAAATTGGTCAACTGCTGAGGAAGAGAACTGTGTACCGGCAGTCAAAGATTTCTGGTGACTTCAATGAGTACCCTAGGCTAGCTAAGAGAGTGAAGTCCAGCATAAGGGTGGCAAAGCGGGCCGAGGAGCTCCGAGTGGCGAGACATTGCAAAGAGAACCCCAAGGAGTTCTTTGGTTATGCAAACAGCCGTAAACCAATCCGCCGGAAGATTGGTCCTTTGGTGAATGGGAGGGGGGCATTAAAGCACTCAGATGCAGAAAATGCAAACCTCCTGAACGACTACTTCTCTTCAGTGTTCACTGAAGAGTGTGGTCCCATCGCTCAACCCATGGGTTATTACTTGGGTGAAAAGCTGGAGGAAATGGACTTCACCCAAAGCGAAGTAGAAAAAAAAAATCAATGACCTAAAGACGAATAAGTCGCCTGGCCCGGGCGGTTTTCTACCTATAGTGTTGAAAGTAGTGCGTGATGATGTGTCACGACATATGTGCACAATCTTCAACATGTCAATCCGGACTGGATGCGTTCCTAGAGACTGGCGTGAGGCGGAGCTGAGTCCTATCTTCAAGAAATATGACTAGCCAACCGTCGAACTACCGACCTATTAGTTTAACTTAGATAGTTGGTAAACTCATGGAAAGCATCATAGTGGAAAAAATAAAGTCTTATTTAGACTCAAAACTGCTATTGAGTTGTTCCCAGCACTTGTTCTGAAGGCCACGGTCATCCCTGACGAATCTTGTGGAATTCTTCCACTTCGTTTTCAGTGAGCACGATCGTGATAAGGCCTTGGATGTTATCTACTTAGCCTTTCACAAAGTCTTTGATAAGGTACCACACCGCCGCCTTCTCCGGAAAGTGCGCGCGCTGGGCATAGACGGAAACAGCAAGTTGGATAGAGAGCTGGCTAAGCGGCAGATGGCAACGGGTAGTGTTGAATGGACTGGCTTCTGAGTAGATGCCTATTCATAGCGGTGTTCCTCAAAGTTCTGTCCTGGAACCACTACTGTTCGTCATCTATGTTAACGATATGGATGGTGACATGATTGCGAAGATTTCTAAATTTGCTGATGATATCAAGCTTGGTATGAACGTCGCGAAGGAAGGAAATACTGCCCGCCTACAAGAAGATCTTCGGAAGATTGGGGAGTGGCCGCCACGTGGCAAATGCCTTTTAACGTGAACAAATGCATCTCGGTCACCGAAACCTCCAATCGCAGTATAACCTTAAGGGCACTGTTCTTGAATGCGCTGATACCTAGAAGGACTTGGGTGTAACTATCACTAGTGACCTCAAGTTCTCGAAGCAGTTTATTGAGGCGGAGAAGAAAGCCCAAAGGATGTTAGGCTACATAAAGCGACAGTTTGGATATCGGAACAAGGATATTGTACTATGTTTGTACAACTCCCTTGTCTTGCCGCACCTGGAGTAAGCCGTACAATTTTTGAGTCCTTTGTTTCGAATGGACATTACGAGATTGGAACGTGTGCAGGCCAGAACAACCAAACTGATTCCCTCTATCAGACACAAGAGTTATGAAGATAGGTTACGGGAATTAGATTTGTTCTCGTTGGAGACCCGTAGGCTGCGTGGTCAGCTTTTCGAAATGTTTAAAATGCTTCGAGGCTTTGGCAATGTAGATTACAGGGATATTTTCCAGCTTAGCAAGAACAGAACCAGAAATCACGGTTAAAAACTTGAGCTGAAGCGTTACCACCGTGATCTGTGTGGTAATTTTTCACATACAGCATCTGTGGTACATGGAACGCACTTCCGTGGAAGTTGTCAACAGCAATTGTGTTGAGCAGTTCAAGTCGCGTCTAGACACTCTTGAAAAGTAGCCGTTTGGGCACATAACCGTTGTGCGAGTGTTCTTCGAGGTCGTCAATTAACACTTCCGAGGAGTGTGCCTGCTCAACTGTTACACCAAAGGTCCTTAAGGACCTTAAGGTATACTAGGGTACTTCTTTTCCTTGTAGCTCTCTCCCTCTCTCTCTCTCTCGCTATTGGAGCGGGTCTGCTTCCACTTCATGCACCCTGAATTCCATCAGGGCATTGGAATCTCAACATCCCCTGGTACACGGTTTCCATGACGCCACGGTTGCCCGAACTGGGCGGATGTCAAGATTATCTGCTGGGTTCCTGGTCATGTGGGAATTGCTGGGGATGAGCTTACCGATAAGGGTACCAAAGAGTCCGCCAGGACTGGGCGACCAGATCAGCGTTTCTTTCTTTCTTACACCGACTACATAGCAGGAATCAAGGCCGCTTTTCCTTCTAGCCTTTGTTCTATTTCTTATTTTTTGTTTTTATTTTATTTTCGTTAGTTTCCTTTTCTTTGTTTAGTTTGGTTTGGTTTTGAGAATTTTAAAGTTGCCTAGTACTAGGCTGAATTTTTATTTACGGCTATTTATGCTGTTGAAGGCATTCGCCAGATGGGTGATATTAAAAAACAACAACAACAACGGTAAATCCCCCTCACCCTCTTCTCATCCCCCTCTTCCCTTCTCCCCTCTACTTCCTCTCCTCTCTCACTCTCGCTTCCCATCCCCCTTTCACACATCTCCCTCTCTTTCACCCTCTTCCTCCTCTACCACCCTCTCCCTCATCTCATCTCCTACCTCACCTCTCAACTCAACCTATCCCCCTATTCTCTCTTCCCCCCTCTCACATCTCCCTTTCTCTCACCCTACACGCTCTCTCATCCCGCTTTTACTTTCAGTCCCCCCTCCCCCCTCTCTCTCTCTCACTCATCCCCTCACTTACCCTCTCCCACTTCCCTCCCCTTCCCCACGCTACCGGGTTTCTGCTTGAAAGTTAGCTCTCCTCGTTGTTACCTGGCCTGACGATGTTGCTATATGCCCGGGGCTGCTGCTGGTCCTGAGTGATTTGCGTAGTATGGTGCCGTTGCACTGCCTTTCGGTTAGCAGGCTCGAATCCCCTTCCTTGAAACGCAGGTTGAAATAGAAGTAATTTAATTATGAAAATAATACTCAACTTTAAAAAAAAATTGTGGCTAAAACCTTGCGAGGAATTTTATATTTTTCCCTTTAAAATCATGTTAACTGTACAGTAATATGGAAATTTAATATAGACACAATATTTTAAAACTTTTAGAGTTTCATTTTTAATTTGTACTTTAAATACCCTGCGGGCAATGTATTTTCGGCCAATTATATTCATGATACCATTTAAAAATTTCTCAGCTACAAATTCTTCTCTATAAAAGTTACTCTAAAAGCATAAACAATTTCAAAATGTTCCTTCTCCCTTCGACCTTAGTATTCGTACCATACACACTGAGGTGCCAAAATCATTGGATAGAGACCTATTATCGTCTAGGACCCCCTCTAGTCCGGCGAAGTTAACAACTCGACTTAGCATCGACTCCATAAGTGGACGAAAGACATGGAGAGATGTTGGCCTATGCCATCTCGATAGCTGCCCACAGTTCCCTGATATTTCCAGGGGGTGGATCTTGGGTGCGAAGAGACCTAGCCAGCATGCCCCCTAAATACTCGTTGGTTTCATGGTGGGTGAACGTGGGGGCCATACCATTCATTTAAACACTCCTGAATACTCCTTGAACCAGTTCTAGGCAGCTTAGGCCTGATGCCTCGGTGCATTATCTTGGTGAAATATCTCATCGTTGTTCGCATACATGAAGTCCATGAATTGATGCGAATGGACACCAAGTAGTGCCACGTTGCAGACTCAAACCATGCCACACTAGTGTGGAGACACCACCAGACACGGTGTCTTGTTAACATCTGGGATCCGCGCAACTCCCGAACTCAACCATAAGCCCGAAACGACTAGAACCGTGACTCATCGGACCACGCGACAATTTGTCACTCCTCCAGGTTCTAATTAACGATGTCATCAGCCCATGTCGCATTGTTAACATGTTCCCATATCGCATGGAAAGTAAAGAACCCTGCACTGACCGGATGAATATGCGTTTGGTACCTCCTGTATTGAATGTCAGTGCGATTGTGCTTTTCTCTTACCATTGACACTTCTAGCCAGGCGTCAATGGTCACGATCATTAAACACCCATGATGGGCCACTGCGCTGTCCACGGTGGGCGCAATGCTTTCCACCAGCCATTCTCGTTACACCCTTGAAACCGTAGATCGAGGAACGTTGAATGTCTGCACAATTTCAGAAATGGCACGTCCCATCCATCTGACACCCAGTATCATTCTCAGATAATTCGTGTCGCCTTGCCATGAGCAGCTTAGCCGGTGTTTACACTAGTCCACAAGATATTAGGTCAACTGATGCAGGTTGGGAAATTTCTATGACGCCACGGTCGATGTATAAGCTTGCTTCCTGTATAGTGCGCCCCTTGATTTTCTTCCTAGAGCTCGTGTATAGTGCGACCCTACTTTTGGAGCAATACCCTATAGGCCTGTCATAGTGGATGGAGCATTTTATTAGTTTAAGATCTTGATTCGTATTTTTTAACATAAGTACGGTAACTAATGAGATTAGCTCATTTTTTCATGTTCACTGTCCAATTTTGCAGATCCATTTAATTACGTTCTTGTCCTCATCTCACATGGCACTGTTGTTGGCTATCGGCAACCATCTACCGATTGTAATTTTACCCCCACCACCCCTGGACGGCGCCCCACTATTTTCTGCGTAGAAATCACCCCCCCCCCCAAAAAAAAAACAAAAAAAAAACAACAAATCGCACTCTACTTGGGAAAATATAAAGCCATCTTGTGTATCTTTTGTTTATTAAAATGGGTTTTAAGCTAATAAATTAAAAGTGCCTTATGACATCGGTCAACTTTCCAAATTGAAGGCTTTTAACCATTTGATTAATATTGCGAACATATTTTAACTTGGGATCATTAGTAACATGATGCATGACCTTCAAAGGAAAAGTTGTTGTTCTTCTCCTTTATTATCGCGACGCTTAAACAGGATATGACAAAGACCTATTATGGTTATTGTTACCCATGGTAATGGATAAGAAAAATGATATTGATGTAATCTTCCGAGAGCATGTTCAGTGGCACAAGAACAGACCACAGGGAAATTAAGCACCGCAAAATTGAAAAAAAAGAAGATACAAGATAGATAATACGATAGTAAAACAGCCAACCTCATGATCTGTAACTGCTGCGGCCGAAAGAGATGCACGAACGATATCATACAAAGAGTGCAAAACACTCGAAATGCAATCTCGCCCTTCGTAATGCACTATTTTTTACGAAAGGCTAATTCCGGAGTGGTTAACGGTGAAGTGCCACGATTCACACGGTGTAGACTACAATTTTACGAGCTACCCAATAGTACCTTCTCGCGTTAATGGACACGATATATGTCATTCAGAATTTCCAAATTATTGGAATCATTTGTAGCCATTTTTTAACCCATCCCAGGAAAAGGCAACAAGAAAGGTTTGGTGGAATACTTGCTTCTTCCGAATGCGTTTAGAGCTCGGTTGGTATCCAAGATTTGAAGCCCTTTTGTTTTGCAGACGACTGGCCCTAACCCCTTCCCGGCAAATGATGCGCTCTGGCAAGAGGGCATCCCCCAGAACCTCTCGGCCCAGTGCCCGGACTGCGGCAAGTGCTTCTACGGACGAAACCGCAAGCAACATGTCGCGCGGCACCGTATCGTGCATACAGGCGAACGCCCCTTCCGGTGCCCCATTTGTGCCCGGAGGATGAGTTTGAAGCACCACCTCACCAGGCATATTCGCACCGTTCACTTTGCCCCCGAGGGATCTATGTCCTCGTCCCTCGCGGCCGCACTTTCCGAAGACCGTTCGCCAAATTCGATGTATTGAAGGATGAGGGGACTTGAGCGATGTTGAACACCATGGCAGCTAGGGGTGATCTGTCGATATCTTTCCGTGCCCATCACCAGGTTGCCTCTGTCAATCTAGACCGAAGCTTCGTTATCCATCAATCGTGATTCGCTATCTCATATATGTCGCATAAGGTGTAGTCATTTCACGGACAATATCCAATCCTTTCCATATATTTCTTAGGAGCTGTCGTGAAACTTCAACATATTAAGACTTTTCGATCATTGCTTGCTCTATTGATGGATATTTTGAATGAATTGATAACTGCTGCCAAAAGGTAAAACGCATTAACTCCAAAATCCTTGTTTTGAAAAAATCTATATTAAGATTTCAGTGGAGTTAATGCAGCTTACCATTTGAAATCTCGGTGTGATGACAAGACAGACGTAAACTGCAGTAATGGGCATCTTCGGCTCATTCTACCGATTCCATAGATATCAAATTTGCAAAATTCGCATTTTGGGAGTTAATGCGTTCTTCCTTTTAGCGGTAGATAATGTGCCAATTATGGGCCGGAAGTTCTTTTTTTTTACGTGAACCGTCTCCACGTTCACTCGTCAGGGAAAAATGTCCCAACAAATAGTCTTAGGCTCCAAGTAATAGAAAGTGAATAGAATAATGAACAAAGATGTGGAAAAGTCGCTGGTGGTATTGAAAGCTCGAAAAGAGCTTCCAAGAGCAAGCATGTATAGGCACACATCAAAATATGTACCCGTGTCAGTCGCTCGCCACTTAGATTTGTTAACTTATGCCGACTCATTGTGGGTAAAGTTGCTAGTTTCTACTGAAGACCAATTGTACCCAAGCTGTATGTTTTCTTGCATTCTTTATTAATGTAGTTGCTATGCTATTTCTTCCATTTTTTACTTACACTGCCTGCCGATGCTTAGATGAATTACATTTTCTTTTCTTACAATCCATGGAAACAAGAGGAATTTAGACGGAATTCTTTGTCACCCTATTCTCCATTACGGCGTTTGTATCCAAGCTAGCTGAGCCTACCGGGAGATCCTCTTCTCAAAAGATTTATTGATTTCGAGCGGGATTAACTTATCCTTTAAATGAAACGACCTAAGGTGCTAGTCTCCTGTGTTAATTTCCATTCACCATACCATTTGAATCCCCACATTTCTGACTCTCTCTCCTCTAGACAAGGATCGACTAATCATGGAAAGGGAAAGTTTGCACGCCTCTTTTACGCTCGTCATTCGCACCCTTTGTACTTATTCAGCCTCTGCTAAAAAATGGGGATTTCAGATACCAACAATACCCTACTGTAGTTCACTTTTCTTCCTTCTTACAAAGCTTTGATTCATTATGGGATCGATGATTCAACGACTTTTAGTGATGTATCCAACGTTTAGCAACGCCCATTAAATTGAAGTATCAAAAACGTTGAATGATTAGATATTTTAAATCTAGATTGAAGTTTGCTGAAGTAATGAATCAAACTGACCAAATTTTAAATGTATCCTGAATTAAACTGGTGTAGTATAGTTGGTAGTGTTTACGGTATCTCGCAACGAGTGGTAGTTATTTTTTTGTCTACGCTTTGAATGTGCTTTAGAAGGTATGACTAATCCGTTGTCTCTCAGCGTCTTTCTATTTGCACCCAACTAGGAGAGCAATCGGCCCGTTTTGTGTATCCTGTGTAAAGACGATTTTTGATTTATTTGTTCGCCCTGTCAACCCCCTCCAACAAACAGCCAATCAATTTTCGCGACGGGTGTCCGGGCCCCCACATGCAGACTTCCTCCCGTTAGCCAAGGCTCAAGATTCCCCTCGTGTACGAGGGAAGAACGTCGTTTGCGTGTTGTTCCCCTTCTCTGAGATGGTTCATTTCTGTTGCAGAGAAGCGGCCCTGAACCGCCACCTTTGACCTCTCGGTCCGCTCCAGCAGCCTCGCCATCGCTAGGCACTTCTTCGGTGTCTCCCATGGCCGTGTTCAGCGCCGTTCTGGCCTCGCGCCAACTCTCGGCCTCAAACACCCGCAACCCCCGAGACCAATTTTCCTGTATCTTTTGCACGAAGACCTTCTCGACCGGGTGGGAATTGCGTCGTCATCTGCACGCCCACGGAGACACGCGCCCATTTCGATGCCCTTACTGCCCACACCGGTCCAACTTCAAGCACAATCTCAAATCCCATATTCAGATGGTGCATCGAGGCATGCCCTTCTCTTTCAGGGTGGAGAACACCCCGCCATTCAAGTAGTAACTCGGGTATATGGGTACATTTGCCTGCTGCCCTTGGACCCCCCCCCCCGTCCAACTGGGTAGGAGTCGGATGAGTGGGCACCGACACTCCTAATCATCTGTGTACACACGTATACGACAGTTTCGTAAGGCAACTTACATTGTGTGTTTGTTATGTGTGTAAAAGTCTAGAAATAATTTTACGATGCATATTTACATTACATTGTACGGTAAGATAATAAATTGTGTATAGATGTACCTATATGTGACAATACGGTATAACTTTCAGGACATAAATAAATTTATGTTATGACTTAAAGTAACTTCAGTAAATTTGTGTCTATCGTATTATTGCCAATAATCGAACACTAACTCATAATGAAAATTCCTTTTATTCTTTCTTTTTGAACAAAGGCCAAACGACCAACATTTATCTGATTGAGAAACTCCTGTGACCTCTGACATTGACTGGTTTTTGTGTGAACTCCTTTTGTTCGTCGATGCTAACTAACCTCTTTTCGTGGAGTAATTTAAAAAAAAAACAAAAACAAGATTAGACCCACAGTTACGGAAAAGGCTAGAACTGTAAACCCTGGGCATTTTTCAGTCCTAAAAAAATCTGTACCTTCTTTTCCAGGAATTGTATGTACTCTATTGCGTTCAAACTGTTTCAGTATTTGTTTCTTTCAATAAATTTATATTTTTCATCGGTTTATTATCCTACAGTTTTGTTGTCAATCGATTCTTGAACCCCTTTGCCGTAGCTGCGTTGTTCCTGCAATCTTTTTTATGGGATCTTTTTTTTCGATCGTCCACGGAAAGTGGGAAAAGGCAATCTTAGTTCTCTATCTTACTTCTATCTTCCTCATATGTTCTCAGTTCTCTCTTCATTGTTCCTTATTAATGAGTGTTTGTCACTCATTTCCATCAGGCAAATATTAAATACGTTCGGTTATATACCAATGGTTGGATCTCACGTTAATTTGTAGCTCTTCTGAGAAATGACTCATCTTAAATGATTGCAGATCGCTGGTATAACCGCTACCATTAAAAAAAAGTTTATTGGTGACCAATTATTAAAATTTAGCTCTCTCTAAACAACAAATGATTAAGGACCCAATTAGATATTTAATGTGCATATTTATTAATAGAGTTTTCCGCTCCAAATAGTCCTTTGGCCTAGTTTGTCGGTTGAATCTGGGTAAAGGAAATCGCGGTTAATTGCATGGAAGACCAAAAGAGGGTTGAATGTAAACAACAATCGGATCAATCCTAGACAACGAGCCCCTGAGAACACCATTCCAAATTAATGCCCCCCCCCCCGAAGAAATTTTAATCCTAGAAGATGACCCCCTAAATTATCAATCATAGTTGATGACCCCCCAAGAAACCTATTGGTATATTTAAAAAATAATCGGCCAATAACTTTTATTAAAGAAAATGTTACACAAACATTAAACAAACGCAATTAAACTGTAAAAAAATGAAAATATTAATCCAAAGGGTAAAAAAAGAGAAATATGATGGCAGAAATTTTTCAAATCCACTCAAACCGAATCAATCCTGCCGTATAGGTTAGGTTAGGTTATTTGGACCTAACCTAACCAATACTAACCAAATACAAGGCCTAGTAGCATTTTTATTTATTTTTTAATCTTAATCTTATTATCAATTATTATTAATATAAAAAAATCTTAAGTAATGACCCCCTTGAAAGATCATTCCTAGATACTGACCCCCAAAAGATCATTCCTAGATACTGACCCTCCAAAAGATCTTTCCTAGATACTCACCATCCCTAAAGATCATTGCTAGATATGGAACCCCCTCCCCCAAAAGATCATTCATAGATACTGACCCCCCCCCCCCCAGATCATTCTTAGATACTGACACCCCCCAAAGATTATTCTTAGATACCCCCAAAAGATCATTCTTAGATACTATCCCCCCCCCCCCTCCCAAGATCATTCCTAGGTAATGACCCTTCCAAAACAATTATTCATAGATAATGACTCCTAACATAGGCTAGGGATCGTTGTCTAGGATTGATCCCATCAATCTTGGAAAGTGATACAATAGACTACGCAACATTTTTCAGAAGTCATCATTATCACCTTTTTCCCCTACAATTTTGGGTCGGATCAGGATTTTTCGTTAGATTTTAGCCGTTTTTGACTTTTTTAAAGTTAATTTCTAGGTTACGTTAGTTTATATAAGTTTAATAACTATAATTACTTAAGTTGAAAGAGGTTTTAGAAACCTAAAAATATCTAAAATCTAACAATAAAAAAAAACAGGCTAAAATATCGTGGGCCGCTCTCCTTGAAAATTTCTACCACCCATCATTAGTCGAGGGCGACTCGACATCTCACTATGTCGGTCGGTCGGTCCCCGTTTTGCTTCTTTTTTTGTAATAACATTTAACTATTCGCCAGATTCTAACGAAATTTGAAACCCTTATGTTGTTTTACATTCTTTTTGAATGATATAATTACCAAGGTCCTCCCAAGTTTAGTCCGAGAATTATTGAAAGTTTTGAAGGTCGTAAGGTCATAAATCAGAATAAGTGAGACCACGCTACTTTTTGGTCAGCAGACCTTGTTTTTAAGTACAAATTGGTATTTCATATCGATGGGCTGTTGTTTGGTTGCATCTCCACCAGTCTTTATTTATTCTTTTGAACTTCGTTCACACCATAAATATTCCTTAGTAGTTCCTCACACACCTTTACACTTCAAGCATCCGCCTCAAATTGTCCATTTCTTTACCACCTCTAGATCTTTTATTCTCCTACCAAACCACAGTCTTGACCCCACCATCATACTCAGGAAGCTTCTGCCCCATTCCACGCACCCATAGCATTTACTGACAACGCTTCGATCGCCCCTATAACTTTCTTACCCTTTAAGACCTGATAGTCTCACTCTGCTTGATATGTACCACTATCATTAACTATACATGATTGACTCATTAATCATACTTTTCCCCTTTTTTTTAGCTAGTTGTCTCAGTGCATATATTTGATCTACGCCCCCTGCCCGCTCTAAACACCCCTTGCTCATCCCCTATCAATACACCAGTTATCCTAAAACGTCCAATCGGAAATTTTTTCATGCACACCTCGCTCAGCAGACATCCCCAATATAGTTCTTGCATTCACCTTTCTACCCTTATACAGTAACGTACAAACAGATGAGAACACCTGTATTTATATCGCATCTTCCATTACTTTTGCCAGAGGAAATCCAAGATTTCCAAAATTGGTATATGATAACAAACAGGTATAAACTACGTCTGGGTGAAGGTTGCGCAAATTTGGATGAATAAAACGAAAGTAATCGGCAGAACACACAATTTACTAGAAAAGTTGGTGTCCAAAATGATCCTAACGACAACGAAAACGAATTGCTATTTGAATATAATGATTCAAAATTTCACTGGTTTACAAAAAAAAAATGAAGCAAGCATGTAAATAGGTGGGTTTTATTTATTTTTATGTGCTTAATTCAAAATTTTAAAGTTTTGCTCTATCGCCTCTAGTTTTGGTTTTTTTTTGTTATTTTGCTTTCATATCCCGTTTTTTTATTATCATATGTTTATTTCATATATTAAAATGGCATATTACAGAACAAACAAAACAGAACTAAATATTACTATTATTTGAGTATAAGGATATAGTACTACAGACAGTCAGAACTGAGTCTCTTTGGACGATCTGTTGTACTTTGCCTCCGGGATGTCGCGCAGGACTTCCAGCAGAAGTTCCCATCATGCTGGAGTTCCACTTGCCTTGGTAGTTGCTCTCATTTCATCTTAGCAATATCTTGTTTGAACCTTTCTCCATGTTCGTCGCTAATTACACCGAGGTTCTGGGAAAGAAGTTGAGGTGGCAGTGGATAAAGTGAATCTTCATAGATATTCGGTGCCCTGATAACCTTACAACAATTTATCGACACGCTCTTGGTAATCTAGTGCCTGTATGTTATCAAGGAAGCCACAGGAGACTGACTTAAATGCTTCCCACGCTCTCAGTTCCTTCAAGGTGATCTCGAATCCCTCATCTTTCAATACCTCCCAAATCTGAGGTCGGACCCAGATGCTCCCCTTGAGCTTAAAACTGAGAGCTGGGAAGAGAGTGCAGAGGCGTTGGAGGGCAGCGCAATCATTCTACATGACCTTCAGGAAATTCTTCATGAGGCCAAGAGGGGGAGAAGCACCTTGTTCATGTCAACCAGAGAGTTCTCCTGGAAAGTGATCCCCAGGCACGAAACTCCTCTTAGACCCCCAGTCCTTCTTCTGGTAGTGCTAAGACACAGCCCAACATTCCCAGAGACAGATGAAGCAGCAGTAAGTACTTTGTGAAGCCTGCCTGCATACCCATAGGTAGCCCAATGACATTGATGTCCCTGCAGAGGCTCTACTGGTTCTGCTGATAGTTGTCATCTTCCAGACTGAGCTCCATATTGTCATATGACTCCTTCCAATGAACTGATTAGCCAATCGGAGTGCTGAGGTATTTATTCCCAGGCTTCGCTTAGAATACTATGGAAAGATACCAATCTGAGCGATTGTGTGAGAAGCCAAGAGGGGTGAACAGGCCAAAGGCATCTGTGCATTTACACAACCTGTTTTCCACGTCGAATCATGGGGCGAGCTCCACTGCTTCAGGCGGAATGCCAAGAGCAATGTCATTCAGTTCTTCCCGAGTGACTCAGTGAGACACTGTCACTTGCCCTTCAATAAACAGAGACATTGTCTTCAGATGAGAACGATTTGGCAGAATTTCCTTTAGAAGACATCTGATGAAGGGTGAAGATCCTTATCTCTTGAGGGTTTGGGGACAAATAGATCGTCAATGTGGTAAACAGGTCTCAGCTTAGAGAAGGTTGAGATAATTGATTTTTTTTCTGAAAGAAACACTGAAACTAGTAATATTTGGTAGACAAAAAATAACATCATCTGCGTGGCTTCGTGATTCTCTCCCTATCATTGGGACAGCAAAGTTGAAGGCTGCATTCTTGCCATTCCACCATGTTTTTAGATCATTGTAGCAGGGCTTACAGCAAATGTGTAGGGTTCATGGGCTTGGCTTGTCTTGATCTCCAATTTTACAGTCGAAAGAAAGAAAGAAGAAGTTCGCAGGAGAGGAGTAATTGTTCGACGCTGTGCAAATGTCTTCATTCATCTTCCATGCTCTTATCCGGATCCTCGTTCATCGTCCCTTTAAATGCTTCATTTGCTGCTTCGTACTCTGGTTAATTCACTCATTTATCTTTTCTTTTCGCCCCTTTGTATGAATTTATCCGCATTTCACTGACATTCTCATCTGCACTATTAAGCACGTTTCACATCTCAAATATCAATTATGTAAATCAGTGTTTCCCAACCTCTTTCGCCCAGGCCCCACTATAACTTTCCAGAAAAAAAGTATGCCCCACCGGTGGTTGAAAAATTTAAAAAATATAACTAATTTTGATATTGTAATCTTAATTATTAAGTACAAAAGAATCTAACATATTTATTGACTACAAAAGAATAAGTGAATCACTTTAGTGTCCATCACAACTTACCACAGATGGTAAATCAGCTAATGAACTAATTTTTATCGCACTTCATATACCTGTTGGTTGCCAAGTTGCAAAGTATGATTACGGCAACTTGTCTCCTGGTAGGCAGTCAACAGAGGGGCTCTTAAAAAAAATGAAAAATTGCAATTTATCAAACTTCTAAAAAAAAGAAGAAGATATCCGGATGCTCATAGTCAACGGCCACGCCTCAGCAAAGTTTTCCCAGCCTCCACGTTTGGGAATCACTGATGTCAATGGTACCATGCGAGAATATGTCATGTGCATGGAGAAAAAAGATGAAAGGAAACAAATCAATTTAAAAATATGGGGTAATAAGTCTCAGGCAGAAATTGAAAGCTATTATAAATCGTTCTTAAAAGCGTCCAAATTCAATGAAGTAGGTTAACTTTAGAAATAAAACCACATAATCTTGAGGGTTGTCTTCATTTTCTGACTCGGTACCTTTCGGCTTTTGTACTTAAATTTCTGCACGTTTTTTGCTTATTGTTATGGACTTTTTTAACACGTCTTAATCCCTGGAATAAGCGTGTTTCTTTTTTTTTGGGGGGGGGGTCACTTTGGTATACGCCTTCGTTACTCTTTCAGCTTCGGAATCTAGTCTTTGGGGTGGAGGGGTTACCAAATTATTCCGAACACCGTCACCATAGTAACCCCAGTAGCCTACCCTAGCCTAACTCCCGCTCATTTTTAGACGGGGGTGACTCTTACATCTCACTATGTCAGTCGGTCGGATCCCGTTTTGCTTCTTTTTTTTTGTATTGGTAATAACATTGTAACTATTCGGCTGATTCTAACGAAATTTGAAACCGTTATGTTCTTTTACATTCTCTTTCGAGTAATATAATTGTCAAGGTCCTCTCAAGGTTACTCCGGGAATTATTGGAAGTTTTGAAGGTCGTAAATCAGAATAAGTGAGAGCACGCGACTTTTGGTCAGCAGACCTTGTTAGATCTCCCTTAACTTCGACGCTTTCTTGACGCACTCTCATGTATACTTTCTGCCGCAGATGCTATCATTTGTTTCGTCGTTTGTTTAACAAAAAGTGGCGGCAGCATTGGTTTCGATGATAGCTCTTTGTCGTGCCTCTTTTATTACTCATTTATGTCTTACAAAATCCATTTTTTTCATCGGAGTATTTATATATGAATCGGTTGGTAGCTCTTATATTTTTTGAGGCCAAATTAACTTTTGTTGTTTCTCTTCGATCGCACGTTATTTTCTTCTTTGCTTCGCGTCGGCGCAAACATCTAGCTTCTTTGGTCTTTAATCGAGAAATCATATAACCATGTGATCATTTCTTCAGTGGATTTTTCAAGTAACTTCACCTCCCTTTGATATTTCCCCTCCCCCTATTATGTTTAGGATGTTGCTTTTGTCTTGTTCCCATATTGCAGTCAGTTCCCAAAAGACGAAGAGAGTAAATCACTGTTGTCTGTCTCTTCAGAATGACGTCACCACTTCGACAACGAGACCCGCCCACGCGTCAAGCACCCACGCTGGGGGGTTGTGGGAGTGCTCCGTTTGTGGGCGTGGCTTTAACCGTCACTGGCACTTGAAGAGGCACTTAGCCACGCACCTGGCTGTCAAACCGTACTGCTGTCCCTACTGTCCGCACGCCTCCAACATAAAAGCTAACCTCACCCTTCACATACGTAAAATCCACCAGGACAAACATGCATTCACGTCTCTGGCAAACGCCTTTACCTGGTGAACGACACCAGGAAACTCCCCGCCCCACCCCTCCCTTACTACCTGTAAGTAAGAGAGAAATGGGAAAGTGTGTATACTGCAAATCCGTGTAAGGAAACTTCCCCTGTCTCTATAAATAGATGTGTTTGTGTAAATTGTTTACAAAAGGTCGTTTTAAGAGATTACGTCGGGGTCGAGAATGGGACCTTCATGGCGGGTTTCTCTACAGCCTGATTGGTACGCCCAAACCTTCTATCGGTTTTATAGATCCCCATAAAAAGATATTATTTTCCATTTTAGCGTTGCATTCTGGCGGCTCCAACGAGGGCAAAGACATCGAAAGTTTAAAAAAAAGACATCTTGAGGCTAATTTGAAATAAAACAAAACAAAAACACAACTAACAATAACAAAAAGGAAGGACTCATTTAATATATATATATATATATATATATATATATATATATATATATATATATATATATATATATATATATATATATATTATATATATAGACGCCGTAGTCCACAGAAATGGATTTCGGGCCATATTTATTTTTCTTTTTTAAAGGTTCCTTTGATAAAGAAAGTGAAGTAGAGTTTGGAAGTGCTTTGAAGCTCTGTTTCCGTTTTCCTATGGGGGTTCTCTTGAATTTGTTGGTCCCTCGCGTGCAATACAGGTCTCGTCGTTTTCTCAAGAATATTTGAGGCAAAGACTATCATGTCGGTTTGATTTGGTCGTTTATATGTCATTAATAAAGACCAGACGACTGTAGACCACATTTCCGTGTGTAAGGAAAAGGCAACACATTGTATAATGTAAAGGCAGCGAGGGTTATGAAAGGAAAATACAATAAGGGCTGTGTGTGGAAAAGGCAACGAGTTATGAAAGGATTAGGCAATGTGGATTATGAAAAGGAAAAGGCAATAAAGTTGTGTATGGAAAAGGCAGTTTAGAAATTAAGGAAGGTCGTAGAGACATGATAATTAATGTAAGCTGTGGTTATTTTAGCTTGTTTTTACCACCCATTGTCACTGTCTGGTGCCTATCTCTGTGAGGCTCTACATTTAGAAGTGGGGTCCGAATCCCTGCCATTAATGTAAAAACCATGTAGCAATTGCCTACCGGTTACCAGCGCTCGACCTAATTAATCTTCGGTTGTAGATGTCTTTCGAAGGACCCCTCCCGAGCCTAGTGGCAAAGCGTTGGATTTTTAGCGTCTAGGTGTCGGATTAAATCTCTGCGAGAGCGGACGCAAAATTTCAGCGTGTGTGAGGGAAGGGCCGTATATTGGGGGAGGGGTTGTTCCAATCCCCGCCGGGAGAGTGCTTCACTCATGCACACGTCAGCACGCATATAGCCAATCACAACATCGCTGCCTTTCCCCTTTCCATCCAATCCTCTACCCCTCCACCCCACCCCCGTGACGTGTAACAGGCGCCGCCCCCAACGAAGGCTGAACAGAACACGAGCGAACATTAGTGTCTTCGGGATTGCCAGCTATCCTTATTCTGATCTTTATGCTAATCTCATTATCTGATTGAGGGAATTTTGTCCATGGAAGATTGCTGTTTTGTTCACGAATTGACGAAAATCAGTTGACAACCGAGATTAGACAATGATTGATCCTAAACCAGGGGCAAGGGATAAATTATAGATCTTCTACCATAATCACAGAGGCGACTGTGAAAAAAGAAAAAGAATCAAGTGTAATGTATGGCTGGGATAGTTTTATTTTAAAAGTTCTAAACCGACTATGTGAAGAAAAGGAACACGCGTGACAAATGCAGTCGTCAGATATTTCAAGTTAATCAAAAAGGTCAATTTTTCGGTTTTTTACCGGTTTTGAACTGTCGCCACCCATATCTTCGATAAATTTGTGTGTATCATCGACAGAGTGAAAGGTGGGCTGACTACCGACTTCTCAAAATTGAGAAGCAAGAAGTTTTGCTCCTCACACAAAGCTCGCAACCATACACCACACGAACCACGTTACAACAATTTCACTCACCCCTTCATAAGGGCCAACCATCTATTACTAGTTTTGCTGAGCTTTATCGGGAAAAAACTTTGAGGGTCAAAAGGAAGTTCAAAACGCATTGTGACTTCTATTGTTTTGGAGGTAACATTTTATTGGAAAAATTGGACTACATAAAAGTTCATTAAAAGAAGTGAAGTTTGGTATATGGCTCATGAAAATATATAGTTCCGTCTTTTGAGCATAGCATATCACATTTGATCGAAAGCGTAAAAGTGACCACCTTCCCCTAATATATTTTTATCCTTGAAAAAGGACAGGACGATTTCTTAAACGGTCAAATGAGTATGTTGAAGCCATCTTGCGGAAAAATTCTTTGAATGGTCTTTATTTAGAATATCTCATTATGGGTTAGACAATTTGAATGGCATCTTTTTAAGGTTCAATTGCTACGCGCAGCGGTCCATCGGTAATTGGCAAATGCAATCGGAAATGTTCAATGTGTTTTCTTGGTCTGAGTTCAATCATTATGACCTTTCTGGTCAGCGACTGACCCAATATATATGGAAATATTAACATTATATTTAGGTCCATCTATATGTTACCATGCAACTCTTCATATTATTATGTATATACATATAGTCATTCTTCGTTATCCACATTAATACAATTGTTTATGGAGAAAACACAAGAAATCTCAATGCACAGTTCAGATTATTTATGTGTGTATATTTTAATATGTACAAGGATCCTTCTAACTGGGGCACATCCTTTAAAAAAAATAATAACTTTTGTCTTTCTTGTGTGTGTTCCTCTTCTGTTTATTCAAGTTTCAACCGTTACTGAAATACGTGTATATTGTATACTTTATAAATGTGCAATCTATTATTCTCTAAGGTATTGTTGATATGTGATGAAAAGCTAAGAGTTTTTCGTATGACCTGGCTAGTCAATTTATTCTATTCAAAGAGTTAATGATAATCTTCCCTAGTAGTTTGATACCATGTGTTTCATGTATGTGTCATGTGCTTTGCCATTTTTTTTTTATTCAGAACACTTTATTAATGTGTATTCATGAAAGGTATTAAAACCTCTCTTTAATTAATTATATCAAATGACTTAGCTGTTTGCGAATATTTGAGAGCATGCGAAGTGATGCTAATAATATTGCTTCTTTGTTTTTCTCTCGTTTTACCAAAGAATGATAGATGAATATTGTGCCCTGACCTTGATCAAAAGTATGATTTATGACCTCTTTTTTTCATATTGGCATGCATCTTTACTCCATGGTAGCTTTCGTGGATTGAGGTGTATTGTTAGATCGAAGTTACCCACCCCTATTCATAAAAAACATTGAATTTACCCTTTATTTGGGGGTATTTGCTGTAAGATGTTATCTTTGTTCTGAATGTAGATCATTTAAAAGAAAATTATCTTCTCACTGGGTGTTTATTTATACCTTTCCGTATCGAAAGCACTCTTTACCAAAGGATATTCTGTATATATTTGAAGACAAAGTGATTTATGCTATATATCCATGCAGACGGTTCGGAAACAAAGTAACTGACCTAAAAAATGAAACTGACTGAGGAAATCCTGGTTTCGGATATTTGGTTCCTGAAAGCCCTTTCCAAAAACAACCATTAACAGAACATGCAGGTGCAAGAAAGTAGCCTGAACATTTGGGAAAACAAATGTTTGATACTTGGATTAAGCTGAAATACGTAATCATGCATCATTATTAATAAGAATATATTTAATGAATGTTTGCTTACGCTCAGCTACTCCGACCAAACATTAAATTTTCAGTGCACATGTTTTGCTTTTTGGTACCACTGTGTTTCTGGAAATTAGAAATCAAGCTATTTATCCCGTCCTTTCTATTCACTTGTTTCTTATATATTCCTCACCCCCTTTTTCTTTGGTAAGCGAACATGCTCTCGTTGGCTTATACTTATTTTCTTTTCTCTCACTAACTAAATTATCGAACTTTGAAACTTTTAGTGTCGTGCTTGGAGGCACTCTCCTCGTTCACATGCGTATTTTACCTTATTTTTTTATATTTTGCAATTAGTTGAAGATGTATCTTAACTTAAAAATGCAGTCTGATACAAATCTGCAAACGCGAACAAAAAGAATAAACTTTCGGGGTGAGGGGGGCTTGTAAAATTCAGCCTTCGCTGTATCAAATATTCAAGTAAATGAAAATATCTGATTAGCTCCGATATTTTACTGATAAAAGCAAAATATTAAAACAATTTTGGTGTCTTCTAAGCAAGTGGACCCTACAAATAAGTCTGGAGTTTGGTTGTGTCCTTAACAAAAAAAAAAACTGATCAACCTAACCATGACCAAATTTGGCTAAAAACCTTCAACTCCAGACAAGCCCAACCTCCTGCATAGCTGTTCTTTCGATATCATATTCGTTTTCTGTTTGCAGGAAGTTTTCAACACACCGGAACCCATCTCAAATACTCCATCCGGCTCAACAAGTGGTTCGGATGGATTTTTTCGTTGTTCGATATGTTCAAGGGTGTTCACAAGATACTGGTGTCTAAAACGTCATCTGGCCGTTCACTTAAACTTCAAACCCTTCCAGTGTCCCTACTGTATATATAATTCCTCGTTTAAGTCTAAGTTTAACGAACACATCAAACGCCATCATCCTTTATCACCTATCCCAGAAGTTGAACTTGATGTGTCCAAGTATCTACCAATATAATCAAAGATTTAAACTCATTGCTAAGCATCTTTATTGTTAGTGTTATTTCAAGTTAGATTATCGTTAAAATTCAAGAAGTTGGGTTTTTTTTTTCAATGTCTGTATTTTGAAGTATGAATTTCGACGACCCACAAGTTACCTTGGAAAATTTTATTAAACTCCAAACCCCTCAAACGTGAAGTAATTGCTTGGTTAATGAGGAGCTTACATTATTGACGTTGAAAACCACTGAAATATCGCGTGGCAGCAGCCTACACTCAATTCTAGGCAGGCAATGCATGCATGATTTTACACGTGGATTCTGATATTCCTCTTCTCCTTGTGATAGCCACCTGTGTTTTCTCCCAACTTTATTTTGCCAGAGTATATTGATTGTTCGTTTTGTGGGTGAAGAAGGGGTAAGGCGGACAACAAAAAAAATAATACCCAAATAATGATGAGGGGGGGGGGGTGTACAAATTGATACACAAGTGTACAGACACTGACTTGATCTCTGTCAAGTTATCAAAGGGGTGTTTTGGCAATTTTGGAAATGCCTTCTGCTAGAAATGTTTACTTTTCCCTCTTAACGCTGTATGTTGTGTCTTCCCATACATTGTACCTCCGCTGTATGGATAGCATTGTCTTTCGAGGTACTTCTATTCATCGTAACTTTCTCCTTCTTTTGTCGTAACATTTTAGTCGTTACAGACTGCAAAATTTTCACTCTTACATTTCAAAGTTTTCCCTATCTTGCCCTTCACCCGAGAATAGCATTTTACCCCATAAAATACTTTCAATGACTCGCGCAAATTATTCTCCAAATCTACCCTTTGCCCTTAATTTAAAACCTCTCGGATACCTTCTTGCTTCTATCGCCCACTAAGCCAGGCAACTATTAATGGAATTCCCGTCTCGTCGATAAACTCCATCTTCCTCTATCATCCATTTGTATTTTCCCCGGGAGACTTTTCTCCACCGCGATGTGTTGCGCAGAAGCCTAAGGCACCTTTTCCCTATTACAGGCCTCAGGGAACGCCGAAAGGTTCCAATCACTACTGGCTTCACGTCTTGCACCCTTATCTGGTTCACAACAGCCCTTTTGCTTACCTACTGACCCACCTCCCGCCGGCTCCACTCAACCTGTCTGCACCTACTGCGGGAAAATGTTCCGAGGACGTAACTGGAAGCAAGATTTGGGTCGCCACGTTTTGATCCATACGGGGGAGAAGCCTTTCCATTGCCCATACTGTCCCCATCGAACAAACCGTTCCTGCAGCCTCCTCTCTCACATCCATGGGATTCATCTTCGCCAACCGAAGAAATTGGCCTAGCTCGAAAGCACTTCTGAGAAAAGTGGGTTTGCCTTTTCCTCACTTCTCTTCTTTCAAAATTATAAAATTTTGATGCCGCAAAAATTGGGAATGTATTTTTACTGGTGCCTGATGGAGTACACCGACATTCTGTTAAATTTCCAAATCACATCCGATAACTGTGCTCAACTATGCTGTTTTTTTTAATCAATTGCTTTTCAAAACATTTTCTAATTCATCCACGCGGATTTGAAGGAATGGAATTCGACTTGACTGGTGAAAAGGAAATGAAATCCGCTTCCATTAAAGATTGCTGATGAGGAGACGCGATTGCCCTCTCTCAAGTGAAAGGCGACACACGGGCGTTTTAGTGCTTTATTTACATATAATTGTAGATAAGTGAATGTAAAAAATAATTACACAACGGAAAAGCACAATAAGATATTATTTAGTACAAAGTTAAGGTGGCCGCGAAAAAAATTCGTTCGTGCCGGCACAGTAGACGAACAATGTCACAGCGATTGACCTCAATTACTATGGAAACCAAGAATCTTGATTGGACGTTATTGTTGACTTTTGATGAGGCTTGCAGTAAGAATGAGACTCAATATTGGAGGGGGAAAACTCACGTTTGGTGACGACGGTAGAGGATTAGTTAGGTGAGACTGCTCTGACATGGAGGGGTCGTCGGGGAACTAAATAATGAGGGCAATTAGGCGAGAAGATTGACTGGGCACAGCATCGCCGTGAGGAGGACGTCAGTGAGGGATGCGAGGAAGGCCTGGCCGCAGACAAGGAGCTGCCCCTATCCAGAATCCTGTCGCGACAACTCTACCAATTAGATAGAATAATGCCATGATAGTCGCCTCACTTCCGTGGTTACAGTGGATGGTATTCCCCGTGCGCAGAGTGGGGCCTTGTCCCACCAGGTCAGCGTGGATACCGTCTTCTGAAGCGACGAAACCCATGGTCGGATTAAACGAGAACTAGTTAAAATAGGACAACGCCCCCACCCCCTTGAAGATAGAGAAGATATATAGCCGCAGCTTCTACAGGTATTTGGGGCCGGCCGGGATGGCACAAAGAAAACGAGTCATCGCAAAGATGGCAACAAGCTAAACTCAGCATTTCATCCTGTAGTTTAAAGGTTGATAAATCGGTATCATTATCGGATAGGTTTATTTCTAGTCCATTTAGAACTGTATCTCATTGTGATTTGCATCAGATGGTGCGAATCGGTGGTCAAAATCTACAGCAATTCTGCTTTTCAATTCTATATCGACTTTTTTCCACAACCATGTTCAAACTTGAGGGTCCTCTCGCACGATCTGCATTTCTTGAAACATTGGTTTTAACCGGGGGGAGGGGGTCAGGGTCATTTTTGGCTTCGGTGTCCTCTTTCCATTTTTATAAATTGGGATCTCTTGAGTAAGAATCCTTATCTCGTATCCAATCGCCCCCTCACTTTATCTATTCTCCAACCCTTTCATTTTTTTTAGTTGTGTCCATTAAGGTTCTCTCGCACTTTTCTCCCATTTTTTTCATTATTTTCAATTCGTGTTTTTAATACCGCTTCTTTATCCACCCCCTTATAACCACTATAGGACTCTTCACTCGTAAATATAGACCAACTAATTTGACTCATCTTTTTCTCTATATCCACCTATGTCTGTCTATTGCGCCCACACACGCGAAATAACACGGGCGCCATCGTGAACGTATGAGTAATTGATTCCGCGTCTCTCTTCGTACCGAGGGTCTCGTCGAGCTTTCACCCTTATACACCCCCATCGCCCCATTTCAATTTATCCTTCTTGATAATAATGAGTTTCTCTTGGACGCACTTGCGTCAACCCTCTCCCCATCATGGAGTTCAACCTCGGGACAAAAGTCCCTTAACAAATTTAAACCTACCTCAAAAATAGCTAACTTGAAGTTCCAAAGTTAAATATTCCATTTTCCGTTTTCTAATCACTGAATGTTCATTCACCAAAATCTCTCGATAGGGACAAACCTCATATGTATTCTAAAAATACGACATCCATGGAACTAAATCAGGGCATTCTGTTAACAAGAGAAAATGTCCTTAATTTCAATTATGTTATATATTATAACTGTGCAAATCATAACTTTTAGTTATTTACAACCTGGCTATGGTTAAATAGTGATATCATCATGCAATTTTTTACATTAATAGACACACATTGAGAGTTTACTATAATATTTTTCCCTAGATTTATTTCACCCTCTGCAGGTGCTAACAAAGTTGATGCAGAGGTCTTATTTTCGTTGACTTATTGAAGGAATTGACAAAAAGTGTACATATATTAGAAAATTTGCGTCTGTGGGTGTACTTTTTTTAATAAAATAAATATGTGATGTATTCTTTTATTTAAAGAAATATAGGGTATAGAAGGGGAAAAGTGCAACGGAAATTGCTGCGATGGGCTCCATCCCTGATCTCCCCGTCGCTGAGAGTCGCCCCTTCCCCCTCCCGAGTCTACAGAACTCCTTTCGTACTCGCCACGTTACAACCTCCATAAATTCTAATTTGAAAATATTGGTAATCCAAACATTTTATGAAATAAATACTCAATAGAAATACTTGATAATTCACTGGTCGACAATTTTTGAAAAGTTGTGTGCTTCTTAAATGAGATCAGTTAATTCTTATGTATTTTCATGCACTGCATCCAAATATGACCTTGAAAAATGCTTATTGGCTATAAGTTTAAAGATACGTGGCATGTAATGTTTGATTATTTTATTATAACGTACAGTATGTGTAATTATGTTTTAAACTCTAATCCATATCCGCTCTCTGCCTCTTTGCTTGACGTTTATAAGTGTGCTGAAGAATCATCTCATGACAATGTCCAGCAATAGTCTGTAAGCATTGTTGTGCTCCATTTACCCTGGTACCGCTTTTCCATGGTTGGAATATCTTGGTGAAACCTTTAATATGTTCGTCACTAACTACCCCACAGTTCGCTGGGAAAAAAGTCTAAATGTGAGTCCAAAAAGTAGATTTTAAGTGACGTTACATTTTATGTTCTTGTAAGCCTTGGTGATGTTTTCCACCAATTCTTCCTAGCTTCCTTCTCTTCTGTTTCCGAGAAATCCTTTCGCCACTCACGTGAATGCTTCCCAAGCAGCTTTCTCCTCCACTCGAAGGGCTGATTCAAAGTCACCATCTTTAAGAAGCTCTCGAATCTGAGGACCAATGAAAACTCCCTCTTTTATCTTGCATCGCTCAGTGAGGGGAATTTTGATGTTAAATACTCGAATCCCTGACCAGATTTGCCCATAGCTTTTACAAAGTTTTTCATGAGCCCCAGTTTTATTTATAATGGTGGTAGCAAAATTTTGTGAATGATGAACACTTTTCATCCTAGGCTCCAATGATTCACAAGGTGTACTTAGTGTTTCCGCCCTGCAAGCCCATCCCTCACAGGAACTACAACTTTGAATCCGCCCTAAAAGCCCATCCATCAAAGGAGCAACAACCTTTAAGTCCGCCCTGCAAGCCCATCCATCACAGGATCAACAACCTTTAAGTCCGCCCTTTATCCGCCTTGCAAGCCCATCCATCACAGGAGCAACAACCTTTAAGTCCGCCCTTTATCCGCCCTGCAAGCCCATCCACATGAGCAACAACCTTTAAATCCGCCCTACAAGCCTATCCACGACAGGAGTAACAACCTTTAAGTCCGCACTTTATCCGCCCTGTAAGCTCATCCATCACAGGAGCAACAACCTTTATCCACCCTACAAGCCCATCAATCACAGGGTCAACAACCTTTAAATCCGCCCTACAAGCACATCCATCACAGGAGCAACAACCTTTAAATCACCACAGAGCTGCTATTGATATTCATCATATTTTATGCATTGCAACATATGCTTTATATTCTTATAAGTTTCTTTCATATGTGGTGCATAGCCCACAGGAACTGATGGTTCACTATTGCGGTTGTGCAACAAGACACCTTTCAGACTCGTTTTTGATGAATCAATAAACAGCCTCCAGTGTCTGGGTTCGTATTCGATGCCAAGTGCTTCCATCAGACCATTAATATTGTTGCAGGCCACTAAATCATCTTCCATTACGAAGAAATCGTTGAACTGGTGATGGCGGTCAGGAAATTTCGAAATTTTCACATCAGCTGCTAGAAGATCCCACTGTTGAAGACGAGAGCCTAGCAGCTCTGCCCCATTCTTGGGTAGTTGCAGATCCCTGGCAAGGTCATGGAGTTTCCCTTTTGTTATGAGATGTGGCCTAGAGGAGTGTGCTTCATCAAAATTTGGGTCACTGTAATCCAGCACTGTCATCCTTCTCTGCTTCCTCCTCACCACTTCCCTCATCTGACGCGAAGGATTCGGAAGTTGGTGCATCAGGAAGAGGTAGACCTTCCCCATGTGGAACTGGGCGAAGAGCTGATAGAATGCTTGGATATTCAATGGACTCCTTTTTCTTCTTTGACAAGCCCTTTTGTACTGGAGGTACCATACAGAAATAACAATTGTTGGTATGGCCTGTTGGCTCCCGCCGCGTCATTGGCGCAGCAAAAGGCATTCCTTTCCTCTTTCTGTTCAACCATTGGCGAAGGTTAGTAGCACAATTGTTGCAGCATATGTGAGGAGACCAGTTCATATCCTGGTCACCAATCTTACATCCAAAATATAGGTGATATGCCTTTATAACCATAGCAGTTATATGGCGCTTCAGTAATGCAAAGGTCACCCCACCACAAATGTAGCAGAAGTTGTGTGCCTTATTCACACAAGTACGAGGCATCTGAAAGAAGAAAACAACAAACAATTACAAGATAAACAGAAAGTTTATTCATAAATTTATTATAATAAAGAGCATCACAGCTTAGCAGAAGTATTTATATCATTCAGTAGGAAAATAAAATGAATATAAAATGCCTCACATGCATATCAATTGCTTGCTCAATAAATATTTATTATAAGTTTAAAAAGTGCTTGACTTGTAAAATCACCTACCTTTCATCCCAAATGTAAACTTGCACAGCACAATCACCTTCTATGACTGCTGGAACAATACTGAAGGGCAGTGAGACTGTGAGTTTGGTAAGAAACACACTGCCGCAAGCCTGTTGGAACCTTTTGTGACACGTAAGTGTATCTTGAAAAGTAGAGCTAACAAACAATTTTAACGATAAATGAGAGACCTAAAATTAGTTGGAAATTGCTACGCTAGTCTCGGAAGCATTTCGTTTGTGGACCAATATAACTGTTTTGGTGGTCGTTCCCAGTGCACCTACCTCCCAAATAAGGGATTATAGCGGCGCTAAAGTAGTTTGACTCTTTCGAAAAGTTTCCCCCCCCCCCACCATGCAAGTTTATCTATCTCATTTGGTTTCTTTAATCGACATTTCAGGGGTTTTGGTTAAGACTACGTAATGCTTGCCGAAAATTTAGTGTCAGACTGCTTTATAGCCGCACTTATCCAGGTCATTTGGGAAGTGCGCCCGGAAAGGACTATCGCCAACCATTAACAAGTTTAGTGATTTATGTTTGTTAACTGAATTGAACCAAAGGAATATCTCTTTCGTAGGAAGCTATTTTCCTCTCCTAAATAGTATTGAAGAAGGGAAAGGTATTAGTACTTAATTTATTTTGCCTTCAGTGGGATAATTTAGTTATGTCCACCCATTTCAAATTTTTATTTTATGTTGCGTACTTGTTTCTTCAATTAATTAAATATTCGAAAACACACTCCAAGTGACATATTGCTTACTTCGATAACCTCTGCTTGAAAATACATTCATCCATATCTTTCTTTCCGCAAAATATAAGTGAATGCTTGAGCAAAGGAGGATATGGTCGCCGCCTTGTAGAGACGAATGAGGGAGAGGCCTAAAATATAAAAAATAAAGTCAGCACTAAATACTGATGCCCAGAATGGAGGTCGCATTATAGACAGCCAGGTGCGCTCGTACAAAGAACACAGGCTCTCAAAGATAGGAACACGCAACTACTTACGGACCGCACTAATTGAATAGTGCAGCCACTGGATTGCGCTTATTCGCCCCTACCACTCCGTTAATCCATCCAATTTTAATTTCACCCTATCAATTTTCCAATAAAGGAGGGAGCGGATCAACGAGAAAAAGTTTCCTCCTTATTCCACCTTGTTTTGCCTTATTGACAACAACTCTACCCTTATTTGGGTGATTTTGATCCTCCAGGAAGATGGGGCGTTATATCCGTGGAATTTTGTCCAATCAAGGTTTATCCCTGGGGTGAAGACCCTCATCACCCCCCTTCCCCTATAAAGTCCCTCGATGCACACCTAATAATATCAGTCAAAAGTCCCTCTGTCAACCATCCTTTTCTTATACATATTCGTATAATCCACCATCGCACACTTCTAATACTTCTTGATTACAACCTCGCCTACATCATTCTTCATGCATATATTCCTCACTTATTTGTTTATTAGTCTATTCTTCTCACACTATTTTACATTGCACTTGCTCAATGGCCATCCGACACACTCTAATATCACACCCATTTTCCCATGGCCACCATCAACCATCATCTTCCTACTCTTTTCTGAATCAACTTTTACCCCCATTCCTACACATATCCCGTCAACGCCTTAATCAACATTTCTAAATCCCTCTTCTCCTTCTCACCTACACCCACCTCGTACGACCTCACACCTTACCATTCTTGATCAACCTCGCACTCCTTTTTCTCATCCTCACTGGTATTTCTCTCACCATACATAACATTTGAACAGCTTCGGCAACATCGCACCCCTTTCCCTCCCACCCCTTACAATATCAAACCATTCATTCGACCAATCTTTGACTCTAAAAACGCTCACAGCCTCACTTTAAAATTCAAAACTTTTCACACCATCCATAGGATTTCACACCTACTCCTAAAATTCTTGGAACCTGCCATGGCGCAGTCCTTCAACATGATCTTACCACCTCCAGATCTATACACCCAACATACACTCAACCGGCTGCTTCAACAAAAATTAGTTGATCCACATTTATCCTTCTTAAATTCCAATCAGAATTTGTCCACACCATTTGGCTACAACACTGGAGTTCTTTGCATTCACATTTTTTCCCCGTAGTGAGTGGTAGTCTCACAACATAACCATCTATTTTTCAGCATAGTCATTCCATAACAACTCAGTTAATATACCATATACTCAACTCTTTCCCATTTTCAAATCTTCCCCACCACTCATGATCTCTTACATAATAGTTTCATACCTGATACACACCGTCCTTTTTCCGCCCTCGAAGACACTCGTATTGAGATTAAGTTCCATATGTCTACTGGCATCATGCGGTTCGTCAAAGTAAGCTCGCTATCTACTTTTAAAGGAAATGCTGAGATATTCTAGAAGTTAATGGAGATACGGGGTGGAGCGCTCTCGGTGAGGTATTTTAATGCATTCAGACCTCAGGTATACATCTCTGCAGTATGGATGTAGTTGAGCCATAGCCATCGAATGACATATTCGGATTTTCCATATACATTTCATGTACTCGTGCAACGAACTGAAGAAATCCCTATATGTTGTTCCATTGTTCAGATACACAAGTGGAATTCGAAACAAAGTAAATATATATATATATATATATATATATATATATATATATATATATATATATATATATATATATATATATATATATATATATATATATATATATCAGGCATTGGCTTCGCCATTTCCCCCTACGGGGGTAGGTTGCGTTTCGTTACTAAGATTCAAATTTAAAATCTGTAAAAAAGCAGCCATGGTTAAATTTTTATAAATTTTCTGAACTTCGCCATTGTAATAATTTTAAAAAGGAACTCTAAACTCAATTTCCCCCCTTTTAAAATATCACGTTGCTAAAGTATAGTTATAGAAGATATAAAAATAAATTTTCTGAACTTCACCATTTGTAATTCTTTGGGTTTTAAAAATTCACAAAATTTCGATACTTAAATTTATTTCTGAACTTCACCATTTTGTTTTTTATATTATAAAAGAATTATTAGAAATAACTTTGATAAAAAAACATGTCATAACCAAAATAAGATTAAATTATAATTCAAATATGTACTTAAATAAACCCCCTTCTTAAATTATAGAGTTAGTGATGATATATATATATATATATATATATATATATATATATATATATATATATATATAGTAGTTAGCCTTTCCCTAGCAATATTTAAGACATCGTCCCACCCCGGATGACCTTACATTACCGACTGGTAACTTATGAGTACTGGAACTCTATAGACGAGATAGTCGATTTTCGGCCAGATGGAGAAGTAGATGAAAGTAGTAGCATGTGATAACTAAAGTGCATGCTGAGAATTAGGTATCGTTAAAGTGAATAGTTTTTCTCTATGTTGCAGGGAATGCAACCACGCCCCCCTTCGCAGCATAGCACTGAACCACCATTGCCATTCAGACCTTTCGGGTTCTCTCTGCCTTTTAGACCGAGCAAAGTGGCCTTAGGTCTAAGTCGCTTTTTCCAAGACGGAGGTCTCGCTCGGGCCGGCGAACGGTTTTGTACCGTCTGTCTGAAGGAGTTTCCAGGCCGGAACTGGAAGCAGGACTTGGCTAGACATAGACTCATCCACACGGGAGAGAAGCCCTTCATCTGCCCCCATTGTCCACACAGAACCAACCACAAATCCAGTCTCAGGAAGCACGTCATGTCCAGACATCCCAATCTCCAAATCTAAGTTTGAAGTATATTGATAGCATCAAGTGCATGTGTGTATATGTGTGTGTGTGCATGTGGGCGTGTTACTTGATACCTTCATTCTGACCCCCCCCCCCTACATGTACGTAAGTTGTTTATATTGTGTATAGTATAGAAATTAAATAATTACTTACAACAAGGGTACCTTTGAGTCACAGTACCGATCACCATTTGTCTATTTGGAATAGGAAATTATTGACAATGGTAACGTTGAGTCACAATACATATTACCATTTGCCTATTTAGAATTGGAAATTCTTGGTAATGGTAACTTCGAAACACCGTATAGATTACCATTTGCCTATTTGGAGTCGGAAATTCTTGTCACTCTCTCTTCCAATTCAGACCACATTTCCCATTTGAATGACTCAGGATATCTCAGCGCCACGAAGTTTTTGAAGTTTAAATTGAACTTTTACTAAGCCTGATTCTGGTCACCCCTCCTACCACCTCTTTCGCGACCATTAAACCATTAAAGGTCTCTGGTTTCAAAATTAGGACATGCATGACTTGTAAACCAAAGATATTCTTTCAAGATGACCCTAAGAGGTTTCTAAGTCGCTAGATTAACTACGCTCATAATCCTGATACAATTTATCGAGTCGGTGTCTTAAATACTTTTTAATTATAACCTCACTAATTTTTTCCTGATTAAGATAAAAAAATATGTATTGAGATAAAAAGTTATTCGCCCTCAAACTTTTTTTATTGATACCTTTTGAGTGTGCAGGTTTTATCTAAACCGGACAAAATTAGTCATTCAAAGTACTAAAGAAGTGAGCCACCCTGTACACCGTGACGCTAGAGGCAAGGATAGTTATGATTTCCCTAGTAATAATCCTGTTTGCTAAGAGGTAGAAATATCATTCCTAACCGGATGCTTTGAAAAGGTTTCCGGAATTCAGGATTCAGTTATAGGTCATTTTTTTAGAAAGGATATTATGGCAGATCGTTCTACAATGTTACAATTTCCCCCATCCCTACCAAACTTCCTTACCTTTTCACACGTTCATCAGCGATCAAGTTTAAGGTCTTAATTACCGTGGGGCATCCACCACTGATCCATGTGTGTACCGTGATGGCATGGTTGGGATTTCCCCTGGTCATCAGCGATCAAATTGTAGGCCTTTATTACCGTGGCGCATCAACCACTGATCCATCTGTGTACCGTGATGGCATGGTTGGGATTTCACGTGATCAGCAGCGATCAAGCTTAATGTTTTTATTACCGTGGCGCATCCACCACTGATCAATCTGTGTACAGTGATGGCATGGTTGGGATTTCCCCTGGTCATCAGCGATCAAATTGTAGGCCTTTATTACCGTGGCGCATCAACCACTGATCCATGTGTGTACCGTGATATAATGGTTGGGATTTCACATGGTAATCAGCGATCAATATGGTCTTTATTACCATGGGGCATAAACCACTGATCCATGTGTGTACCGTGATGGCATGGTTGGGATTTCACGTGGTTATCAGCGATCAAGATGAATGTCTTTATTACCGTGGGGCATCCACCACTGATCCATGTGTGTACCGTGATATAATGGTTGGGATTTCACGTGGCCATCAGCGATCAATTTTAAGGTCTTTATTACCGTGGCGCATCCACCACTGATCCATGTGTGTACCGTGATATAATGGTTGGGATTTAACGTGGTCATCAGCGATCAAGTTTAAGGTCTATTACCGTAGCGCATCCACCAAGGATCCATCTGTTTACCGTGATGGCCTTTCCTCTACCTACCCTCGGTAATTCGTAAAAATAAAAGGTTTCTAATTTATTTTCCCTTCCGAATTTTGTCATTTCCTTAATGTCTTGAGTAACTGCCGAATCGTACATTTCGTATAGCATATTTTGTTATGTTTAATAATAAATTGCCTTAATTCTTGCTCTCGAATTTTAATAGAAGGACACAGGATTAAATTACCTTGGGAAGGGAGGATAAAATATGGTCGAGTTTTGTAGTTAATGATATATAGGACTTCCACCTAGAAAAATTAATAATTTGTAAAGATTTACTACAGAGAAAATGCATATGTCATTAGAAAGAGGAAATTTTGAAAATTTATACATGTTTATGCTGCAACATGATTATGAAAAACTTAACGGAAGATGCGAACACTTTCTAAGGACACTTTTTTTTCCTGCCCGCTTAAATCTTTACACGTCATTTTCTTTCAAATCCCAAATATATTGGACACCCTGTAGAAAAAAAACAAAGTCTGCTGACCAAAGTCGCTTGCTCTCACTTATTATGATTTATGACCTTCAGAACTTTCAATAATTCCCGGACTAACCTTGAGAGTACTTTGGCAATTATATCATTCGAAATGGAATGTAAAACAACATAAGGGTTTCAAATTTCGTTAGTATCGACCAGATAGTTATGGTGTTATTACCAAAACAAAATAATTCCCGGGCTAACATTGGGAGGACCTTGGCAATTCTTATATTATTCGGAAGAGAATGAAAAACAAGATAAGGGTTTCCAATTTCGTTAGAATCGGCCAAATAGTTATGATGTTATTGCCAAAACAAAAATAAAACAGCGACCGGCGGACGACATAGTGAGATATAAGAGTCGCACGCGACTAAAAATATACTATCATATATATATATATATATATATATATATATATATATATATATATATATATATATATTAGTGTAGTTGGGTAGCAGTCTTTCTTGAATGCAAATTTTGTTGAAGACCATTGTGTATTTTTTGCCATAATTAATTTCCTTTGGCAACTTTTTCTCTTCTTCTATCTTTTTTATTCCATCTTGTAGATGGTGGATTACTTGTCCTGTATTCATCTCTTTTTTTAAATGAATGTGTTTGGTAAAAAACAAACTAAATTGCTGAGCTTTCGATCTTATTCGATCATCTTCGGATCGTTATGAAATGTTTTTGGCTCCTTTACCGATGTAATGAGTGGAGTGATGATCTGGCAGAAAGTGAAGTGAAAGAAAACGATTTTTAAGCGGTATTTATTCCGCCTTGGTTAAACCTAACGTTAAGAGGAAATTCCACGCACAGGAGTGGCTCATTTCCTCTTAACGTTACGTTTAACCAAAGCTTCCGGAATAAATACCGCTTAAAAATCGTTTTCTTTCACTTCACTTTCTGCCAGATCATCACTCCACTCATTACATCGGTAAAGGAGCCAAAAACATTTCATAACGATCCGAAGATGATCGAATAAGATCGAAAGCTCAGCAATTTAGTTTGTTTTTTACCAAACACATTCATTTAAAAAAAGAGATGAATACAGGACAAGTAATCCACCATCTACAAGATGGAATAAAAAAGATAGAAGAAGAGAAAAAGTTGCCAAAGGAAATTAATTATGGCAAAAAATACACAATGGTCTTCAACAAAATTTGCATATATATATATATATATATATATATATATATATATATATATATATATATATATATATATATATATATATATATATATATATATATATATATATATATATATATATATATATATATATATAAGGATAAATTGAATTAAAAGTTTTTTTTAATAAATTTTAATGTGTATTTCGTTTTATTTTCTGCCTTTTTTTTCTTCTAAAATGGCACCCAACTCTAACCCTTCCTTATAGAGTAGCCTCCATCCGCAAATAAGACGAAGGTCGCCTTTTCTTATTTCGCTTCCTTCACTCCTTATCCAGGGTCCATTTTTGTATACGGCTTCCCTTGCCCTGACTCTCCCCTCCCCCTTCCGGGACTGCATATGATGGGGGGCATGTTGCCATCTGACCACATCTTGAATTGGGACTAAAAAGGAAGGAAAATCAAGGCCGAGTAGACAATGGCCGCATCCTCTCCCTTGAAGAACCCAGACTTGTTAAAAAAAAATCCCTCGGGCTTTGATTTGAGAGTAGGACTAAGCGATCGACCAAAGAGGAAAATCTTGATCCTCAAGAGTTAAATCCTTCCCAGGCCAGCGGCCCAAATCCGGGCTTAGTCGACTTTTGCGACACGCTTGGGGTACGGTAGATGTACACCCACATGAAGTCTCATGCCTATAAAGAGGCTTCGTAAACAAAATTGGTAGCATTGCCCTTAATTGGGCATAGAGAGGGGGGTGGGGGAGCGCCTCTACCCCTTCTGTGGGAAACTGGGGGACGTTGGGGTTTACGAGAGTCACCGAAAGATGGATCGAGTTAAGACGGAATATCGCGCCCTCCGGGCCCTAGTCCCGCGGGTTAGTCTCGAAACTTCCTCTGTTCCTTCCCCCCTCGTTTCGTCTGCCCCAACCCCCTCCCCCCTATTTGCGTTGATCTCTATGGGGGAAAAAAAAAAAAATACCCATACCCACCTCCGGCCCGTGTCGTTGAAGGCATATGGCCTAGGAAGCAGTGCGTCTGAAAGTCTCCCTCCTTTGGGGCACTGATGCGTCCCAACACCATTTTTGGAGGGAGGGGGGTCAGTGTTTGTGATGACGATGAATTCAAGAGCAAAAAGGCGAAACCGACGTGGATATCTACGCCAGAGGTTTCTCAAAAAAGTAGTAGAATTAGTGGAAGTGGAAGGTGCTTTGGCCGAATGATCGTGACCAGGGCACGCAACTCTTCTGAGTCTAGCCTACCTAAGTTCCGAAGGTAGATATACCCTCCCTTCCCCGGGAGGCATAGCGAGAGATTTCAACATATTAAGACAAAAGGTAAACTAACGAGAGAATCCGCCCAAAAGGTCTTTGGAATAGGGTGAAGTTAGGAGAAGTGAAAATATAGAGAGAGTAGGTAGACCCAGTCGCTCGGAGGCGATTTAAAAATAAAGCGAAAACCAACGAGGGCATCACCTGCGAAAGTTTGCAATGGGATAATCGTGAAAAAAATGAAGGTTGGGGGCATGGGAAAATGTGTGGAAGATATAGGGCCAGAGCGCCTCGGCCACGCATTGGGGCTGGATGTACACCCGCCCAGATGTCAGCTGCTGCAAGCTAACCTATGCTACGCCTAACGTCCATTTACAGGGTACACGGGCCAGGACGGTGAACTATTGCCCCAGGTTTCAGGTGTAACAGGGTCTTTACCCTCGCTACACCACCACCTTCCCCTCCCGGAGGCGAAGGGGCGCGCATTTCTCCCTTACTGAATCCTAGTTCCCAGAATGTTGAATTGAACCCTTAGAAAAGAAGGGACCAAAGCCGTTTCAACCCTACGAGCCACAGGTCGAAAACAGTCCAGTTGTTCAACGCTTTCCTAGGATTATTATGCAAAATAACATTGTCAATTCATCGTTTCCGCCTATTTCGCTTCTAGGTGTGGCCACATTTAATCGCCTTATAACGACGCTCCGCTGACACCATAGGTTGGTTCTTATACTCTTGGGCGATATTGCGGGCGAGGTGGAACTCGCGGGACCGTTTTTCGATTGCTTACGTTAGACCCTGTAGCTTGGCCGCCACAAGTCTCGCCCATTCCCAATTACAGCAGCGATGAGCCCAGCCCTCAGAGGTAGAAGTGTGAAGTCGTGCGCAGAAATCAACAAGATTTGTGTCGAAGTGTTTGTTGTTTGTTCTGTGGTGGAGAGAATTTATAAATCATCATCATCATCACTAACTATAATTTAAGAAAGGGATTTTTTGAGTATTTGAATAATAATTTCATCTTAGTTTGGTTATGACTTATGTTTTTTTTATCAAAGTTATTTCTAATAATTCTTTTATAATATCAAAAAACAAAATGGTGAAGTTGAGAAATAAATATAAGTATCGAAATTTTGTGAATTTTTTAAAACCCAAAGAATTACAAATGGTGAAGTTCAGAACATTTATTTTTATATATCTTCTATAACTATATTTTAGCAACGTGATATTTTGAAAGAGGGAAAATTTAGTTTAAAGTTCCTTTTTAAAATTATTATAATTGGCGAAGTTCAGAAGATTTATAAAAATTTAACCATGGCTGTTTTTTTTTTAGATTTTAAATTTTAATCTTAGTAGCGAAGCGCAAGCTCCCCCCGTAGAGGGTAGTGGCAAAGCTATTGCCTCGTTATTATAGAATGTGATAAGCATTTTGATCATTATTAAAAGAAAAATAAAGCAAAGGAAGATAGCAAAGGTGTTTTGGCCAAAATGTTGGGGGTGGGGGGGGGATATCGTAAAAAGGGGAGTGAAATCGAAATATATGGAAGATACAAAGTATTAGTCGGTATTAGATGGGCTAGCGACATGAGGTGTGAAGACTCCATCCATGGAAGCTAGAGCGTTTAATTGAGGTGAGTAATAAGAGCAAACTTTGGTATTATATTATTAGGTTGTCATAAAATTAATGTATTTTTTTGAAAGGAAAGTAAAATTATTTTTAATATATCCCCAAAATACATTGATTCAGGAAGGTAGTTTCTAGCAATATTGACAATGCTCTCAGCATCGCTTAACTAAGCAGTGAATAAATTTCTTGAAGAATTCATTCGACTTTGAGGAAATTAATGATTTGATATTCTCCTTTTCTACCTTAATATCAGAGTAATATTTGCACGTTGTAAAAGTTGTCCTTAAGACAATAAATCGTAACATCCCAACCTTTATTTGTAGCTTACTAGCCTTTAGAAGTCCTGAGCATTGTTTCAGCTTATAAAATGCCTTAGTAATTTCTATCTTTTAATAGGCAAAGGCATTACTACAGTTATCTTTAAACAGTTTGCAACAATTTAAGCATCTAAGAATCTTCTTCTTTTTTTTTTGGTCTTCTTAAAAACGACATTAATTTCCTTACGTCCTGATAGTAAAATTGGAAAACTAGATGTCAATAGTTGTCAGTAGTGTTTTTCGATGTATTGGACGAACTTAATGAGGCAGATAATGTCACATTGGCCTAGTATCAATCAGTTCTTTCGTACATGTTGAGATTTGTTTTTACCTACTTAAAACTAAGGGAAACCAACGAAGGCATCTCCCAGACAGTTTGTAAGAAGAGATCCATGGAGCGCATTTCTGACATCACTTTATAAGCCCAAACCTGTCGTCATTTATAACGAGACATCCTTGGCTGCAAAAACCAACGAGGGAATTTAACTAAATCTGGCAGATGGAAGAAAAGTCTCCATTTATTTTACTCAAAGGAGAGTGAATTAATTTAATATTAAAAATTACAACGGGCTGAATTGGTTGAATTTAGCACACGACTATAATGGACTGTTAAGATTTTTGCATTACGTAATATTTATTGAGATCACGAACAGAAGAATTTAGATCTTTGGTATTATATACTCTTTAATACTGCACGAAAAAAGTGCCCGGAAGATTACTTGTAGAGTATCCGAGCGATGTAAGAGTAGGACGCCGGCTTCGGGCGGAGCAATACAAGATTCGACATTTCTGCTTCGCCTTTTGCTGAAAATTTTTGAATTGGAGTTCTACCTCGAAACTTCAGAATTTGGAGATCGGTGGAAATACAATATAAGACTCTACTGGAGTCGTTTACTTCGTCTCTCGAGGTAGATCCTCCTCGACGTGGGCATTCGAGTAATGAGGGCCTTCGTGTGTCGGCTAGCCTTGATTCAACCAAAGCAGGTTAAGGCTGGGTTCAAGTGGTGCTAATGATCGTCAGCGTCAGTGGAAAGTTTTATAGTAAATCCTGTGTGAAAGTATTTTATAGACCTCAAGCTAGGGGGCGGGGGGATTTGTCGTCTTCCTTTGGAGGGTGTTTTTTTTTTTCTTGAATGGAAAGTTCGGCGGGCCAGGAGGAGATAAGGAGTCTGCACTCAGATTGATCTCCGTGTGTAGTTCGCTGGGGAAATATCCCGGACCGGCAGCTGCATCCCCTGCCAAAGATTGCAGACGCGTTCGTGTGCCAAGTTAGTACTCGCCTTATAGAGCACAACCTCCTCTCCTTATAATTCTGTAAAGAAAATGTTAAAGGTGGAGAAGGTGAAAATGTGGGAAAGATATATAGCCTCAAATCCACCTTCCGGCGTTGAAGGCTCAAGGGCACACGATCCTCCAAATATCAGCTCTTGTTAGACATGACAACCCCTCGGGGGACATGGTTAGAAGAGCTGGTCTCATGGCACTAGTCAATATTTAATGTGGAATTTGAGAGTTTTAAGGGGTCGAAAATAATTTGCTTGTTTGTTTTTTTTCGCTGCTCCAATCAGTAATTACACAAGATTAAGGCTGGGGAAATATATTGAAAGAAGGAATCATTACGGCACCAAAATATGTCGTTGTTTTAAGCTCCCTACGAGCTGATCACCTCTGCCCCCTCCGCTCGCTTGGGGAGTTTAAGGGAGAGGAGAGCCTTTATCCCACAAAATGTGTTGTTAGAACCCCGCCAACGTTTCCACACTTAAGTGGGGCAGCGCCCTTTGCGAGGCTGTCCTGAGAGAACAAATTAGAGTGGAGGGAGGCCGTTGCATGCTGAGGGAATCTTATAGCCCCCTCCCCTCCCACCTGTGCTAGCGGTCCATGAACAGCTAGGAAGTGGAAAATATGAATGTGTAATGTCAAGTACATGTCTTTATAAGAGTGAACAAGGAAAGAAGGTAGGAGGTAGAAATGACCATTGGGTAACCTCTGTCATAATTGGTTTTGAGCCTAGTTGATAATTGACTAGTGCAGCAGATGTAAGACGTCACACATGCAATCAAAGGAAAAGGTACAAAGACGAGTATGGACCCCGTCCCCCAACACCAAGCAGAAAAGGAAACCAATAAAAACATGTTACGAGAAAGAACTCATCAAAACGCATACGAAAGCATCTTATTTTTGTTGCACTTTTATCGTTGACTTACGGGGATCCTTTACTGCATTTCGCTGCCCCCTCTTTTGTTGCATTGTTAAAGAGATTTACGACTCAGAACGAGCGAATTCCGCTCTGATAGTAAACTATCTGAATGTTCACCATTTCCCAGCACCGACAAACTACTTAGAATGATTCCGGCTCAGGTAAACGTATCAACATTCGTCCGTTTGGGACTCAACTTGGTGATGAGAACAGGAGCTGCCTTTTGCAGATTCATTTTCTTATAAAGGGTGTTCCATTAAGACGGATCGAAGTTAGCAGTAAATAAAACAGTGTTATTGGTGAAAATTTAGTGATTTCACTATTGGATCATGTTATTTGAGTCATGGCAATTATGTGTGAAATATAATATCGCCTAAATGTCCGCCAAGGCTTCGGCGGCACACCTCCACTCGATGGTCAAAATTTTTGATGACGTCTCTGCATAGTTGCTCCTCGATCTCACCAATATGCCTTATTATCTCATCCTTCAGCTGTTGAATTGTTGTTGGCATAGACCTTACTTTTGAGATGACCCTAAAGGAAGAAATCTAAAGGCGTCAAGTCACACGATCTTGGTGACCAATTGACCTCGCTGTTTCGAGAGATGATGCGACCTGGGAACTTCCCATTCAATAAAGCCATTGTTGCATTGGCTGTGTGGCATGTGGCGCCGTCCTGTTGAAACCAAAAATCTTCGACATCCATTGGATTCAATTCAGACCATAAAAAGTTGGTTATCATGGCGCACGGTATGGCTCGCCTGTCACCGTACCAGAATTCCAGGCATCATTTTCGAATAAATACGGCACAATGATTCCGCTAGCGAAAAATGCACACCAAATAGTGATCTTTTTTGGATGCAGTGGTTTTTCAACAATCTTCCCGGGATTTTCATCAGCCCAAATGCGACAATTCTGCTTATTAACGAATTCACCAAGATGAAAATGGGCTTCATCACTAAAGATGATTTTTTGTAAAAAATCATCATCGGCTTGTCTTTGCTCGTGCACTCAATTGACGAATGTACGGCGCTTCAAATGGTCAGCAGTCTTCAGTTCTTGTGTCAATTGAATTTTGTAAGCGTGTAGAGACAAATCTTTTGTCAAAATTCGATGTAACGTTGTGGGGAGAGGTTCAATTCCTGCGCGCGATGACGAATAGAGGTGTCTGGATCTTAGGCCACATTCTCGCGTACTGCAATGGCATTTTCATATCTGCCACCGATCCCCTTTATTTGAATTTACGAACAATTTTCCCAATTCCTCTCTCGGTTGGTCGATTATGTTGACCAAAAAAATCGCGAAGTGCCCGAAATGCCTTTCTGTTTGAACGTCCATTTTCGTAATAGGCTTCGATAACTTTAACACGTTGTTCGATTGTTAATCTTTCCATGGTTGAAATTGCCAAGAACTGAAGTTGTTAAATCTGAAAGAAAAAGAAAAAAATCATTAGACACTTGAACCGATTTTAACTAAACTTAACTCACATTTAAAATCGGTTCAAGTTATTGGAACACCCATTATAATTTTCAATATATTTACCCCGAGCCTTTCGTATATCAGAGTGTTATATTTATTTGAATCTCTGTCCGGATTCTTTTTAAGCTGACACTATTTACTAGAGAGGTTAGCTCCGTGACTGAGCACCACGGTGGGGAGTTGGGGCTTGCCATAGCTGACGTCCGCCTGAGAAGCAACATAGCTTGATAGGAGGACTGAAACCAGCAAACCTTTGAACCATTGCAATGTTGATTTTCACGACGTACACTCCTCCACATTCCCAAAAAATGATTCCAAATTCAAATTAAGACAAGGATGGAAATAAAAAAAAATGTGGTTGATTTTTCACGACTCCTTTATTGTATTAATTTGTGCGGGTCCGTTACTGACTCGTTCTTTTTTTCCATATGTCAATTCTCCTTTTAATAACTTAAAAAAATACAAAAATCTCGATCTAAAGAAAAGGGGATTAGATATTAGGAGAAATAGATAATTAACCATACAAGGGTCCGATTTGGTACAATTGCCATTTCGCAAATACATATATTTGAATTATGAAAAATTTCAGTTCTTTGAAATCGTGTGTATTTCTGTTATTTCCTCTTCCAACTTCCTTCTTCAACCGAGCACCATGGCACCCTGTATTCATTGGTCACCCCTAATTTCCTTTTTCGTACTAATCACTTTATTTACTGTGAATCGCACCATTTAATCGCATTTCTTTTATTACCACCATTCTTACCAAACGTCTGAAATCATGTCTTATATTTCATAAAATCGTCGACATCTCAACTTAATAACATGGGAAATAACAAAGTCAACATACCTTAAGTCGTGTGTTCTCAATTTTCTGACTTATGACCTTACGACCTTCAAAACTTTCAATAATTCGCGTAGTAAACTTGGGAGGACCTTGGCAATTATATCATTCGAAAGAAAATGTGAAACAACCTAAGGGTTTCAAATTTTGTTAGAATCGGACCAATAATTAAGATATTATTGCCAAAATACTCATTGAAAGTAAAACGATTACCATCCGACCGACGACCTACGGACCGACATAGTAACTTAAAAAAATCTGGATCATACCTAAGCATTTAATTACAGATCAATAGTTTCATGACGTTCAGAAACCTAAGATTGCGAAAAAAGGAACAGGATTTGGGAAATACAGTTATAAAAAAAAGAAAATCTGGATACCACAATCCTTACATATTTTTAGTTATGAATTTACAAACCAGGAATGTGTGTGTATATATATCTTGAGTTAAAATATTGTCATTTAAGGCCCTTTCCTGAAATGCCAAAGAGAAAAAGCTCAGAGACTTTGGTCCCACTGCCTCTTCTATCGCCCATTATTTTCAATCGTGCCTAGTTTTCTTCTTCTTTTTTTTTCATCCAGCCTATTATATCGCCCTCTATCAAACGCTCAATAAGGCTCTAAAGTTTAGTTTCGTTAAATAAGCCCATTCATTCAGTATTGAACATTTTCTATTTCGAAAGTTTGAAGCCCGCAATCACCAATGCTCAGTCAAAAGTAACACTTGGCATCTCAGTTACTGTCTCCGATTTTTCCGATTTTATTTTCTTGATTTAAATGTAAATATTTGCGTATGGCAATCTAGTCATATTTTAGGAGTATAGTCACAACAAAACTAATAATAGTTCTGTGTCTATAAAGTCTCTACAGTAGTGCATTCTCCCTTGCAGGATGCTGACAACGATTCTGCGCTTGCCAGAAGGTTACCGACTGTTGATGTGCTGTCAAATTTTAGCACCATTGCTCTCTATGAAGAACAAAACAAGAATGCTGACTCTACCCACATAAACAGCAAAGATAGCAATTTGTGTCCTTTCTGCGGAAAATTTTTTAACAGTCGAAACTGGCGTCAAGATCTTCAGCGACATCTGATGATCCATACGGGAGAAAAACCGTACCGCTGTCCACTTTGTCCCCATCGTTCGAATAGAGCTTTCAACCTCAAGAATCACATTTATAATGTCCACACAAAAAGTGATTTTACCGCCTTATCGGGCTCTTTACTGAACGAAAACGCACTACAATAACTATTAAAAAAATAGTGTGATTTTTTCTTCGTATTTTGGGGGGCAAACTTCGATTTCTCTCTACTTTAAGCTTTAATTCATATAATTCATCAGTATGCAGATGGACTTGAGTTCTATTGTAGGATTTATTTTGTTTCTCAAGGGATATCTTAATGGGATTCGATTCACAGCCGACGTGTGTTTTAGTTTTGCTTTTGTTTACATTCATTTATTGAGTCTCTTCTTAAAACACCCACCGTTTATAACAGCTATTTCTTTCCAGTACAATGACATATTTGCAAAAAAGAGCAGCTTAAAAGTTGAATTAGAAGCTAAAGCGGCACCAGTGAGTTTTAATTTGACAAAGATTTCCCTTTGACGTATTTGTCAAGCACCTAACTCGTTTATTAGTCTATGCTTCAGTCACGATAAAATATAAGGCTAAAGACTCCACAAAGAAAGAAGAATGAATTATAGAACCAAATATGACATGCAAAGAAAGTTCCGTTTCTTTATTGTGAAACTAATTACAAGTGTTTGCATCTTCTACTTTGAGGGATAGATAGAAGAAACAAGTTGTGTTTCATACTTTGATATCCCTGTTCTTTAATCATATTTTTGCTATCTCTCATCTTTCTGTTATACTTGACTATCTCTCATCTTTCTTTGGCCAATTCCTACGCACCAAGTGTAATCATCGTTCTTATTCTACCCTGTGTTCAGAGCCTTGCCATTTAGTAGATTTTTTTCTTTGAATGACCAATCGACAGAGGGTTCTTCAAATAGTGTTCGTCAATGAAAAATCTTAGTTCTCCAAGGTTAACTTTTTTTTCATTATACTTTCCTCCGTATTCGGATTTTGTTCGGTAAATGTTTACTTATGTTGTCAGAGTTGCGTCATTTCTATATCCCAAATATCTTATTAATTACGCTCGCAAAATAATTTTCCTCTACCATATTGGTATCTGTAAAAATAACCAATATTACTAGGGAATATAACCAGTATTTATTCAAAGGTGAATTTTCAGAAATACCTTTAACATTCATGGAGCTAAGTAGATGGAAAAGACGTTCATTGAGACAATGGGTGGAAAAATGGTAGAGACCATGTGTTTGGTGAGCATTAATTAGCGCAACATTTGCCATCCTCACCCATTCTAAATAATGAAATGATAAAAAATATAAAACTTTGTTATAATGGAAAGGAAAGTTAGTCTTTGATCTTTGCTATTCCTAAACCCCCACCCTAAACGGCTGTACTTTCGTCGGTAAATGCCGTCAAATTTACCATTCAAATAACTTTATTTTGATACAATGAATTATTTTTCTTTACTATATGTATGTGTGTGTGTGTATATAATGCATAGTTTTAATATATGATTAATCCCTTTATATGTTTTTTTTACGCCCTTCATGATGTCAGACGATTTTGAACTGTACATATTAATTTAACCGATCGCGATGTGTTAAAACAGGGTAGTTTATTTTCTTCATTGTTGACTTCTTCATGATAGCTTTGAAAGCAGTTTAAGATTATACAACCACTGCACTTTCCTCTTAAATACACCTCAAATAAAAACTATTTTTACTGAGTGTCTACAGAAATTTGGCAGTTCGTAGCGTTAAACCAATCGTAAAGTTTAATAGTTCCTTGTTTATTAAGGTTATGATTGGTTCCATCTTCCACTGATGGGAATACGATATTTCTAGCAGTTTTTACACATCCCTTGTGATTTTCCTCCTTTCTGCTTTATCACTCGCGTCTTCTCGGATCGGTCTGAAAGGCCTCTCCCTTCTCTCGATAAACTCATTAATCCAATGTTAATTCGAGGCTTTGTGTTTCAGAGTCGGGCGTTGCTATTCGGGCTTGCTTCACGCTGCCACCGCGATGGGGGACGCCTTTCTAGTCGGGTCCCTGGCTCAAAGGGCTCCTCGCAAGCTTCCTCCGAGGCATTGAACAGCGAAAACTTACTGTGCTTAGTTTGTGGGAAATCATTTTCGGGCTGTAACCGAAAGTCCCATCTTCGTAGGCATATGGTGATCCATTCAGTGGTGAAACCCCACGCTTGTCCCCACTGCCCCCACCGAACCAATCGATCGGAGAACTTGAGGCTTCATATCAGACTTAAACACCCTCTCAACTTTGTTTTTCAATCTTAATTTGGGTGGGAGGAAATTCTGTTCGTGGGAGTGAAAAATGAAAAGTGTATTTTACAGTCTATGTCAAGATCCTTTGTACTGTTTTTTAGTAGAAAAGTAACCCAAAAGCCCAAACGATGGGGCAAGAAAGCATATATATAGCTCCCTGCAAAGTTAAACCGAAATTTTAAAGAAATTAGAAGGAATGATTTGGCTTGAACTTATGCTTTTCAGTGTTTTCATTGCACATAATCCGGCAAATGCGCCGCTCCCCGCTCCCCGAACCCCCCCCCCCCCCACCCCGCACCTTGAGTGGACATGAGCTAGAGTAACGTCATATTTTGGCTCCATCTATCCGATCCTTCATTTTTTTTCTTTCTAACTACCCCATCTTCACCCTTTGTCATCATTAAAGATTTTAGTCACTACTCGTTAGGGGCGTCATACGCTTATATGACAATAATCTAAATAGGCTGTTAAGAAGTTGATCACCTGAACGAGTTGAATAAAGACCAATCACCCTCAGAACGATTTCTGGAATTATGAACTAATATTAACTCCCCAGCTCTGTTTTCTCAAAATCTATGTTGATTTCTCCTTTAATGTGTGGCCGTGGGTGTGGAGAGTAATCACAGTGATTTCTGTGCAAAATTTCACACTAGCAGCAGAAAATCAACTGGAAGTTTAGTGTAATATATCACAGTACTGTCGGTGGACCAAATGAATTATGCCAAAGATTTTGATATTTTAAAATTTCTACCATTCCATTATATGTATTAAGTTAATAGTATATATATATATATATATATATATATATATATATATATATATATATATTATCTGAGTGGGGTATGTGTGTATCTATCGGGATGAAGGAATAAATTTTAAAAAATGTTTTCCCCGTTGCAAGATATTTTCCCTTGATTGGGGGCAAACAATCACGTAAGTTTATTCCAAAATTTGTCGCGAATTTATTTTATGTAAGAACTAATTTTTTGGTTGGTTGTTTGTTTATTTTATTGCATTGCCTGGTGTTCATTTCTGCAGGTGATTGTATTCATACATGTAACTCAAAATCTGAGGTAAATTGTTTAGCGTTTGAATCTATATATATATATTAATTTTTTGTATTGGTTTGCTGTGTTTGGGCTTGTTGAAATAAAGAATTGATGTGATGAGTGACCAGTCTTATCTTTTGCCTCGGAATAAATATAGTCGTTGCTCACAGTTGCGAATAATATTTAAGGTGCATCGCTTAGGTGTCTGGTTTCTACTTACATAATGCATCAATTGGTTTATTGTCTGCATTAAATTGTCTCAGTTACTAATCGGTTAGTACCATCGTCTTTTATCTTTAGACCATATTTCATCACCAAATGGTAGAAAGAAAATAAATTAGAAAACACTAGATTTTTAAATTCTCAAAGATTTCATTTTATGAGTTGTTTTTTTTAATATTTTTCCGAGTTATTATTATGATTGGACAGCGCCAGTAAGAGTATAATATAAAGAAGCATTCGGATATCATTTGTGACCCTTTCTATCAATATTTTAGTCATTAGTGGTTATTGTGGTCCTTATTTTTGTCATTAGTGGTTATTTTGGTAAATATTTTGGTCATTATTGGGTTTTGTGGTCAATATTTTGGTCCTTATTGCTTATTGTGGTCAATAGTTTGGTCATTATTGGGTGTTATGGGCAATATTTTGGCCCTTATTGGTTATTTTGGTCATTATTTGTTTTTGTGGTCAATATTTCGGTCATTAATGAGTTTAATCATCATAACCACTTACTAACATACATAAACATAGTCAATCACGTTGGATAATTAATATAAGGCAAACTGTAGAAACATCATCAGCGTCATCAACCGCACTTCCCACAATAGGATCGGCGCGCATCAATGCCACTGAATAACTATCCTTTCCTTCTCTTATCAAATACAAAGCGCCCCCCCCCACCCCATCATTTTCCCACTCCTAATTGCGCATTCATAGCGATGCCATGTTCTGTACCATTTCGTCCAGCCAGGGTTCGGCCCTGTGCATAGGGCCCTAAACACGACCCCTTGCTAACCTCCTCCATGCATCCTCATCATACCCCAACGGTCCCCCCCCTTTCACTCTCAAACGCTTGTTCCCACAATCACCCACACTTTTTACGCAATCTTCCAACCCTTCTCACACACACTCGTAATTCTTTCCACAAGTCTATTTCCAACCCTTCTTCTTACATGCCCATGCCACCAGAACACACTTCTTCACAACTTCATTCATACACTCACAACATCAACATGTATTGTTCATTCAATCCTCACTCTATCCAACCCTTCGTACTCACACCAAGCGCCTTCTCACGTTCTCCATTCCCACTGTCCTAACTCAAGATCTTTCTGCTTCCATAACATCGTCTTACTTCAATACACCAACATACATCTCTCTCAATATGACCCCTTTGGTATGTTTATTTATCTTAATTTTATTCACACAATCTTTAAACTTGGGGAGGGATCACCAATGAGGGGCTTTTTAAAGATGGTGTAGTTGGAAGATGTGATTATGTGTGTAAGGTGCATAGACCAAGTAGACTATTATGACCGATAGGGATGGTGGGAGCATAACTCTCCCAAACTTGAACGAATGAATAATGGCGCTAAATATTTTTAAACAACCGAGGGTTAATTCCTCCTCTTGTACCGGCAATTAGATCGTTTAGGGACAAAATCGAAGGTTCCCCTTCTTATTTACTCACACAAGCATACAACCCCATACATTCTCTCTTCTCTTAGAGACCTGTGAACCCTCGAAGGAGCGGGATGGTCTTTTCAGGGTCCGACAAGTAAAGTAATACTTATTATCCATATTCTGAAGTTTTGCTATTCTCTTCTTCGGCCATTATTCCTGATTTCCTGGATGTCTTTGCCAAATTCAATTTCATCCAAGTAGGTCTCTCCTCTCGCTCAATGTTGGCGAAGGAAAATTTATCTGGAGGCCTACCACCGAGCGCAGGGATACTCGGTAACCATTGAAAAAGGTCGGAAATTCCCTTCCGTATAGAGTAATCGCCATAAAATAAACAAAACACCTATAGCTGGAGGGTACCTACACTATTGAAATCTGGTCGGTGGATTCCACTGTGAAAATCCATAAGATCGCATGAATGCCAATCAAATCTCAATGTATTTTATCCATGAAATCTGATCCCAGTCTGTATATATACTTGGCAGCTTCCTTGCGCTGAAATGCAGCACCCCCTCCCCGCTCTACTTTATTGGAATGCTGAGCGAAAAAAATATCTGAAGTTTAATGTTCCCAAGTAAGTCTTTAACTTGATCTGTTCGTACTATTTTCTTAAAGCTTTCTCCTTTTTTCAACCTTCATATATATCTTTTGGGGTCCTTTTTATTCTCTCCTTATCAAAGCGAGCGCCGCTTATCCAGTGGTTGGATAATGTCCATATAAACAAGTGCCGGACAGAGCGGTTGGTGCGACTCCTGGCAACTCCACTGACATTTCTGTTTCTTTTTCAGAAAATATTCTCCTTGTACGAGCGACTCACTTTGGCAGCCCCAAGGACAACTGAAAGGGGTTGCCCTTCACAATCTAAAAAATGTCCGCTCTGCCATCGCGTTTTCTTCGGTTGCAACCTCAAACAAAAGCTCGAACGCCACATTATGACTCACGACTCCATATTCCCTTTCGTTTGCCCATTTTGTGGGCATTCGACGAGGCGAGAAGACAATCTGAAGGCTCATATTAAGAAAAGACATCCAGGCGAAACCCACGACTTGGGAAACTCTACTTAACATACCCCATATTCACTCGGGGTTATCCAACAGAAAAAAAATGCAATCTCAGCCCCCCTTTTCCTCTTAGTGTTTGACCTCACTCTATCCCCTGTCTCCATCGCACCCTACGTTGAGAAGCAGTCGCTAGTTGGCATGATCCTGCGATAAAATAATCCAGTATGCTGCGAATTTAATCAAATTCCGTAATATAAATTGATCACTAATCTGTTTCTTCGTTTGTTGATGATCTCAATGGATAGATGATCCGTAGGGAGGAAAGAAACCGCAAGTTAGCTTGTTGGTCCTATTCTATCCATACCTGTTAGCGACAGGTTTATTTTGCACTTATTCCTAGCTAAAACACCGATGGGGCTGGCCAGTGTCTACATTTCTTTAATTTTTAGGTGTATCTGTCTTATCAAATCTTTTGATACAGCATTCCTTTACAAAAGACAGCCTAATAATACCTTTTAGTGAATACTTCTTATTTCGCATTCAACTCCCATTACATTCTGTCAAAACACTTCGTAACGTGCACGTATCAGTGACTCATCTTTAAATGCCGAGTCTTTCTCGTTCAAATGGAACCCAGTGAAATAAGGCCATGGAAAAAGAATTAATTACCTCGAGAAAATAGAAATCTTAATTGGGGTTATTTCCATGCATTTGAGTTTTAAAGGTCAAGTCCTTTTTCATCAGTACATTCAACAATGCAGTTTTATTCTTTCATTCTCCTCGATTATGATTTTTAATAAAATTAAAAAAACTATAATAAATCATTGTCATCCTCGTTTGAGGGGGGGTGGGGTCCCTATGTTTTTGATTCCCATATCAAATAATAATAATTTCAATTTTTTTTCGGTTGTTTCTTGAATTATTGAATTTTGGTAATATACTTTTGTGCAATGTATAATCTTTTGGATTTGCTCATAGTTCAATGCATGTGTGCCTCACGTTTTGTCATATACGTACATGTATGTATATTAATGGAAAATGAAAGACATTTTAAGTCATCTTTATTAAAGGCATTGACAGAGGAAAGCTGTTGTCTGACCTGCCTTCGTTGTAGAACAGAGGTAGGTGAAGGAGAGTTGAGCCCCCTACACATCTCTAACGTCCCAAATAGTGTAATCGGTCGATGCACCTTCCGCACTTTTTCCTTTCCCCTAACTTCACCGATTTCTTTACCAAGTTCTTTTAAAGATCTCCTCTCTGGCGCTGATGCCTCCGTTCTCGTATATTTTTGCAAGATAAATAATTTTGGTTCCAACCACGTTGAGCAAAATTAAGGCACATTGAGTATGGTCAGTCCTCGAATGGGAATTCCGATATTTTGACGTCTGTCATACCCTGTAGATGATGGTTCGGATCCTAAGTTACCCGAGCCATTACAATTTCTATGATTATTCGGTTATTTGGCTAATTTCAAGTCTTAGCTTTACCACTACATTAAATTTAAAGTTTAGTTTTATTAAATTTCAAGTCTTGCTTTTACCACAACACGTCCATTTCAAGTCTTAGCTTTAACACAACAACATTAAATTTCAAGTCTTAGCTCTACCATAACAGCATTAAATTTGGAGTCTTAGCTTTACCACGACACCATTAAATTTTGAGTCTTAACTTTACCACTACACCATAAACTTCAAGCCTTTGCACTCCCACTTACTTTCTAAATCCATACATAACTTTATACATTTTACACTGAATTTAATTTCCCGTTTAACTAACCACGGCGAACCCCCACTTTCTAGCTCTTTCCTGGACCGCTAGCACAGGGGGGAGCTAGAAAATTCCCTCAGCATGCAACAGCCTCCTTCCACTTTAACTTGGTCCCCTCAGGAAAGCCTCACAGAGGGCGCTGCCCCACTTAATTGTGGTCACGTTCACGGGGGCCTACAGCACAGGGTGTAGGATCAAAGCTTTCTCCCTTAATCTCCCTAGCGGTCCCAGGGAGCAGATGTCATCAGCTCATAGGGAGCTATTAACGACAAAAACTAACCAGGGCGCAAGTTTGTCTTTATCTGTCCTTTTATTCTATTTCGTATAATTTACTTCTCCAATTTTCGTGACCTTCCGAAATCTCGATATTATATTCAAGGCATCAGTGTATCTTCTACATGTAAAAAGAGGTTGCCTGCCCCCCTCCCCCTACAGATTTCTAATGCCAATCTGTAGTAAGAGGGCCGTTGTAATGGTGGGGAAGTAATAATACATGGTATCAGTTGTAGGTCATAGAAGGTAACTGTGACTGTACCAGGACTTAAAATAAATGAACGTACTTGGCGGTAAACTCAACCTTTATATGTATATTAAAATAATCCCATTAACGCATTCAGTAATCTTGGCTTTAGCTGATGGACATTCAACCACAACTAACCTTAAGTTGGCTAAATGTCTATGCATCACCTTGATGTAAGAGGTATATGATCAGTATAAGGGTGAGGAAGTTGATAAAGAGGAAGAAATTATATAGAACATGTTTAGTGTCTTGAGTGAGTACATGAAATAACGGCAAAGCTGATTGTGGATGAAGAAAAGAGGATAATTGGATCGGGTGTTTGCTCTGCCACACTTGTATTAAAAGACCTAAGAAGAAATGTGTGTAATGTGTTGGTTTTATGGATCTAGAAGGGGTACAGAAATGTTAAAGAAAGAAGGTATATAAGAGTGTATCTCTGATTTCAAAAGACAAATGTATTATGCCCCTAAAAGGCGGATTTACGGGGCGAGGGAATATCTTTGAGAAAAAGGTGTCACTGGAGGACGTGTGGAGAAAGAGACAGGCTTCGCGCTTCAGGACTTTAGTGACGAAACGGGACGGGACATCCGAGCCCTTTTTAATACATGGGAGTAGGAAAAGGGGCAAAGAACAAAATAATAGCGTAGGCGAGTTGCGAACAGCTTCCCGCGTCGCTGGACCACTGCTAGCGAGCGGCGAATCCACTGCGTCATTCTGTCTTAAAAAAAGACTCATTCAAGCGCAGCTTTTACGCCGTTCGCCTGCACTTCTCGTACGTTACACCATTGCTATAACACCCAGGAAGTCTTTGATTTTTTAGTCATGACCGATCTGGGCAGTCGTAACAAACGTATTGGCAAGGGTAGGGTATGCAGTTAGTATAGTAATGAGTCGCCACCTTCACAATGCTTCGGGCACGCCTGGGGGTCACTCTTTATCCACGCCAAGCGAGTGACTGCTTCTATAGACCAGGTAGTTACTCATAGATATAGTAATCACATACCATCTCTGGGTACAGTGGTTTTCTTAACTAAGGGTAAGGGTAGTTTTCCCCATTCTTTCTGTTACTTTTTTCTTTTCTACTCTATGTCATTTGTGTATGCCAATGCCTATTGAAGGAGGGGGGGGGGGGTGCATTGTGGGGGTTTGATGATACAGATCTTAGTTACAACCTTTTTAACAATCAATCGCATGTTGTTGGCTCAAGCCAAGCCTCAAGCCAAGCAGATAGAGACAAACTTGCATGGTTGGTGTCGCGTTCCAGGTCGACTTCACGGCGACTGCCATACGCTGTAGATACCCGTGGTTCAGATTCCACTTTGAGCTGCAGTGCAGGTCCTCGTTGTAGATACCCGTGGTCCGGATTCCACATTGAAGTCTAGGTCCCCGCTGTAGATACCTGTAGTTCGGATTCCACTTCAAATTGCAGTGCAGGTTACCGCTGTAGATACCCGTGGTTCGGATCCACAATGATCTGCAGTTCCCCACTGAAAAATAAAAAAACATCGAAAATGAGCGTGGATTGGTGGTAAAAAAAACAAAAAACAAACCCTACCAACTTCTTTCTTATCGACATTCAAAAGGCAAATTAAACGAGTGTTCTTTGGAATCGTATTTTGGGGTTGATTCTTTAGATCGCAGTTGCCATTATCCACACGTTGACTCCGAAGCAGTTGCCATAAAATGTATGAATCACAAAATGACTACTAAAAGGGGCATAAGAAAACCAACGACTGTGAATTAAATTGATTTCATTTGACTTGAGACTCAGTGCGAGAAAGAAAAGTAAATAGGCAAAAACCAACAGTTTGATGATGTCTATCCAGACTGAAAAAAAACTATGGTAAGAAATCATCATCAATTACTTTCCCATAAAATGGAGTCGGCGCTTACAAATACCACTAAACGCTACCACCTCCCTTTATGTCCCATCATTTTTTTGCTATGCCAAATTGGCCTTCCCTCTCTCTACATTTGCCTGGTTTCTTCACTTCAACACCGAACTCCTATCTATACTCATGTCCGTGGATGCTAAGCTGTCTTTTACACCATCCACGATTCAATTTTCAACATTTATGTTCATTAGAGACTTCTTAACCAATTAAAACTAGGCAAATTAGTAGGTTTTTTACCCCATAATGAGATGTCAGGATGACAAGTTGGTAATAAATATGAATGTGGTGGGTCTTTATATCATAACCAGGCCACAATATCAAGTGGAAATTAGCCTCAGAGCAGATCATTTCATGACGTAGGTTCAACAATCAAGATGTCAGTCACTTTATTGCCCTCAATTTGATAGGTGTTTCTGATTTCGTATAATTTTGTTGCTTGAAGCTTTCAAATTATCCTTACCGTCCTACTCCTGTCCTTATATTGTTGTTTTTTCTTCCTTTTAATCAACAAAACGCAATGCCATATTGAGTACTATGTAATTCTTTTTATAGCCGTAACAGCTACCTCATTGCTCTGTTTATATGTTGCAGGCTGCCCAAATCCACCTGAATGCAAACTTCCACAACTCTCAGAGCAGCGGAAACCTCTTCAAGGAACCAAACAGCATCCTCAAATCATGCAAAGTCTGCGGCCGCGAATTCCACGGAGTGAATTCCAGGTTTTTGTTGAGAAGACACATTCTCACACACACTGGAGAACGACGTTATAAATGCTGCTTCTGTCCTTACAGTTCCACACAATCGTGCAATCTCAGGCGACATGTGGCATCCGTACATATTAGTTTATCGGCCACCCAGAATGAGCGTATTGCGTAAAATTGCAACTTAAAATAAACAAACTCATTTTTCCCCAAAACAACAAAAAAAAACATGGAAAAAATAAGTTTTGATCGTGTTTTTTTTATTTGTATGCGATGATAAGAGAAATATATCATTGTTCATAATTCTTAAAGCAAGCTAGTATATTGTATACCTATGTATGTGCATACATTTACTTTCATTTATGCTGAATTTATAATTGTAGGATATTACTTTTTATCTAGTTAGTCAATTGCGCTCCCCGTCCCTTTTCAAGTGTGGGCGAGGTCCCCCTAACGAATAATGAAAGTCGCATAAAGATCAGAATGGGTGTCGCTGCTAAGCCCGAGGGTATTAGTGGTGGGTGGGTGCAGGAAGAGCCGTAGTACAAATAGTTTGCAACCAGCGAGCAAACAACAAACTTTTCGATGACTCAAGGTAGAGTTACCCATTCCGCGTCAGGGTAGGGGATAAAGAATCCGCTTCGACAGTAGGGTCCTACTGATTAACCACGGGTATCTACAGGGTGCGAAAGCCGGCGGGAAGGCAACCCGAATCGGAAGCGGTACCAAGAGACATGGGGGGGGGGAGGAGAACGAATGGGGTAGCTGTGTGAGGACGTGGCTGGCACGTCCACCGGGCCCGAGGTCTCCCGATATTTTTGCTCTCCCTTTTTATTTATTACTCTCTTTACCAACCTCTTCTCATCTACCTTTTCTACACGGGGGAGGGGTAGCAGAGGCAAAGCCCTCCCTCCGTCACAATGAAGGTTTAAGTGCGGGGTGGGGGGTTAAGTAGGGACAATACCCCTACTGCAACTAAAATCTGGAAGAATGGCACGTCCTCCTGGCCTCACTGCCCGAAGTTGTGCCCCAATTCCTGCAGGAGGACCAGCGCCTTTATATATTTTACTAATTTTGCTCTCTCTACCATCACTACTTTCTTTACGCTTCTCTCCTTACTAACTTACTGCGTGTTGTAGCAGCATTGCTATTGTCCTTTAAATTCGAGGGGAAAATTAGTGCGGTAAAATGTGTCGATGGACCTGTCTACAGCCACACGTCAGACTCCCTGCGTTCCCAAAGTAGGACTTAACTCCCTATGAACTAAAATTATTCCTCGCCCTCGTTGAGATTGGATCTGGTACCTAAACGTAGGAATCTAACTACTCATCCATTTGGCTAGCGAGAGTTAGTATGGATATCTAGAAAAAAAACATTCATTTTTCATTTGAAACACCTTTCAAACGTGAATCAAACTACCACGCGATACTCATACGGTTCGTAGCTAACAGCTTGTGGGGACACCTGCTCCACCCCCTCCGGTTTTCACACACGACCTTCCCATATGTACATGTCATAACTGACTGGGCGGAGTTCCGGCTGTCGTCAGCAGAAAAGAGAGAAGACAACCTCTCATCTGTGTTTCGCCAGATAATAGCCTTCCTATATTCTTTATTTTTCGTCATAAGCAAATTTCCCTGCGAGCGCATTTCTTTTCAAGAGGGACTACGCCAGATTCCTCCAATTTGGGCAAAATAAAACTGGCATGGCAACATGAGTCACAGTTGACAGCAGTTAATTCTATTCTCCGATCCACTTCCTTCAAGCGCTGAGTGGACTCGAAGTAACGCCGGCCTCAAGAGACGTCTCATCTTTATTGGAATCAATGTCACGGTCTCCGTTAATTGCTACTCTTCCATCACAGACGAGTTACACTGCTCGAAGCCTGCTCCTCCAAATATCCGGCCAGCTTCCCACACGAGTTTCTCTTATAACTTCACCGAACTCAAAGAACATTAAATTCACCCCGATATATGTAGTCATTTCGTTAATAGTAAATTGTCATTAATAATTATCATTGAAAAAAAGGATTCCATCTTTTATGGGCTACGATATTATTTCGCATATTCGAGTAACATCGTTTAATTAATTATTTACTGTGTATGTTAATAAAACGCAAAAAAATCTCCTTTCTTTCAATCCTCCAGAGCAAAGAGTATACATTCACCCTCCTTCAAATTCACTACGAGTCGGTGATTTAGGAACTGAATCAAAGCAAATAGGTCCTACTGACATACAATTTAATGCCGGTGTTGGCAACTAGCTGGTTCAGTTTCATTTTTGTAGCATTAGTGATAGGTTGTTAGGTTGTGAGGCCTTTAATTTTATAGGCTAAAATATATTTTTAATCACTATGAAATCATTCTAATCAATTCTTGTGTATTATCGCACTTACAATTGGCTTCGATTTTATTTTTTTATAATTTCCTATTAAATCTTACCAATAAGTGTGGTTTATTTTCTAATTAGCAATTCAATCAAATTTTTCATCAATTGAATCAGCCTACTAATGACATAAGTTCATTTAATGATATAGTCAATACCCTTATCTGCTTAATTTACCTACAACATAAAGTTTAAAGGATGATATTTTCCAAATCCTTCATTTGACAAAGTGTAGGATGCCACGGGTGTATCACTTGGTGGAAAGGAATGGATGTTCTTCCCCACAGAGCTCTCGAGGGTAGCCGCTGGGTTAATACGTTTGCTAACAACTATTGCTTCAGTCGAGTGACCGCAACCACTTGAATAAAATAGAAATGCAATGGTTGGTTACATTGCTCACCATCTGGTGACAATGGAAGAGAAAATAAGTATAAAATTTGATGCTGAACACCACAAAAGAGTTTTCGCCATTGAGATGCTTTTGGCATCTGAAAATACCAGGAAGCCTATGATGAAGAGGTAAATTTTTCAGCCTTAGACAGTAAGTAGGCTTTCATTGAAAGTATTCAAGGGCATGAGGATAATAGTCCCTGGATATTCTAGGTATAATGATGCCGATTTATATAGAATAATTGCAGTGCAAGGAAAGAATTTATTTCTTAGTTATTTTAGTTGAATTTAATTTTGCATGGCATATTAACCCCAGATAAGCATACTGGGGTCTACTGGACCCCAAGGTTTTTTTGTTTTTTTTTCCAGGAGTAAATTGAACGTTTTTTTAAAGATTCTCATTACCTTCTAGTTACCATTGAAGCTACCAAACCTGGCAAAGGAACTTCACAAAAAATTATGGCATCACACCTATACAGGTAATTTGGGGTCCAGAGGACCCCAGTATACCATTACCGTTAAGATTTTACAAACTGCGCCTAATTGAAATAGTGAGATATATTGAATTATAATTAGGATATTAATATTTATAATAATAATAATTTATAATAATATAATTTTATAATAATAATAATTTATAATATAATTGTATAATAATAACTTTACGAAAATATTTATTATAATTTTGTAGGTATATTTCTACATATGGGCATATTTATTTCTTATTTCAGATAATGGCTGGCACTTCTTCAATGAGATTGTGCAATGCTGAAATCAGTAAGCAACTCATTGCATTTGAAATAAAATCTGACGAGGACTCAGAAGACAATCTTTTAATTGAAGATTTGTCTGATCGTGAGGCGGAGGAAGAATATATTCCCCCTAATCTGTCCGAGTCTGAAAGTGAGAGTTCGCTGTCTAGTGGAGAAATCCGAGTGGGGAAAGGACAAGGCATACTTTGAACACCTTTAGGGGCTTTTGTTCATCATCCCCTCAAGTAAATCCTCCTCAGGTGGCTTCAGCACATCCTCAACTCCCAAATCCTCCTGCTCAAGCTCCTAATCGATAAGTCTATTGTTCTGACATTCCCACAACGTAACCTGCAAGGTACTAACCAACACCAATGGAGTACCCATCCTCACACACAAAGAACCAGCAGAATAGAGAGTAGAAATATTGTTAGTGGTCGTGTGGTGGTCCTGAAGGAGCCGCCATAGAAGCTGAGACCCCCACAGAATGTTTTCAGCTCTTCGTAGATGACAGGATGATAGATACAATTGTGAGTCATACAAATTCTTTCATATCTGAAGCATGTGTAACATATGGGAACTCATCATAAGGAACCACTATTCACACCTGTGCAGATAAAATCAAGGCTTTGATTGGCATCCTCATCTTTAGCGCAGCTCAGAAGGATAACCATCGGATGACCATGGAAATGTTCAATACTAAAACTGGCAACCCATTTTACCGAGCTGGCATGAATGAAAGGCGTTTCAATTTCCTACTGAAATGCCTGCGCTTTGATGATATGGCCACTTGCGATGATAGAAGCTCTCACAAATTGGAACCAATCAGAGAATTTCGGTATATGTTCAACAGAAATTGTGTTCAGAGATATAATCCTGGAATTAATCTAACAGTGGATGAACAACTGCTCATTTTTCGTGGAAGATTTCTCTTTCGAATGTACGTTCTTAACAAGCCGGCCAAATACGGAATCACAATCCTAATGATTTGCGATAATGAGTCTAAGTACATGTTGAAGGGCATGCCATATTAAGGAAAAAAATGACTACCGTACCAGCTGAAGCTATGGGAGTTAACTAGGGGCATTACTATACAAAAGAACTTGCAAGGCCATATTTCAACCCCCCATCGAAATGTAACCACTGACAACTGGTTTACATCAGTTAAGTTGGCTCATGATCTGTGTAGAGGAATTAAAACGTAACGCCACCCAGAGGGCCAAGCGGACATATATATTAAAATCCCTCTTCGGACAGAGCAAGAGAATAGAACAAGTAATTGAGGTGCGTGAAAACAATAGGCGTTTGCCTAAACTGCCGAATGGCTCTGATCTCCCCGCCGAGTGAGCAGTTGAGTCGAGCTGCCGAACCAAGGTAGCCGCAAAAGGCCATTAAGCAGCTCTAATAAGAAACGGCCCAGCGAAATTGAGGAAGAAATGCATCTAACTGACGGTTTGAACAACTTGCTATGCAAAACACCCAGTTAATCACCGAACTCAAAAGATCCGTTTACCTACGAGGTCAGGAGCCCCGCGGTTAGAGCGCCAAAAAGCGGCGTCAGATCAAAAGGCCACCGAAGAGAAACAGTGTGACAGTTGTCGGTGCCTTTCATTAAGAAGCAGACCTGGGCTCCGCGGTGTCGCCCCTCCCCCTCCCCTCTCGCGCTCCCCTCAGTGTCATTACCCCGTCCCCCTTAGTTGGGGCGGTCCCCGGGCTATAAATAAGCCCTGTAAGGAAAGAAACGGATTAATCTGTTAGAGACGATAGAGGACTAGATTTTTTTGTGATCAGTCCCTCGCCCTGTTCCGAACTTGACTTCTAAGATTTAGAAGTTCGTCTCGTTTTCTTATCGGTGCCATACCGATTTATCCTTCGCAGACTTAGCAGGAGGTCTGGCTGGATCAAAATTGCTAAATGCCAAACAGGAATTTCGGGAGCAAAATAAAAGAAGTTATCCACTCACCTTTGAAGGAAGAAGAATTAATTCCAAAGTAAGTTCCCTTTAATTACCTTCGGGATCACCCCATATACTAAAACCTAGTTTGGTAACCCTGCGAAGTAGACGAGGATACAAGAAGAACTCAAGAGCTACAAAGAAAAGTACTCCTTGAGCCAGAGAGCAAAACTCCTCTCTCCGTTCATTAGACTTATAACCGGATCGATAAAGTCGTAAGAAGAGATCAACATAGGTCTCTACTGTCACTGTGACGACCATCTTCATTCACCTTCAACGCGAAGACTCGCTCAAAAATCCAGTATAGTGACATCTGTCAACCCCTGTTCCGATCAAGTTCGTGTAAGTCCGAATGATTATATATATATATTTTTTTTGATTAATTAGGATTTTCAAAACTGTCTCAAGCTAACTAAGGGAGAAATAGTATTCCGCGGGCCTCCGTAATATTTTAGTTAGATTAGTGAGAGTAAATGGTGGCTTAACTCTGTGTCTTAAAGGCCTCCAGAAATTAGCGATCTGGCAATTGGTTTGTTTACGTGAAGCCTACATTGTTTTGATCTGAGCTCTCGTCAGGAGTAGGCCAATATTCGATTCTTGCGAACCATGTTAAACTTGGAGAATTTCGTGTAAATATTTGAGTTAATTGATAAATTAAAAGATATATATATTTTTGGTTAATTCTTGGAGGTTTTACTGGATCCTTACGTGTTGACCGGCTCTTTCCTTATAACTGATTAAACGCTGTGGTACTCTCCTAATTCAGTATTTAGACGAATCCAGAGTCCACTCAGCCAATAGAGGAATTATTTCCCTTACTAAGTGGTGTCAGACTGACTCGCTAAAAGTCATTAAATATATAAATACTTTGAAAAAGATGTATTATATCGGAGTAAATGTTAAACGGCCAACAGTTGAAGAATAATTCTCCGACAAAAGTAGGGAGACAATTCCTCGAGAATCTGCTTGACAATTATGTCCTTACAACCGTTGGAACAATGCGAAAGAACAAACCACATGTGCCCCAAGCAATGAAAACAACTAAAGATCGTCAGCAAGGTACAGCAGCATTTTTTTATGACATAGAACTAACTGTGTGTTCCTACATGCCCTACAATAAAAAAAAACAAAAGAAAATTGTCTTGCTTCTTTCAACCGTCCACAACAGACCAGAAATAGACGCCGATGGGAAACCAGAAATCATCAACTTCTGTAACACAAAAGAGGGGGTAGACATCTTCGATCAAATGTGCTCAACTTATAGTTCCAGCAGAAAAACCCAAAGGTGGCCTGTTTGTTTCTTCTTTGGCATTCTGAATCGGGGAAATGTCAATTCTTGGGTAATCTATTCACCCAACAAAAAGAGAAAATGACAACCAGCAGGAATGCATCGCACCTACATGCAAGAACTGAGGATGTAACTAGTGCGGCCTTGGGCTCTGCAGTGGATGCAAATTCCAACAACTCAGAGGCACCTGAAGAAGTGCATTTCACAAGTAATGGGAGTAAATATGCCAGCAGTGGTACATCCTTTTGAACAGTTAAACATCAAGAGGCGCTGTAACAAATGCACTAGACAGGAAGACCATAAAACCAAATTTCTGTGCATCCAGTGCAAAGAGCCATCTGTGATGTACATTCGTACATGGTGTGCATTGACTGTATCTAATTTGTGAAGTGAAGTTGAAGTACTGTAAATAAAACTTTAGTTTGTAGTGGCTAAACTTTAGTGGAAATAAGGAAAAAAATTCCTTTGTAGGACTAAGTTCTAAGAGAAAAGGAAATGTTTTTTTAGGTTAAAAAGGAACTGAAATAAAAAAAATAAATTACTGAATGCTCAAGATGAAGATGGAAGGAATTTGAAAAAAAAATTGGTAAGTTTAGCAATTTTTTTGTATTCATTTTTTTTTCTCATTTTTCTCTAAAAAAAATTTTTAGGATAATTTAGCAATGCATTTTAGTTAACATATGTATTAGCTAAAATCACGCCAAAACTTATCACCTTAGGCCTAATAGTTTTGACACTGTACCAGTACACCCCTTTTTTGCAACATTTAATTTATCTTTCAATTTTGGTATCAGGAAAAAATAAATAATAAACAAAACATATGTAAGCATGTTTGGAATATACTATATTTAATAGATATTAAGTTTAAATAACTTAAAAATTAAAAATAGACCACTCCACTAAATTTTTAGTTTGGGGTTCAGTAGACCCCAGTATGCCTATGGTGTACGTTTCGAAATGCATGCCTATCTAGGGTTAAATAAAAAAAACACGACATTACAAAGGAAACATTGATTAAATGATCTTCAAAACTTAAAGTAAACTTACTCAGGTATGCAGCCTATATTCAGGTTCGGTAGTAGAAAGTAGTTCGAGAAATTCCTGGCGTCCGAGCCGGTTGAGTGCCCCCAAGGTCACATCCTCGCCACCGTCCATCCTCTTTCCTCAACCAGGGGCAGGAAAAACTGTGCTGGTTGCATCATAGATTTAGAAAGAATGTTACGAAGTGCGTTTCTCCCTCTTCATTTCAGCGAAACAAGAACTACCCTCGTTTAGTTGCCGACGTGGGGTGCGAATACAATGAAAGGACTTTTATTGGTTGATCCAGTCACCAATACCCAGTTTCTAGTTACATTTTGTCTGGTTAGCCATATCATCGTGTGGTTGATGAGTTTTTTTTAACAAAGTAGGCCAGCTTAGTCCCTTCAATTAGAGGCTGCAGGTGGTACCTTGATCCCAACCTAAGGCAAAAAAACGGCTCCCACTTAGCATAGGGTTATGCCGCTCTCTCGCCTGGAATTTCACTGTGACAACGACCTTACACGCGATCCTCCGAGCGATTTCCTAACCCATTTTTGTACCTTTTGGTTAACCTTAGGCGGTGTAGGAGAGTGGAGTATTTCGCACCCTCATTCTACTCTGCATTACCCCTCCATTGCAGTTGAATTCTCATGCGCATAGCCCTTGTTCAATTTTCCCGAAACCACCTACCCATTTTAAGAAGCTGAGCCTGTAATCCATACAGTAACACCACAGTGAAAAATGGTCCTTCCACCCACTACCTCGCTCTAAGGCTTCCTTCGCGCAAACTTGCCGTAGCGAAGGAATTCGAGGAAATGATGCGCGCTGGCTTCATTCAGCCTTCCAAGAGTGAAGGAGTGGCCCATCTTCTTCATATGGTTCCCAAGTCTTTGAGAGAATGGAGACCATGCGGTGATTGTAAGAGCTTCAATGCCCAAACAAAAAGTGACCGCTACTTAGTGCCAAATATGATGGATTTTTACTTCAATATTCCCTGAAAATCCATATTCTCGAAGGTTGGCCTAGTTGAAGAATACCAGTGGGTCAGAATACTGGCAAGTCGAAAGAACGAAGGCCAATCTTTTCAGTTTTTAGTGACTTGGTGTTACGAAGTTTCGAATTCGTCAGCATTTCTTTACAGCAATTTGGTATCAACTTGAGCCCCGAGGTACAAATCGCCCACCTAAGAATGCTTTAAGCGTTTACAGGAGGCCGGACTTTCAAATTAACCTAAAAAATTGAGGCGATTACTAAGTACAACAGCTTACTTTCACACAGTTACGGGCCTTTGTTAGGCTGGCTAATCTTTACCGCCATTTCATCAGGCACTGTGCGCAACTTTCAAACCCTTTAAATACGCCCCTCAAAGGGGGAACCCAGAAGAAATCCCCGCTCACATGGACGGATTTTGCAGTTGAGTCTTTTACTGAGTTCAAAAGCGTTTTGGTTGTTCATGCGTGCTTAGCCAATTTAAAGTTAAGTCGAGCACTCCCCCACAAAGAACGCATCAAAAAACGACTTGGCATGGTTGGAGCAGCAAATAAAAGGTGGAGAATAGTGTCCCATAGCATTCTCTAATATTTTACATCCTGCTGAGAGACGTTACAAATTTTTTGACATGAGTTCTTGGTTGTATACCCCCTAGTGAAACATTTCTGATATCAATCGTAGGGCGAAATTTCACCATAAAAACAGACCATCAGTCACTCCTATCGGCGATTCGGACCACTTTAGATCGCCCTTTCCCACGCAAATGTCACCGCCTGGATTATATCTCGCAGCATGTTAATGGGAAATACAAAGTCGTAATAGATGTTTTATCGCCTATCTTTCTCCGAAATCAAGTCACCTTCCACAGACGTTGATTACCACGCAATTGCAGACGTGCATGACGATGATCCGATATCTATGGGCTACTTGAGCGCGCCGGTGCACTCAAATTTGAAAATGTCACATTTGACTCAAAGATTTCCCGGATCAACTGCAATGTCTCCACTGGGAAAACATGGCCGTATATTCAGGTAGCTTTCCCGGAAGGTGTTTTCGCTGCCCTGCACCGCCTTTCTCACCCAGAATAAAGCCACCGAGTATTTTTCGGAAGAGGTCCAGCAATGAATTAGGTGTTCGAGGCTATAGCGAGGTTAAGATTAAACTAAGGTTAGGTTAGGCCAGCGACTTTGCAAAATGGACATATGAAACTTCCATTAGCATCTTAGCGTTGCTGTTTGCGTTGTCATAAGCGTGAATGCAATTTCAAGTTTGGATTGCGAAAAGTCACTTGGTTAGAAGAATCAAAACTAACATTTGATACAATCGTTTATTTAATTCATGCATGGTGCAAATGGTTGAGGGTTACTGTTTTTTTTTTTTGTTAAAGAGCTTAAAATGTCAACAGAAGCCATAACTGATTGGAAAAAACTTTCTGCGATAAGTTTGCGCCAGTTCCTTGCTCCCACTCATAACTCAACCTAACTTAACTTGCAGCCTGTATTCACACTACGAGTCTCGAACGACATAGCCTAACCTTAACCTGGCGATAGCCTCGAACGCCCAATTCGTGCCAGGGCTGTTTCGAAGAAGCACCAAGCCTCCCAAAATGCGCTTGCAACGAAATTCATTAAGCTTGATGATAAACAGGGCCGTTCGTTACTGTCTCCAGCAACGAACGTCTCCAAGCGGTTCTATTGGGTTGAGGAATAAGTTCTTGCGGTTTTATAAAATTTATTCATTACCATCAACAATTTTAGAAAAACTTCATTTTTAATTGATAACAATATGCAATTTAATCAATAATGTATTCTCCGTTGTTATTTACGACTTCTTCTCAACATTCAACTAGTTTTTCGATGCCTCTGCAATAAAAATCTCTGGATTTTGACTCCATAACGTCGATGAGGTCGCTTTTCACGAATAGCTTCGGTGAGCCGATACATTTGATGAACGTAGAGTTCTGCATTGACAATCTCGTTGTTCGCAAGGAGCTCATAAAGAATGATGCCTTCACAATCCCACCACACACACAGCATCGTCTTTCGTGGATGAAGTCTTTGCTTTAATCGCGGAAGTGTTTTTTTTTATTGGGGCTAAGCCATTATTTTCGATGGTTCATGTTGACATAAACACACAACTTTTCGTCGCGGTGATGATGCGGTGAAGAAATCTGTCCTTATATCCACGAGTAGCCTTTTGACGAGCAAGCAAACCTGCGGCAATCGTGGAGCGTTGAGGTTTGTTGCTTTCGCTCAAAGCGTGCGGAACCCATGCACCGTGGTTTTGAACTTTCCCCATCGAATGAAGGGGATTCACTGCAGTTTTCTGACCACACACCAATTGTATAGCTAATTCTCTAGTCGAGTGACGAGGATTTTCATGAAGAAGGTCGTTCAATCGATCTTCATCCAACTTAATGGGGCGACTAGAACGTTCCTCGTCATTAAGATTGAAATGACCGTTTTTGAAATGTGAAAACCACCATTGAGCTGTCCTTTCTGATAAAGCATTTTCTCCGTACACATCTCAACTATCGCGACGAGCTTTAGCTGCGTTTGCATTGTTCCCGTCTCGATTGAAAATGAATAACAACAAGTGTCGAAAATGCGCCTTTCTTTCAACTTGACATTCCATTTTGAGGGTACAGAACAAAAATTAAATTAACACAACTTTTAAATAAACCGCAATGACTTATTACTCAACTTCAAGACGTAGCCTAAGCAAAAGCCTAATAGTCTACGCTGTTAAGAGACGTAGCCTAACCTTTGCAAATTTTGCTCTCATTATTTATTATTGTTTCTTAATATGTGCACAAATCACGTCAACAAAACTTAAATCAACACAACATTAAAAAAAACGCAAGAACTTATTCCTCAACCTAATAGAAAAGCCACCAGGACATCATAGACCCACTTTCTAATGCTGCAGGGTAACTTTAAACGCTGAGTGGAAGCCGTTCCCATGGCAACATTGAACTTTCATACCATCGTTCAGGCGTGTAGAGCATCATGGGTGGCAAAATTTGGGGTCCCTTTTTTAATCACCACTGATTGTACTTATGGGGCAGATCAGGCTGATTCCGACCATGCACGAAGCGAAAAAGACGGTATACGTCAGAACAGTTGCAGCAACCATATAAGGCCTTTCTAAGTCTTCAGACCTACACCCAAGTATTACGCAATTCTGAACAATGTGAGAGGTTACGGTTGCAATTAATCGCCTTAAACCTACTTCCCTGGTCAAGGAGCCCTATGTCACAAGGGCAAGGAGGTCATGAATGGTGCCGAAAAAATGCAATCATCTAAGTCTCTCTTCGGGAATTTCAATGCTTTGGGGTCACCGGCCCAAGGGTTTTCTCGCACGTATAGGACATGATCGAGCGTCCAAGGAGACTTTCGTCCTAGATTCCGGCTGTCGCTTGGAGAGATAAAAGAACCTCTTATGTGTTTCGACAAATAATATTGTTCTTATCTCCTTTCCTGTTTCGCCGGAAGCGACTTTCCTCAAGAACACACTCCTCTCCAAGCAGGGCACAGGTAAAACTCCCTTATTTGGGAGAGAAAACCCAGCCCGTCAAGTTGCGCGGTAGTCAGTAAGTCAGTCCCTTCCCAAACCGCTTCCTGCACACGCCAAGAATACAAGAAACAACGTTGCTTCCTGAGATGCCGCTTATTTCTTTGCATTCCAAGGCAAATGTCGCTACTCTTCCTTCTCAGACGAGTGACACTTCTCGATTGCTCGTCATTTCCACTCACCCAAAATATTTAATTCACTCAACTCGTTATCGCTAATTACATACATATAACATTACGTGAATTTCAGTGTTTTATCAGTACGTAAAGTGAAGCGATATATTCAGTGTAATATTAATAAATTAATTATCCTTAATAATTAACGTTGAAGTGAATAATTCTATATTATATGATATACAATTTATTTTTACATATTCTATTAATATCGTGTAATTAATCCATAACACACAGTATTTTAGGAATGCCTTTGTTTTAGTTTGAATCTTAGTTTGTGAGTCAGGTATATTTGAAGCTTTTATCCAAGTTCTTTCTAAGAGTTCAGAAAAAATAAATATGATCATCTAATGTTTTGGAATTTTTTAAAACAAAAAAAATTACAGGTCGTAAAGTTCATAAAATGTATTAAAATTAATGCATGGGTATTTTATGTATTTTTTCTTATATAAAAGTAAATTTAGACGAGAAAAAAACATCTTTGAGGATTGTTTTTTTCGTATATCAAAAGAATTGCGATAAAAGTTCTTTTTTGCTTTTAAGCAGAAAATGTGACTCGGCCTTTAAAAAATCCCATCTTTTCCTTGCAATTTTCTTGAGTAAAATGCATATATTCAACGTCCTCCCAACGCATTCCGTCAATCAATGCTTTCGTTGTTTTTTTTTATCTGAATCAGAACAAAAATGTCCTACTGACATACAAGATAGTGTTAACAGTGCCCACAGTTCTTTATCGACCATGCCCTTTGGCTCTTATAGGATGGAATTCTATATAGACTGTGTTGGTTGTCAGGAATTATTGCTTCTCATTCCATTATGCTCAACTCCCTTCAATATTCACTCTGAATCCAAAAGAGCCTACAGAACCGGTGCTATTTTAGCCCCTGTAGTCATTTAGGCACGAAGCTTAACTTTATGATGTAGATAAAGGATAGTCAAAAACTAGCTGACTTTTAAAATAACGTTTATTCGTTTTATTTTGCTGTAAATAAATCATTTATATCGATTCGTCGGGGTTTGTTCATTAAATGATAATCATTAACTATGACATAAGCGCTCACTTAGGTTGGGAGAAATAGGACATTGGTATGACTTGATTAGACATTTACCTTCAAAATATTAGATGTTCTCAAGACTTAATTATGTTCTACAAAATGTGGGGAGAATCCTTATGTAAAATCCTATTAAACGAATACAGGCAGAAGTTGGATAAATAACCAACTAATACAACACTAATGAATCCTTCTCTTTTTCCTACCCTGGTTTTGTAATTGGAGTGGAAGACAACTGCATAAATAGATATTTACAAATTTGCATTCTAGAGTACAAGCTCAGTATCGTGTTTTAAACTCTTCGATTGCTAGTCAGAACAAAAATATACACCTTTGGAATTTCAAGGCTTGTCACTTGCGAATATGTCTTAATTTCATGAAAATGTTCGGCTTCGGATATTTTTCCAGCCCCAACATCACGAGAAAGGAGTTATGCTGGCTGGTATTGCCACTTGAGCTTTTTCCTGTCTGATCAGCCCCACTCAATTTAGTTTAACCCCACTATAACATTACGAAGCGCCTATGACTTAGTTAACAGGCATCATTCTTGTCTTTAAGTTAATTTATATCAGTTAAAAATGAGGTCTTTATAGTGACTCAGGAGATAAACGCTGGAGACAGTGCAGTTCTTGGACGTTCTCACAACTGTCATTCTGTCTGCTCGCTCGAAGTTGGCTTTGACGATTTCGTAATATTTGCCGTCACTGCAAGAAATTGAAGAGATGAATGTTAGATTAGGGGAGAAAAGTTGAAAGCACCCATAACCAAAAAGTAAAAAACCCACACAAGTGGCAATAAAAAGAGACCATGTACGTTATTTTTTTAGAGTAGTAGGGTATCTTTTGATAATTTTTTCCAATCTATTTCCTAATTGTCTTCTTAATTCAGTTCTACTCTCTTCTCTAGTCTTCATTCTCTATCCCATAACCTAAGCGTCTATTCTTAGAGTGCAATTCTCTGCTTACATACCACAGCACAAGACATTTGAGTTTGGGGCATCGAACGCGCAAAGTGTCAATCCCTTTCTGGCTCTTGTCGGAGAATCGCAGAGTTTCACTATCCCAAGATAGCTCGATTCTTTCCATAAATTTGCCGTAGTTAGCCACTGTGTCAGTCAGCTGGTCGACGTGGACCTTGCTTTGCATCCGAGAGGCGCAGTCAAGAGGCATGCCCATTTTCAAAATCCTGTGTGGGTCAATTGCTATTAGAAAAGGGCAATATCTCCATTATTTATTTAGGGTTTATATAAGAGCTCACACATCAATCTAGAATTACGTGGTCCTTTTTATTCTAAGAAGCCAGAGAACTCCATTGTTCTCTCTCTCTCTCTCTCTGTAAAACCTAGGTTACAACTATAAAAATAGCACTACCACGGATTTCTTAAGGGGTATATACAGTGTTGGCTCAAGGTACCCGCAACTCGGGCAGTTGCCCGGGGTGTCATCAAGGATCTTCCAAAAAAAGAAAAAGTTAAAATAATAAATATTTTTCAATCTGACTTTAAGAATTGATTCTTTATCAGAAAGATTTGAACAGCTACAAAGTTTCAATAACACGGGGATTTTTAAATGACCTAAAAGATCTGCCAGATAAAAATAAACTCAAAGTATCATGTCAAGGTTTGGAGAATAAGTTAAGGTACAAAGAAAATAGTGATATTAAGGGATGTGATCTCTTGACTGAATTAGATATAGCCAAAGAATTATTTCCTGATCATGTAAAGCTTCCAATAGAAGCCGCTAGGTTCATGAACACTAATAAGTTACAGGGTGTCAGGCCAAATCTGGGGGTTGCATTCAAAATAATGCTTCTAATACCTATTACAGTGGCCGCTGGCCAGAGACAGAATAAATTATTTGACAATATTGTCTATAGAAAATGATATTACAAATAATATAAATATAGAAAGTGCCATGAAAAGATTTGCTGATCTAAAGGCTGGAAAAAAATGTTTCAGGTAAGCTAATTGTTAATACTGTCCATAATCCAGGTTGAAAAAAAATAATATTATTGTTCATTGTTTGTTAAAAAACAACTCGGGCAACAAACTCATTTCTATTATTCTGTATTTTTAGTTTTTTCGTTGTGAAATGTTTTATAATTATACTTAAAAAGGGCGCCGAACATCTGCTTGCCCAGGGCGCCGGCCCTGGGTATATTATAGCTTACAACTTGAAATTATACTAATATTCTCGTATGTATGAATTCATTTGTCAATTTCCGTTTATTTGTTTTAGTTTCAATAACGTTTTGTAAGCAACCAATATTTTTTACCTTTTATGGTTGGGGGAAATTATCGTAAGGGCAATTGTTCGTGAGGACAATTGCTCTAGTATTCCTTGAATCATGAAGAGTCCCCGACGCTCTTTAATTGGTGGTAAAACACATTACTAACCTTCTTCCTGCATACTCCCCTCACAAAGATGACTGGTTTGGGGAGCTCCCCCCTCCCGGAGGAAAGGGAATGATAGCCTAATAATAATAATAATAATAATAGCAACATATTCTTAATCTTTTCACTATTCTCATTGTGGGAAAATCAATATCGCCAGGGCCGACAGACGCTAGTTCGGTTACACAGCGTCATCTGTTACATGGCATATGTCCCAAAATAATCCTTGATACGGCTCACAAAAAATGATTACCATCAGCAGATTTCGTAGTCCGTTAGTATAAACAAAGGATGGTGGTATAGCGTTTAGAATAAAAAAAAACTATGAACAGGCTCACTGTCTCCTCCTATTGTTTAGCTCTAGTTTCGCCAAATGGACGAAATTTCACTTTCTCCGACGAAAACCAGAAGAGACCAGTACGGCTAAGGGTCACAACATTAAAAAGTGATGCCCTAGGAGAGAGGCTCAAAGGTGGGCACTCATCTCCCCTCCCCTCCCCCCAGGGGATAATTGAGGTATATATAGATCGATCTGGAGAAAATAGAGGAGAATCGAGTTAGCGATCGAGAGAAGACGAGTACCGGAGTCAATCCGGGAATTAAGAAGAAGTAGAACCGCGCGGGATTTTTCTTCGCGAGGCTGTTCCTTTTGGTCACATCGAAGAGTAGACCATCGGTATAGAGAATCACTCTCATACCAATCTCGTCAGAGAAACCCCCTATCTCAGTTTTCGAAAAAAAACAGAGATATCCCTCACCATTGAGGAATACTAAAGTGAAGTTCCACTCGAGAAAGGATTCGTCTTTTGGTCAATTCTTATCATCGAGAAACCCCCCCAAGTGTAACCCAAGGATTGGAATAATCTTACTTCCATAACCCCTTCGTTTATTTCAAGTCAAGAAGCATCGCCCCACGCGCCTCACTCACCTCCAAGTCATCTGTTATTATCCTTCGCACAGCGAGACGAACAGCTGTGCGTCCGCGACAGCCTACGCCTCACCCCCCCCCCCTCTCCTCAATGAGAGTCTAGTTCAAGGTCATCCCTACGCCAGACTCCTACTTAGTTTAAAATTAAAGGGATTCCAACTTGTTTATGTTCTTCCGTTAACATTCCGTACTAAAGTGAATTTTTGCCTCAACCATCGCGTAGTAGTCATTGGTAGTATTAATTTTTATTTAGATCCTCTTATTATAGCCTTAGTATATTTAAAGTTTTATTATTTCTTTTCTTTATGTAATTAGAAGTATATTTTTGCCCTAGTCGTTTAATTAAATCCTCGAAACGCTGCATATGGCAATAGATATATAATATTACAAATCTTCCCTGGGTAAAGAATCAAAAGTAAGATAAATAAGAATATAGCACTCTTAGAGAAAAAAGGAACGGAGTTATTCATTACGGAACAAACGTACATACATACTCGGCCGTATACCACGACACTCATTTATGTCTTCTTCTATCCCATTTTTTCTCGATTGTTCACATATATTAATTTCCATCGTTATTTTACATTAAAGTGCAAAATGTCATGGGATAGCATGATGCCACCGTACCGTGACATCATGGAAATTTGCAAACTTGTATAAATTGTGACCTGACATTTCGTGGGTCAATGTGAACACCGGCTAGACTGCTCATGTAAGGCGACCTGAATAATTATCATAGTTCGAACGGGGCATGATCGTGTATATCAGAGGGATGGGATATCCCATTTCTGAAACTGTACGAACAGTCGACATCCCTCGATCTACGGTGTCACGTGTGTACCAAGCACACCTCATGGAACGCAATAACGCCCGTTGTATAGTGCAAAGGCCGATCACGGATGTTCAATGATCGTGACCAACTGTGCCTTGCTAGAATTGTCTTGGAGAAGCAGCAGTGGCTCAAATTGCATTCACATTCAATAAAGAATGTACCAAACTTATGTCCATCAGGTCTGTGCAGCGTTCTTTACCTCCCTTGTGATATGGGAACAGAAGACCCACCAGAGTGCCCCTGTTGACACCAAGGCACCGGACACCTCGCCCCACATGGGCAAGTGATGTTTCTAATTAGACCTAGGAAGACTGGTAATATGTGGCGTGGTCCTGAGTCACGGGTGTGGCGCAGAATACATGATACCATGGATCCCAGTTGTCAACAAGGCACAGTACTGCAGGCTGGTGGTGGTTCCATACTGGGGTGGAGTGTGTTCACGTAGCATGGAGTGGATCCGCTGGTCCACCTAAACACGCCATTGACCGGGGCCCGCTAAGTTGCACTGCTTGGTGACCATTTATACACATTCAATGGACTTCATGTATCCTAACAACGATGGGCTTTCCCAGATGGATAATGCAACCTGTCATCGGTACAAATTGGTTCTATTAGCATTCTGGAGAGTTCCGACGAATGGTATGGCGGCCAAGTTCATCCAACATGAAACGAACGAGCATTTATGGGACGTAGTGAACAAATCACTTCCCACTCAAGATCCGGTAGGTACAAAGATCAAGGACCTGTGAACAGCTATCGAGACGGATTGGGTTAGCATCTCCTCCTGGGTAATCAGTACACATATGGAATCGATGCCATGTTGATTTGCTACACTTGCCGGGCTAGAGAAGGTCCTACATAATATTAGGGACCTATCCCACGACTTTTGGCACTTCGGTGTATACATATATGTAGTTAGTTAGATAGTTAGCGCCAATCCTTCCATGATACTGGGAGGATCCCCGGCCGGATAATGAAATTTTTTATTTAAGGTCAGAATGACAATTGCTGGTCGGCCCGAGGGCCCCAGGGACCGGTCCTCTTTTGGGGAGAGGTGCCAGGAAGTATTATGTTTTGACACCAAACAGCGTTCAGGTGGAAGCCTTCGTCACCTCGGGGGAGAGGGACCTGTTCCGCGTCAGGGGTACGTGAATATAGATACCCATCGGCAGGTTTCCTTGAAACAGAGAGAGTGTGTGTGCTGTGCTGTGAAGGCGGGAGAGGAAAGAAAGCATGTTGTGATTGGCTTTGTGTGAGATGAGAGGTGTAAGATCTACTCACCCGATAACGGGGTGAGTACAGCGCATCCACCAATTGGTAGCTAGATCTCTACGTGCGAAGTTGGGAGGCCAACACCGTATCCACTGGGCTAGCATGAGGTCTACATATATGTAGTAGAATAACTGAATGCATCTATTTTAATTTAGTTTGTAATCTTCTACGATGGTATATACGCAATTTTGAGCATCTCAGTAGAGGGCAGAATAATACCTGAAACTGACTTACTTAAGGTTTTTCAAAACTGGCATCACATTTGAAACCAGGGAATCAGTAACTGTAGGTATCCCACTAAGAACGAGACTCCTCAAGTTCGCCCCGTGACGAGCCAGGAACTTGTATAGAGCATCTTCAGACAAATTATCGCACATCTCCAGGTCAAGTGAGATGAGATTCTTTAAGTTGGCATTTTCTCCCCAGATTTTTAGCACCTGAAAAAACAGTGAGGAAAGGATGAAATGAGTTGAATACTAACTACTTATCTTATTATTATTATTATTATTATATATATATATATATATATATATATATATATATATATATATATATATATATATATATATATATATATATATATATTTAATTACGTGAATTTTGGAATATTTTTATTATTTTTTTTAAAGTGGAAGAGTAAACAAACTTGCATGAATTTCCAGTGCATTCCTTACCCCATTAATCTCCCTCATCCCCCCTTTCCCGCCATCTCTCCCCCCTTCCTATCTCCCTCTCCACCCTACCTATCCCCCACGTTAGCTCTCCTTCTTCCCCCCTGTCCCGCCATCTCTCTCACCCCCCTCGTTCTCTTCTCTCCACCTCCCTCTTCCACCTTATAACCCCCCCTCTTCTACCCACCTTTCTCTCTCCCCTTCTCCTCATCTCTCCCCCTCCTCTATATTACCCCTTAATCTTCCCTACTACTACTCCCCACACTTCCCCCTATACCTCCCCCCTCTCTACATCCCGTTTCGCCGTCTCCCCCTCCCCCCTATCCACCCTCTTTCCACCTATATCTACCCCTGCCTCTCTATCTCTCTTGCCCTTCTTCCCCCCTTGCAAAAGGATATTTAAAACGAGAGAAAAATTCTATCCTGCCCTTTTCCCGTCTCTTTTCCCCCTCTCTTAACCCTATTACCTAATAACTTCCACCCTCTTCCTCAATCTCTCCCTCCCTATAAAAGGACATCAAAATCAAGAGATTTTTTTTTTAAATATCCCGTTCTTAAATTATAGATTTATAGAAGAATAAATAAGATGCTCGATCTGTTTCTGTGGCTACAACGTTGCTCGCTCATAACTAACGGTCAGTCACGCATGAGCGTAAACTGCCGAGTATGCGTGGTGAAACGTTTAGTCATTTTAAGTATATTATATGATAGGGAAAATGCTCACCTCTCCTGAATCTGCCTTAAATCTAAAAATAATAATAATCAGCAAGTAAAGATATTTTTTGTGCCACAAAATAAATATAAGAATTTCAAATAATGGCTATATATATATATATATATATATATATATATATATATATATATATATATATATATATATATCGAGAATTATATTTGAACTAACGCAATTGTAATTATGCGGTTAAGAAGGTTATGTTATGGCTAACTAAGAATGGGCTAGAATGGGTAAAGCGATTTTTCCATTCTTTTCAAAAGCAGAGGAAACTTTTAAAAAGGCTGATTGATAGCAATCTTTTTTAGATTCCTTAGAAAAGCTGGATTATACGTTCTCCTCTCGTGATTGTGAGAATAGCTCCTTCCGAGGGTTTGATGAAGAGTTTAGTTAGCCATAACATTAGCGTTCATAACTGCATATATATATATATATATATATATATATATATATATATATATATATATATATATATATATATATATATATATATATATATATATATATATATATATATATATATATATATATATATTCCCAGAAAGAAATATGTGTTCGGAAATAAAGTAAGACTTTTTATCCATGGCATTGCCTGGGATAAAAAAAGTCATGTCGTAATTAAATAGAGATGACCATTTTTTGAAATTCTTATATTGTGGCATAAAAATACATATCTTTAATTACTGATTATTAGAGATGTAGGAGGAGAGATGTGGACTAAAAGGGGTAAAATAGTTAGGAAATGTATGAAGGACTAGGGTGGAGGGGAATGGGGAGAGGCGAGGGGATGGGGTAGGGAGAGGAGTAGATCAGGTGTTAGGGTAGAGGAAGAGGGAGATGAGAGGGTAGAGGAAGAGGGAGATGAGAGGGTAGAGGAAAATTGAGGTGAGGGGGAAAGCGATGATCACAATCGTTTTGAAAGATAAAATAGGCCGAAGGCCAACAGTCCGAAGGGCTGATAGCGAGCGCATCGAAGCGTAACCGTTATCTTGTTCCGGCACTATCGTTTTCTACATATTAGAAATGATAGGTTGAAAAGGGAATGCAAAAAAAGATAAAAGAGTCCACGGTACCGGCGTTTAATTGATCTAATAGTGTGGAGAAGACTGTAAGAATGGATTTCACAATTTGCAAACCTTTGTCATTTATGTAGATTGAATGAAACCGAATGTGAATCTAAATTATGGGAAATTAAAAAGATAACAAAGGCTATTAGAGCACTTGCGAATGGTGAGTGGTCAGTGTGGTAGAATTAATTAGACATGAAAGTAATCTGAAGCATTGTACAAATATCAAAAGTGAGATGACGTCAAAGAGAAAAGTTAAGGCACTGGTAGTGTGAGAAAAGTGGCTAAAATAAGAATATAGGAGAGAAATTTCTTGGTAAAAACAAACAATGTGATTGATCGAAATATTTAGGAATGTTTCGGAATTTTCGAAAAAATGGGTCCAAAAAGGTTATGGAAAAACGGTTAACGCCACAGAAAGTGACTGGTGAGAAGAGTAGGTGGAATGTAACAATGTGTAAGAAAGAAATGTCACATGGGAAAGCAGAGAATCGTACAACATAGGTATGCTTGAATACGATTGCTCATGAATGGGAGGAGGGGGGGCTTGAAGTTTTATGCTTTTAAGGGTAAACCATGAGATGGGACCTACTGGCCCCGATTCCAGCGCCCAAAGAAACATTTGAATGGACAAATATTATAATCCAACCAGAGTCTATTATAGACATATGAGGGAGGGTATTGGTGGGTATTCAACTCTATCTATCTATCCTCCTTTTTTCTCGCATGGAATTGAAACATATCGCCGCCCAATCATTGAATAGTGCGCTTTATGATCTTAATGCTTTCTTCTGACTAGTATGATAGAGATTCGAAATGCAGCGCTATTTACTGATGAATCCAATTAACAAAATTCTGAATTTTCAACAAAATAATCAGTATCAAAGTATCATACAATGATAAATGAATGCAAAAATCATCTAGGAACAAAGGGTGCACTAGCACTACATTTTACCCAAGTATGGATGTCCGGACTTGCTGTAGTTTCTATAAGTTTTGCTATAAATTTACCCAATTGCGAAACAGTACATGAAAGCGATATTTTCTATAGATCTTAATCTCCCTTTTCTTCTATCGGCCCATTTGTTTTGTCTTCCTAGTTAAAGTATGAACGTAGTTTTGTTGTTTCCCCGTTTGATAAAAATCGATAGGATGCCTACAAACTCGTACTTGCATAGAAATATAAGTTTTGTATGACCATAGTTTGAAGTATATTCTCAATGAACCCTTGAATGAAGTGTGCTTAAAATGTAATCAAAGTCAGAGAAAGAGAGAGAGATATATCATTTGCAATTTTGTCGACACCTGTACTAACATTATCCGTAAACGCGTCCAACTGCCCAGCGCTTATCCACCGAATGCTCGGAAGTCTCGTCAGTACGTCGACGATACATTCGGCAGACAGATCCGTCGCGGTGATGTCCAGTTCTTGAATAGCGGATTTCTCCCATTCTGCTGCCATAACCTGGTCATTCTGTAAGCCTGACATAAAATGAAAACAAATATAAATAAAGTGAATTTTATAACACATTCGTCCATGCTCTTGTATAAACCGAATAATGAAAGTCATTGTTTTATCCACCTCTAGCACAACTGTCATTGAATCATTTTCGGATTTCCTTTAATTACACTAAAGCAAACTGGATCATTGAGTTTGTGAATAGATGGCGCATATTTCGATCTTAGGACATGTGCCCTCTCACGGACCATTAATTCAAACTAATTCCTTCCAGCATGTTCTGTAATTTCATCTCATTTTCAATCAATTTGCTGCCTATTGATGTGTCTGTATGAATTTCACCCAATCTTTAAATATTTTAAACTTGAAACTATTCCTAGTATTTTGCAATACTCACTACATTGGTTCATCAAGAGACACTTGAGTTTCTTGCAGCGACTTAGCAAAATCTTGAGCGAGGCACCAGTAACTTTGGCACAGAAGTTCACGGCCAGACATTCCAACTGAAAAAATGAAATGCATTCTTGAACCTTTACAGTGCCCCTCCCCCCCCCCGGAATATCATTTTAGGCTCTTATATTTGAGTCCCTTTGATCACTCGTGCGTACTTTGTCCTAGAGGCTTTGAAATGAGTCAATTCCTGAAGCAATAAACGATCTAAAAGGTTTTGCCCTGCAATTCTCGTCATTATTATTACCTCTTTTCCATTAGATTTGTTCCTTCAAATCTAATCTACTGGGACGGTCCTACCTATTACTTTCCTAGTTCTTTCCTCACATACCATGATGATCCACCTGTCTACATTATTTTAGAAGGCGGAATCTCAAAAATATATTTCAAGGACGAAGTTTTATCAAGATTTTTTTAATGATAAAAAAGCGACACCAATTGAAAATTGATACCAAAAATATTTTGAACATAGACTCATAAAGTAAGTGACGAAGTTAAAATAAGTGAGAATGGGGATAGATTATCCAAGAGAGGAGTTTGATTGGACCGCTAGGAACTTGGAGAGCAAGCACTTCTACTGAACATAGACCGTCTCACAATGAAGGTAGATGCCCTTGCGCGTAAAATGGTTGAGTATATCAAAGATTGAAGTCGCAAGCCTTGTTATTGTTGTTAAATACACTTTGCTGAGCATTGATTAAAGTGGTTTACTTATGTCTATTATTATCATAACAGCCCATGCAGGTGTGAGTTTATTAGATTGGTGATGTTGGTGAATTATGTACTAGCTGAGTGTATTAGGTGGAATTCATGTCGAGAGGCGTATACTGGAGTGATTTTTTTATTATTAGACACCCCCATCATTTTGAAAGGTGTACAGAGAAGGGAACTGGAGCGGTATAACGCGGGATCAGTGGGGTGGCTTGATTAGCTTGAGGGGGGCTGAATTACAAGTGTTTGGTGGAATAAATTTGTTAGAAACCGAATGGCTGATTTTTTTGTGGTTGCATCGATGATTGTACGATTGAAGTGATTTAGCTGTATGTTTGAGAATGTTTTCAGGGGCAGAGGTAGAGGAAGAATTTACCTGCCATCTGTCAAGCTTAAAAAATAATATCTGCTGTGAATTCTGGTTTGATTTTGTGGCTGTTGTGAGCGAGTGTATGAGTTTGTTATGGTTATGCCTCTGACATCAGCTGTGCATTACCAATTTTTTGTCTAGTGTTATATGAGGATGCAGGCTTGTTCGGTGTAGTTGATCTTGTTCACGTTCTAGTTGATGGCTTTGTGTGTGTCCAATTTATCCTTGTTTGATTCGTTAAGACTCCTGATTGTTTCCAGAATGTATTTTGCTGTCTGTTTTGTTTTGTTTTTGTTGTTTTTTTTTGTATCGAGGACGGCTTGCCAAAGTCACTTGTGTCGGTAGTGAATCAGGGCGTGTTTTTGATGTTGTTGTTTCTTAAAAGTACAAATTTTAATTCCTTTGCGGAGTATTTCAAATAGAAACTTTCCTCCCTCAATGGGAGCATTTATTTCATTCTTTGCAGAAAGCGAGATGAGAAAGCGCAAATAAGAATGAAATGCGAAAAGCAAAATGACTAATGAAAAAGAACAATGGATGATGACAAGTGCGCCAGAAGTCAACCTCACCTAACTCATTTCAAAACTTCTAGGAATCTATCCAGCCATACGTAGCCTCGCGAAAGTTATTACCATTATAATAATATTCAATAACGTATATCAGATTATTATTATATAGCTCTAAATTTAATTTCGAAAATTCTTGGGTCTTCAAGAAAACTTGTTTTTTGATATTATCTTTATAGTATAAAAATTAAAGATAATTTTTGTGAAGGCAAGAATTTTCGAATTAAATTTAGAGCTATTATTAGTAACTTATAAGGATCAAAGTGCGCGTGTGGTGTGTGTGTGTGTGTGTGTGTGTTATGTCTATCTGTGTGTGTCCATCTGTGCATTTTTTTAAAATTTGAGAACAGGACTCGAACTGTTGTGACATGATTTTTTTTTCTTGCACACCAATTTTGAATGTGTTGTGAAAAAAACCCAACCCTTTTCTCTCGCACATTTTTTTAATTTTGTGAGCGAAGCGAACAAGCGCCGCAGCCAAGTAATAAATGCCGTAGGGCGGATTTTTGCTAGTTATAATAATAATAATAATAATAATAATAATAATAATAATAATAATAATAATAATAATAATATAAATAAAAAAATAATAATATAATACAAATAAACTTTAATGATTATAATAAATATAATATAATAAAAATAAACTTTAAAATAATAATAATAATACATACTCGTTAACAGTTACAGTTATTTTGTTTCTTTGTAAACATTTGAAAAATCCATTTCCATTTAAAAGTGACTGTCATTTTAAGGCGTGAAGTTTGTAAATTAAATTAATCCATACTTATGGTGGCAGTTGTGGAAGAAAGTTCGTTCGCATTAATTAACCTACATATATGAATAAATTAAAACAGTTCAGATAATAGTATTTATCCCATAAAATATTCAAATTCTACCAGTTCAAGACATGTTTTCCCAACAAAATAAAAGTTGATCTAAGCCGCTTCATAAAACTCTCTACCCAGGCGGTCACCAACCTTTTAGTATGGAAGGGCCAATTTGAAAATTGGAATTCAAAGTGGGATTCATTTTATTATGCTTGAATAACCCCACCCGACCTGTGGGTTACCCTTGATTGGGATAGGTCTACGGCAGCACACCCCTGAATGAAAAAGCTGTGAGTGGGGTCCCACATTGGGTGGCTTTCGACAAACAGGATGTCCGGCAGACCTCTGCAACCTCTCACAGCAGTCGATGGTCGTCCTGATTAACTCTTGCCACCATCAATTCTATATGAGGCTAAGCTGTGAGGATAGGCCCAGCGCAAGCCCTTCTCCACATTAATCCACTCACTGCGCAAGCACAGCTCCACTCATCTTTCATCTTTTTCTCTTTCTCATCTCTCTTCCATTTAATTATCCCCTTCACACACTTATCCCTTCATTAACCCTTTATCATCATACCCATAAATCCATCTCCATTTTCATCGAGTGAAGCTTGAGTCGTATTCATATTCGAAAGACAGCTATAAGAAGAAGAAGACTTGTACAACATCATAATATAAAACTACACCGGGCAATGGCTTCACTACTAAGATTAAAATTTAAAATCTAAAAAATAGCAGCCATGGTTAAATTTTTATAAGTTTTCTGAACTCTGCCAATTATAATAATTTAAAAAAGAACTCTAAACTAAATTTTTCCCCTTTCAAAATAAATTTTCTGAACTTTTCTATTTAAAAAAAATCACAAAATTTCGATACTTATATTTATTTCTGAACTTCACCATTTTGTTTTTTGATATTATAAAATAATTATTAGAAATAACTTTGATAAAAGAAACATAAGTCATAACCAAACTAAGATGAAATTATTATTCAAATACTCAAAAAAATCCCCTCCTTAAATTATAGAGTTAGTTATGATCAAGTGATGATGAGGATGATGATGATATACTGAAAGTCGATAGATGCAGCACAGGTAAATTAACGCATAATTGAATGAAAATCTAAATATTTCCTATAATTATCCGCTTAATTGAGGGCCACATTCATTTCCCAGAACGGGCGCATGCGGGTCTTGGGGTATAGGTTGGGGAACCCCTACTTTAGACTTTGAAGTAAAAAAAACCCGTTGAATTCTCTCTTTAAGTGCATTTTTATCAAAGAATTTTTCATTGCAATCGGATTGCCTAAAAACAAAAAAAGTGAGGTATACGCTGCACAACCGCGAAGAGTTTAAGGTGAACTTATTCGAAAGAATCCAATGTTGGGCAAATGTAAAAAATATTTCTGCAAAGCAATGCACGACCGCACATCAGGCATGAAGTGCGATATACAATGAATAGTCTAGGGTTGGAACTACCGCAGCATCCGGCATATTCACCTGACATGTGTCTTTCAGATTACCACCGTCTTTTTTTTTGTCTTCAGATTCTTGGGTAAAGGGCGCTCTTGAGGAGAGACTTCAAAAGGTTTTTTTTTTATTCTTCAAAGCCTAGGAAGTTTTATTCCAAAGGCAGAGATAAACTTTTGTTAGGAAAATATTTCTGGAAAGGATGCAATCTATTTGTGGAATAAATTATATTAATAAACTTTTATTTATCTACGTATTTTCTAAAAAAAAAACTGATCGAACTTTCTTAGACAACTGATATTACTAACTCAATAATAATAACAATTATTACCTAAATATTACCGTCAATTTTGACGGCACGGGTACGCAAGTAATAAATTTTCTCGTCTAAGAACTAACCTGGATACAATTAGATGAGAAAGCCTCGATATGAGAGTCGTCAACAAAATTGATTCCATAAAGGTTGACAACTTTCAAGTTGGGTGTAGCAGACTTCAGTTTATGAACGTTGATCACTTCGTAAATTTCCTCTTCTTCTTCGTCCGCCTTTTCGTAGGTTCCTCCAGGGTGTAAGAAACAAACGAAATATCATCAAAACGTCAGTTACGATTAATTGAAAGTAACACACAAGTGTTCACTACTACTTCATTTGCACTTCTCTAAAGTTAATTGCCAATTTATTCAATACAAATTTTACTCAGGACATTGCGCGGGTTCTGAGAATTTTAGTTCATTATTTAATTAATTAATAATTTCAGGCCAGGAATATAAATACTATCCCTTAATTTGTAGCTATCAAACGGCGTGAAAATTTTAAACCTCAGCACGTTTGAAAGTGTAATAAATCTCAGCCATAACTTTCATATTTGTAAAAAAAAAATGTAGCTCATCCTCCAGAAATTACAAAACTTTTAGAAAAACTGGTGAAAATGTGGCATCAAACGGCATAGTTTATGAATCGATTAAGCAAATAAGAGATGAGTAACAAGCTTAGAGATTAAGCCACGCAGCCGAAGACCAGTTTCCTCCGTTACTGAGGAAAAGTTTCAAGCTGTAAAACGGCTGATGACAGACTGACAAATCACCAAAGCGATTAGCAATGCATTTGCTTTTAATGTCAAGCAAGTTCAAAGTTTGTGTGATAATCTTGCATTAGGCAGGGTTTCGGCACGCTTTTTCCCATAATTGTCAGGGGTTGAGCAAAAGACAAACCGTTCTGATGTTTCCTATCAACTAAAAGGTCTATTTTCAGATATATTATGAAAATGTTTAACATCGATTAACAACAGCTGATGGATTGGTCTATTATGTTCACGCAGAAACCAAGAATCATTCAAACGAATGGAGATGGGCTGTGGATGCCACAAAGGAGGAGGAAAGGTTTGGGGAAAAGGCTAAGTTGAAAGAGAAAGAAACGTCGGAACGGTGACGACATTCAAACCACCGACTCTGAGTCGCTGAGATTAGTAGAAGGGAGGCTAATGCGCCAACCATTACTCATTCTAAAAAGACTCAGTTCATGCAGGGCGTATAAGCCTCCCGTTTCACAATCGCTACGCTACAGGTCTCTTCTCAAAGCACGTGGTTTCATCGATAGGCCTTGTAACGATTATCATTTGGAAGACTCGAGAAGGTATTATCTTTTTTGATTACCTTCCAAATCGGTGTGCAATCAATGCCAAATATTAAACAAACTTAATAAAAAGGTTTCTGAGGCCAAGACTTACAAAATTAAGGCCTCTTCACACTCTTCCCTTATTTCAGGTCTTCGCAAACTCCCATATAGATTACCTAATAAAAAAAGCGAAATCTCTGTACATGACCACAGGAATTTCAATTTAGGAATAAATCTTATGTTCTGATTAAAAGGGTCACCAAATGAAGAGAATAGATCAAAAGATTAAAGGAAAGACAAAATGGTAAAGACTCCAAACTCCTCAGCTCAAAATGTATATCATTAGCAAGTTACCCAAAATGAAAATTCATAACAACGGTGAAATTTTCCTGGGTAATTCAAGATTTTGCATATGTTTCATAATTGTGTTGAATTTCTTGAAAAACACTTCTCATATCCATGAAAACTTGGTATCTTTGGAATCCTTAATATTTCTTGCAAGTTTTTGATTATTCTTTATGTTGTTATTCTTGCACATTGATGTTTCGATCTCTTAGATTTCCAGTTCACGAGTGTAAGAATACAGAAGCATAAATCTATTTTCGAGCTTTTGAAAATCGTTTAATAAAGCATTTGAAGTTGACCTACTTGTCGAGTCAAGTGCCTATGTAAGAGGACACATTTATGGATCTATGTAGTTAATAGGCCAAGGAAAGCAAAACTTGTATCATAACCCAGTAAAAGTCTTAGAAATAGATACGTGAACCATAAAAAGCTTTAGAAAGAAAATGGGATTTTTATAAACGGAGAATACGAGTAGTCACCCTATTTCATATAGGGTTCATATAATCTATTCCAAAGAGTTTTAACGGTTGTGATACTAGTTTTCCTTTCCTTGGGCTATTAACTACATCCAATGTATATCACGTGTCACATGATTTTCCCTTATTATTTATTTATCTATATTTTTCAAATTGAATCATGAAACTATTATAGCCAACTAGTAAATTTTCACCAGGTAGAGAAAGTTATTATTATTACTTGCATAAAACTAAGAAGCGAAAACCAAAAAGAGTATCTCCGCCAGAATGCTTGTAAGGAGAGATTTGTTAACAAAAAATGATGAAGTGAAATTGTGCAGAAGATATATAGCTGCAAATGTACCATCGGGTGTTATAAATAGGGATGGTGGAAACAAATTCAACAATAGTAAAGTTAAAGTGGAAAAGACTAAAGCTGGTAAAGTCTACAATAGCAAAACTCGTCTAAGTATGTCATGTTTCCAGATGGGCATCTTATGACTCTCCAAGAACAAGCTCGTTGAAAGAGCACAGCCACTCAGAACTACGAACTGAAACCATCCTCTGGACCCCTGTCCTGGTAAGTAATGAACCTAAGAAAGTACATCTCGCAATAGTAAGTTAAACTGCAATGTAAGCAGTGGTGATATGAAGTTAGTATAGCAATGGATAAAGCGCATCCCACAGGCGTGTCCGGTGTAGTGTGAAGGTGGGTACTCATTGCTATACTACCCCAAAATACATCTCGGCTGACCTACCAATCAAGTGAAGAACTTCAAGACCATTAATGAAGTTGTAAATCTTCCTCATAAAGCCTTCCATGAAGATGACCTCGGACAGACAGATGCACATCGTTCTCAACTTCGTAGGGAAGGCCTGGTAACGACACAGAAAGACAGGTGTACTGGGTATGGGGTAGAGGGGTGGGGGTACGACGATGGTATGATTAAGTTAATTTGCAATTTTATTACTCGGTGTGCTGAGATGCGCATAAACACAGACTGAAGAGAAGGGTGAGTGATGAGAAGAGTGGAAACATCAGTGAATAAAGGAAATAACAACAAGAGGGTGGAAAATGATCTAAAATGAGTAGTTAATGTAATTTAGATTCACTTGATTTAGAACACATTTTTTTTAGTCATCCTACGTGTGTTTTTTGTTTAAACCTTGATCTTACATGGTTTTACTGGGGGTTCTTTCTGCCTTCCAGTTCATAAATTAAGATCTTTTCCAGCAAAGAAGCTCTAAATTCACATAATGGAATTGAAATGCACGAAACAACGATATATCAATCTATTTTGATATATTTCCATTTATTTTCTTACGGCCTTCCTTTTTTTACTCTCTACACACATCTCTTTTTAATCCAAGTTGCAATCTGGTTGCAAAGTATCCCCGTTTTGGGGTGTTTTTTTTCACCTTTGCATCTGTCTATGCAACAAGAATGGGAAGGACTCTTAATTTTACCGCTACTGAAGGTCGGGGTGCTCCTGACCCGCTACTGTCCCTTACTTGCATGTCATTGAAATCGTGCAACTGCATCGCCGTTGAAAAGTCGAGCAAGATGTGGGTGAGATTGGGACACTTGTTGGCCAGTTCGTGAAGCACCGGGTGAGTGATCAATTCCATCGGCAATTCGATGTAGCGCAGAGAGGAGCTGAACCTCGTGCTGTGGACAAAACGCTTATGATGAAATCTCCCGAAACGTATAGAATCTGTTTTATTCAAAAGACAAGGAAATAGTATCTATCAGTTTCTTGATAGACACTAATTTGTAAATAATCGCCGATGAAAGACATGAATAAGCCACATGAGGATTTAGATAAGAGAAAAAAAAATAGTAGTAGAGAAAATTTAGGGAAGAAAATCATGTACAAATGGTACAAGAACTTGCCCCATTTGAGTAGAATGGCTTGGGGTGGGGATGGGATGAACTCACTGGCCGGACCCAATGAAGAAGACACGGTTTGTGTATTTGTGTGTGAAAGAGAGACATAAATAAGAAAAGAAGCCACAAAGACCTAGAAGAAAATACAAATATATCCTGATCAAAGCGTAAATAATGAATAATACCAGGCAATGGCTTCGCAACTCCCATCCTAAGGGGGGAGCTTGCGCTTCGCTACTAAGATTAAAATTTAAAATCTAAAAAAAAAACAGCCATGGTTAAATTTGTATAAATTTTCAGAACTTCACCATCTGTAATTCTTTAGGGTTTAAAAAATTCACAAAATTTCGATACTTATATTTATTTCTGAACTTTACCATTTTGGTTTTTGATATTATAAAAGAATTATTAGAAATAACTTTGATAAAAAAACATAAGTCATAACCAAACTAAGATGAAATTATTATTCAAATACTCAAAAAAATCCCCGTCTTAAATTATAGAGTTAGTGATGATGATAACTTGACAATACATTTAAAACAAGAAAAGGAAAATGGCATCATTAGCGGTGCTATGGTCCGAAGAGAAGAAAAGAAAAAAGAAACAATGACTGAAGATAAAAGAAAAAGAGAAGAAAAATAAAACAAAAAATGGAGATAGAAGAAAAATAAAACAATGGCTTAAAATAAAGGGGAAAAAGGGCTGCCTGTTTAACATGACGTGGCTGCGATTATGGAGAATTCTAGTCCTTGGAGAGCATCAACGTGAACTCGCCCCCTTTGGCGTGAGTTTTGGGGACCGGGTGTCGGGGTGAGGAGCAATCCCTCATCCTTTTGAGAATTATTAAAGGCTTTCAACGTTTGTTCAATTTCATAGTTGTTAGTACTGTTCAAAAATTTGATTCCCGGGTTTTAAATAGTCCCTCCCTTCTCAAAGTAAAAGATGTTTGTTATTTTGTTATTGATCTCCTTAATACTCGTAACATGCCTGTTCTTTCTCTTCATTAATCTTTTCTTTTTGTCGTATCCTTCTTTGCATTCGTTGGATTACATCGGCTCACTTTTTTTTCTCACTAATTGAAACAACAATTAAATTTATCTGCTCTTTTGTGCTCGAAACATTATTTAATTGCGCCTCCCCCCCCCCCTTCCATCGACTCTAGGGTCCTAAACAATTAAACTTCATGTCATCCTCATTGAAAAGCAGGAGAGAAAGGTAAGTAGATAGAGGTGTGTGTGTGTGAGTGGAGGAAAGAAAGGCTTCTGGAAAGAGTTTCTGTCTGCTTGCTGGAAACCGGAAGCTGGCTGCATTCTAATGTTGACATCAATCAGTCGCTGCAATGTGTAAGCTCTCACCCAAGTGGGACCTACCTGATTAGAGCGAGAAGTAGGTCAACACTGTTGATATGCAGGCCAGATATCTCTGGCCGGAGAGAAACGGCATCCCAAAGTTTGGTGTCGTAAGACATTTGTCTCCATTTTTTGCACACCGCAGCATTTCTGGAAATCTCTTTGTGGGGCAGATAGGAGAAGATTTTCATCAGCACCTTGTCTGGAAGTTTGTCGATGGTCTGTTTTGTAAAAGAGGATCAAAACAATTACAGGATCTAATGCAAAGTGCATATCAACAACATAAAGCCCCCAAATCTTGAACAAGCATATGAAAATCAATGAAACTGTTGTGGCATCCACCCTCATGGGTAGACCAATAAGACTAGAGCCTGTATTTACGATATCAGAAAATCATTTATAAGTTTTTATCTCTTAATTTAGATTTGTGTATCCTTAAGATTCCTCTATTATATGATGTCAAAAAAACACTTTTTCTTTCTAGTTGTTTGCTTTATTTTTCTTTCCTCCACTAATTTTTCCATCTCCTTACTTTCTTCTCACTCTATGAAGAATAATTCTATTATTAGTGTGAAGAGAATCATTAAGGTGATATTACGCCTGCTAGAATCATGGAAGAAAACTTCAAAGAAGCATATTTACTTTCTAAATAAAAATAAGCTTGAATTTAAATGCGTGTTGTTATGTAGTTTTCATAGTGATCGCACACTACACATAATCTAAGATTATTTAAAAATCATCTAAAGGTTAAGAACTCTGTCTAATGACATCAGAAGAAATAATCTTAAAATTAAAACCAAAGCAACATTATTTACTTTATACACTATTTGTAAAGCTAGTAACTACAGTAATTAGTGACTTCATTTACCTATAATTAAGCTCGAAGCAATCAAACACTTTAGTACTACATAGATGTACAAAATTAGCATTGTAAGTAAGCCATTTTATGCAAAATTAATATATATATATATATATATATATATATATATATATATATATATATATATATATATATATATATATATATATAACCAAGTCATTCTCAAGTGGGGCAATAAATCAGTGCTTCGTAGACTCCATAATGTTCCCCACAATCTACATTGTATATTGAAATGCAAGTTCACATGTCATAAAAAGTATCTAAACAAGTGTTTGGAATATTCTCTTTTTTTTTACATATTTTCCCTCATTATATCTTAGAAATTTCATTATATAATATAGATAAATATCTATCTCTAATATTGAAGTTATAAAGTACCTTCAATGACAATTATATAGATAGTCTGGGACAATCTCAAAGTATTACTTCAGAGGTCAGTAGCTCCCCCCACAACTATTTTTTCATTGGCTCTGTATATAGTAGGGAGCAGCGTTTGATATGACTCACTGGCCGAGAAGCTTTCCCAAATCTGCCAACTCTGCTGGTAGCATTTGAATACAGCTGTAGCATTAGTTGGTGTTTAATTTAATGATGAATATTGTTAGTTAGTGCCGCATTGTTTTTAAATTTAATGGTTTTAATATTGACATAATAGATTTCATGATTGTAATCATTTTAGGAGGGAAGATATTGCAATTATTTTCAGGTGATTCCTCAGAAATTATGTCAGCAAAAAGAAAAGTAGACTTTATCTTGATGAGTATTTGGCTTATGGCTTTGTAGAGAGCACGTATGATCAAAAGCAATCTATGTGCCTGATATGCAAGAACTCATTTTCAAATAAAGCTATGGAGCCTTCAAGGCTTATATAACATTTAAAAGGAAAACATCCTGATAAAATGAACAAACCCATTGCTATTTCGATAAATTGAAGAACAATTTTAACGAACGAAATACAATTTCATCATATTTTTTAAAGTGCAGAAACAAATGAAAGTGGATTGATGCATCTTATGAAATAGCGCAATAATTGCAAACACTCGAAGTGCCCATACAGTTTACTGAAAAGATTATAAGGCCTTCGTTTGAAATTCGATCGAAGCATTTGACAAGGAGGTATGTGAGAAGAATGGGTTTAAAATAAATGCAGAAACGATTGAGGTGATGATATGGTGATCTGTGGTGCTGCCCTTGAACAATTGTAATGTTTCAAGTATCTAGGGTGTATCGTGAGTATTTGACAGGGTGACCCAAACCATGATCTGGTTCGAAGACCCCGAGAGAGTATTCGACAGTATAGAAGTCTAAATACCGCGTATATAAGTGTACGCAGAAATACTCCGAAACAAGCTGCGTCCCCTCTCGTATCTCTAAATGCACCTCTCGCCTCGAATTCTCTGTCACCCTTTTTCGCGCCACCGTAAACTCCGAGATGGCTCGAAGGCGTGAAAGACATACTATCTGCCCAAAGATGAAAAAAGGTCTTTCGCGCGACGATACTGATTTTACGAGAATTCGATTCTCTCTCTAGATTTCTGCTCGCGAGGGAAATAAAAGGAAAACTTCTCCCTGGAATCAGGCAGAAGATCTTGGACCCACCATGAGTTTGTGTGGAGTCCGATCCACAAAGGAAAGCGTTCGCCCGCTGCAAGGAAGGAAGGAACTTCTCGGGGAATTGGTTGTTGCCGTCACGGTACTTGTAGGTGCCAAACTTCTCGCAGGCCCCTCATCCCTTTCAGAGTCTGAGGTTACACAGGACCTCCCTCTGCGGATTACCCTAGACGTAGCTAGGTAATCGGTTTTGGCTACCCACTCTAGGAGCCGAATAATCGGACAGGTACTTCAATGAAGAAGTCCGATTTGAGTCACCGTTTGGCTCACCTTCGTGATCCGGCATAGGATCATTATATCACCGGTCTAGGATTACCTTCTCATTCGGTAACCTCGGACGGCTGGACTAAGTGCGATCATCGTCACCAGAAGAAGATGTTCACCATCACCTTCCAAAATACTTATGAACTCAAAAGCTATCGTTAATTGAATTATCCCCTCCCCTAACTTCACCAGTTTATTTGTGAACTAAAATTCTCATCCCGAGCCCATAACCTTGAGTATTAGAAGTGCTTAATTCAGTGTTTAACTCAATAATAATATTCCCTTCGTTCTGTCTGGTGTTATTAAGACGCAAGCATCCCAGTGAGTAATTTTCAAGTAATCCCCACGACATTTTGGTAGACTTATTTATTCAGTGCAAGATTAATTCTATTTATATTTATATACGCTGTTGCTTATTTCAAATTCATGTACATTAAAGATTATTTTTGTTAATGTGTGTTTAACTAATTTGGACGATCCTTTGGCAATTATTAACAAATCCACTCGGCTTAAATCTCAATATTACACCGATCCACCCATGGTTCGCTTTTACTGAGTGGGGGACACACTCAGGAGATTATCATCTTAGTTTTGATCAAAAGGCACGCACCGGGGTTATTCCTATTCATCGGAAGTGGCTAAGGTAGGTGTATTGGATACGCTTCACCTCCGCTTCACCTCGGTGTGGTAATAAAATATATGTCCAGGAAGTGGGACTGGAATTACCCACTCACTAAACCTCGACAGACAGGATGACCCAAACCATGATCTGGTTCGAAGACCCCGAGAGAGTATGAGACAGGGTGATCCAAACCATGATTTGTTCGAACTCCCCGAGAGAATACTTGACAGGGTGACCCAAAACATGATCCGGTTCGAAGACCCCGAGGCAGTGTTCGATATCGTGACCCAAACCATGATCTAGTTCGAAGACTCCGAAGGAGTATTCGACAGGGTGACCCAAACCATGATCTGATTCGAAGACTCCCAGAGAGTATTCGACAGGGTGAGCCAAACCATGATTCGGTTCGAAGATCCCGAGGGAGTATTCCACAGGGTGACCCAAACCATGATCAGGTTCGAAGTCTCCCAGAGAGTATTCGACAGGTTCACCCAAACCATGATCTGGTTCGAAGTTCCCCAGAGAGTATTCGACAGGTTCACCCAAACCATGATTTGGTTAGAAGACCCAGAGGGAGTATGAGACAGGGTGACCCAAACCACGATCTCGTTCAAACACGCTGGGGTAGTATGAAACGGGGTCACCCAAACCAAGATCTGGTTTAAAGACCCTGGGAGAGTATGAGACGATGTCACCCAAACCACGATCTTGATCGAAGACCCTGGGGAGTATGAGAAGGGGTCCCCCAAACCACGATCTGGTTTGAAGAACCCGAGGCATATTCGACAGGGTGACCCAAACTATGATCTGGTTCGAAGACCCTCATGGGAGTATTAGACATGATAACCCAAACCATGATCTGGTTAGAAGACCCTGGGGGAGTACGAGACAGGGTTACCGAAACCATGATCTAGTTCGAAGACACTGGGGGAGTATGAGACGGGGTCTCCCAAACCATGATCTGGTTCGAAGACCCTGGAGGAGTATGAGACAGGGTCACTCAAACCACGATCTAGTTCGAATACCCTCTGGGAGTATGAGACAGGGTGACCCTGATGCAATCAATATTCCACACGGTGGCCCCAAAAGAGAAGTTGCAGGAGCCTCATCAGGACCCTTCCGCCTCAAGGAACTATGAAGAAGTGAAGACCTACACAATTGAAAAGAAGAAAAAATATGAAAAAAAGGAAGCCCATTTACCTGAAAAAATTGTAATGGATAAATCAGCTGATTTGGGAAAATATAAGCATTGATATCACTTTCAAATTCCTTTATCTCGTCACTAGCAGAGTTACCCGACGTTGCCAGAGATAAAAAGTCCTGTCACAAATAAATACAGATGCATATTGTTTGAAATTCTTATATGACACAAAAATATCTTTACTTGCTGATTATTATTATTATTATTTGTGGGGTGAAGGAAGATTCAGAAGAGTTGCGCACTCTTCCTATCATAAAATATCATATGATATCGTATAATATCATATAATATATTTACAATGAGTAAACGTTGCATATCGAGCGCCCGGCAGTTTACGCGTACGTGTGAATGACCGTTAGTTACGAGCAAACAACGTTGTGGCGCAGGAACAGATCGATCGTCTTATAAATACAGGGACTTTTACCTTTGAGATGATCCTCATTGATCGGAATAAACGATACAAAAATATGGAAAATGAGTGATAACTTCTCAACCTTGGTCACTTATTATTTCCTTGGAATTATTTCGAGCGAGACTTTGCATCTCGAACTAAATAATTCATAGACGGGAAAGTTAGTTATATATCAGGGGGAGATTCGGGAGGGCTTACAAGAGAGGGAATCAGTCATTCTAAGGTTATTGATTTTATCGCGTTGTTAGATCTCCGAATTGAGCAACTTTTGGCGTCGTCAGAGTCGAGGTTTGACGAATTGCTTGTCCCTTATCTCTTGAGAGAAATGAAGACCCAGGGTAAGGAGACGAGCATTGACAGGCATTTCATTCAATACTTAAAACGTCTTCAATGTCTACAAATAGCTATAATTGAAACGATATGAAACAATCTGTGAAATTACACATACAAAATGTTAATAAAATAGAATATAAATCATATAAATATAAGAGAGGAGATAACTCTCTAAAAGTATAAAAGAAGATTAAGGATACAGTAGTGTAAATATTTTGATCCTACACAGTTGGGAAGTAGTTTATTGTATTAGGGGGTCTTTTAATATCGTATTATGACAGGCAAAAGTGTTCAATGCCCATTCTAAAAGTCTTAGGTAATGCCAATAGCAACTACAGTTCATTTAAAAAAGTTTCTGGAACACTATAAAATTCTAAATAATAGTCAACGCGGTTGGAATAATTAAATGTGTTAGTATCGTGTCACACATTGTTACAACAGGATGCACAATACCAAAGGAAATGATACAAATTAACAGATGACGTTATTTAAATAGAGGCAGAGGATACCCAAGCATCCATAAAGACAGTGGTACATGTGAATCAAATTGCGAGCACAAAACTTTGAATGGCAAGAAAGTCTCATAAAAATACACTACTTAAAGTGATCGCCCTACTACAGTGGTAATAAATAGCTACAGATATATAGTTGTACCAATTCCCTTGTCTCTATGTTTAGCTTTGCAGACTTCTAAAACTAAGGCTTGTTTGTGACACACGTCCATGTAGAAGAGGAGCTTTTACGAAAGAAAGGTAAAAGGAAGATGTCTAGTAGAAATAAACCCTGGGTGTCTCAGACTAGTTTTGTGACAGCTGGGGCCTGGAATAGGTCACTCCTTCATATGGCAAGTATAAGTCTATACAAGATCACCTTGTGAGGAATGAATAGATAATATACCGTAATAAATATGTTGAATGCTAATCTACACTATCGAAAAGTCATCCTTTGAAATTTGTTCATCTTAAAACATTTTTCTTCAAAATGGGTCCCGCAACAACGCCAGTAAAACTACCCCCACCCCCCTTTACACACAGGTTCATTCACCTATATCCTCTCTCATAAGTCTAATTCCATCCAGACTTCTTACATTTCTATACCACCGGGCTAATTCTGAACTTATATATGTATTTCATTATCCGAGCAGGGATCTAGCCCACGTTGCGAGGGATAGATGGCGCTGCCAAGTCAAGGACTCGTTCGAACCTTTCTTCACACATTAAACATCTCTCACCTAGACTATCATCATTCTACCGTTCGTACACCAAACATAACTCGCAAATTGTCCATTTGTACTGTATTACACTTACACTCGAGATCTTCCCTTCTCCTTCCATACCATAGTCTCACTTTCCTACACCACTGTTCCCACCAGCAGACTCTCACACAGCTGCCTGGCACATTCCACACTCAATCCCTTAGCATTCACCCACACTTCGATTGCCTCGGATGCACGCACCATCTAAAACCACCATCATTTCCAACTGTTTTCTCACAATGTGGGGTTGGTGCGTATCATTGCACTCGCAGGAACAAAACCTTCAGGTGCATGGATTGCCAAGCCATCGGCCCATATCCGGACTTTGTCGCCTTTTACCACACCACGGAGGACGGTATGGATATTCTTCTTGTCATGCATACAGACAGAAAACTAAGAAGAATGAAACAAATGAAAGCATCTCTGACAGAAAGTTTCTATGGAGAGATATGTGAAGAATGTAGGGAAGATAGAGGAAGTAAGGTGTGTAGAAGATCTAGTTGGAGGTGCTCCCGCCGTTGTTGAGGTCGGGAGAGGACGCAATCCTCATTTGTGGTTGACTGGTCCCTTATTAGTTATGGCGACTCGTTTATTACGCATGTGGAAAAGGCTAAAGGGTCGCTCCTGTTCCCTAGACGGGAAGGGTGCCACTTGCACCGGCTGACAATATGGACCACCTCTCCCGCCAGGTGACCAAATGTTCCGTGTGTGGCGCGCCCCTGAGGAAGATGGGAACAGTGAAAGGAAGAAAGGGTAGGGAGAGTACAGGCATGTTAGTTCCTCCCCTCACCCCACCTCTCCACCCAACCGGAGGCGGAAGTGGTTTAAAGTCCCCTCTCACTCGCCAACTTCAGCGAGGGTAAAGAAGAGAACCAGAAATCATTAGCTCAAACGAAAGGAAGTTCAAATTCAGCCAAATGAACAGTCAAACATCCATATGCAAAAAAAAGTAACGGGGACAGAAACAGCTACACTCATACACTAAACTACGACGTACGTTCACAATTCATATCTCAACTCTACTCCGAAGACCGATGTATATGTTGGGTTAAAGAGTACCCATGCCCGGTTCGGCGCGTGTTGTAAAAGATAACTAAGTCCAGATAGGGCCCACCTGAAGTTTCATTTCTCGCGAGAGCATCAAACCAGTAGGGCTTTGATGAAGGTCAACACCATGGACCCTATATCATACCACCCACTCTTGCCGATTTAGATGTTATTCAGGTGTAAGTAAATTTTGGTCTTCTTAACACTTCGAGCAAAGTTGTAACGAGTGATCTCTAAAGGAATTGGTGAAGAAAGAGGAAGTGAAAATGGGTGAAAAATCTATAGCCACAAATACCATGTGGGCGTTGGTGCTTCGGAGGACACGCGATCCTATAGATGTCAGTCAGCTACTCGTATGTCATGGTTTCCCATATAGCACCTGATATCCCTTGGTAAGAAAAATGGGAGGGGTAGAAAGGCAAAGGGGTAGAAATAAGGTCGGCACGTTAAAAACACCACCCCAAAGCGCAGATAGGAGAGTTGTTGGGGGTAGCACCCGATCGGAAATTATGAAAGCTGGCCGCTGATTACCCTCCGAAATTATCTGCCAAAGAACAATAAGGGATAAGGGGCTTGTAAGTTAAGTGTGGAAAAGATGGCTAGAATGAATAAATCACGGGTAGTATCAATCTAGATTGAGACTACCTAAGTTACTGAGGCCCGGAGGGTTTGTCGCTCATCCCGATTCCAAGTATAACAGTCTACGCAGTACACTTTCTGCGGGATCATATTTAAAAAACTGGTATTCACCAACGCATATTTGCTAACAGGAAAATTAATTCTAGATTAGTTGGCCTTTTACGATTTCTTTGGAAATAAATTCTCATTTTCATAAATTTTCCTATTTTGTTAAAAGTGACCTAACTAAAAGGGACGTTTGGTTGATGGTGAACTAAGAAAGAACACGAAGATTGCATTTATTTTTTTAATAATAGTATATGGTCGCAAGTACGAATAAAATTGGTTAATATTAATAAAGCTCCTCCTTAGTTTTTCCTGTTCTTCCTTATGTGAGGATATATATATATATATATATATATATATATATATATATATATATATATATATTACAACGGCTATTTTACATGTCATATATTGGTCCTATTGCAACATTCTGTTAAAAGAAAGATGTCTCATATACTATAATAAAGTATGTGAAACTATTCAATAAAATTTGCCCCCTTTGTGCGGATAGTGATGAGTGGAACCTATGGCCGAAGCCGAGAGAGCCACAGGCTTGTGAAAGATGGAAGTTTTTAGATAGCTCGGTGTAGGCTAACCGCATAAATAAACTGAGGAGGAAGAAATGCAAATAAATGACAACCCACAGACAGGTAAGGGAATGAGTACAACATTCTTGAAAGTGCTTTATAACATGAGTAGATACTACTATTCATTAAGTAACCAAAGAAATCATTCTAGAACGCCGTTGTCGGTATTTTAGTGGTTATAGACCCTAGTTCTATCCTCGGCTAAGACATTTCATTTTTTTTCAAAAATGTTGTTCCTGTCTCTCTTAAGTATGGATTGCTTTCAGTGTGCTTTCTCCGGCTCCTCTTATTTTAAAATGTCTTCCACTGTGCCCCTGTCTTGCGTTTACCTCTTGAGTCAAGTCTGCGTCATGCTTTCTTTCTGTTTTAAAAGGATTTGAAGAACAGAAATAAATGGACAAAGCCCTGTATTATTTGTGTACTATCTACTGAGGCTAACCGACGTCGCACTGCTTCTGAGCCATCCTGAAACATCTTTTTTTAGGAATGTGGACTCTGGTTCACTTGGTTATATCGATGGCCCAAGAAGCAAGATCGTTCCCCCTATAAAGATAGGTTTCAAGATGGCTCAGAGCTAAAAAACGAAGAAGAAAGAAATCAAATGAAATATTGCTGAAAACATTTGAAAGAAATCATGAAGGAATTTCAATAAAAAAATTGTACCTGTCTTTGGAATTGGTAACGATTTGAACCTGTGCCAGTAAGCGGTTCTTTTCTCGGGCCCTCGCTCTAAACGACTGAACAACCCTCCATATTTTCCAGAGAAGACAAGTTTCAAGATGGCTCTTAATTAGTGTGGTTCAATAGAATGTTTATTAAAATTGTTTTAAATGTTATTGCAAAAAATTTGCATTATTCTCGCGTTTGATTCTTCCTTTTTTTGAGTTCATATGAAGCTAATCCGTATTGCACTTCTTACGGGTAATCCTAAATCTCCTCTGGTAGAGGAGTAGACTGTAACTAGGAGTGCAGTATGGATTCGAATATTCATCCTCCCTAGGAAAAATATAATTTTTATTAAAATGGTTTTGCCTTATTGGCAAATATTTACATTTTTATCATCTTAGCTTTCTTATCTTTCTTTTTTAAGAACCATCTGTAAATAAATATCTCTTTGGATCGGTCGAGTGTAATTCAGTCGGTTAGAACGAGAGAACGGTGACTCCTCGCCCCCTCCATCACTAAGATTTAAGTATGATTATGTTCATAAATATTAATTTTAAGGGCCTTCAAATTATTTGATCTTTCCTCATTATATTCTCATATTATTCTATTCCTTAATTTTCGTGTGATATTTTTTGCAATTTTAAAAATAATAATACGAGTTGGTGATGAAATGCAGTTTTCTTCGCTAACAAATCGCTCTATTTTTCTTCGCATGGGATACACTTTCTAATTTCAGTCAATGTAGCCATCTTTTATGTTACTATATTTCGCATATTTAAATGATATAGTTAAATTAATTATTTTTTCAACCTTTCTCAAAAATTCACTCGGAGCCGAAGGCGAATCAAAACCAGTAAATAGGTTCTACCGCCATACCAGTTCCGTGTCGGTGGTACCTACAGATTTCGGTGTTCAGAATCAGCCAAGTTTTTTTTTACAGGGAAATTTTTCTCTCCATATTTTTCCACACCATTAACCAATCATAACCATGGAGAACTATGTGTTCTAGTATCTCATCCCGAAAAGATGGGTAGCTATATGATTAATAGGGTATGAAAGGTGTGGATCAGAGTATTTTTTGTGGATTTATTAATGCACGGCACCTACACGTCGTAGTAGGAAAGTAATTATGAAAGTACTTTTTAATTTGACTTCATTTTCATGCCGTAGAACCTCGACTGTTACTAAAACTCGTGGAATTCATTTCTGAAAGTTATATGAGCCAGAATGATCTTCGTTTGATAGGTTCATGTCTGCTACTTTGTTAACATATTCTGGTGGTGGCTGACTCAAGATAATGAGTACCTGTACTCCTCCTCCTATTTGTTCCAGGCTTTTAGCCTCGGAAGATATTGGGTTTGATAGGGTGACGTAAGAGTTGATTTGTTGTGCCTGGTGATTAGGTGTAAGGCAACTGACCGGTGATTGGGAGATCCGAGTTAGACTCCAGGGCAATATATATTTCCTTCTTTTTCCTTTATCGTTATTCCAGTCTTCTCCCGATGGATTGCCTTAATTGCGCTGTCCTTTGGTCTCCAAGATCTTCGTCTTCTAATGTCCCTTTCTCTTGCTTTAAAAATTCCTGTTTCTTGAGAGTCGTGTGCTCATTCACGTCTAATTTCTCTTGTGCCATATATATATATATATATATATATATATATATATATATATATATATATATATATATATATATATATATATATATATATATAATGTACTTTTAAGGCTCAAGGAAATGAAAACTGGTAACACAACCCGGAAAAACGCTAAGGAAATGATTACGTGTAACATTGAAGCTTAAGAAAGAAAATGGAAGATATGGAAACGGACTTATAGGGCAAACTATTTTAACCGTTATATGAAAATGAATAAAGGGGTTGGATTTGACCCTGTGTCATAAAGCGCTCTTCGCTAAAATGACTACGACGCTCATCGCCAGAGCTACCATCCTTGGTCTTGTTTATTAGTTTGTGTAGGTCTAATATGTTGAATGCTTTGGACATGTCAAGGGCGACTGCTATGGTTCTATGTGGTGGAATTTTCTTGTTGAATCCATTTATGATTATGTTGTTTATTGTGTGTAATGCTGTGGTGGTTGAGTGCATCGGTTTGAACCCATGTTGGTGTGTTATGTTTGGGATGTTGGATGTGATGTAAGGTAGGATGATTCTTTCTAGTGTTTTGGCTATGGGGAAAAGCAGCGCTATTGGTCTGTAGGAGGCTCCTTTGTTTATGTCTTTGTTTGGTTTGGGTATTGGGATTATTTTTGCTATTTTCCATTGTTTAGATATGTTGTTTTCATTTTTCGTTTGGTGTATGGTTGTGTTTGTGAATTGTTTATTGAAGTGTTCTGCTCTTTTTATGAGTGTTGTGGCTTCTTTTTTTCCGAAGGTGATGGTGTTGTTTTGTGGCTGTGATAGTTTTTTGTTTGTGAAGCCAGCAATGTTTTTCCAGAGTTTGTGTGTTTGTTTTGTGGTTTTTGTATAGCGCGATCTATTTGTCTGTTTTTTTTTCTATGATGTTGGGGACTCATGGGTTTTGTTTTCTAGTGTTGTTCCATTGTGCTATGAGGTTTCTGATTGGCTCTGGGAGTAGTTTTTGTGCGTTGTGTATTTTTACACGTGGGATGTTGTGTTTGTCTGCATGTAGGATGGTGTTGGTTAGTATTTTGTTTGCCGTGTGTGCATCTTTGGGGAGTTGGATTTTGGAGAGTGACTGTTCACTTTCTTTTGAGTATTCTGTCCAGTTTGCCTGTTGATAATTTATGTATGTTTTGAGGTTTTGTTGTGGCCTAAAGTTTGTTTTTGTGTTTAATGTGATTAAGATGGGAAGATGGTCAGAGGAGAGAGCGTGTATCGTGTTTCAGTTGAGGTGTCTGTGTAGGGTGTTTGTTGCAGTGGTGATGTCTGGCGAAGTGGGTTGTTGGTTGGGGTGTGTGGGTATGTTGGTTGGTGTATCTGTGTTTAAAGTTATGTGATTTGAGTTTTGGATGATGTCGGCGATGAGTTCTCCTCTGTGGTCTGCTGTGGGTGAATTCCAAAGTTCTGAGTATGCTTTGATGTCTCCTGTGATTACGGAGTTCGTAAGAGTGGTTGCGCGGGTGAGGAAGTTTATGTCTGCATCTTCATTTGGGTGGGTGGGGTCCGTGGTGTCTCTGGGTGGAATGTAGAGGTTTATCGCTCGATCGACACAGATACCTTTGTGAGTGGCTTACTGTTGTTCGAAAATTAATTAATTATTTCATGAATTAAAGAAGAATCATTTGGGGCGCGAACAATCGTGAATGTGTTAAGCTGCGTAATCGGCAACAGTGAACAGAATTGCGCAGAACAGAGAGAAATCGCCAATTTATTTCCGTGCGTTTCTTCCATTGGACGAATACTCGACTGAAAGAAAGTGAACGAAGACTCGATTGAAATGAAATGAACGAAATAAAACACAGACTCAACTGAAAGAAAGTGAACGAAGTTGAACGAAGACTCGACTAAAAGAAAGTGACAAAGTCGAACGAAGCCTCGATTGAAAGAAACTGAACGAAGTCTAACAAAAACATGACTGCAAAAAGGAACTAGGTCAAACGAATTCGAATGGAGACTCAACCTAAAGAAAGGGAACGAAGTCGAACGAAGACTCGGAAGAAGAAAGTAAACGATGTCAAACGAGGCCTCGACTGAAAAAATGAAGTCGAACGAAGGCTCGACTGAAAAAAAGAAACGAATTCGAAGGTAGACTCATAAAAAAGAAAGCAAACGAAGTCGAACGAAGACTCGACTGAAAGAAAATGAACAAAATCGATCGAAAGAAAGTGAACGAAGTCAAACGAAGACTCGATTGAAAGAAAGTGAACGACGTCAAACGAAGACTCGACTGAAAGAAACGGACGAATTCGTATGGTAACTCTACTGAAAGACTGCACGAAGTCGAACGAGGACTCGACTGAAAGAAAGGAAAAGAAGTTGAACGAACACTCGGCTGAAAGAAACTGAATGAACTCGAACAAAGTCGCGACTGAAAGAAAGTGAACGAAATCGACGGAGGACTCACTGAAAGAAACTAAACAAATTCGAACGGTGATTCGACTGAAAGAAACTGAACGAGCTTGAGCGAAGACTCGACTGAAACAAAGTGAACGAAGTCGACCGAGGACTCGACTAAAAGTATGAAGTCAAACGAAGACTCGAGTGAAAAAAAGGAACAAAGTCGAACGAAGACTCGAATGAAAAAAAGGAACGAAGTTGAACGAAGACTCAACTGAAAGAAAGTGAACGAAGCATCGACTAAAAGAAAGAGAACTAAGTCGAACGAGGACTTGACTGAAAAAGGGAACGCATTCGAACCAGGACTCCACTGAAAGAAAGTGAACGAAGTCGAACGAAGCCTCGACTGAAAGAAGAAATTACCTTGCGAAAATATACGTTCTTTGTTACATAAATTTGTTCCCGTTTGAATAGAGAGAAAGAATTCCCAAGATTGTACATAATTATCATTCAGCAAATAAACAGAGATAAAAGAGAGCGACTAACCTTTTGACTTCGTTAAAACATACATATTATTAGTGAACTGAATGAGGTGAATGCTTAGTCGAATTATGTCCTTTCCACAATATTGTAATAGCGTGCGTTGCATACTTATTAACCTTTCCCGTAGTTGTACCCAGTGATGGAGTGGAGGAGGGCGTTAAGCGCGTACAAAATAAAATAAAACATTAATTCACTTTTAGGTAAAATAACATTTGCCCCACTGAGGAATTCCCGGAAGATGTGGTAATAAATGGTAACCACAGATGCTCCAGTTTAAAGGTAGCCAGGCATCTATCAACAAATATTGGTACTAGTTTGGATCCAATATTATAAGTTATAACCCTCCCACTCCCCCTCTCCCATCACACACATCGAAACCATACAAACGCGAGAGTCTGGGGCTACATATCTTCCGCACATATTCACTTCTTCTAATTTACTACTTTTTTCACAAACTTTCTAGCGGAGATGCCTTCGTTGGTATTTCTTTTAAATTCGAGGTAAATATCTAGATTAGACCCCAACAGATTCCCCAGGACCCAACCCAAGAATGCGATATAAAAGCTATATGCATAACCACATTCACTTCAATGTTTTGACTCTTTATTTTGTTTCGAAATACCCCCCCCTTAATTGGGGGGTTGCACTCCCGCAAATTCTTAAAAAAACTCGTAATATTCCTAATTTGAAAGTCAAACATGATTTGAATACAGAAGTAAAATGCTAAATGTGGTTATGCATATGCCTGCTAAAAAATATTGGAGCATAAATATTTCATTTGTCTTTTTTTTAACTACGGGTTATTAGCTTTTGGGTCCTAAAGTAGATATTAAACAACGTTGGGTCCTAAAATAGATATTGTCGTAGGGTGACCGTGAAGAGGGCACGCAAGAAAATCGGGATATAGATCCCAGTGCGAGGGTTGAAATAAGCAAAATAGGGTGCGGTTGGCCTAAATAATCAATTATTTGAGGTTCTGGATTAGAGAAAGTAATGGTAGAAAAAGAACTTTACTATATACCAAAAAAATATTAATAGCACAAGTAAATAATTGACAATAAAATGAGACGCGGGGTACCAAACGGAGGGGGGGGGGGTTACAAATGACTCGTCGGGTACGAGAGAGGATGTACGGTGATTGCTTCCAGAGAAAATGGGACAGTGCAATTATCGGGGAGACTCACGTAAAACCTAATTGACTGGAGGCTTGAATACGGCGAGTAAACGGGGCGCTGTAAAGTTGAACTTGCAAGATTCCTTCTTCTTTAACCTTAATGAGAAATGAGCGAGGGAGTACTCCGGCGAGAATAAAGTCGATAACCGAGTGATAGATGCGTGTCCGTGTCTATCGTGTGTTGGCGGGGACTCTGGCCGTAGGTACAAGCAAGGCTGGGTAGATATGATGAGTCGCGTTCGTAGCTGGAAGCCGCTGGGAGGAGAAGCATGGTGTACGAGAAGGTACGTGGCTGCTAACCAAGACAGGGCTGTATGATACTGATTTCTCTTAAGCTTCTCTCAAGTATTTATACTGCCTCGGCGGAAGCGGGTCACCGGGGACCCCCAAAGTGGGACGGGGATCTAATTAAACTAGGCGCGTCAGGAGAGAGGGGGAGGATCGCCTCGGTGGCCTCACAGCTTGGCGTAAAGGTCCTTGGCGCTGTGGGTCTGGCGCCGATCAGACGGTGCGACGGCGAGAAATGGAACCCAAACGGATCACGCGGTCCCGCGAAAATCTCTCCGCTCCCTTGGGGCTGTCTAGCCGTGCAGGTGTATCTTTCTTAGATGCCACAAGTAGAAGTTGGGTTCTAGGTAGGGGGGGGGGATAACCCTCTTTCTCTGACAGATATTAAGCAAACTCAAGGAGGGTAACTCTTTTGTAGTTGTATATAAAGAGCTATTTAGTACTTTGGGGGATTTGTGCTCCCTGTGTCCCTCATTGTTTACACGGGATTTCATACCGACCACCTGGATTTGTATAAGGACTAGATCAACACAATCACGGCTGTAGGAGGTACTTAAGCCCCTTTAAAAATAAAAACCTGTGGCAAATTGTTTTAAAACAGTTTACTACTGTCGACTAAAATTACCCTTAAATGCAAATAGAACGAATTTTTCTCATGATTGCCGTTGATTATTATTTCTGTGATGAATTGACACGTTTGTGGGAGTAAATAAAGGGTTACGCCACTTTTTATCCTAATGGATATTTTAATAGTTATCGTATTAGATATCTCTATAGAAAGTAAGTTATTGAGTCAAAGAAAACAGTGAAAATGCATTATTTCTTTGTGCAGGCAGCCTGTCCACCCCCCTTTCATACGATAAAGAACTCGGGTCATACTTTATGATCCCTCCCCTCAAGGCTTTTACCCGTGCATTCGTTGGTTGATGATAAAATTATTCCTTCATCAACTCCAATATTCAATCTCCTAAATGACATTTCACTCTAAAGAATATTTATGATCAAATCCAGAACGGTATGATATAACTGGTTATGTATATCATACCAATGTTATGATTTATTTATTTAATAGCATCGGTACAAGGCGTTGCCAGGGTGATAAAAAGTCCTGTCACAAATAAATACAGATGCATAGTGTTTGAAATTCTTATATGACACAAAAATATCTTTACTTGCTGATTATTATTATTATTTGTGGGGTGAAGGAAGATTCAGAAGAGTTGCGCACTCTCCCTATCATAAAATATCATATGATATCGTATAATATCATATAATATACTTACAATGAGTAAACGTTGCATATCGAGCGCCTGGCAGTTGTCGCGCACGCGTGAATGACCGTCAGTCATGAGCGAACAACGTTGTGGCCGTAGGAACAGATCGAGCGTCTTATAGATACAGATTTTTAAAAATAAGAGAAAGACCCATAGGTTATGGTACCATATCTACCATAATCAACTCTTTCTTTTTCATTTTGTTGGGTCTAAGAAGAAAAGAATTCTAGGAAAACAGAAAGGCGGAAAAAATAGGGGTAGTGAAAGGGATCCGAAAAGAAAATGAATGCTAGAGCACAAGTATTTTATTACTGTGGTTCGGATGCTAGGTAGGTAGTGCCATTTGTCCTAGGCATCGTGGACGAGATCCCCCAAGCGGATAATGAAATGCACATAAAGATTAGAATGACAATCACTAGTGAACTTTAAGAGAGCAAGGACCTGTCCTCCTGTTTAAAGAAAGGTGTCAGGCTCGTATTGTGTGTTTTTGACACCAACCAGCGATGTTGGGTACCTTCACAACTCCATTACACTGGCGTTCTGCGTCAGAGGTATGTAGATATCCATCAGCACAGTTCCGGAACAGAGGATGGTGTGTATGTTGTGTTGTGAAGGGAAATGATAGCGGTGTTGTGATTTGATATGCTCTCCCGTGGGGGAAGGGGCTGATTTTCAGCCTATCCGGCCAATGGGCAGCCAGCTCCTAAAGTTACTGAAAGTTTTAAACCCCCGCCTCGACATCAGAAATCCAACGTCGGTGTTAATATTGCAGCTTCTTGCACCTAGAACGTACTCCATCTTGGTCAGGCGGTGAGTTTGGGCGTCCATTGTACTCCGACTAAGGTAAGCTTACCCCATTTTTTACTTGAATTGGTTCTGCATGTTCCCTCGAATTCATATCAAACTCCCTTGGTCTTCTCTCTCTCGCCTAGATTCATTCTAACCTTCGCTTTTTCAAATTCATACTTAACTTTCTATCTATTTTCGAACCCTTAACTAAACTCCAACTAACGAGAGCATTCAGGACTAAACATAGTTTCGGATAATCTCTGGAGAGGCAAAATTATCTTTCCAAATCAATCAGAGACGAGCGCCTCTCATCTAAGCACCACCAACTTGCTTAGCCCTGTCCTGCTTTCGGGATAATAAACTTAACACCGTATCCCCTTGGCTAACGAGAGCAACATTTTTGTCTGTGAGGATGCAGATGTTGAAAAATCCAGCAACAAAGTCATACAAAGAGCCCATATAATCGAGGGTGTGAATTTGACATCCTTGTGCCCATAGTTTCATTGAACAGAGACATGCCATGACTATTTGATTGGGGCGCTTATAAAGGGTGACATGAAACTCAGACCCAAGGTGACATGGACAAGACGCCCGGGTAAAGCGAGGGTAGCTATGTACAACTATGGGTTTGCACTGGACGCCAGGACCTCTCAATCTTGTATTGTTCAAGAGAACATTGTATTTCCATTCGGCCCTGCAATTTCATTTGGATGCCGACTGTACTCCTTCAACACACACACACACTCCCATTACCTGTTCGCTTAACACAAATATATATCAGAAACTACTGGAACAACCACTCAATGCTCAATCAAGAGAGCAACTCACGCATGTTTACACGCCCCTATTGGCTTACTACTCACGAACCAAAGCAATCGTTCACTCATTGCGAACACACCCAACCGAGTCGAACAATCACTTAGCTTGCGAGAGTGTAACTGCATTCCTCCGCCTACACTCTCGTACATACACTTCCGAAGAGTGACACACTGGAACGATATGGAAACAGCAGGTTCGACACAAACGGCAAGAATCCTTTCAATCTCATTCAGACTTGACATAATTTAACGGATGTCAAAGGTCACAAGAGTCTATCAGAGGTCGTTCGAGTCGATCGCACCATAGGATTGAATCCAGAATATTGCTTCTAAAACATCATCAATCAAGGGTTGTCAAGGACTAAAGTATGCAGCTACAATATATACATCAATATAAAAATCTGTACATTTGGCTCAACATAAAATTCAAAACCAGTCATAATCTTCTTGGCCCATCCATTTATCTAAACTGCCCTTGAACACATTTAAACTTGGACGAGTCATTAATCTCCTGAGGTAATTTATTACAATAGTCTACCACTCTATTGGTGATTTCTTTTTTTCAAATCTGACCTACAGTTGTTTTTTTAATCTCCAAGTGATGACCCATAGTCCTATTACTACCTTCCATTTCAAAGAACTTGCTAATATCTATTTTTTTTTAGCCCAGAACATTTTTAAAAGGCTCAATCATATCCCCTATGACACATCTACTTGACCTACACCACTAACTACTTTCTTCCCAGACCTAGGCCTCGGACTTACCTCTCTTCTGAGCTCAGAAACTAGCCCCTCTAGCCTACACATCTTCTAAATCCTGAGCTCTCTTCTTCTCTGAATCAACAATGCACTCACACAATCCACATACAACACGAGTATTCCCCCCCCGCTATTTTTAATCAGCTAGTAGTATTCACAATTCGAAAGCTTAGCATTAGGTTCGAATTCAAAGGCGATTGCCATACATCGTTATGCGCTCTAATGTTCATCGTTCTTATGAAGTTTCTTGACCTCGGACATATAAGCCACGCCCCCAAATGCTATTTAAATCAATCATATTTTCTTTAATATTGTGTAATATAAAATGTCCATACCATATTTTAAGAAAAAAAATCCCTTCAAAATGATATATGATACAATATGATGCGATTTGAATTAACAATGTGGCTGTGTACTAAATAATAACAGGTCTTTTTTTTATCTATTCTTTTTTCTACCTCGTACTTTCCCCACAGAAACCCCCTCTGTTTTTATTCTCATTCAATCAAATCTGCTATCTCAGGCACAGTTATCCTTTGAGGGGAATAATCTTCTCTACATCAGATTTCCCTCGATTGCTCTTTTTTCCCTTACTCTAATTATTAGTTAAATTCTGATACATTTTTAGTATAATTTATAACCGTAATGGAAGATATTGCAGAAGTGAGGTGTAATAATTGTTATGACCGACAAACACAATTACAACTAAGCTTCAACTGGAACTTGACTCTTAGGATCATAATAAATATGACTACACTACACTGTATATATATATATATATATATATATATATATATATATATATATATATATATATATATATATATATATATATATATATATATATATATATATATATATATAGTATGTGCTCACTAAGTTCGTTCCCTATTAGGAGCTGCCCGATGTAGCATGGGCTACCATGGTGTAGCTGACATATGGAATATTGAGTGCCCTCCGAACCCAATGCCCGAATATGAATTCGAGTCTATATATCTTCTAAACATTTTTACTCCCTGCTCACTACTTCTTTTTTTACAGATCTCTCCTTACAAACTTTTTGGGTAAGATGGTCTCGTTGGATTTTTCTTCCTAGTTTTAAATAAGTAGGTAAAAATACCTGAATAGTAAGTTTATAAATTAACAACAGCAAAGTTTGGAAGCTGCTTCCAAGCATCCTCCTCACATATAATGTCACTTACAGTTCTAATTTTTTTCTTTGTGTTGATTCCGCCGGCCGTGTCTTGAACTTGTGCAACTTGTACTATTTGATCCCAATTAGCCATTGTGACAAATCTTTATAGAAGACTGAGGATTATTTTTTTTCAAGTTCCTGCTTCCGTTGTTTTCATACAAACATCAACTGATATAAGCACTTCTCGTTTATTTGCACACTTTTTCAATCTTTCTTTTATCTATGCTTGTCCCGTCAAATTTTCGCACAAAATAACACGGCCACAGATCAGATGCCCAAAGCCAAAACTAAAGCCTAATAGACAAAGCTGTTTAAATTGAAATTCTTAGGTTTTGCTAATAAAATTTAATCGGTAGGTTTAGAATAGTCAGCCATAATAAGGTTAGAAGATTTCACATTTTCTTTCATTATTAAATTTTCACAGTTGTTTACTAAGTTTCTAGTTAAAATGTTTTTATTGAACTTTGAAAATATTTGCATATTAATAATATAAAGCTGATAATGTATCTATTAAATTTAATAAATAGATATTTAAAAAGGATTTTTTTTTAGAAAAAAACGCATGTCAGACTTGCGGCTTCAATATAAATAGCCAACCCTGGCACAGTCTTCCCAAATGTATTTCAGTACCAAACCCCCTACCCCCACCAATAGGGTAACAGTGGTTTAAACTCCTTCTAACGACTTTTTATTTTTTCTTAGATATAATTATGATATTAATGATTTTCCCTTGTTTTCTCTGTTTCAGTAGACGTTCTATCGTGACAATAGGGTGTCACAATTGCTATTAGATTTTCCCTTCTTTTTTTCTCGTATCTTTTTGCCCCTACCGAGATACTGCATGAAAGTGAACCTTATTTGTAGAGAAGAACAAACGAATTTATCGGTGTTAAATACAATTGTTATTACATATTTATGCAGATTTGTATTTAAAAGGAAAGCAAGTAAGCAAATTAAGAATATTTGTTCCATTAGTGAAATTGTAAATAAAGAGAGGTAAGCGAGCAGGAAACTTAAAGTGTTTGGGGGGGACTTTTCTTCATGAAAAATAATTATTTCATTACATGAAAACGAAAATTCTCATGTTCCCCAAATGCCCGAGGTTTCCGGTTAGTGTTGTTACGCTTTATTCAGCTTGAATGAATACAAAGCCTCGAATTACCATACGGGATTTTTTCTTGCTCCGTGCAAAAGTTAGATTTCCTGTTTCTAACTTCATCTGTATTTCTGCTGTCAACTCATCCCAGCTTGACACTCTCCGTTTATCCAAACGTTCCATGTTGTCACCCGTGATTGCTTAAATGGGTGGCAAATTCGACCTGTTTAATAGGCACGTGGGACAACAGAAGACATTTAAATAATACCAATAATTTGGAATAACCTAAACAGCACCAGGGTTTCATTTTTGTTACGTCTAATTCAGCTACTGGCTCCCCTCCCATCATTTAAGTAACTTAGAAATCAAGGCCTATTTCTCGTACTTACCTTCACAATATTCGGCGGAAAGAATAGCAATAATTACCAGGTAATAATACTGTAATCTAGAAGATATATGTATATATATATTTTATTTTTTAAAATAACATTATTTTGCCCCAAATAAATGAAACAGGTGAAATTAGATTACTAAACAGCATAATAAACCCAAGCGTATTGGTAGAAATGAATCTAAAACTGCGTGGTACATATTCATGAGGTTTAAGCTGATAGGGTTAATAATTGTTCACAGTAATGCGAGGTGACACCGAAGATGTGAACCACAAAAGAACAAGAAAATAATTGCGGGATTGTGATCTATTTTCAGATCTTATCTTTCACACACCATCGACACTTCTCGTCCCGTCCCATCACTGGTAAACAAAATGTGAGACGCACTTTTTAACGCTTCTATTAAAGAAACAAATTTGAAGTCAAGAAATATCATAGTTTCCGCCAATCACAATCGAGGATGATCTCTGACCAATCCCTTACCTTTCATAGTTTTCGTATGACGTCATTCTATGCATGCGTACACCATAGGCAGGTTTCTCTCCCCCAATTTTACTTATGTCTTCTACCCACATGAGGATTTCACGGGGCCAACCATGCTGCAGCTTGCAGTTGGAAGAATGCGTGCTCTACCGACCTTAGTGTCCGTAGGGGGATGTCTTCCTTAATTATGGAAGCTGAGTTCATAGAGAGTTGCGTGCCCCTGGCACTTCTGGGTTAACTACTTATGTCTCCGTCCGTCTCTTTTACATCGTAGACGAGGCCATAAATTTTCTCCCACAGCCCCTGCAACTTCACAATTTTCTTCCCAAAGGGTAACATAAAGTTTCAGGTGGAGATGCATTCCTTGGTTTTTCCTTATTACTTCAAAGTAAATACTTTTTACTACTACTACTAAGAAGAAAGAAAAACAATAGTTTTTTAATATAGACAATGTTTTTTCATGGGCAAATTAAAAAAAAGTGCCTTCTGGGAGGGGGGTTATTAGGCTATTGCAATCGAATCATATTGTATTATATATAATTTTTAACTGAATTTAGAAATGTGGGCTTCGCCCCCAATACTTCCACTTAAATGTGGAAGGTTGCACTCCCTACACCCCCATCAAATTAAAAAAAAAAACAACCTATCCTTAGTTTCGAATTAAAAGGCGCGATTGGCAAATCTCGTTAGACCTCTATTTGTTTATAGTGTGTTACGCAACCCGTAATCACCCATATGTACATAATTATAGCATCTTAATTAAAAAAAGAAATATTTAAAGAGTTTTAAAAAAATAAAAAATAGACTATATAAGCCCCTACGTAACCGATTCTTTTGAGGCGAAGACTTTACAAAAAAAAAAATATTAAACTCACTAGATTCTTTCAATTCGAATATGGCGGCAAATCTATTTTTCGCCATAACATGATAATTAGAGATTCGCCCACATTAAGTACTGAAACTTCTATATAGTGTATATCATAGATATACATTTAGCATTCGTTTAGCATTTGCATTTTTTTTTTTTTTAAATAGTTATTTATAACAAAGCTCTCACCGATTTCGAGGGCGGACATACACTGAAAAATAACCATATATATATATATATATATATATATATATATATATATATATATATATATATATATATATATATATATATCCATAACCCTATATTTTAAGAACGAGATTTTTGAAGGTTTGAATAAGATTTTTCTTTTAGTTCGGTTGTCACCTAAGTATATTTAAATTTTTAATCAAAGTTATTTCTAATAATTCCTTTATAAGAAGAAGACGAAGAAGAAGAAGAAGAAGATGAATAAGATGAATAAGATGAACTACAGAACTACAGAACTACAGAATCTAGGACCAGCAAAGACCCTAAGGTCCGCTCGAGGCTAGTCCGCTACACTAAATCAAAAACTACGATACACCCTTATCTACGAGTGTATCTCTAACATGCTATTTTTTATTTTTTTTTTTAATACTATCTACTGTACACACTTATCTACATGTGTACATTATCGTGCAATTTTAACTAATCAAACTAGGGGTCGGGGGAGATAGAAAGTTTTTCTTCTCATCTTCCGCAGCCACTCGACTGCTAGTGGTGAAAAGTTAATTTAGGGATAGAGACTACTTATAGGATAGGCGGAAAAGAAATGGGACATCTAAGCTACACATGCAGAGAATCGCCGGCATCATTTTTAGTCATCATAATTTCATATCCTTAAACCTCCGCTCCAAACTCTCTCTCTGCAAGGACGTTTAAATTCACAGTGCTCAACTACGTTATATTTAAACTATTCAAATGCACGTCGAGACGATTTTTGAACATATTAACCGAAGTGCTATCTACTACGTGGGTGGGCAGCCGATTCCAATTTTGAGTAACTTTAAATGTAAAATAGTTTTGGGCTATACTAGTGTTAAAACGCTTGTTCACTAATTTTAACCCGTGCTGACGAGTATTTCCCCTATGATCCAGTTCGAACAGATTGCGAAAGTCAACGTTTGAGAAACCCTTTAGTATTTTAAATACTTCTATTAGCTGGCCAACGTAATCTTCTGCGTTCTAGCGATGGCAAATCTAAAGCCCTGAGCCTTTCCTCGTATGATCTATTCCTCAGCTCTGGAATTAATTTCGTAGCCCTACGCTGCACTCTTTCTAATTGCGCGATATCTTTCATTAAATATGGAGCCCAAAATTGAACAGCGTATTCGAGAAGTGGCCGCACAAGGGATTTATATAAAGGTAAAATTACATCCTTAGATTTGAAGGTGAAATTACGCGCGATATAACCCAAAACGCGATTTGCTTTTTTACACGCATCCGCGCATTGCTTCGAGAATTTAAAATCGTCTGAGACTAATACTCCCAAGTCTTTTTCTAATTTAACCGCGTCGAGGACTTGGCCTTTCATGGTATATTCTACTCTTAAATTATGGCAACCCAAGTGCATTACCTTGCATTTGCTTAAATTAAATTCCATTTGCCACTTGTCCGCCCAATTGGCAATCGAGTTTAGGTCCCCCTGCAATTTATCGACATCCGATCTTACATAGGCACGATTGCCCAGCTTCGTGTCGTCCGCAAATTTCGAAATCCGACTAAGTATGCCTTTATCTAAATCGTTAATATAAATTAAAAACAATAAAGGGCCTAAAACAGAGCCCTGCGGTACCCCACTACTAACGCTGGCCCAATCTGAACATTCCCCATTTATTACCACCCGCTGCGAGCGATCTTTCAGCCAATTTCTAATCCAGTTTAAAATCTTACCAATCACCCCAATCGCTTTAACTTTCATTAATAACCTTTGGTGGGGGACAGTGTCGAACGCCTTTTTAAAGTCTAAATATATTACGTCTACAGCTTTGCTTTCATCGTACACGCAAATCATTTTGTGGAAGAATTCGAGCAAGTTAGTCAAGCACGATCTCGCACGCCTAAATCCATGTTGGGTATCGTTAATCAGCTTATTTGCCTCGAGGTGGCTCACTATTCTATCTTTAATTACAGATTCTAAAAGCTTCCCAACTACCGAAGTTAGACTAATAGGCCGAAAATTCGTTGCTTCAAATCTATTCCCCTTCTTAAATATAGGTGTAACGTTTGCTCGCTTGAAATCCAACGGAACTACGCCATCCTCTAATGAGCGATTGAAAATTTCACGCAATGGCTTAACGAGTTCATTTTGAAGCTCCTTTAAATGAATTGGATATACCCCATCGGGGCCCGGAGATTTCGACTTTTTCATTAGCTTAATAAATTTAAGGATTTCCTCGTCATTTATAGTTACATCGGATATGCAATTATCAGCACTACGAACTTCCCCAATTAACGATTCCAATTCGGAAGAATCTTCCACAGTAAACACGCTCGTAAAATGCTCATTTAAAATTTTGGACATTTCTGTCGGAATTTCAGTCAAACGACCATCCTTATCTTTGATCGGCCCTATCGATCCTTTTACGGGTTTCCTATTATTTACGTACCCATAAAACCGTTTCGGTTCATTCTTCGAATCCTTTGCGAGGTTTATTTCATACTTCCTCTTCGCATCTCTGACCGCACTTTTAACTTCCCTACGAGAATCTATGTAATTTTGCCGACTTATAACTGACCCATTGTTTTTATGAATTTTAAATTTTCTATTTCGGTCCCGGATTAAGCGTAGTATTAACGGACTAAGCCACGGAGCTCTCACCGACTTCCCGCTCTTACGCACATACTTAACCAAATCAGAATTCACACGAAGCAGCGTACATCGAAGTTCTGCGTACATCTCTCCTACCGACCTGTTCTCGAATCGTATTCCCCAGTCTATATCCTTAATCCTTTCGCGAAAAATATCGAAATCACAGCTACCAAAACGAGGGATGAGCTGCGAACTCATTCTAACTTCTACGCAGGTGTTTAGTTCGAATCTAATCGCATTATGGTCGCTGGAAGCTAAATGTTCACCCACACGTACGTTTTCTAACAATGACTCATCGGTTGCCATGATTAAATCAAGAATATTGCTATCACGAGTAGGCTCTTCCACTTTTTGTACGAGAAAATTCTCCAACATAAAGTTTAATAGCCTCTCCCCCGGTTTATCAGAAGTAAGGTTGCTAAAGTTAACATTAGGTAAATTAAAATCGCCGCAGACTAATGTGGTCCCTTTTCTAATCCAAGACGTAAGCGTATCGAAGAGTGCAGCATCTTCTCTTTCCAATTGGCAAGGCGGACGATATACTACGACTAAGTTAATTTTATTTATAGCATCTAAACTTAGCTGGACTAATAAAGCATCACTTCGCATATCATCCTTAGACGAGTCCATCGTTATGGCGTTTAGCTCCACTTTTATATACATTAATACGCCCCCTCCTCTACCGGTTTGTCTATTTCTGTAATGAATTTTGTACCCCGCTATATCGAACTCGCAAACACGGATCCCCGTATGAGTGTCTAACCATGTTTCACTTAGGAATACGAGGTCGAAATCACCCTCTAGAATAACGGCTTTTATTTCGGCAATTTTATTTTTTAAGCTACCAACATTCGCATATATGCATCCCAGTTTGCGCTTTACGTTAACTCTTCTATAACACTCAGATCCGTTCCGTTTCCCTGCACCCCGTCGATAGTGCCCCCTTCACGCGCGGGCCGGCCCGGCGCATCGGCATCACGTGGCCGCGCAACTCTCCTACCTAAAATGCTACGTACGGACTCGTCTAAGATCCTACCCAGCCGACTATTACCCACATCGCTTAGGTGAATTCCGTCCTTTTGGAAAAGTCACGGTTGGTCCAGGAATGAATCCCATACGTTAAAAAAGCTAACACCAGTTTCTCGACACAACCGCTTAAGACATTCGTTAGTATAGATCGCTCTAGATTGGAGGCGCAACGTGGATTTAAGTCGGGGGAGAACACCAATAATTCCCACGTTGGTTGCTTTGGATTTCGCCGTATCTATCATGGTTCTGGCACGATAAACTATATCTTCTGGGGTGCTGTCATACCTATGGACGTCGTTGCCCCCTACCATCGTGATGATCGTTCGTTCACCACGCGTATCTTCCAATTTCTCGATCTCGGCGGCCACGTTGTTAATGCGGCCACCGGGATAGCAAAAGCGCTTACGCTTAGAAGGGATACGCGCAGCAAACTCCTGATCCTGCCTTCTAATTAAGGAGTCCCCCATTAAAACGGTTTCCTCTTCCCCCTCGATAGAAGTTAGCAACGCGAAAGGGTTCGAACAGGGTAAAACGAAGTTCTGATCCCTCGTTGGTCTAGCCCCATTTCGAACACTTCGAAATTGCGAATCCTGAGGCCTAAACGAGTTTAAAATTCGTTGTTGCTCGTCAACAATTACCTGATGAATCGAATTTGCAGGCCGCCTATCTCTATTACTATTTTCCCTCCCGCGCATGTCGTGAATAGCAGAATCTAGTTTGGAATTTAAGTCATCGACTTTACGGTTAGTCGAGATCACATCCCTTGCAACGGTATTTAATTCAAGTTTGATCTCGCTGATCGCACTTGACAACTTGCGTTCAAACGCTTCGTTCAACATACAAAAGCGACATATTCTAATTTGCTCAAGGTTCGAGGGAACGTAAATTTCCTTATTAAATGAAGCAGCGCACCTTGAGCATTCGATCTTTATAACGGGCATTGTCGGTTTTTTTTTTTTTTTTTTTTTTTTTTTTTAATTCACACTAATTTAGAAAACAAGCTGCACAAGCTAATATACTGTATACGGTTATTGAAAGATCGAACTTTATAATACGGCGACGAATATAGAATAGGCACAGTAGATATATATAAAAGTATTCAGTAGCAGAGGCACGATAAATTCTGAGCACAGTGAAATTAGCGGGAGCACAGAGCGAGCACGTCTTTTCAGTAGAGAGTCGGTGGGAAGAAATGAAGAAGATGATGATGAAGAAGAAGAAGAAGAAGAAGAAGAAGAAGAAGAAGAAGAAGAAAAGGGTGTTCAGGGTGTTAAAATAAAGTCTATAAAGGGGATTAAAAAAGTAGGTTAAGATTAGCAAATAAGGCCGTAGGCCATACCCTGCAGGGGTGCCTGAGTAACCAAGCTCTTCCTGTTAAGGAAGAGAACAGCGGCTTGTATGTATGTATATATATATATATATATATATATATATATATATATATATATATATATATATATATATATATATATATATATATATATATATATATATATATATATATATATATATATATATATATATATATATATATATATATATATATATATATATATATATATATATTATAGTAATTGTTATATTTGATAGCAGAAGAGGCCGTTTTTAGTTTCTTGATAACTTTCATAAATGATTATCCCTTAAAAGAGGGAGGGGGGCCATGAATATCATTTTAAATCATCATTTATTATTCGACTGAGGCTTCTTTCAACCACATTGGTCATCTTCAGGGGCGTTACTGATAAATTTAAAGAATTTCTGCTCTATAAATACAAAATATATGTAGATATTTTACAAGATTTTGAGGAGTAACATAGTAAAAATAAACTTTAGATCAAAATGAAAATTTTTGAATTTAAAATGGAACTATTTAGAACGAACATATGTTAGAAAAAATAACAGGAGAAAACAGCAAATTTACCTAGAGTTTCGATGCTCAATGACCGGCATCCTATAGTTGAAGATTTTAGTAAAGTTTTGTACTGGTAATTGGGGGCGCCTGGGTAGCTGGTATCCAGTTGCGACAATGATGTTGCTTAATTCCATTTTAATTTCTATAGTTAAATATGCGTCCTCCAATCCTTGTATTGTTTTGGACTGCAATCCTTGCTTGACCTCTATTGCTGCTCCGTCGTGTGTTTCTCCTGAAGGATTTGTGTTAATAACATTGTAGTTCCATATCTTTAATTTCTCGTTTTCTGTGTTTCTTCCATGTTCTGATATTTGTATAACATATGGGTCAATCTTTCTGAATAGGTTTCCCTACATAATTTCCTTGTCTTTCCATCCGTATGTGTTAATTTGTAGTATTTTTAATTTCTTAATATCCATAATCCAATTGTCCATTTCTATTCGTTTATTCGTTTTCCGTTTTGTGTGTCCTATCTGTTAAGTTATCGGTGTTTCTTCTTCTTTTACTAGTTCTTCTTTCGTTTCTCTTGGGTTCCTCTACTGAGTGCGTTCGAGGGTCCCTCTGGTAGTTCATCTCTGGGTGATGGCCCCCTTTTACTTGCAGATTTAGATCTGTTAAATCTTTGGGCTTTCCTGCGAGTAACCCTTGTGCACTCTTGCTCTGTCTCGTCGGAGGAGTTTTCAGTCTCTGAGTCATCGCTGTTTGTGTCCTCTTCTGCTTCTGCTGCCTGTTGGTTTCCTTTCGCCTCTTCGATTAACTCATGTTTTGCCTTTTTTGTGACTTTGATTTTGAAAATTGCCGATGAGTCGACTTCTTTGGGGAATTTCATCGGTTCGAGCCCGTTTTCCTGTAACAAGCCGTTGACTGTTGTTGCGTAACTTCCAGGTTTAGCTATGTTCATCACGTGGGCATGTAATATACAAGTAAGTATTTTTACGTTGAGAGTACCATCAAAATTTATCTGTGTTGCCGGTCCTTGTTGGTCACTTTTTGCCATTGCTGCGTATGAGTTTTTATTTACGTTTGTATTATTTCTGTTCAACTCTGTTTCTTTCCTCTTTATAATTTATCTTCTTTTGGGATAAATCATGGCCATAGTTCTGTGCCCCCCTTGGCAGTTAATGCATCTTTTAATTGTGTTGTTGCAGTATCGCCGATAATGGCCTTCAATTCCACATTCAGAACAGATTTTAAGGTCTTTTGGGGGGCAATTTTGCGTCGTATGTTCTTCCAACGCATAACATCTGAAGCATATCTGTATACTTGTGAAGACGTCTCTTTGCATGTGGGCGGATGGGATCCTCATGTTGAAAGCGAGAAGTCCCTGTTCCATAATCTTTGTAGCCATTTCGGAGTGTGATCTTTAAATTTGACCGCCTCTGCAATTTTGAGCCATTTCTGTCTCTTCTAAAGTTCTTCTCTTATTTCTTGGCATGAGTGCTCTCCTACCCAGGACTCGATTTTTCGGCAGATGAAACTTCTGTTAGCCGTGATTTGTGGTGGAACTCTAGCTTCCAAGTCCAACTTCCTTAGCGTAATGCTGCACGCAAATGACAGTAGCTGCTCTACGTCTTTGTCTTCTGGGCAAATAACTGTGAATCCAGATGGTGTCTCAATGCATTTGATTAGTGGTATCTTCAGATCTATAAATATGCATTGCACTACTTCTTGTGGTGATCTTTTCCTTCCGTTTGGTATGAGTTTCAGGGGAAGTCACTTGAAGTCTGGTGGGTCCATCTTCCCGAAAGTCGTCCGTTCCCCGAGAAAATGGGTTCATCTGTCGATCTTCAGCTATAGAGTGTTAACCAGTCTCCACATGTGGAAAGAGCCCCTCTAACTGTCCTAGTTCTATCTCGCCTACCTTCCAATTTTCGCACTCTCCTTGGTCAACCCTACCTATCTAGACCTAGCCCTAACAGCGGTCCACAGTTGGGTTCTGGCTCGTGACCAAGAATGGGCCCCCCTTTTCTGGACCCCTAAGAGGGGCTCCTGCAGCGGTTAACTATACCTTACTACCAAGTGCAACTCAGACCTTGTCGGTAACCAAGTTATGTAGTGCTAGTGAGAAATAAGTTTGAGGTAAAAAGTATGAAAAAAAGAGTCAATAATTTAGAATAAGGAAGAGCAACCCCTTCGGGGGGGGGGAGGCTACTTCCCTCCAGAGGAACAGGAAGAATCTCCAATCAGCCCCAGGAACGCATATATTTCTTCTTAGAAGTATTCTTGAGAAGGCGTTTTCTTTAAGTCCTACCTAAAACTTTTCCTCCTTTACCTCTGGAATTATTTTGATTTGATTTGATTTGATTTGATATAATAAGTGGTGAAATGTGTAGTAGATATAGATAGATATTAAGAAAATCTGTATTTGCCCCGGTGCAGAGGGTATCCCAGGCATCTTACTTTTTTTCTGGTTCTTTCTTTATCCTTTACTTTCGTTGGTGTCAGAGTTTAGCTGACACTTTTGTAGTTGTTTTTACTACTCTTGCCTTTTTGTTTGCTTATTTCTTTATTGATATCTTTTACTTTAATTATATATATATATATATATATATATATATATATATATAAATTTCTCTATAAAAATCGATTTCCTCCGTCATTAGGCATTCAAGCCTTTCAATTATGTTTTTTGCTAACTCGTTAGCTTGGTTTTTACTTTTCTTTTAGTTTATTTTTGTTTATTTTCGCCTGTTGTGGGCACTACGCCTCTTTTTATTTATTTATTTGATTATTTATAGATTTTCCTATTTGGGCACTTCGCTTCTGTTTATCTATTTATTGGTTTTTGTTAACGTTTGGGTACTTCGCCTCATTTAATTTGTCTTCTGATCTTATATTTGTCTTTTTATTATTATTTGAGCATTACGCCTCTCTTGATGTACTCATATTCGTGGAGTCTATTTAGTGTGGAGTCTTTTAGTGGAGTCATTTCCGTGTAGTCCTTTCCATGTGTATGATAGGGTAGTTTAATCTTTGTTATCTATATAAGGCTACTTGATTTTCCCGGGAGCACAGTCTTCCACTAGGGAAAAGGGCTCTCCTGGTAGCTCGTCCAATTATTTGCTCTGGTATTTCCTTGTCTGATTTTATCTGCGGGAGGATTTCATTCTCAACTTTTTCCCAGGTCTTTCTCCCTAGCCTTTGGAGGACTATATTCAGTGGCTCAAGTCCTGCTCTTGCGTGCAGTTCCATCTGCCGAATATAGTCCATTCTGCTCGTGCTAGCTATAAGCAGGGTAGCATTGTTCTGGACTCTCTGCATAAATCTGAGAGAGGTGGAACTAGCTGCCTGCGTTACCACTGCTGGGTACACCAGTATTTGTCGCACCAGGATATTATATAGCCTCTTGATGTTTTTGGCGCTGAGATTTCTGAACCTGTATAATTTTCCAAGTTCTTTTTTTGGCTAGGGAGATACGGTTGTTGATGTGTGCCTTATACCCTGTTGAGGTGATGCGCAAACCCAGGACCCTACCCTAGTTGGAGTACGGGTAGATCTCATTCCAGACTATGACGTTGTCTCTTTTCCGGCGGTTCACTGGAAGGATCTGGAACTTTCGGCGGCTGGTTTTAATTTTCCACTTTCTTTCGAAACGGTTGATATTATCGATTTCGGCAGCTGTCTTCCTTGCTTGAACTCCAGCGTTCCTATAGGAACCGGGATGATTTGAGTGACGTCATCTGCAAACTGCAGGTACATCACACCCTCATCAACTGGAGCAGGTAAGTCTAACGTGTACACAAGGTACAACAGCGGACTCAGACAGCTACCATGTGGAACACCCGCCTCTAGTTCGAATATGGGTCCTCTGTTGCCCTCGATCGAAATTTGAGCCTTTCTTTTCATGATGTAATCACAGAGGACCCTTTCCAGGATAGGGTTTAGCTGCAGGCCTAAGATCTTGAATTGTAGACCTCTCAGCCAAACTTTATCGAAGGCCTTCTGTACATCTTGCATCACCACGTCTACGTACTTCCCATCAGCTTTACAGCGGGCTAGCTTTTCGGTGAGAATGACAAGGGCTGTGTCAGTCCCCCTCCTCCTGTGGAACCCATGCTGCTGAGGGTTGTGAGCTTCTAACTCGGTCAGCTGATCTTGTAGCCTCTTGGCTAGAAGATTCTCGTAGACTTTGCCTACAAACTCAAGGAGGGATATTAGTATGTAGTCCACCAGTTGATCGGGTGGCTTGTTCCCTTTGGGGATAAAAAATGATTTTAGCCAATTTTAACCCATCGGGGAAGTAGCCCGTATTCAGGGAAGCGTTGAAGATGTTTGTGATTCCCTGAGTGATCTACCGGGGGGCATGCAACAGATTGTTTTTAATGATGCCCGTCCAGCCTGGCACCTTTTGTTTAATGGCTTTTATGACTTCCATGACCTCTTCCGTTGTTATTGGTCGGCCATGGTCCGCCATTTGCCCCCCTTCGTCGACGTAGGCTCGTGGGTGCGTTCGATGTATGATCTGGTTGAGTTCTTTAATCAGATGGTCTTCGAATTCCGCATCGTCCTCTGGTATTATTGAGAAGATTTCCTTCCAGAACGTGCGGAATCTTTCCTCCAGGACCGCCGGATCTTCCAAGTAGTCTTCGCCTTCCTTAATGCGGGTCTTTCCTCTACTTGGTAGGCCTTTTAATTCCCTTACTAGGCGCCAGAATTTATCGGGGGCTGCCTCGCTGTCTATCCTGGCTATTAGGCTGTTCCAGATATCAGCCTGCTGTTGGTTAATGGCCATCTTTAGCTCATCACGCAGACGTCGCAGCAGCGAGCTTCGCTCCCGATTCGTACCCGCTCTTCTGATCTCCTCATACACCTCCCTGTGCTCCCTAGCGATCTCTTTCATCTCTTCGGTCTAACCGGGTTGTGGAGGAGTCTTTTACCCTATCATGGGTACACACTCGCGGTCAGCCTCGGTGATGAGAGCTGTTATTATTTCTAGTTCCCCGTCAATCTCCTCTAGAGGTGCCTCGCCTAGGTCGGCTGGTTCGAATACGACTAGGATTTCTCCATAGCGTTCCCAGTCGGCCGAGGCGTAGCTTTTGCGGAGAGGGACCGGAATCTGGATCGGAGCGAGTGAGATGGTCGTTAAGATTGCTATATGGTCACTAGGTATTGCTGGTCCTGGCTCGCTATAGTAGTTGAATGGGAAGCCGTCACTTGTCATGATTATGTCGGGCTTTGTTGCTGCCCGAGATGTGATATAGGTCGGGAATTCTGATCCTATCCTCTGGATATTTTACTTCGCATAATCATTTCCAAGTTATGGCCTCTGTTATTCGTGTTACCATAGCCAGCCGTTCAGTATCTGGCGTTGAGGTCGCCCCCAAGGAATACCATTCTGCCGTGACCGAACAAGGTGTAGAATTTGCTGAGTGGTTGGTACGCTCTTCGAGGGGGTTGATATGCCGTCGCGATCACAAGGTTGCCCACTAATGTAGGCATCTCTATCGCTACTAATGACTCGTCCAGTTCTGGAAGGTGCCTGAACGAGAAATTCCTTTTGATTGCAACCGCGGCGCCGTCAAACCTCTCTTGACAATGGTTCTTTGTAACAACTCTGTAGCCCGGTATCTTTATTTGGTAAGATGTTGTATCGATATCGTGCTCCGAAATTAATATGATGTCGGAGTCGAGCACACGGAATATGTTTCCATACGCCGTTGATTTTGCCTCCCATCATTAACGTTGAGTGTTACAATTTTCAACCTGTTGTTCGGGTTTTCGATTCTCTTTTACTGGCTCCTAGTGTTTTCTGGTGATAGGGTGGTTTTTCCCATTCCTTTTTTTTTTTAAGTCCGTCGTCGTGAGTTCTTCCAGTGTCTCCTTGTAAAGGGTGATATTGTTGTTGAAGAGGGCCTCATCGACTACCTCTTCTTCGCACTGGGCATCGTAATTTCACTTGTAGTATTTCTTTCTGATTCCTACTAGGATCTTATTGGTATCCTTGTCTTTTGGGAAGGGGAACTGCTCCGATGCGTAGATTGTAAGGTTTAGCTCATCCGCATCGAGAGATCTTTTGGTCACCCGTTTCTTTTTTTCACGTTCGCCAGCTTTTGACCCGACCTCTGCGTCCGAGGAATCCGTGGTTTCCGAGTCCTCTGTGTTGTGATTATTAGGTTTGGTTATGTTCATAGTTCTGGCAGCAGCCTCCCTTTCTTTCTTCGCTTCGATTCTAGGATCTGGCCTTTTGCTCTTTTATTTGGGCTTCTCTTCTTGTTTGTTCACCTCTTGAGTCGTTTTAGGAACCATTTGCAGTTGTAGGACATCCGTGATAGGGGATCGTCCGGGAACCACATCTGGTTCATGCCATTTTTGGCAAACATCTGGTTCAGTTCCTTAGCAAAACACCCAGGCTGTGTTAGATTTTTGATATGGGCATACAGGATGCATGTCAGAATTCTGGTTGGCTCTTCGTTCTGTATTTTGAGGTATGTCTTTTTGTTTGCAGCTTCATAATTAGCGGCTTTTGCGACTTGGGCGTACGTAGTGTTCGCTTTTCTGGTCGCCTCTTCTTTGCTCTGCTGCTGTTTCTTTTTGATCGGGTCCTTTTTCATGGGACAGGCCATAGCCATTGATCGATGTCCCTGTCCAAAGTTTACACATTTCTCGCGAGAGCTATGGCAGCTTTTCCAGTGATGGCCGGGTTCGCTGCATCTGGAGCATATTTCTTCGGGCGCCTGGCATTCGCGGGTAGTGTGGGCCTCCATTTTATAGCAGCGGAAGCAGAACTGGATTGAGTAAAATTCCTCCCTCTCGATCGGCTCCCCGCTGATCCTGGCATTAAAAAGCAGGAGCCCAGACTCCTTCGCTTTTCTGGTCATGGAAGTTTCTCCAAAAATTATTTTGAAGACATGGGCGTAGTGAGTGTTGTCTGTCTTTTTTTCTGAATTTGACAATCTCCGTGACTTTTGCCCATGAATGGCTTTTCATTATCTCATCCCTTATTTCGTCTCTGGATTGGCCTCCTACCCAGGGATCTAGTTTACTACAGATCACGCTCCTATGCGATTGGGTCTGCGGAGGAATTGCTGGTTGCAGGCCGAGCTCACGAAGGACCTCGACCACTGCTTCTTTTGTCATGGCCTTTACGCCCTTTTCTGTCTCGCAGACAGCGACGTATCCCGCGGGGATCTCTAGAAGCCTTATCATGGCTATCTTGAGTTTTCCATATAGGGCCTCGAAGACTTTCTCCTTGGTCGGCCTGGTGTGTCCGCTTATAGTGCGCAACGGGACCCGGGGGGCCCGAGCCTGGGCCATCTTTCCTGAAAGGGCCCCGAGGGGCAGTAAACCACCGTGGGGTCGCTCCTTCTTCGTGGTTATTCGGTTGCTTGCCAACTCTTATATTTTACTGCTTGTCCAAAAAATTAAAAGTTTTATTTTTTGTCACTAGAGCGCTTGAGGGGGGCAGCGCCATCCCCCCCACCATTGCAAGCGAGCTTCCATGAACGTGAACTGCCGGTTAGAGGGATGAAATGATGGTGGGTGAACCTAGGGAGGCCCCTCAGACGGGTGATATATGGCGGACTTAATGATGGGTGGTGATTGAATCAACTACCACCCCCGGGGGGGGGGTGCCGCCCCGTCTGGGGTTTCGTTATCGATGCTGCTTCCAACTTACACAGGGACGGTTGCGTGTCTCCCTGTGGTCCTGACCAGAAACTACCCTCAGGGACTAGAGCGAACTCTTCCCCAAAGCTTTCAGCATCTCCTCTTAGCCGGGTTTCCTCTGACCCCGAGTTCTATAGTGGGCTAGTCCTCAAACCTGCTTTCCTCGGCGCCCCCAATTATGCCTATCACACGAACGGCATAGTTGGAACGTGGCTAGATGAATGGCAGTTCAGTTCATTTCAACTCCCCTGCCCCGGCGGGGGAGGGGGGGATGCGAGGGCGGATTACCCCGACATTCGTTGATTAATCAGTGATCTATAAATTTCTTCCTCTTCGGTTCCCCGTAGGGAAACGTGAATAAACAATTCACGTTTAAAGACACGTTGCTTTATCGGCGAAAAACGTCTTCTGAGTTAGCTCGATTTGTCCAATTTTTCTACCCAGTCCGGAATTATTCAAAAATTGCTACATTATATATAGTATTTTTACGCAAACATAAGTATTACAAAAATTGACCAATCATGAGGCGCGATTTTTTTAAGGGGAAACTAAGCCATACAAGAAACATAAAAACAACCTGGAAAAACCTGGAATCTCTTTGACGCCCTTAGCACGTCTGTTTACCGCTGTGTACCATATTTTGTTCGAAATTTTGCAAACTGAACTTTTGTGAAAGAAGTGATATTGTTCGACTCGCTTCGAGTAGTGAAAATAAAAATGGGTAAAAGTGAAAAAACACGATACGTTTGAAAAGGTGGACCACTGGTATTCGTTTTAGGAAGGTGAAGTGTGAAATCTTCTCTCCTTCGTTAGATACGAGGCCTGGAGCCTCATCTGGCCCACCCGCAAGCCTGAAGGAAGAAAAATTAAGGTAAAGTTTTATAAAATTACTTGGACCTTGACCCCTAGTTCTCTCTCCCCTCTTTTCAAAACCGTCTCTCAGGGTATACATATATACTTATACACACTTTTATTAAAATTTCATCCCCTATCTTACGATAAGATGCAGGAGAAATGAGGGAGACTCTCCGCATCACTCTCCGGGTCCTCTCGGAGGGCCCAAAACCAGACAGAGGAAATGTATTTGAAAAAATTTACGGAACTTTACGCATTACACTAGTCAGACTTATCGACACTCAAAATGGATACTCTGCCATTTGCGCGAGGGAGGTCGACTGTGAAGCCTTGACCTCAAGCAAAGCAGTTGAATGCCTGAAGACCATCAATCTAAAACCGACCTCACCGCCACATATCAAAACGCACCGTAGTGTAATCTGCAGGCGCCTCGACTCCTGGGTCGGGAGCCACTCGGCAGAGGACATAAAAGACGAAATGAAACGGAACCACCCATGGGCAAAAGTAGCTGAGGTCATAAAATTCAAACACTACACGCACGTGTTTAAGGTTGTTTTCGAGGACACGGCTATGGCTCAAAAGGCTAAGGACAATGGTTTACTTCTCTTCAACCTAAGAGTCTGCCCAGAACAGGTGGAACGTGAAGAATTTGTCGACTTGCAAATGTGCTTTCGGTGCTACAAGTACGGCAAACACACCACTTCCAGCTGCCCTGAGAAAGACCTTACGCTATGCTTGATCTGTGCCGGTCGTGACCATTTTGGGCGCGACTGTAAGAGTAACTCTCCTAAATGCTTAAATTGTGAAGGCCTCCACCGTACTATGTCCATGGCATGCCCGATCAAAAAACAAGAGATCCAGAAACAAACCCAATTAAAACGCGACACAGAGGAGAAGAAGGCCAATTCAACTTATGCGAAAGTAGCCAAAGCCGCGATTGCCGAGATAAATAGCCAAAATAAATTCCTGCACATCGAAAACGAACATTCAACGAAAATAATTTGCTGCATTTACTATGCACACATTGCCAACATCACACGCTCAGGTACTTTTGCCACGGAGGTCAATCGCATGCTCGTAAAGAACGGGCTGCAGGAGATGTGGTTCCCGGACAACCCTCCTTCAGAGGAGGTTATGCGAATAAGCGTAGCCCCTCAGTACCAGGAAACGTGCCAAAAGGTACCCCGCACCACAAAACACAGCCATCATACGCAATCCAAGTCTAAACAAACCCAAAACAACACAAACAGCAAAACAAGCGCCACTTTCACCTCCAAAAGACACCACTGATGCAACGAAAACGCAAATCCAGACACCAAACAAGGAAGCAGTGCGACCCAAGGAGACCATGTCTCCACGGTTGAGAAAAACATCAAAAACTCGTGGCCCAAGGTCAACCTCCTCACCACGAGGCAGGGAACACCAGCTAAAATATCACGAGAGAGGTTTCAACCTCGAACTATATGCCCCCGAATCGGCTCCCTTCCCAACCCAAATCGATTACAGCGAAGTAGCTGAAGGTCTTGGGACCGGAAGATACAAGTGGGAATGCTCAGATGAGGTTCCGGAGAGGTAGGTTGAGGAGGTTCTCGGCCAAAATATGATAAAGCTGACCACTGACTGCTTCCACATAATTACGGACACCGAATACAAAAAAAAACGAAACGGCAGGGAACGCACCCCGCCCAGTACACCACATGGGGCTAAAGTAGATCGCGAATAAGCCTCTACTTTAATCCCACACACTAGAGAACTAACATTACTTAAAATGACCAACAGACTTACAATTATACACATGAATGTCGATGGGTGGGGCGGAAAAGGTTCCATCTATGGCAATAAGCGACAGAGTGACCCTGAAATAATACTTATTTCCAAACACGGACTGACCGAACAAAAACAGTTAAAATTATTTCAATACGACGTCATTAGTAAGAATCATACCCAGGAACGGTATGACGGCTGCGCAATAGCCGTCAAAAAAGAACTAAAATACAGGACATTGGATGACTTAGATGAATCATACCTTGCCATTGAAGTAGGTACTGCCCTAGGGAAACTGATTGTGGCCACGGGGTACCAACCTCCAAAACGCGGCTATTTGCCCATACACAATCTCTTGAAGATATTTAGCCACAAGAAAAACGTAATTTTTGCCGGAGATCTAAATGCAAGGTGTGCAGCGGCAGGATATACCTCCTACAACAATGCAGGCAGAGACATCGAGGTACTGCTTGACAGACAATACATGACAAGGATCGGACTAGAATTCCCGACATACATAACGAAAAGATCAGCAACGAAACCTGATATAGTCCTATCTAGCATCAGGTTTCCGATTTAGAATAGCAAATAGGCCGTAGGCCACACGCCGAAGGAGTGCCTGTGGAACCAAGTTCTTTCTGTAAGAAAGAATACGAAGTATGGCTTATATATATATATATATATATATATATATATATATATATATATATATATATATATATATATATTACACCTGAAATCTAAGCTTATCTGCCTTCCTGGCCCCAACACGCGCAGTTTCCCCTCGCGGCCCAAACCCTACGGAGGACTTGCAGTTACGAGTATATGTATATCTTCCGCACATTTTTACTTCCTTCATCTTCATCATTCCTTTCCAGATCTATTCTTACAAAATTTATATGGGAGATGCCCTCCTTGTTTTTCTGCTCTAAATTCATAGAAAAAATACGATGAAGTACTAATGCCCTGAGTCACACATACCCACATGTGCCTGACACGGAATGGGTACTCCCCTTGGTTAAAGAAGAGCTCCACCATCACTGACTCCCACCCCCACGCCCGAGTTGGGATATCTCGTCCATGGTGCTTGGGATAAATGGCGCTACATACATACCTACAAATAATTATTAGTATGTGTATATTCGTGTTAATTATATTCGTATGCGTTCCAATTGCGAAGTCAAATCTTTCAAACGTACAAATCTGTCCAAAAGATGTGAGAGATGTCGAATACCTCTATTTTCGATAGGGTTTGAAACGTTACAGATGTTAAATGCCAACCTCCCTCGGTTATGCCTCTTGTACCTCGTTCCTGTATATTCAGGTACACAGTAACAGCCAAATGGTACCTTACCTCATTATTTCCTGTTTAATCTCCTGCCTCTCCTTTAGACTTCCCTAGGTCATCCCATGAGAATTATACTCAATTCCTTTTTCTACAATTTTCAATTACATAATGTGAATTCTCTTACCATTTTTATCGAAAAGTAAGTTGAATATTCGGGGAGGGGGGGTAGGTAGGCATCATTTCTCTTTCCAATTTCCTCAAAACAAAAGGTCTTTGTTTGAAAAAACAAACTTGGTTCTTTTTAGAAATTTTACAACTAAATAAATTTCTCAATTTATTTTTTTTTACTTCCTCTCCTTTACAAGTTGCTTCAAAATGCCGACTCATTCGTGCTGCACTAGACCATTCCAGGATTCCAACACTTTCCCTCTCAATAATGCTCCTTCCGTCATTCATCATCGCACATACACCCTTCCACATTGACCCCCACCCCCTAGATCTCGCAAGGTTTTTAATTCAGCCTCTTTGTGCTAAAGGATCAAACGATAGTCAGAGAAATAATAAATAGAGGAAAACTAAAAATGGAAAGACAGTCCTGTGACCCAAATAACAACCAAAGGATCATCAAAGCATGGGAGAAAGGTTAGTTCTTTTGATTCATCAAAATATCACAAAATAATAGACTAAAATTGGACTGCTGAGGAGTGTACAACTGCGTGTAAACAAATACCAAGAGTAAAAACTCACAGAGAAAGAGCTACTTGAATTGACTATATCTGTTATGAACCCGCTTGTCTGGATAACGCATAAACAACCTTGAAACGCATTGCTTCGCCACACCCAGTGGTTCTACACAATGTTACACTGTGGTAGGTTCCAGTTAGTTTCCGTTACAATTATCGGAGCATAGTGATGTGAGCCGTTATGCAAATAATAATTTGAGGCCCTTTAATTCGCAGTGGGGACCTGCAGTTTTAATGCGAGACCCGAGCTAAGTGTATTAAACCAGAAAGATGTATGAATATAAATTACATAAATGTGGTTCACATTCATTTTTAACTTTGTAGGCGGTGAAAATAGCTGAGAAAAATATATAATGGATTAAGCATGAAAGAACTATTAAGATTAAAATGATCTTGAAGAAAATATCGTCAAAATTTTGATGCTCTACTTCAAAGTTGCTTCGAGCATACGACCTCAAGAATTCAAATTTAGCCCGGTATTTTCGTTAAGCTCAAAAGATCTATTAATTAATCTGGAAAGTAGCAACGATTAGTTAAATAAAAAAAACAACAAAAAAAGTATAGGTATATGTTGTGATTAGTTACTAACTCTCTATCTTTATTATTCTAGAAATCATATATGTAGACCTAAATCTAAATGTTGCTATACCATAATTTAAGCCTTAACCACTTGCATAATTTTAGATGTGTAAAATACAGCACCTGCTTTCCTTGAAGGTAAAACTCCTATCCTTAATACCGATTTTATTATTATCATATCTACCCTCTCCTTTGCAGGGTGCATTCTGCATTGTACCTTATTGTAACTCATATTTTGTTTCTCTTTCTAGTCAATTAAAGCAAAATGTTGCATGAAGTTTCCTTAACTTTCCAACTGTCGCGACAATTGACTTCGAGATGGCAGTCTTGGGCAGGTGTCTGCACCTCCAAAAGCTGGAGGTGTCTCTAACTGCCCAAGAGCTGCTCGACTATTCCGGCACTGGCTCTTCATCATCACTCGTTAAAGGAGACTGTGAGTGACGCGACGGACTTTGCGAAGCTGGGGTCCTAGCTAACCTGATTTCTCTTGGGAACTTCGACGTAATCGGCGAATGTCAGACTTACTCCGAAGCCCTCAAAACACATACAGGCTACTCGCAGGTAGTTTCAATCCGAGTCTATTGATGAGTTTTTACGCTCCCTTCAAGAGTTCAGCCTGAAGGGCAATTTCTGCACAGTGTCCGCCGCCACCTACAGGAACTAGTATGCCGTTATAACTGGCCGCTAGATACTCGAACAGTTCCCCTAACGGACATGGCTGGCTAGGCTCGAACCTTGGAAATTTCCGAGCAAGATACCGCAACCCTTGTTAATTTTGTGGCGGAGGTCTCCACGAGAGTCGTGCTAGATGTCCGGCCAAGAAAAATGTATATCGATGCTGCCAAAAAAGGGCACTTCGCGAAGGTATGCACAAATATGCACAATGGCCTCTGTGCTCTCTTCACTCCTTGAACCGTCTATGAGGGTGGTCAACGCCGGGGTGACACGGAGAGCTTTTTTAGACATGGGAAGCTTGGAGAACTTCGTCTCTAGCAGACTCGTGCGCAATCTTAAGCTCTCCATCATCAGATTTGATGGAACAATTACCATGGCATCCAGTAAACTGGTAACGCACGTTACAGAGTTTGTTATCTCAATGTTAAAACCAAATAATCTAAACTATGAGAAAGTTCGCTTCTTTGTACTGGAGAAGTGTTGCTCTTATATCATCCACGGGATCGCTTAGGCTTGAATTTGGCGGCCCTCATTCTAACTTGGAAGTTTGTTCCCCGGCAGTAATGTCAATAGATCCCCCTAGTGTCTTTTCGCATCTATCTTCTAATTATCATCCTATTTCTACAAAGTCCAGGCGGTTCGAGGAATCCGATGGCGAGTTCATCCGATCAGAAATTGCCCGCGTGCTCGAAGAAGGGATCATTGAGCTATCGGTTTCGTCCTGGATCCTGGAAGGTACAAATGCATGTTGTGAATAGCAAAGAAAATAAGATTTTGGTCGTCGACTACTCTCGAACTATCGATAGGTTTACCTACCTCGATGCCTACCCACTGCCGAACCTTAACGATCTTTTCGACAAGATTTCTTGTTATAAGTTTTTTAGCATGATAGACTTGAATAATGCGTACCACTAATCCCTTACAACCGGAAGATAAAATCTATACTCCTTCGAGGTCGAGGGACGACTTTTCCAGTTCAGCCGTCTAAGCTTCGGACTCACAAAGGGGGTGTATTGTTTCCAAAGATTCATTAACGACTTTATCCGCTACAACTACCTAAAGCCACCTTTGTTTACTTGGACGATGTGACGATTTTCGGGCGTATCTTAATGAGCATGACTCTAATCTAACCCGTTTCTTTGAAGCCGCGCGCACCTACAACTTAATATCAAACAAAGAAAATATAAGTGCTTAATTGACACCATGAACCTACTGGGGTATCTGGTGCGCCAGAGGAGCTACAACCAGACCCAACTCGCTTCATTCGTCTTCGTGACATGCCAGTCCCATCTGATAGAAAGTCTTTGTCACGGCTGCTCGGCTTCTTTCTATACTACTTTCAAAGTCTACGCCTTATTTCCCTTGTCAGATGAGGCTAAATCCGCAGTTGAGGACGTAAAGGCTGCCATTATCTCAGCAGTCAGAAAAAATGTCGATAAAAAAGAACCGTTCACTGTTGAAACTGATGTCTCTGAGTCGGCGATCGGAGCTACTCTCAACCAGAACGGCTTGCCTGTCGCATTCTTCTCTCGAACCCTGACTTCGTCAGAGAGAAGGTACTGCGCAGCAGAGAAAAAAGCCTATATATCACTGAATCTGTTAAACGATGGCACCACTTCCTCCTCGGATCCGAGTTTGTCCTAATCACAGATCAGGGTTGGTTCGTTCTCCTACATATTCGACACCCAGCACCAGAGCAAAATCAGGAACGAGAAAATCACCCAGTGGTGTTTGGAACTTATGCTTTTCCCATACGAGGTCGTATATAAGCCTGGATCCCAGAACTCAGCCGCTGACGCTTTCACGTGGATTTTTATCCTGTCATTCTCGATGTCGCACTTAATCGAGCTGAGTTACGTCGGTCTCTCTGGCATCAAGGTGCTGCACGACTGACTTTTGTGCAGAATAGAAATTTACCCTACTCTCTAGAATAAATTAGGAGCATTGTATAGGCGTGCAACACGTCCCTCAGACTTGAGCCTCATTACCATCGCCAAGAGAGGTAAGAGTTTGTTCAAGTTCTCGGCTTTTTCGTTCGGTTACCATCGATTTCAACGGCCCTTTTCATTCACCTTCCCTTTTCATGAAAGCAGTATCCAGTGTGATAATTGTCGACAAGTATTCGCGTTTTCCTTTTGCTTAACCCTGTATGGATATGTCGTCATCTACTTTCATCTCGTGCTTGGCTAACCTTTTCTCCATATTCGGTGTGTCATTATAAGTCCACTCCGATTGAGAGATGTCCTTTATTTCCTCTGAATGCAGATCCTTCATAAAATGGCGGTAGCCTCGAGTCGCAATACTCCTTACAACCTGGCTGGAAATGGACAATGCGAACACTATGTGGGCATCATTTGAAAAGCAGTGACACTACTAGGCTCCCCATTTCATTCTGGGAGTTAGTATTACGTGAAGCTTTGCATTTAATTCGCTCTCTTCTTTGCATCTCGACCAATGCCCCTCCTCACGAGGTACTATTTTCCTATCTACGGGTTCTCCTCCGCAGGCATGTCCATCACAAGGACGAACCTTTGGTACAGGAGGTGGAACTCATCGAGACTAACCCCGGATACGCCCACATTCGTTTTTCTAACGTTCGCGAGGATACTGTCGCCCAGAGTGACCTTCAGAGCTGGGCGTTGCGGCAACGAGTTGCGACTTTGCCACACAATGAATTTTGAAGTTGCAAACATTTTGAAAAAGTCGGACTAAGCAAAGTCGCACCGCCAATTTTCCGCGACTTTGCACAGGAACAAAGACGACTTTTTTGAAAGAAATTGCCGCGGCTGTTTTAAGCCAGTTTTAAAGCCCGATTTGGCTATAAATGTCAAATTTGAGTTGGTAATAGATAACTTTATTTTTATCTGATTTTTAACTTTCCTTTTACGATAAATTAAATTCTTCACATTATATGAGACTGACGTTACATGAAACTACCGAAACGTACCCCAAGAAAGTTTGTCACTCTTAATTTTTTTATAAATTAGTAAAATTACATACACTTTTCAGGCGTGAACCAAGTTTTAAACCTCTCTTTTCAGTTAAAAACGTTCCAGAACGTGTTATGCCCTGTGGCGTTCATCGTGCGAATTAATCTCATTTTCTCGTACTTTAATATGTGCTTATACTTTTCTTGTGGCTAAGACGAAAAAATTACTGTGCAGTGTAAGAAGTAATTAAAATCTAACAATATTCTACCTTTAACATGCCTAAAATTAGACAATATAAGTAAAAATTGGACCATCTTTCGTAGACTAGACCTTGGTTCTAAATTTAAAGATCATATTGATATAGCCTATTAAACTCACATGGTTTTATCTTTCTTTAAATCCATTAGGCCACCCTATGAACTTAGAAAATCTCGATTGTTTAGTGACTTAAACCGGTAAAGGTTAGGAGTGATGTTCTTCGCTGATCTGAATCTCTTATTTCATCATTTCTTTCTTTTCCGACGTCACCCTGCGAGTGGTGGTAGCATGGGTGTTTACCACTAACTTTCTTCTTGTGGCTTTTATTGTAGCTTAATTTATTATTAGTTACTGAAAATTCTTGTAAAGTTTTTGTTCTTTTACAGATTGGAAAAACTGAGACATAGACATGGATAAGTTTGCGACAAGGAGCGGGAATAGGAGCAGGAGTTTTTCTGGTGACAGTGCAGCCAGTAGTAGCTTCAGGAGCAACACTCCTATGCTGAGTGAGAGCAGTGACAGGTATAGCCACATGCCCTTTTTGTACCTGAGACTCTGACCGTAGAGGTTGAGGAGACAAAGGAGGCTGGCATCTAGAGCCAGAAGAGCAACGAGGAGGCCGTCAAGGAGCTGAAAAGCTGCTTGGAGACTCTTGAGAAATAAGAAAATCGCCGCGCCGCTATAGTAAGTAGCAAAATTAAATGTTAAAATTTAGTAAATTCACTTATTTTCATGATTTAATGATTGATAAATATTAAATTTGAATATTTAAATTCAACAAATTGTCATTGAAACATTTCTATCTCTCAGTTTCTATGTCTTTGACAAATTTGTGAGAATTGATGAGAAGGTGAACGGGAGTTCTCTCAGTAAGATCCACAATGGCCTTGCTAACTGCCAACATGCTGGCTGTATAGGCAGAAGGGGTTTACCTACAGCACCTACACCAGGAACCACCTCAAGCAGCATTACAAGAATGTAAGTTTATATAATTAGGTAAGTTTACAATAAATAACTGGCGCCGCTAAACCGGCTACTTTATGCAAGTTTTAGCACAGAAAATTAAAAATTTTATTGCCAAGTTAAAAGTTAATATTTTTATATCAGATGCACAAGGACCAGCTCCTTTAGCTCTCTGCCGCAATTGAGGGGCTCAACAAGCAGGACCGCTCCCAGTCAAGGGAGAGTGAGGCCCGCAAGAAGCGCCAGATGTGCTTGGAGGAGAGCTTCAGTGCTAAGTTCAACCAGGAGAGGGCCAGGCAGTTTTACACCAGGTGAAAAGAAATTCAGAGAAATAATAGTAGCTATTTTAACTTTAATTTTTTAACTAGTAAAATAGCGTCTTAGCGTCTTGATGTTTTAAAACATTTTTATTAAAAATTTAAAATATATTCATTTACATTTCATCTTTAGGTGGTTCATTGAGACAATGACGCCACTGGCTGTAGCTGACCATCTCAACACCAAGAGGATGTTCTACCTCGTCAACCCTGAGTTCCAGCCCACCTCCAGGAGGACTGTGGGCAGGGACATTGACAAGCTGATGGAAAGGGGAAGGACTCAGGTGGTCAACCGGCTCTTCCACCAGAAGTGGTTGGCCACTACTGCTGGCAGCTGGACCGCCCACAACAGGGCCTTCTTGGGGATGATAGTCCACTGGATTGACAGGGACATCCTCAAGAGGCGCTATGCAACTCTGGCGTGCAAGGAGGTGAAAGTAAGAAAAATAAAAAAATAAATTTTGTCATTCTTTACCTTAGGCGCTAAAAGCTATAAGTACCTATGCGGTATAAATTTAATTTATAAACTAAATCAATAATTATTGTCTTCAGGAAAGGCAGACACACCAACTCCTGAGGAAACTCATCACAGAGATTCACTAGGACTTTAGCATCCATGGCAAGGTGGCGACCACCACCACAGACAATGGCGCCAACTATGTGTCCGCCGCAACATCTTTGGCGAGACCAACCAGGACCAGGAGGACCTTCCTGTGGACCCTGAGGACTCTGACTTGCAGGTTGTGGATCTCCAGGTGCGCCTGAGGGATGAGGGGGCCACCCAAATTTGCCGCCTCACCACCGGTACAGGTACTAACAATACCGGCATCTAGCGTTAATATATTAAGAAATAAAGATTGAATTCATTAAACTAATCTTTGAATTTATTGAATATTTAAATATCTTATTGTTTTAGCGCCACACAGTCAATCTGTTGGCGACAACAGATGTTAAGGATGTCCAGGGCTGGAGCAAGGGGTGATCAGAGTGGAGAAGGACCACAGCCAAGGCCGAGGCCCTGTCGAACCTTCAGAACAAGTCCCCAGTGACGGCCAACCAGATTAAGGAGGCCGCCAAAAGAAAACTGAAGACTCCAGTGGCCACTAGGCACTATTATAAAATTTAAATTTAGCATAAGAAATTGTTGGTGATTATATAAAATTGGATTTTGCAAGTTTCTGATAGTTTATTTAGATAGAATGTTATATTTCTACAGATTGAACCCTCTCTATGATTGTGTGGTGGCCCTGCTGGAGGTCCTGAGTGTTGGTGACAAGCTGGATGCCATCAACACCATTCTTATCAACCAGCCCAAGGAGGGTTCTCCCATCACAGAGGTGGACATCCAGGTAAGCATAAAGTAGCGCGCTAATAGCGATCGCTATTTAAATATTTTTGCTTAGAATATGAAATTGTTCTAAGTTTAATTATATAAGCTTAGTTAACTAAAAAATATATTAATGTTCATTTTTCAGGTCCTCAAAGAGTACAAGCTGGTGATGCAACCTATGGTGCAGTGCCTGGACATGCTTCAGGGGTAGAGTAAAGCCTACATGGGCACCATCCTCCCAAGGCTCTGTTTAATGAAGACCAGCCTGGAGGAAAAAAGCCAGAATGGCGACCTGGTGCAGGCCCTCCTTAGGGGCTATGAAAAGAGGTTTGGCCCACCTCTTTGAGGATGGCAACCTCCTTATGTCCACAGCCGTCTACCCCAACCTCACCCCCAAGGCCCTGGAGAGCATTGCCCCTGACAAGGTGGAGGAGGAGATTACAGACACAATCACCAGGGAGCTAAGGGTCGTCATCAAGCCCAGGGACCCGCCTCTTCAACAAGTTGTTTGCTAGAGGCCCTGCCAACCGGCAGTGGGATGTGAGGGAGGTCCTGAGGAAGCCCATGGAGGAGTGGGTGCCCTCTAAAGGCGAGCTGGCCTGGTTCCTCTTCCCCTACCAGCACAGGGTGGTGTGGGGGGACTTATTCATCAAGTACAATACCCCCCCCCCATCCCCAGCTCTGCAACTGTGGAGATGCTATTTATTCAGAACGGCTGGGGACGTCCTCAGGGCCAAGAGGTCCTCCCTGGATGAGGTCAACTTTGAGGAGCTTGTATTCCTCAAAGGGAACATGGACCTCCTGGAGGAGAAGATGGGCCAGGAGGACATGGAGGATGACCTGTAGATATTAGTTTAGGCTATTTTAACTAAAAAATAAAAAATAATTATAAATGTTTTTCTGCCTTATACAAGCATGTTTCAGTTATCGCGCTAAATTTTACTTTGTAATTTAGTGGAGTCGCACCAGAAAAAAAATCGCACTCGCAAAGTCGCAAGTCACACTGGTGGGTGGGCAAAAATAGAGTCGCAAAGTCGCAGTCGCACCTGAAAAAATTAAAGTCGCAGGCGCACCTGAAAAAATTAAAGTCGCGCCCAGCTATGGTGACCTTATCCCGGCCTGGAAGAGCACGGAACAAAGGATAGAAGGCCCAGGGAGTGACAATATGGAGACACTCCCCTCAGAAGCCAGCACCTTGAGATCCGCCCACCAGATAAAGAAACTGAATCCCCATAAAGACCTTTAGCCCGGACCCCTGGGAAACCTTTGACTTCGCCTTCTTCCGTACCGAGTCAGCCTCTGAGGTTCCTGATTTTTGTAGATAGAGGGGTGTAGGAAAAGGGGCTTCCTACGTCGCCGGACCACTGTTAGCGAGTGGAGAATCCACTCCGCCATCTTGAGTCTCAAAAGGACTCATTCAAGTGAAGTTTGCATTTCTCGGCACGCTACACAGCCCCTCCTAGAAACAGAAATTATATTGAAGAAGAACGCAGCTTGTAAACGTTATCCAAGAGGGTAACGCACCCCCCCCCCCGAGTCTGAGCATCATTGTAGATAGAGAGATATAAGAAAATAGGCCAAGAAAATAAAGAAGGAAAGTAGCGTAGGCGAGCTGCGAACAGTTTTATGCACCGCCTACCACTGTAAGCGAGCGGTGAATCTACTACGCCATCCTGAATCTCTAACAAATTAATTCAATCGGAGCTTTTAAACCGCTCGCTTGCACTTCTCGGCACGTTACATTTTGACTTCTCGGCACGTTACAACGCTTCGCTCGGCACGCGTTCGAAGACCAATCGAGCGCTGCATGTCACCATAATGCTCATTATGTATATCCTTTTTTCGGGAGGTGGGATGTTAAGGAAATTCCATGCAACATTTTGCTTTTTTGACTGGAAAGAGAAATAAACAAAACATAAATTACAATAAGGAAAGACGTATAATGTACCCTGCAAAGAAGAGGTTAGATCTGATAATAATAACATTGGCATTAAAGATAAGCATTTTACGTTCAAGGAGAGACGGTGCTGTATTTTACACATCTAAAATTATGCAAGTGGCTTAAGGCTTAAATTATGGTACAGCAACCTTTAAATTTGGCTATATAATTTCTGGAATAATAGAGAGTTAGTAACAAATGACAACAGTATAGAAGATAGCAAAGTAGGAAAATCAAACCACATATCAAAACTTCTCTCTGCACTCATGACGGAAAGATGTTTTAAGGAAGGTTTTCTCTGTTTGGACAATTCTCTTTGCTCATTTTTCGCCAAGATGTTGTGAACTTACTCATTAATGCTCTCTATCTAAGGCCACTACTTGAAACCTGGTCACAACATTAAATGACTTCTCATACATGTAACTGACCGCCTTTGTCTAATACTATCCGGTATTTTTAGTCGCGTGCTCGCGACGCTATAAGGTATTATATCGATCTGTAGGTTGGACGGTCGGATGGTAACCGTTTTACTTTCCAATTAGTTTTGGGGCAATAACATCGTAAATATTAGGCCGATTCTAACGAAATTTGAAACCCTTTGTGTTGTTTTACGTTTTATTTCGAATGATATAATTACCAAGGTCCTCCAAATGTTAGTGCGGGAATTATTGAAAGTTTTTAAGGTAGTTAGGACATAAGTCAGAATAATTGAGAGCACGCGACTTTGGTCTGTTGACCTTGTTCTCTGGCACTTCTTGGTCTCTCGGCAGCATTTGAAACCATTGATCTTCTTCAAAGGCTTCGTGAATTCTTGGACATTTCGGAATTGGACTTAGCTGGTTTCGCTCATATCTATCATCTATTACTCATTCTTTTCACATCGAGGGCGAGATATTTCAGCCGGAAGAGGTGTGTAATGTGTCATGATGCTCTGCAGTATTTGGTTCTTGATTCGCTCCTGTTTCTTATCTTATTTCCCGCGGTATTTTTCTGTATCCCCCGGTTATTCCACTTCTATGCTGGTGGCAAGCAAATCTACCTCTCTCCAAACTCGTTATAGCACCGTGTACAAAAAAACAAAAACAAACACAAACAAACATAAATAAACTCGTTTGCTGACTTCTAGGAATCTTACGTCCTCTTACATTATTACCGAATAGCTCTCGGATAACTCAATTATGATACAACTGAGGTTTTCCTGGAGGGTGTACATTCTACTGTGGCTCGCTTGATTGCTCCTTTCCTTCCCCTTAGTGGCTTATCATTTGCATTTTCTCTCAAAATTAGAAATCCGGGTGTTACTTTCGATAGTCATTTCTCTCGCAAAGCCCATGTTGCACCTTCATGCAAATCATCTCTCCCCCTAACATAGCCGCATCCGACTCCACTTCGAGCACAATCGTCTGGAGATTGTCATTAATGCTTTCGTTGCCTTCCTCTATTCGTGTAATTCCCTCCTCGCTGTCTCCTGCTTCTACTCTTTGACCCCTTCAACTTGTTCAAAACTTTGCGACCGGTGTTCTTCTTCGCGAGGGGGTGTTTCTATCATGTCCCCCCACCCCCGCGATGCTCCATGAACTGGACTGGCTGCTCATTTGATTTAGAATCGCGTTCAAGGTCCTCTTTCATATATATGTAAGATCTCAAATACGACAGCACTCTCAAAATATGTCCTGAGAACAATACGTTCTGGCTGAGCCCTCTTACCGCTTATTCCTCATTGCTGTGCTCGCCGCAAGGATGATCGTGCTTTCTCGACTTTTGCTCCTAGAATGTGGATGACCTTCCTTCTGCTATATGCTTTTTCCCCTCCCTGGGTGCCTTGGAAACGCACCTCTTTTTTTTCGAGCCTTTCCTTGGGACTGGAGCTCTGCGAAGACACGTGGCATTGAAGAGTGGCATACAAAACTGCTCTTATTATCACTATTATATGAACATTTCTTTGATGCTGATAAACATATCAAATGCTGACACAAAAGCTGTCCCTCGGCTGAATGAATCACTTGCAAAAGGGAGAGAAAGCCTCGAATCCGTTGAGTCTCTATCGAATTAGAATTTGTTATTAATATCCATTTGAATCATCATAATGATAGTTACTAACACCTGGCTGTAGAGTTTACCTCATAAATTCGGGCCATTTTTTTCTCATGTACATATGCGTTTGCATCTGAGCCTTGAAAAACACTATTATCTGACATCAAAGTATTTAAACTTTGTAGCACGATTTTTTCAATACAACTCCACTTTATTCGTTTTTTCATTCATCTATTCCCTATCCCCTGTTCTTTCCGCACTCATCAGCAATTTCATTGTTCTTTGCAATGGTAGGTTGGGTAATAAGAAAGAAACTCCGGCCACAACTCCAATTACACAATTTCCTGAGGATGGACGACAGTTATATTCATATAATTTTTGGCCTCTGACGTTGTTCTGCAATCGAGCGACGGCGCAGCCTGGTACGTCTAAGTTTGAGAAACAGAAAAAAAAACAAAAAAAAACGAGAGATGGATTCAATTCGGCATCACAACATACGTTATAGATCAGGAGCTTTAAGAGGAAAAGAAGGATTATAGCTGCCAACCCCCAGACGACTGCCATATCTTCTTTAACCCGCAAGCAGCATCGGTAATGCTCCTACTACATCTAAAACCTGGAGGAACGGCACGTCATTCCGGCCCGTGACCGCAGTTGTGTCCCTTATCGTCCCCAATGCCTGCAGGTTAATCTCTAGTTGTATATCTTCTAAACATTTTTATTTCACCACTTGCTTTACAAATTTCTCCTTCCAGCATGATACGGCCTCCTTCCTAGGTCACTTTAGATTCGAGGGAAAAAACTGACCTTTTTGAACAGAGGTTTATTAACATTATTGTGCACGGAACAGGCGAACGTATTCAACCGAATCATTTGGTTAAGGATAATGTGGACGTCTCCAACCACTTTCCTCTATTAAGTTCATCCATCCACTTTCTTTGATTTCTTTGTACAGCTGTTTTAGGCTGTTTTTGAGTCCCTTTAGTTTCTGATCTTTAGAGTTGACGTGGTTTGGTAAAAGCTTCAGTAACTCTCTCCCAACTCTTTTTACAACTTTTGAATTAGTTCATTTCATCTTCTTCTCCCTCCTTCGTTACAATATCCCTAGTACTGACAATTGCATATTCAATTTATATAATAAAATCACCTTAAATTTTGTTTCTAAATAATTTTCGAAAATACTCAAATGAAAAGATTTTGAAAAGTAAAGTTTGTGACCACCAACTCTAATAAAGAGAAGGTTCAATGTAAAAATGTTGAGAAGCAATAACGTTATTATTCTATTTACAGCTGTAGTGACCTTTTTTATTCATTTACTTTCGTGTGTACATCAAAAAATAAATTAGTAAAAATGATTAATATATTTTTTTTGATTCAAGAACATACCCTGGGGTACTGATCCAAATGTTAATGCAGTCTCGCTACCTATTCTGAAATAAACAAGCAATGAGTTGCAATTGTATTTCATAATTAATGCAGGTATGATATGAAGAAAAAGCGTCGACTTGGTAACCAGCTGTCGATAAATAAATGCCATAGAGTTGATGAAATCTCATTTGCAGTGACTGGCAGGAGAAAGGTATTGCCAGAGAGCGTTAGACACTTTCTGGAAACTACGTCTTCAGTTGAGTTCAAATACAAGACTCGTTCGGAAGTCTTCCAGTGAATTTTCTTCGTCAGTGAATTGGTTTTAACACATTGAGTGAATGTGAATTCTGTATGACCATTTTTAAAAAGTATTTTGTACTTTATATAACCCACATGCAAGATGTAGCTTTTCAGTGACATAGGTGATCTTGGTTGTGCATTGTTGAAGAATACCTCCAGTTATATAGGTCACAAGAAACACGTATACAATGAGCAATCGCACGTATATTGCCAAAATGTGAGTATCTTTACTGACTGACTTTTTTAGGTTGGAAATGAACCTAAAAAGGCGTCAAAATTCAGATTTTGGAAAGGATTGTAACCTCCTGGAAAAGCTATTATGGGTGACGAAGCTTTCTATGTTAGTTCATGTCATTTTTTATCTTTTTCATTGTTGCTTCTCTTTCTGTCTAATTGTTGTTTTTGTTGTTTTATATTCTTTCTCTGTCCATTCCGGACTCTTTTTTTTTTCTTCTTTGAGTGAGTCTGCCCTCCTGCATTTCGCCAGTTTCCATGACTTTCTGAATGATTAGCAAAAAAAAAAAAAAATCTACTTCCTAGAATGCATTTTTTGTATGTACTGTGATTTCACCATATTTCACCTGTTGTTCATTAATAATAAATAATTAAATCACTGCATATTACCCTTAAATATTTTTTGTTTCTTAAACTGGATTGACTTCATTGAACTGTCTTGATGCCACTAGAATTACTATTTCTAGTTTTCGATTTAATCTCTCTCGCCATTTGCTTGTCTGTTTAACTGAAATAGAACATTTAACTAGTGCAGGAAAGTTGAAGGCTTAATCTGAATACAACACACATCCACTCTGAGTATTTGGATCAATTCTAGGCGTTTTTGCACGGAAGGAACTTTGATTATTCCAACTTTTTAATTCCAATAATAAAAAACAAAACATTTACTGGTCTCCAGAAACCCGATTTGAAGGCAGACCATTTTAAAAATATATATTTTAAGCATATGACGATTTATAAGGGAAATTGTTCTCTTGTGAATAGGGAAGATGCTCGGGGCCAGGTTCAGGAGAGCTGAGCGCCTTCCCAAGTACTCACATCTTTTGCGTAATTGAGTTATGTATCTTTCACGAATTATCACTTCCTTAATTTCACTTTCTTTGTGGAGATGTATTTTGGTTTTGCAGTTTTTCCACCCGCATCAATTAAAGAGGAAAAAGCAACAGAGAAGAATTTCGATTATGGAAGAGTCACAGCATCCTTCGATTAGCCAGTTCTGGAACTGTGAGACAGGATTCACCTTGAAAACTTCGAGGAAGAAACCAATTACCAGAGAATCCATTCCATGCCGCTCATCCTCTCCTAATCCAGCATTTCACTCGTTTCTTTCTTCCACGGAAGTAGGGAAGGAGGAAGACGGGCGGTGAGGGAGTGGCGTGATTACGGTTTTTCCATTCAGTTTTGGCCCTAAAAAGTGTGACTGTATGAAGGGTTCTGACCTAGTCAGGTTCCAGCACTCTGCTCATCAGCCTCTGCACATGCACACATGCGCACATAAACGAGTTCTTGCCTTTGTGCATTTTTTTGTTATTTAGAATTCTCTGTCGTTAAAAATATTTTTGTAATTGTTATTAAGGAAAAAGGGCTTCGTATGAACGCCATTTGATTATTTACATATAAAAAAATGTTAACAAACAAAGAATGAAGGGAATAATAGATTAATTTTGTGCACAAAGAAACAAAAAACGCCTAAAATACTTCGTCTGCGGTTTAGATGCGCGAGAACGGAACTAATATTCCAGCATTACCAATTTTGAAGTTCTCGAGTTCAGAACGTTCCACGTATTTTTACTTACTCTATAACCTCACATTTTCTTTACAAATCTCTTTTCCAGCACCCTTTTGCAGAAGTTGCCCCCGTTGGTTTTCGCTCCATTTTTTTTTCAAATAAGTAGAGAATGTAAGCTCGTGCCTGGACGACACCAGGTGGTGTTTTTTATTCTGTTTATGGTTTAAATCTCACCTGGTGTCAAACAATTATAGAATGGGTAAATCGTTAATGCCTTTACCACTCACTTAATAAGGTTTAATTACAGCGGCTGCAAAATAAACATGAATCAGAACTCCACCCGAGGACTAAACCCATCCCATGTAGCTTAACTTAGCTAAAATCTCAAGATGTGTTTCTACTCAGCTAAATCCCAGACCAAACCAACCAAAAATACGATGAGATTGAAAAGTTGTTACCTTCACACCCACAGCAAAGATAAAAAAGTTTGTATATCTGAGCTCATGCCAGACTAACTGTATGAACTAGTTCCCTAATTCTAGCGCACCCTCTCAGATCCTCTAGTTGGCGTGTTCTATCAAACAATCCTCTCTCTCCTTTTTACTCCTTCGCATCTATTCTCTGGCATGTCCACTCTATCCACCTTTTAATAGTGAAGGTGTACCTTGCTGGAGAGCGCTAGCTTCCGGCTTCCTCAGCCAGTCATTGCATGGACGTCAGGTTGGCGCCAAGTCACATACAGCAGTCAGTATTCTTGCTTTCCATATGAACAAGGGAGACAAAGGGCAGTGACCTAGGGGGAGGGGGCACTTCTCCCTGTAGCATGAGAGAACCATTGCACGAATCAATGAATTTGAGGTCAAGCGTTGAGGAAAACTTTTCTCCACAGTAGAGAGGAAGAATTGAAATGGAATTTGATTTGAATTGTTGAAGACACAAATGAATCGATGTTGATGGATGAAAACGTGGTTCAGGAAGAAGGATGGTAAATAAAGACATACGGAATGAAAAATTAAAATATGAATGATTGATAATGACTAGTTGGAACAAATTCGGTGTCTCCAGCCCTTCTTAACCAGAAGGAATTTACCCGTATATACTCGAAAAACGACTACCCGACTCTTAATACTTTACCCGAATATATACGGGCAAATATAAAGATTAATTTAGAAATTTTCCCTACAATATTACTTTTGTTTACTCTCATCATCGCTACCAGTGTCATTAACGAATTAATAGAAAGGTTGGCTGAGTGACTAAATCTGCCAGGAAGAAGCATGTGCAAACGCGAACAAAACATTGCTAGAATAACTGTCAAATAGAGGTGAAGTCATCCGTTATTCCTGGAATGAGTGACCGGTTTTCATGGCTGGAGGCGGCGCATCCTTTAAAATGCAGGTGGGAGACGCCTAAAACCACGGTTGGTTAACCGCAGAGGTCACAGGGTCCTTACATCTCATTTTGCCTCTCTCTCTCTCTCTCTCTCTCTCTCTCTCTCTCTCTCTCTCTCTCTCTCTCTCATTTTGACATATGTTGTTGTTAATAGCTCCCAAGGAGCAGATGACCTTTGCCCCCCAACGACCGTTTGGGTAATTAAGGGAAAATGCTTTGATCCTGCACCCTGTGCTGTAGGGCCCCGCCACCGTTACCACCATTAATTGGGGCTGCGCCCTTTGCGAGGCTGTCATGAGGGACCAGATTTGAGTGAAGGGAGGCTGTTGCATGCTGTCGGAATTTTATAGCGTGATAGCGGTCCATACAACAGTTAGGAAGTGGAAGTTCGATTGCAACTTAACATCACCCGGAGGAATACACCCAAGTGAGGTGGTACCACTCCATCATTGCTTCCAGGTGTGGTGTTCGTGTCATATCCACTTGGAAATGACTAAACACTTCATTTATTTTTCTCTTGTCCAGCAGGTTGGATAGAGTTTAAAAAACACCGGCTGGTCCACGGCCAGATTACTGCATAGGCCAAATAGGCCATGGCAAAGGGCCTCGCACATTTGCAGGCCCCGCACTTCTATGCCACTACGTGTTATTATTATTATTATTATTATTATTATTATTTAACCCTTTACTTGGAAGTGATTACTTTACTGACCACCTATTTAAAATATACACTATAATTTATCAGTAAAATATATATATATATATATATATATATATATATATATATATATATATATATATATATATATATATATATATATATATATATATATATATTATTTTTATATGTCCTTTGTGTATGCTATTATTTCAGTAGTTTAAGAAATTATCAGCTTTTGTACTTTCTTGAATATATTTTTTTCTTTTATATGCCTGAAATAGTGATGCTTTCGCTCGCCTATTATGCCAAAGGGGCCCCGCTAACATGAATGGCTTAGAGCCCCGAAACATCTTAATCTGGCCATGCCATTTGTCTGCTGGGGTTGTTGTGGTATATGTAGCCAGATGTTTTGAAATGTTTCCTCTTTTCGACCTTGTTTTGGCACCCTGGAACTCTTTTCACTGTCGATCTCTTTCCTTCATTTTCATTTTCTCCTTCCATCCTTCTCCTTTATTCCATCTGCGCACTGAGAGCTTATCTCCAATTACACCATTATTGTGTCGCATATCTTCTATAATTTAAAAATCGGATTCAAATTCCTGCGAATTTGGAATGGAGTGTTCAGGTAGTTTTTTTTTTTTTAGTGATTATATGGGTGTAACTGAAAGAACGAAGATAAAAATTAAATACAAATTGAAATCAAATCAAATGAATGCAAAATAATGAGAGCTTTGTTTCCAATTTTATATTTATGAGTTATTTCTTTAGTCATTCTAAAGGTATTGTAATCTTTTTAACTCAATTTATTTTTTCAACTCTTCTCTTTTTTTCAGTGCAATGATCATATATATCTTCCTTGTATTACACGAATCTGTTCTTCCTATTCAATAATTCCCAGTTTTTTTCCATGACAATTTCCACCTGTTATGAAGAGGATGATTTTTATGATCACACTGTGTGTATATTGTTGCAATGGTCTGTCTCCGGGTGTTCCTAAAGTCTAGACAGCAAATATCACAATGGTCTCGTTCATCAGACCTTTCCGCCCCCCCCCCCCTTGATTTGTTTTTATGGGGTTATGCTAAAGGAGAAGGGTGTACTCAATTGTCTACTCGTTCATCAGACCTTAATTGACTTCTTTCCTGGTGTATGGTAAAGGAGAAGGTGTACTCAATGATATGAAACACCCGAGGGAACAGCGCATCATAAATGGTTGTGATCAAATTGACAGAAATTTGGAGTTAATGCATCGGATTCATCGGGTGAATCTCGTAAAGCGCATCGAATTTTAATTAAAAAATGGTGAAAATCGCATTATCAAAGTTATTTATTAATATTTCAATTAAATAAAAATGTTAAATTTTTAGTTGTCCAGACTTTAGGGAAACGCCTCCCAGGGATAATTTTTTCCGCAAAAAAATGGACCATAAACGAGTCAAATTTTTTCTTATTTTGCACCTGTACAAATACCATAAACGAGTCGACTTTTTCTTATTTTGCACCTGTACAAATACCATAATGAAATCCGTTTGTTGCCAGGCGTAAGAAAGTGCCGAAAAATCTCTTGCATAATTCGCTAATCAAATAGCAGAGATATCTCCAAATACCTTTTTAATCTTAAAATGAGATATGATAATCCGGGAGTCGTTAACCCTTACCTGATATAACCGAGATTTGTTAAATCAATCATTATCACCTCTGATTATATTCACTTATGTTAAAACCATTTCGACGATGACTTTAGAAGATACTTAACAAAACAGTACTAGATTGGATTCGCTAGACTTTACTAGACCCGAATACTTTATAATTCCTTCGGTCAGTTTAATTGGAAATTAGAATAGAAAATAAATACTACGATTTACTCATTTATCTTCACTATTCCCTACTGGTTTCCAATTCCTGCCATTCTCAGACTCATCGTCATTTTGAGCTTTCAGCTTAGCTTCTCTTTCTAGTAATCTAATCTAGCCCTCCTTTACATTTCCCCCGTTGCTAGGCACCATTCTCCTTATGGGGGTTGGGTTCGTGCACACAGACTTGTGGACTTTTTGGAGGAGGCTGGCCTCCTCCATTTTATTTAACTCTTTGGCGTTGGTCACATGATCCTGCGGCGGGGAGGGGGGTATGGGCCTCCTCTCGATGTCGGAGGGTGTTCCTTCTTTTTTTGCCTGATCTGTCTTATTTTGTTTTGCGTTTTTTGTTTGTAGTTTGTTTGTTTTATTTTGTTTGGTTGATTTAGTATTTGTGAATTTTAAAGCAGCTTAGCCCTAGGCTGAAATTTCGATTGTGTCTCCTTTTGCCTTTGGCGTCAGTCGCCAGATGGGCGCTGGAAAAAGATCCTTATAGGGATCATTTGCCTTTTGTAGATCTCTCTTCTACATGTTACTTGGTTAGGTTAAGAACCATATAATACAAACGTCTATTTTGTATTATATTGGGAAGGGATAGTGAGTGAAATTCATATAAAGATCAAAACGACAATCGCTGGTGAGTCCGAAGACACCAAATGGCGGACATCATAGGGAAAAGATCTATGTCCATATGAGTACTCCTTTGGAAGGGTAGGGGGAGGGGAGCCGGGAAAGACGGGAACTGAAGACAACTATGGTGTTGTTGTCATTGGATATGTGCGCAATAACATATGTATGAAGTACCTATACCCTCATGGGTAGCACGACGCATCCGCCAAGAGGTGGCCATTCCATGACAGACGCTGAAGTTTTATGTCTGTTCTCGCTGAGATTTAAACCGGTACCTCAGCGGGGGGTTTTTTAAACTGGGTGTAGATAAATGTCTTAACTGGGGAGGGAGGGGAGCATTACTTATCTCAGTGAATCTCTATTGAGCCTCCGCTTTTAGGTTTCATTGCCCCCGCTAAGTGGCGGATGGTCCAAGCTTAATGGTGTAATGGAGAGAGAACGGGGTGGGGGTGGGGGGCATGGTAGTGTCTTACAATATTCAGGTGACGCCGCGGAAGATAGAACTCTAGCTGTTGTGGATCCTCAAAATGTGTGATGGGGTAACTTCCTACCCCCGACCCTGTGATTTTGGAATGCCTTATTTCGACCCCACCCTTTGGAGATGGATATTTAAATACAGCTCTTTTTTTGAGTACTTGATTTTTTCCACGCTTTTTTTATTGTCTGTCTATCCTCTCCCTATTTCTTTCTCCGCATCTAGATCATACCAATTTCCTTTTCACTTTTCTCGTAACATTATATTTTAGTTCGTACATTTGAGTACGTTTGCTCTTTTTACGAACTTTATCCTGAAGTTACACCTCGCAAGGGGTTGATCCATTTGGAATAACCGTTGGTTAAAGACTTCTAAAGTTGCGGAAAGGTTTCAAATTAGCCAGAGAACAGCATCAAATAACCTGCACTTTCTTGGATATTATGGAGGTACATCCCGGAAGAAGCCTGTTGGATATTAGGGAGGTACAGCCAGGAAGAAGCCTCCCCAATATTAAGTAGGTACAGCCAGGAACAAGCCTCTCAGATATTAGGGAGGTACAACCTGGAAGAAGCCTCTCAGATATTATGGAGGTACAGCCAGGAATTAACCTCTTGGATATTAGGGAGGTACAGCCAGGAAGAAGCCTTCCGGATATTAGGGAGGTACAGCCAGGAAGAAGCCTCTCGGATATTAGGGAGGAACAGCCAGGAAGAAGCCTCTCGGATATTAGGGAGGTACAGCCAGGAAGAAGCCTCCCCAATATTAAGTAGGTACAGCCAGGAACAAGCCTCTCGGATATTAGGGAGGTACAGCCAGGAAGAAGCCGCTTGGATATTATGGAGGTACAGTAATGAAGAGACCTCTTGGATATCATGGAGTACACTTAGGAAGAAGCCTCTTGGATATTATGCAGGTACAGCAGATGTTTTCAAATACTTTCAGGAAGAATCATCACGAAAAAACTCAGATCAAAGTTCAATTGCCTCGAAATAGTCTTCGGGGACAAGGGCAGCGCAGTTTCACGCTTATCTCGTGATTAAGATTTTGAGACCTCATTTCTTCAAATCGCTCCGAGATGGCGTTATTAATACCATTATTTAATTAATGATTTTCGCTCGCCACATTTTTTCTCTATTCTTGCAATAAATTAGGAGGGATGGAGAGGTGCGATTATTATTATTTCCTGAAACTAATAAACGAAATCCAACGAGGGAACTCCACCAGAAAGATGTGAGTAGAGCTTCGCAAAGAAAGTAGTGGAATTAAGTGAAGTGAAACCATGTGGAGGGAAGTCTGAGTAGTTTAAAGAAGGAGGGTGGGGGGCTAGTTGCAGCGTTCTAGGATGGGAGGCGTCTTGAACTTCCCCAACCTGGAAATGATGGACTTGTTTCTAGAGAGGTTTTTAGACTATTCCCTTTTTTTAGTAAAACTGCCTCTCGACCATCACCCCTCGCTTCTATGGGACAATTTTATCCAGACTATTATTTTCTTCTCCTGTGAGACTTCCTCCCCCTCCTTCATCTTCTGCCTTCGTTAGTGGTCGCTCTGAATTTCTCAAAATGACCTTTAAATTGTCCTTTTGATTTCAGGCCCCCGTTGGTAGATTGCAATGGCGTTTTTGCGTGAAGACCAACCACACTTTGTATAAATGCGATTATCGATGATGAATATGAAGTACATAAGTTTATTCTGGTGTCAGCTGTGCGTCATCGAAGTTGACCGAGTCTGACCGCAACCTCGAACAAAATTTATCCAATGGTAATGTGTGTGTGTGTATGTTTGTGTGTGGGCCTGATGAATGTTCAGATAGTCATGGCCGTTTCTGTTATAGATGCAAGCCTTCCAGAGATTTTTACTTCGTCCATTTTCGTTATTTTTTTTACATCCGTATCCGTGATATGGCCTCGTTGGTATTGCGCTTAAAATTCGAGAAAAAAATAACCTTCAGATGTCAGCTGTTACATCGATGCCCGTGTTAAACCTTGCACTACAATGCAGGGTAGATATTAAAATAGGAACAACAAAACCCTATGGGTATTTTGTCGACATGCTTCATGTATCTATAGTGGTACTAGTGTGTGCGTGTATGTGTGTGCGAGCGAGCGAAGAGAAACTTTCCATTGACCCTCATGAAGACTTCCTCATATTAAAGCTAATTTCCAAGAGCCCCATTTGACTGGAATTTTCGATCTTTCAGTGACCTTGAAAGAGGTAGAGTAGTAGCTTTTCCTCCGTTTAATATTTTTTTGCGAGGTCTCTAATTTAAAATGAGGTCGTTCTAACGACCGTAGTTTATAATGTGCGGGTCCTAACGACTGTAATTCAAAATGCGCGCATCCTAATCACTGTATTTTGAAATACGCACGTCCTACAAACTTTATTTTCAACTGTGCTTGTTCATACGACTGTATTTTAAAATATGCGCGTCCTAACGGCTGTAGTTTAAAATGCGAGCGTCCTAACCACTGTAGTTTGAAATACGAGTATGCTCGTCCTACCAACTGTATTTTAAAATGCCGCAGATTAACGACTGTCAATCGTTCGGCAGAAAAGATAAGATAGGAAAAATAACCGACGTAAGAAAAGAATATCAAAGCTGATTATTCTGCTTTTTATATACAAAGTTCTTCACTGATTTATCCAGAGGATATTTTTCTGAAGACTATTTTCTTTAGTGAGCACGATTTTTTATCCACGTTTGTACATGGATCTGTTCAGATGAACTGACCGAAGTCCGTCTGATCATTTAAACAGATGTCAACAAGAGTGTATAGGGATCACTAATCACTAAAAAATGATGCAGATTCTATAAAAAAATATCGCTGATATTGAACTTATGCCGATATTTATAAAATAAGACTTTCTTTTGGACCAGCCATATTACTTATATAAACCAGTCTAATTATTGTATTTATATTTATTACAATCAAAATGCGAAGAGACGAAGTCATGTTAGACAAGGTTGTGAGGATGGAAATATTAATAAGTACAAAACCGAACAGAGTACCCGAGTGTCTATGAAGCAGGGGGTCACAACGCTCTTCAATCTGTTCCGATCCCACTGTGAAAATGAGGTGCTTTGTGAGGAGGTGGCCAAACGAAACATTTTATTTCTTAAATACGAGAAATAAAGGTTCGTATATATGGGTCTAGGTGCTCATTAGCACACAATGGCTTCTGGAGGCTTAGAGGCTCGCCATTACCTCCATAGGCAGTAGCGTTAGTGAGCTTGACCTCTGCACTCATCTCTGGATTGTACTTCATTTCTAAGAGATTTTAAAAAAACAGATAAATAAAGTGAGAAAGATCATGATTGTGAAGAATTATTACAGCTAAAGTGCTGGGACTAAGAAGACACATTGAAAGTCGCAAAGAGCAAATTAGTACACTGAGCATGGTACTTAAAAAGTATGAACTAAGAGCTTCATGAGATGGTTTGTTGTCTTGTGTTTTAATTATTCTCTGCCCCGAACCACATTAATGTTTACGAAACACTGCCATTTTGTTGGCGAGTGCTTGCTTACTATTACCTTTCGATACTTGCTTAAGGTAGTCCATCGGATCCGATGATGATGTTCTCTCTCTCTCTTACTCACGTCCATGATTTATCCGGTAACTGTACAGGCCGATCCTGGATAAGCATCGCCTGCCGCAGGTAGTACATTGAAAATTTGGGGTGGTTGGGGTAATGGCTCTTGCTGTCTCGCATGCTTCTCGTGTTAATGGTCTCGTCAATTATTTTCAAAACGACCACTCCCTCATGGATGAGTTGTCTCTAATTCACCCCTTTTGAAGCCGACTCCTCCAGATTTGAATGGTCAACCATGCATTTCTTCAGCGTTTCTTGATGTTATCTTTGAATCTGAGCTTAGGACCACCCGCTGCCCTCCTTCCATCATGGAGCTGACCATACAGCACTCGGCTGGGAAGTCTTTCTTTAGGCATGTGTATGACATGACTCAGCCATCACAGCTGGTGTTTAGCAATAATTGCTTCGATGCTAGTGCTCTTGATTCTCTCCAGTATCGAGACGTGTGTCATTCTTTCTTGGCATGTGATACCAAGGATCTTTTGCAGGCATCTTATGTGGAACGACTCTAGAGGCTTTACCTTTCTCCTGTATGTCATCCATGTTTCACAGCTAAACAGGAGAGATGATAGACAAACCGCATAGTAGACGGTCATCTTAGTGCTTAGTTTCAAATCTTTATTTTGATAGACTCTTGTAGAGAGTTGACCGAAGGATGCTGTTGCTTCTCTAATGCGTTGCTGTATTCCAACATCCAAATACGTGTCATTGGAGAGGTAGCTACCAAGGTACTTAAAAGGTGGAACGTTTGCGAGATTCTTACCAAAAATTTGAAACTCTGGAGGATTAGGAGGGGCTTCTTCAGACCACTATGTGAGTATTTCTGTTTTATTTATATTTACAAGGCCAAATCTGGTGTATGTATCAGTAGAGGTTGTCAAGACATATTGCAGTGCCTCTGGTGAGTTAGCCCCCAGAGCACAGTCGTTTGCATACTGTAGGTCAAGTCTGTGGTCTCTCGAGAGCTTGGATTTGGCAAGAAATTTCCTAATGTTAAAAAGGCTACCATCCAGTCTGAAATTGATGGTTATTCCGCTTCACTCACAGACATTACGGTGAAGTAGTGTAGTGACGCATACTAGGTACATGTTGAACAATACTGGCGCCATCACACACCCTTGTCTCGCCCCAAAGTTAACAGCCAGAGGGGTTGACTCCAGACTACCCATTGTCACTTTGGCATACATACCGTCGTAGAACTGTCTTACAATCTTTATGAATTTTGGTGAGCAGCCGGAAATACGCATAACCTCCCACTGTTTTGAAGCACGTACGCCGTGCTTCTTGGCATGCATACGCATCTTCACTTAACTAGAAGACCCCTCTAGCAGAGGTGTGGGAGAGAGTAAAAAGGATTTGGGGCAAGCTCTCGCAGGAATTTCCCTCCCGTCTTCCAAGAGAATGGGACTGCAATCTCGGATCCCGCGTCCGAGGCGGAGTCCTTTCCGATCGCTCTTCGCAATCTCGGATCCCGCATCCGAGGCAGAGTCCTTAGCGATCGCTCTTCCATTCTCAAGCTGAAATGCTGCTCCGCCACCATTCAATGCATGTAGTTATGTCACGGAAGGCCGCCGACTGGACTTTACTTCCAGAGGCGGAGAACCCTTCAACGACAGATTTACTTTGAGTGAGTTGCGTTCCGCTCTTATTTCGTGCGCGGACACTACCCCTGATCCGGACACCTGGGTGAGCGGGGCATGGCCTATTTGTTAGATTTGTTCAACGGTATCTGGACAGAGGGTATCCACCTAGCCTCTCCATCTTTGGTTCTGAGTTTTTGCGAGATTGTCTATTGCGCGTACGGGTGGGGGAGCTCGATGTGGCCCAATGGAGTAGGAAGAGGGTGTTCCGCAGGGAAGTGTCCTCAGTGTCACACTATTTGCCCTGCGCATCAATGGTATCACGTCGGGGCTGCTGGAAGATGTTGTAGCTATGCTTTACGTGAAAGACCTTCCTATCTCTTTTGGTGCGGAGTAGTTGAAAGCTTTTGAGCGTCGACTCTAACCCGCATTGAAACACATGTAGCTATTCCGAAGCGCACATATTTCGGTTTTTCTCGGCAAAGACTAAGGTGGTGCACTTCTGCCGCCATCCACAGCTCAACCCCGAACCGGACTTGTTCCTAAACGGGGTTCGCCTAGAAGTGGTGTACTCGAACCGTTTCCTTGGCCTTGATTTCGACCGACGCCTCACCTGTTAGGCTCTTATACGCAACCTTAGAATCTCTTGTACCTTCCTTGCTTTTCTATCTATCCTTTGTTCGTTCGAAGCTTAATAACAGATGCGAGTTTTATGCATCCGCAGCCGAGCGTGTATTGTGGAAGGTGAACTCGATTCACCAAAGCGGTTTCCGCCTGGCTTCCCCTTCCTTCCGCACGTCCCCCATTGAGAGCATACTTGCTGGGGAGTTGCCAATCGCTCTGCTCCATGCACAGTGCATTATTCGCCTGTATGCGCGAGCCTGGCGCATCCTTCAGTCACTAAAGGCTCTCACTGCATTCGCAGCCGATCTTGCCGGTGCCTATGACGCCGATAGACGTCAGTCATACCCTAAGGCCTTTGGGTTTAGGGCTAGAAAATTCCTTCGAGATCTCGGTATAGCTCTCGGGCCGTGGCGCCCCTGATTCTGCACAAGGGGCCATCCTGAAGGATACCACCTCTGACTATTTCTCGCCACGCCTCTGCTTCCAAAGCTTATACAGCGCCGGGTGTATTGCGTTCAGCCTTTGGGGAGCACACTTCTTGCCACGATAGATATGTGACAATGTTTACGGATGGTTCCAAGTCGCAGGAGGGGGGCGGTTTCCATGCCATATCCCCGCTGCTTAAAGTCAGCAAGGCTCTACAAGATGCTGTGTCTGTCTTCACGGCCGAGCTTTTTGCAATACATCCCTCGGTACAGGAGATAATGCGCCGTGTCAGGTTTGGAGACTGGATTGTGATCTCTTAGCGACTTGCAAAGCGCCCTGAGTGCTCTCGAAGCATTGGGATCTCTACATCCCCTGGTTCGCGGTATCCGTAACAGCACCGTTGCCGCGAGCCTAGTGGATTTCGAGATTATCTTCTGCTTGGTTCCTGGACATGTGGGAATTGTGGGGAATGAGCGCTACGATGAGGGCACCAAAGAGTCCACGAGGAGTGAGCGACCTCCAGCGTTTGGCTCTTCCTCACACTGACTACATGGCAGGAATCAGGGCAGCTCTGCGGACTGCTTGGCAAAGAAGATGAGAGACAGCCGAGGGGAACTTAAAGTTGCGTGTAATTGCGCCATGATTGTTCCCATGGACCTACTCCCCATTTAAAAGAGAAATACACCGGTAAACCTAACACTCAAAATTCACATTTTTCTCTCGTCTGCGAATGAACTTCGGAAACTACATTGGAAAAACTAATGATGAGATTGGCTAGAAAGCACGGAATCTTGATTTGAATGGGCTTTCTTTCTTCCCTGTTCACATTCCCCATAACTTTATTTCATCCTAGACTCTGGAATGCCCTTCTTGCCGAAGTCCGATCCTCTCCCTCCCTTGCTACTTTTAAGCGTCTCCTGAAGACTCATCTCTTCAGAATTGCCTTCTCTTCCTTGTGAACATTCTCTACACTCGTTACACAACCTGCGCTCGGTGAGGGCTAACAGCCCTGAAGGGTGCATTATAAGTACTTATAATTATTATTATTAATTTCACGCTAAATTGTTGGTTCTGTCTTCACCTCTCAAGTGGTTGAAAGGCAGCCAACATAAAATAAATAAAATAAAGCCCCGATTGCATCTAGCAAGAAGAGTTAGTTAATATCATAAGATAGGCCTTCAGGAGTACGTTAGTCTGTATGTGAAGTAGACCCTGAATTGTGTCCAATGAGTGCACCTTGCCCCAAATTTAGTCCATGATAGGGTGTGTATAAATCTCTGGCACCTTTGATCATTTTAATTGTTTATATTCTTTTATTTATTGGTTATATTTTTTCTATTTGTTTCTTATTTTTTTTTCTCAAGAGTGAATTGACCTCTAATTACAAAGGTTTACATTTCATTCATGAGCAGATTGATACACGTCCTAAGAGCTTAGACTTTGGAATGTGTGTGTGAATGTTTGCGGATGTGAAAGTGAGCGTAAATTAAGTAGAAAAAGGAATCGGTAAATATGGTAACGTAACGGCCTAAAATAAAAGAAGAGAGATTATTCAAAAGTTATTCTTGTAAACACGTTTAGGTAAATGTGCAAACGACAAAAAAAAAAATCATTTGGTAAATAGAGCTTTGAGCAGAGGGAGCCTCTCCCAAACAACGAGGCCTCAACAAGGAGGGTTCGAATTAATACGAGAGGTATTAACAAACCCCATGGGAAAACATCGATACAAGAATGGTATTTTGAATATAATTTGTCAACATCTACACTGCCAGAGTTAAAACACCTCAAACAGAGATGTATCCCTTTTTTTTTTGTAGGAAACGGCCTTTTGAGAATTAATTACGTGTCTGATTGGTTTTCCGCAAACCTTTTCAATACCTCTACGACTCCACCACTGATGCTGTTCTTTTTTACTCGTATTTTCTTTATTTCATTCTTGATACACAACTTTAGGTAAAAGAGAGCGTTATGTCCACTGCCAAAAACGACTCTTACGCGTCTCCAATCCAGTTCCACAGATGTGCGTTTGAAAACTTGGAGGATGAGGTCAAGGTTTTCTTAGCTTATTATTTATAATTTTGATATTCTGAATTAAAAAATAATATTACTAGTTTTTCAATGATGTATACTTTCTATTATATATAAATTTGAAAAAGGGGAATATGAAAATAACGCATTTATTTATCAAATCAGACGTACTTAACTTATAAATATGGAAAATATATATACATGAAGCAGAATTACAATTAGTGAGGAAGAAACTAAATTTTCCAAGGTTTTAGTTTGTGTTTCACATAGAATGACCAAATTGTGTAGCAGTCATCTGCAAACATGTTCACTTCTCAGCGGCCCTGAGACTTCTTTTCGATCACTCACATTTTAATATAAATCTTATATATCAGTGGTTTTCAACCTTTTTATGAATGATAGTGGCACCCTAATTGCCGTGGCACCTCACTATAAAATAATTTATGTTTAAATAGTTAATTACGTGGAAAACACTTCAAAATTAACCAAAATTATCATTTAATCGAAATAAGCCATAAAATTTTTAAAATAAATAAATTTTACCGTTAAAAGTTTGTTGGGAACTCTGAGCTTAATGAGTATCACATAATTCTTTAATATTGGAAAGTATAGTTGACAAGGCAACTCTTATTTCTTCATTCCCTCTCTGCAAACTTTCTCTTTTCGTTGTTTTTCTGTTGCACGATGCAGAGAAGAGAGTTTCAAAATACTTTCAAGTGTCGTTAGATTTTTTTTGTAAATGTTTGAAATACATAATTTTTGGCAATTTAGGCATTTTAAAAATTTCTTGGTCGCTCCCGCGGCACCCTTAGTTAGCTTTCACCGTACTCAAAAGTGCTCCCGCCCCCCAGTTGAAACCACCGCTATATTTGCTCCTCGCTAATAGTTACCGCGACCTTATGAAATACATTACAGACAAGAGACTGGAAGTTATGCTGAAACTCCTCTCAAATACGTTCATAGTCTAGATTTCGATGACTATCCAGAAAGTATCCGACAATAGACATTGAAAGCAAGGCATCACACCACATTGTCCTACAGTTTGGCAATGCTGAAACGGAAATTTTTGTTTCGGAAAAGTGAAAACTTCTTTTGTTCGAATGCTCTGACTAAGTTCTTAAGTATTCCAAGTTTTAGGTGCAGTGGTGGAAGTAGAAAACTATGTAGTTTGACAAGGAAACGTGATAAAGCATTATATAGACCCGGTCCAGTTCAGGTCTTGCTGCCCAGTCAGTTACTTTGTTGTGCCTTTGTCTGTTCTATTGTCTCACAGACATAAAACGAGAGTCTGGCGTAGTGACCTTGTAAACTAAATATACTGGAAGAAAACAGTTCAATAAATTTGGAGGTTTAAGGATTGAGTATCATATAAAAAAAGCCCGACCTGATTATAAAAAAGTCCCAATTCTTTTAATTTAGCAGGCAAAAACTATAAAATAAAGGTCAGAAATTTGGATTTCAGAAATAACACAAACTTAATAAACCAATCAAATGTGATGCTAGCTTCAATGTTTTTAAGGAAAGCAGAATTAATCTTTTCCTACTCCTACTTATTCCGGTAAAAATTGAAACTATTATTCCCCAGAAACAAATTTGTAGAAAGTAAATTAACTGCAAAGTACGTGCATGAGTCCCTTTGTAGTGAAAAGGGGTAAGAGAGAGAAATGATAAAAAAATTAACATTTCAAAACCTCTTGTGAACAAGTTGATGTTAGATTTCTAGAACTTGAGGAACCCCAACCCTTTTCGAGTGTTCTGAAACTAAGAACTCGACCCTACTTTAGAAAAGCTGGTGGTTCCTCAAACTGTCAACAAACAAGTTCGTTTTAAAAAACACTGGGCCTTAAAACTACGAACTCTGAGCTACCTTGTAGAGTCTTGGGATCAAGGGTATTCGTGACCAAAGCGAGTTTAGTGGTGTGAATAGCTATGAATGAGGGTAGAATGAGGCACGAGTCAAGCATAAGCTTTTCTGATTGCCAAGGCGTAAACTGCTACGATATTTAAAAATTCTTGTTGAATTATATTCATCATGTTCAAATTGTGCTCTGCACAAAATTGTAGTGTTCAATGGATAGGGTGTGCCAAAATTTTTATTTGTTTTTCAATCCTTTTCAGGACCCTTTAATAATTAATGGATACAGAAGAGCGGATTTTTGTTGTGATAGTTCTGCGACAAGAATTTTCATAAAAGTTTTCAATTTCATCCAAATACGCACTCAATTTTGGGACACCCGGAATAAACAATATTAATACGAGAAATAATAACGGAATTACAAGTTTTTCCGAACAATGCGTTTTCGTATGTGGTGGGCCAAAGTCGCGCTACCATTTAACATTTGAAAGTTTATATTTTTTTGATCAAATGTTGTTGTTACTTAAAGGTTTCTTTCAATTATACAGAACTAAGACTAGAGATAAAATAGGCTCACTTAAAACTATAGATGGAGAGTTAGTGAGTGATAGTGATGCAATGGCTAGGATGTTAAATAAGTATTTTCTTTCAGTATTTACACTCGAGGATATTCTAATTGTACCCGAGGGAACCTTGATTTTCATGGGTGATGAAGAGGAGTAATTAGAGGATATTTTAATTACAAATGAGATAATCTCAAAAGAACTAGATAGAATTAAATTTAGTAAAACACTGGGCCTTTATGAGATTTTTTCGAAGATTTTGAAGGAACGTAAAGATATGTTAAGTGAGCCCATAGCATGTCTATTTAGAAAATGGTTAGAGACTAGCATTGTGCCAACAACATGGAAGAAAGCTAATGTAACACCTATATTTAAGATGGGGGATAAAATAATTATATCCAATTACCGGCCAGTGAGTTTGACATCAGTGGTGGGGAAAATGGTGGAATATGTAACAGCTAAATCTATTAGGGATCTCTTAGATAAACATAAGTTGATTAAGGAATCTCAACACGGCTTTACTAGGGGCAAATCGAGTTTGACTAATTTAGTCTTTTTATAGAAAGGTGTACGATGCTGCCGATAAAGATGAAAATTACGATATTGTTTATTTGGATTTTAGTAAGGCTTTCGACAGGGTGCTGCACCTACGACTTTTGAATAAAGTTAAAGCACATGGGATCGATGGAAGGATTTTTAGGTAGATTCAGTCGTAGCTTAGTGACAGACAGCAAAGAGTTAGGGAATGTTAGCAGTGGGGTTCCTCAGGAATCGGTGTTGCGACCGTTGTTGTTCTTGATTTATATAATGGTCTTAACTTAGGTAGAAGTAGCGACCTGAGCAAGTTTATCGATGATACTAAATTAGGTAGGATTATAAGGTCTGACTGATGCGGAGGTATTACAAAACGAATTGACCATACTATCCCAATGGGCAGAGAAATGACAAATGGAATTTAATATAAGCAAGTGTGTTGTACTATGTATAGGTAGATGTAATCCATTGAAAAATCATAAACTGAATAAGAGAGTTTTAGGAAGGTCAGAATGCGAAAGAGACTTAGATGTCCTGATAAGTTTAGACATTAAGCCAAGAAGCCAGCGCATAAGTGCCAGGAATAAAGCTAACATGGTGGTGGGGTTTATTGGGAGGAGTGTAAGTAATAGGAGTGCTGATGTCATTCTGAAACTGTACCTGACATTAGTTAGGCCTCATCTTGACTATGCGATGCAATTTTGGTCACAATATTATAAGATGAATATTGCAAAGAAGGATGACTAAGATGATTCATGGGTTGAGGAGCTTATCCTATGGTGAAAGGCTTAGACTAACTTTGCATATGTTAGAAAGGAGAAGAGTTTGAGGGGAATTGCTTGTAGTCTTCAAGTGGGAAAAAGGTTTTAATAGGAGACATAGGTAAGGTTCTTAATTTTAACGAACAGGATAGGACACCCAGTAATGGGTTTAAGCTGGACAAGTTTAGGTTTAGGAAAGAGATTGGTAGAAATTGGTTTACAAATCGAGTGGTAGATGAATTGAATAGGGTCACTAATCATGCGATAGCAGCGTTCCTCCCTGCAGATCTTTAAGAATAGATTGGATAGATTTATGGATGAGGATGCTAGGTGGGACTGAACTGGGTAAATTGAACAGGAGCTGCCTCGTATAGGCTATTGATTAGCTTTTTGCAGTCTCCTTATCCTTACTCTATAATTTAATTTGGTGAATTTTTGAAATTTTTGAAAATGTTTTTTTTGCTTATTGGACAAGTAACCTTTCATGTTTTTGAGTTTAGGTTTATTTGAAACTTTTATTCGCAGGGCTGTTTTTTGTATGTTTCGAGCTTTTATCAAAGTTCTTTCTAAGAGTTCAGAAAAAATAAATATAATTATCGAATGATTTGGAATGAAAAAACATACAAATCGTGAAGTTCCAAAAATGTATTAAAATTAGGGCTTTGGCGCTTTTTTACTATCATTTCGTATATAAAACAAATTTAGATGAAAAAAGAGATCTGACGAAGGTTTTTCTATATATCAAACCGGGTAAAATAACTTAAAAAAAAAAAGGTTTCAGGGTGTCTATGTTGAAAAAAGGGTTTGGAAAATTCTCAACCATATATAAATCTTCAAGGGATAAAGACAATATAATAAAAGGTGAAATAACTTTAAAAAAATGTTTCAGGGTATCTATGTCGAAAAAGGTGTTCAGGGTGTTAAAATAAAGTCTATAAAGGGGATTAAAAAAAAGCGGTTTAGAATAGCAAATAGGCCGTAGGCCACACGCCGAAGGAGTGCCTGTGGAACCAAGTTCTTTCTGTAAGAAAGAATACGAAGTATGGCTTGTTTTCTTATGTTAAAAAATGAATAACTTTTTATTTATTTATTGAATGAGTTTTTATTATAAACTGAATCTTTTTATTTATTTATCAAATGCGATTGTTATGAATTTGCCTAGGGTAGTGTGACTTCTGGACCACCCTGTATTACAAGTTCTTTATTCTTTTCAAAAGTTATTAACTTATGATACCTAGGTGATAAAAAACGGGGTTTATTTTAATTAAGAAATGAGGAAAGTATTGTATCGAACGAATGCATATATAGAAGATAGAGATGACCAAATAAAAAAGAATAAGGGCAGTAGTAAAAAAAGTAAACTATGTAAAGTATACAAAGCAAAGTTCGCCACCACTAAATACCAGCCTGGGAAAGATCCGAGATTGAAACACACTCGTACAAAGAGCAAAGGGACATAAATACGCGGTTAAAACACATCCTGTTGTGGTTGCAGCAACTACTTTGTAAAATATAAAATAACCCTTTTTTTCCTACTTGAAAAATATAATGCGATGGTTGGTTGAAATGAAAACGAATTTAGCCCCCGCCCCCCACTTTCCTTCAGATGATGTCAACCAAATTGAGAAAGGAGAAAAAGACAAAATTGCTGCATCTGTTGCCAATTTCATTTTCGTTTCTTTGGTTTACCAAACAACTCCTCATGCCGCAGGGCTGCCAATAACATAATTCGCCGGATGACAACAGCCACTAGGGCCTATCAGAGGTCATTCAAGTCAACACACACTCCATAAAAAGGCATCACTATTAAGGTTTGTCTAAAACTAAATCATGCAATACACATAACAATATAATATAACTAGGCAATGGCTTCGTTACTTCTTCCTACGGGGGGAGTTTGCGCTTCGCTACTAAGATTAAAATTTAAAATCTAAAAAAAACTAGCCATGGTTAAATTTTTAAAAATTTTCTGAACTTCGCCAATTATAATAATTTTAAAAAGGAACTCTAAACTAAATTTTTCCCCTTTCAAAATATCACGTTGCTAAAATATAGAGTTATAGAAGAAGAAGATATATAAAAATTTCGATATTTATATTTATTTCTGAACTTCACCATTTTGTTTTTTGATATTATAAAAGAATTATTAGAAATAACTTTGATAAAAGAAACCTAAGTCATAACCAAACTAAGATGAAATTATTATGCAAATACTCAAAAAAATTCCCTTCTTAAATTATAGAGTTAGTCATGATGATGATGAGGATATATAACAAATTAATATTACAATATGTAATTTGCCCCAATCCAACTTATAAACCATGATAACCTACCCTCCCTATATACTCATCTAACCTGCGCTTGCAAACATTTAAATTTGGACTGCTTATTGTCTCCTGTGATAAACCATTTTACTAATCTACCACTCTCTTCTCTGTTGGTGAAAAATGACTTTCTCACATCCAACCTATACTCCTGTTTTTTTAAATTTTCAAGTGGTGGCCCCTAGTCCTTTCAACTCAAAGAACTTGCTCAAATCCAACTCATTTCAAATGAGAACATACTCGTATTTAGCCCTCAACCTATCTACATATTCAAAGAGCTTCAGGTAAGGTATCATCTTTGTTGCCCTCTTCTGTGATGTAGTACAATTTGGCTTCCCGCGCAGATTTAGGGGTTTCAAACTCTATTCGAGTTTCGGAGGGTTATTTTAAGGAGGAATGGTGTCTTAAATAATAGAGTTTTAAAAAGTCAGCAAATTTCATTAGCGCGGTGCTTTGTAAATTTCCGCTCAGGCAGGCAGTACATATTTCATGTTATTGGCTGGGGAAAATGTGAGAAACAACAGGAAGAGAGAAGTCACCGACATCCACCCATAGCGAACTAAACCTGATGGCATTTAGTGAATTTGAATTTAGAAAACATCTTCGCAGTGAAATAGTTAAAAAGTAAACTTACTGCCGAATAATTTAACTTTAATTTTTTCCCTTCTTTTAAAATCTTATTTTCACTCTTCGGACTATTTTTGACAGTAATTTTCTATTAAATTGACAAGTTTCATTACTTGAACTTGGGTAAGAAAGCTGTAAGAAAACGTTATTTTTTATTAATTTGCACAATACGATTTTCGGTGCCTCACGTACAATCTTTCAGTTGTAGAATGGTCGTTTTTACATCTCAAGCGTGGTTTTATATCCTACACAAATAACGAAATGCCCCTTTGCGTTATTGCTTGTGAGCCACCGAAATTAATAAAAAATAACACTAACCGCTTTCCTACTCAAATACATGATAACTCCCCTCAAAACGGCTCCCAACTTTAAATAGGCTTCATTTCTTGTTTGTCGAAATAAGAAATTAAGCCAATCAGTGCCGGCTCAAGGTACCGGCAACGCGGGCAGTTGCCCAGGGCGTGCCATGAGCTTAGGGGGCGCCATAATGTGTTCAATGTAATGCTGGAAATAGCTATTAATTCTTTACAGAAAGATTTGAACAGTTACAAAGTTTCAATAACTGTAGGAGAATCGTCACTCCCCCGTTCTCTTTTAGTGGAGACACGGCACGGTAACCGCAAAGACATCCGGCCCCGGCATCGATGGTCAAACTCGTAACCACAGACCCTCGCCACTCGTCTGTATGAAAAGCCGAACGGTTTTAAATTGCAAGATCTTCCCTACGAGAGTATATTCAATTTCACCTCAAGTTAGAAATTGGAGACGCTCGAAGGCCAGCTGGAGCAGAGTTGAGACTTGATGAGAAAAACCGTTGGAGTAACAATCTTCCTGCGGTCCGTCCACAAGCCCCCCCACCTCCTACTCCTACCCAAGTGGGATGACGAGGTATAAATAAGAAATACTCGGGAAAAACGTGGTAGAATACGCCAGTCTCCAGGCTACGAAGTCCCCAACTATAGAGGCCGGGCTACCAAGACTGGACAGGTAGAATACGTGAGTCGCCAGGCTACGAAGTCCCCTGCAAGAGAGGCAGGGCTACCAAGACTGGACAGGTGGAATACGTAAGTCACCATACTACGAAGTCCCCTGCAAGAGAAGAAGGGCTACCAAGGGGGCTAAGAAGCAGCCCATCCTTGAGCTAGTCCCTGGTTATCAAACCGAGCGTTAAGTTAACTTGTTCAAGTTCAACTTACTTTCGTCTGAAGACTCCTCATATCCTGGTGCATCCTAAAGCCCAGGCATATTCCTCGCCTTTGAGGGATTACAAAAATAAGAGGAAAAGGCTTCTTCTCGAGCCTGTTACACGGTGGCCACACCAAACTCATAAGTTAACTTGGTTGAGGAACCAAGTTCAACTTATTCTCGTCAGAGAACCGCACCCTTCTATCCTGGTGTATCCCAAAACACCGAGATAGGCCTCGCCCTTGATGAAGACTGGAACTAAGAAGAAGCTCATCCTCGAGCTAGTTCCTGGTTACCAAACCGACCTTTAAGTTAACTTGTTCAAGTTCAACTTATTCTCGTCAGAGAAACCCCCCTTCTCTATCCTCGCCCTTGAAGAAGCCCCCCCCCCCAGAGTACTCACTCTCCACTGAGTCAAGGTATTCAAGCCTTAGCGCATCGCTAGACACTGCGAATTACTCCTCAGAGTAATCCGAAGAGGAGAAAGGAACCTTCTTTCGCTATCCCGTGGTGATATCCCTTCCTGCCGAAAGCATGTGAACCCCAGCTGCCGCACTCGCCAAACTCAGTTGTGGCTTTCGAGTTATTCGTCCGCAACCTCCATCTGGCCGGTCGGCATGCGTCTTGGAGACAATAACATTCCCGAGGTAAAGTGTTCGTTGAGTTCAAGGTCAAACTCAAACCCGCCGCCATAACAACCAAGGTATTTAAACTCCAGTAGAGACAATTAGCTTATTTCGTGTATATTGAAGTGAGTAGCTAATTAGCCAATATTAGATGGTCAAGTTAATTGGAGTCATTTTTGTGTATTTTAAAATTCGGAGTATTTCTGTGGTTCATGTTTTGTGTTTGGGTAGTAAATTGTGAAATTTAAAATATAAGTATAATTTGGGAATTCCTGTGTGTTTCCCTCTTATCCTCACGTATTGAAGCGGCTCTTCATTAAAAAAACAACAAAATTAGCACTCTTAGATCAAAGCCTACTTCCTCAAAGAAGTACTTCACGTTCCACAAGGTATATCACGACAAAAGTGGTGTCAGGTGGGGAGTGATCAAAAAGTGGCATTCTGCTACAATAACAGATTGGGATTTTTAAATGACCTAAAAGATCTTCCAGATAAAAATAAACTTAAAGTATCATGTCAAGGTTTGGAGAATAAGTTAAAGTACAATAAAAATAATGATATTAATGGATGTGATCTATTGACTGAATTAGATATAGCCAAAGAATTATTTCCTGATGATGTAAAGCTTCCAATACAAGCCGCTAGGTTCATAAACACTAATAAGTTACAGGGTGTCAGGCCAAATTTGGGGGTTGCATTCAGAATAATGCTTCCAATACCTATTACAGCGGCCGCTGGCGAGAGAAGCTTTAGTAAACTAAAGCTTATACAAACATACGGTCATCCATGTTTCAAGACAGAATGTCAATTTTGTCAATAGAAAATGATAATGTACAGAATATAAATATAAAAAATGCCATTAAAAGATTTGCTGATCTAAATAAAGTCTAAGAAAAAATGTTTCAGGTAGGCTAATTGTTAATACTGTCCAAAATCCAGGTCGAGAAAAACAATATTACTATTCATTATTTGTTAAAAAAACAACCCAGGTAATAAACTCATTTCTATTATTCTATATTTTTAGTTTTTTCCTTATGATTTTTTGTTATAATTATACTTAAAAATGGCGCTGAACATCTGCTTGCCTAGGGCGCCAGCAACCATAAGGCCGCCCTTGAAGCCAATTGAAAGTTGTCGTTTTGGGAGGGTTCACCCTGTTTAAGCATATCGCGCTTAATGCGATTCTCACCTATTCATTGCTTTTTATGTCCCATCATTTTCGAATGTATTTTCGATTGAATAAAAACAATTAGCGATTCATCGTTTAATCACTCATTCAAGTCACTCTCGCTTTAATCTTAAACCACTCAAAGTTTCTCTAAATCATACTATATAATTCTTTATAATCTACCGAAGTTATATGGTAGATGGTTTAGCTGAGTAGAGTCAGTAGCCATAGTGGTTATCCAATCTGCCTTTATCAAGGCGGATCCCCACCGGATAATGAAATAGACATAAAGGTCAGTATGACGATCGCTGGTGAGCCTGATGACACCAGGGGCCGGTCCTCGTGGGCTTAGCTGGGTGGAAACATCTTCCGATTTTAGAAAAGTTAAACATTGGGTGTTGTTATCACCTGATAGAGCCCCGATTCGGATCGTCTTACGGTGGCTGTCGTTCCCGTGGTTCGGATCCCATCATAAACTGCATAAGGTGGTCCGAAAGTCTTGTCACCCCTTGTAAATATTGTTTAAATTTTCTATTTCAGATGACCGACAGTCTTGTCACCCCTTGTAAATATTGTTTAAATTTTCTATTTCAGATGACCGACAGTCTTGTCACCCCTTGTAAATATTGTTTAAATTTTCTATTTCAGATGACCGACAGTCTTGTCACCCCCTGTAAATATTGTTTTAATTTTCTATTTCAGATGACCCACAGTCTTGTCGCCCCCTGTAAATATTGTTTTCATTTTCTATTTCAGATGTTCGACAGTCTTGTTACCCCCTGTAAATATTGTTTTAATTTTCTATTTCAGATGACAGACAGTCTTGTCACCCCCTGTAAATATTGTTTAAATTTTCTATTTCAGATGACCGACAATCTTGTCACCCCTTGTAAATATTGTTTTAATTTTTTATTTCAGATGACTGACAGTCTTGTCACCCCCTGTAAATATTGTTTTAATTTTCTATTTCAGATGACCGACAGTCTTGTCACCCCCTGTAAATATTGTTTAAATTTTCTATTTCAGATGACTGACAGTCTTGTCACCCCCTGTAAATATTGTTTTAATTTTTTATTTCAGATGACCGACAGTCTTGTCACCCCCTGTAAATATTGTTTAAATTTTCTATTTGAGATGACTGACAGTCTTGTCACCCCCTGTAAATATTGTTTTAATTTTCTATTTCAGATGACCGACAGTCTTGTCACCCCCTGTAAATATTGTTTAAATTTTCTATTTCAGATGACTGACAGTCTTGTCACCCCCTGTAAATATTGTTTTAATTTTTTATTTCAGATGACTGACAGTCTTGTCACCCCCTGTAAATATTGTTTAAATTTTATATTTCAGATTACTGACAGTCTTGTCACCCCCTTTAAATATTGTTTTAATTTTCTATTTCAGATGACCGACAGTCTTGTCACCCCCTGTAAATATTGTTTAAATTTTCTATTTCAGATGGCCGACACGAGTTCCTACAGTTTGGAAGAGAGGCTGATTGCAAGTGTATGTGCACATGATCGTGTGCATTCTGGAATAGCATGTGTTTGATATTATTATATTGTTCCTCTATTGAAAGTGAATACACTAGAATCAGTATATGTGTTTGATATTATTCCTCTATTGTTCTTTATTACTTTTCGGGCCACCCTGTAGGTGCATAACTAAATATATGGCATATTAGATGCGGGCGACTAAGAAGGGGTGTAACCCCTACCCCAATTTTTTTTTCTTTCAAGAATTATTTATAGCTTTTTGAAATGTAGAAATTTTAAATCAAACATGCAAGAAAACTCTTAAGAAACACTTTCAAAGCACACCAAGTAGGCCTGCTGAGCATTTGGTCATTTTTTTCTCATATTTCTTTGGCAATCCATCCGCCCCATCATTCCAGGGCAAAGAAGGATTATAAATGATCTCAATACCTCGAGTGGCTGTAAGTTATTTTCCTCCCCGTATGTAGGCCCATGCTAATTGCTATTCCTTTATTTTTCCCTGTGGCAAGTTAATACTGTAATCAGCGACGTTGCTTATGGGTCTGTAATGGTATCACTAGTACTTGTTTATATATGTTAGCGATTTAGAGAGCAGTCTTACAGGTGGAATATCCAATTTGCACATACTATATATAATACTGAGGCATCCTTGTGAATAGTAGAGAAGGATATCGGTAAATACGAAGGAACTGAGACGGTGGATTGGATATTCAAGTAGCATAAGAATGTCTTGGTGAGTTTTAATCCAAGTTAGACAACTATATGGATAGCTATGATCTGCCAAGGATTGTTCGATTTACTTTATTTTGTGGAGATTTAGTTCCATTATTTGGTGTTTTGCTATAGTAATACCAAATAATAGAACAAAATCTCTACAAAATAAAGTTTCTAGAGATTATATGCAAATATTAAAAATAGTCAAAGCTCTTAAAACAGCTGCATTTTGTATAATGTTCTTCATGGAGTTTAGACAACTATTACCAGGAAATGTAATGTGAATATATGGAATCCAAATACCATATGAGAATTAAATAAGACAACCTAAATAGATAAAAATCATAATAAAAAAGACTTTATTGAAGTCTTCAAAAGGGAGGTAAATGGTCTTCAATTGCAACGACCACCCTAAAGCACTAATGACTATGAAGTGAAGTTTTGTAATGAAATAAATTCATCCCCAAAGTGTCGGATTACATTAAACCTTAACCCATGGAACCTGTGGCTCTGCGCCTCATCGGAAATCGTGTTTAAACCAGCCAACATTGCCCTAACCCCAACTTTTTAGGGCCCCTGATAAAAGCCGATCCATAAATCCTTTGTTGTCTTTTTGTTCCCAGATAGCAAATGCAAACTTTGCATTAGCGATGAGTGATTAAGAATTTGACACGTCGGGTCCTTAAAAATGTAATCATCAACTTTTAAAATTACGGCCTTTTATTTGCAATCAGTGAGTAAACAAGGCCTACACACCAGAACTAACTAGAAGTTCAATTTTATCAACAAACTAACCCTCTATCAAACTTATTAATTTATCTAGTCCAGTATTACTCTGTTTATCAATTATTTTTAGTTATGTATTTTAAGTTGCGTGCACGCGACTCAAGTTACAATGTCGGTCCGTAGGTCGAATGGTCGGATGGTAACTTTTTTACTTTTCAATGAGTTTTGGGGCAATAACATCGTAACTATTCAGCCGATTCTAACAAAATTAGACCCACTTATGTTATTTTACATTCTCTTTCAAATGATATCATTTCCAATGTCCTACCAAGATTACTCCTGGAATTATTTGGTAATAACATCGTAACTATTCGGTCGATTCTAACGAAATTTGAAACCCTAATGTTTTTTTACATTCTCGTTCGACTGATATACGTGGTAAGGTACTCCCAAGGTTAGTGCGGGGTTTATTGAAAGTTTTGAAGGTCGTATGGTCATAGGTCAGAATAATTGAGAGCACGCAACTTAGGTCTGTTGACCTTGTTTTTTAAGGTGAAAAACAATGGGATTTTTTTGCAAAAAGGTTTTCAAATATTTTTTTCTCGAATTTAAAGACTAAAAAGAGCTCATCACACAGGAAGTTTGTAAAGAGGTTTATCTAAGCGTTTTACGTCCTCTTTCCCGGGACCCAAATTGGGTCTAACCATGCTGTGTAAAGAAAGTGGTGAAACTTGAGAAAGCGAAAATGTGTGGAAAATATATAACTGCAGAACCCCCAGCAGGCATAAGACTGGGAGAGCACCCATTCCAGATGCCATCTGCAGGAAAGATTGTCCATGCTTCTCCGCTTGCGAGTTTTTGAAAAGAAGTTCAAATAGTAGTGGAGTAAGAGAAAGTGAAAATGTTGGAGAGCTGGAGTGCTCGAATTCTCCCCGGTCCCTAGGGATTTTAGGGACAGGGCGCGCCTCACTCCTAAATGCGACCTTGTTCTGCATCGAAAGTGTAGGGACCAAATCATGTCGGCGCCTCACGTACGAGTATAAGGCACTCCCAGAAGATTGGATCTCGGTAGCCACCAAGCCGAACTACGGAACCTATCTGGCTACCCAGGAGTGGTACCAAAAGTCTGTGACAAATCATTCTTGGTAACCAAACCCACTCGCCAAAGAACTTCTTGGAGTTTCTGCGTGCGAGTACGTGTCCTTCTAACAGTTAGGAATTATGGGAAATTCATTTTTTACAATAGCACCCATCTGGCGATAAAGGGGGGTTCTTAAAATAATAATAATATATATATATATATATATATATATATATATATATATATATATATATATATATATATATATATACAGTGGGTGAAATAAATACCCGATACATGGTCAAAAGTTTATTTACCATAGTTACACAACAGCAAAGTAATCGAAAATTGAACATATTAGGTATTTTGTACGTTGAATACAAATTCGGTATTAGAATACACAAATACAAAAGCATTGATATTATATCGACAAAAGTGTTAGATTATCGCCTCAAAAAGTAGCCAACACGCACGCAAAATTAGTTTTAAAGCGATAATAAATAGTTCTCGAACATTCCAGAGTGGTTTAGCTAACAGGAATGCTGTAGGACTTTCTAGAAAAATAATCTACTTCGTCCATGTGAAACAGCGAACCTCAGTCAGTGTCTGAGAGCTGCATGAGAAGTAAGTCATCGTTCAACACTCTAATTCTAATATGACGAAGACTAAAGAATTGCCAAAAAGAACCAGAGAACTAATTGTTCAGTTACATAAAAGTGGTTTGGGCTATAGAAAAATTTCATCTATGCTAAAAATACCAATCTCAACCATTGGTGACACGATTCGCCGGTTCACGTCATATCAGTCCACTGCAAGTTTACCACGTTTAGGGCGTCCATCTAAAATTTCAAACTGTGTGGCTAACTAAACATAGAGTCCGTAGAGTAAAGAAGAATCCTCGGGTGACTCTATCTGAACTTCAGAAAGATGTGGAAGCAGCTGAGACCAATGTATGCAAAAAATACAATTAAAGCAGTTCTTAGAAACGAGGGATTCCATTCTCGCACACCAAGAAAGACACCTTTGTTGAAACCAATTCATGTCAGAAATCGTCTGAATTTTGCCAAGGAACATTTAGAGAAGCCTGCAAGTTTTGGGCACGCTGTGCTATGGTCTGACGAGATAAAGATTGAGTTATTTGGGTGGAATAGTGTTAGTCACGTTTGGAGGGAGTAAAAATACAATCCCAACAGTGAAATTTGCAAGAGGCAGCATAATGGTATGGAGCTGCTTCTCCTCTGCAGGTCCTGGAAGACTCCATATTATTAAAGGAAAAGTGAATGCTCAGATGTATCGCAGGATTCTGGATGATAACCTCTTAGAGTCTGCAGACGAGTTGAAGTTGCCAAGAGGGTGAAAATTCCAGCAGGACAACGATCCAAAACATACAGCCAAGGGCACTGCAGCGTGGTTTCAGCAGAAGAAAATAAAGGTTATGGAATGGCCAAGTCAGTTGCGAGACCTAAATCCTATCCAGGACCTGTAGCGAGAATTAAAACTAAAGATTCAGAAAAGGGACCCAAGAAATCTAACAGATTTAAAAAGAATATGCCAAGAAAAATGGGCCAAGATACCTACAAATATTTGTAAGAACCTCATAAGTAAATATCCCAAACGGTTGGAAGCTGTACTAGCGAAGAAAGATCATTTCACTAAATACTAACTGGTTTTTATAGATTTATCGGATACTTTTTGAAACGTTCGTTTGATATTTTTGCCGTAATCATATTAATGTTTTATTATTTTTGCAATATGATACCAATTTGTATTCAACGTACAAAATACCTAATATGTTCAATTTTCGATTACTTAACTGTTGTGTAACTATGGTAAATAAACTTTTGACCATGTATAGGATATTTATTGCACCATATATATATATATATATATATATATATATATATATATATATATATATATATATATATACAGTGAGGTGAAACAAATATTTGGACAATATTTACTGCAACGAAATAGTAGGCATTCTCTATCTAGGGTCCAAAAATTTTCGCCCTTACATTTTTTTTCTTTGTAAAATGGCATATATATTTGAATAATGTTATTATAGTCTCTCTTATATGTAATAAAGAACTCTTAATTAATAATATATCTATTAAACAGAAATTACAGTTGTAAATAATTTTAAATAAACCATTTAGATCATCTAAATATTTGTTTCATCTCACTGTATTCAAATTACTAAACTTAAAAATAAAGATTTATGTACTTATATGTAGTCTATTCTCACAGTTACTGCACATAGCACCTTCTCAAATAAATTGCCTTGGGAGTAGGATTTCATTCAATCGTTCGTTGATTAAGTTGGCCGGAGAGGAAGAGGCTATTAAAAGCAATTACACCAACCCATTATGCTTCGCTATGTCCATTAAAAAAAAAAATATAGATTAAATTCAAGGCAACTTGACTCTTTTATTGTGTTTCCCTGACATACAAATAAAAATCAGTCTAATTAATTCTTCTCTCTTTTATTGCTTTTGATCACAAATGTATTTTGGATTTATTGTCGGCGATTCGCAAACGAAAGTTTTATTTATTCACCACGTGGGCTAAGGAATGTTGCCTTTGTATGCATCATTACCCTAATTCATAGCATTTTAAACCATTAATATCTCTTCTTTTCTTATTGTACATATGTCGAAAATAAAGAGGTCGTTAGCATCATGTTTAACCCCCTTTTCGCCCCAATATAATCAATGAAAGCTTAATTATCTCCATATATCGCTGTTATGCCGACTTTCTATGGCTACTTTTCTACTGGCCTTATGTTGTAAGAATGTCATTATTATTATCAGTCAGTTTTGGGTGCGTGCAACGACCAAGGATTGACGTGGCGGAAAACAAAATGACTCTTGTTTGGCGCACTTTTGCAAAAGTGACAGAAAAACTATCTTTCCTACGTCTCCAAGAATCTTTAGGTATCAACATTCTACTTCTCTTAACTGGAAACTTTCTTAGATTTAAACAAAAGTATGATTCTAATGTAAATTATTAATGACATATTTCCATTCTCTATTGTATACAGTCTACCAAATGAATCTTTCACCGTGGTATATCATGAGATTAGTAGGCTAATGAAGCGCAACTGAACATATAAATATGCGCATCTGCATTCGTGAGTCACTTTGTTATTGAATATTCTGTGTACCCTTAGTAATTTGTGGCCTGCAGCTGCCATATAATATTGGGAAATTTGTTTTCGTGATATTATAATTTAATTTGTGTAGCGTCCAAAATTAACTATGCGATTAACGTTGTAAGAATATTTTATACTAAGTAACATTAAATAAACAGTTTTGTATTCAGCTTTAACAATTAATATGGTTAGTGAGCGATGATCCGAAAGGGACTTTATGATATGTCGCTGTTAGTTATATATATATATATATATATATATATATATATATATATATATATATATAAACTCAGTTTTGTTGTAATGAGGATTAAGTAGTATTATTAGGTTAGCTTCTTTTTTTTTAAGCCGCAACTAGGTGTACTGGGTCGAGAATCCATCTGACTACTAACCAGGCTTCATGTGGCTTAACTCCGAAGAAATTGGAAGTGGTTCTTTCTACTTGCCTTTTTCTCTTTGGGATATCTTTGGAATTCTTTATTTATAAAGTGAAAATCCGTAAAGATTACTAGTGTTAGACTCACCTTGTCTTAATTAAATAAAGAAACGAACTGGCTTCCAAATAAAGTGTACTTTTTTTCTGTCTGACGTCCGCGTCTCGGGAATTGTTGGTGTGTTGGAGGCCTGAAGTATTTTGTGTGGGTGTTCGATTTCTGTGTTTGTCGTAGTCGTATACTACCCATCGATAGTTATAAGTATTTGAAAGAATATTTAATATAACATAATTGAATGGATAACAAAAGTCACACGGGCTTATCAGAGGTCATCTGAGTCCATCAAAGAGCCTCTGCAAGAAGCACCCATCGGAACATCATTTCCACAGTGGTGGGCAGTCCGTCAGTACCGATGACGGAAACATTATTTGCCGAAGGTTGTTTTCTCTTTTCGGGTTAGTGACGGTTCGGATGACTGCCGAAAATCGCTTCCGTCGGCGCTTATTCCGTCAGTTAACAGTGCCAGTGAAGTTGCCGTGGTGTCTCACTCTTATCAATCAATTTCCATAAATTGCATTCAGAATACTGCTTCCAAATTATCACCAATCAATGTCTGTAAAAAGCAACAACCTTAAGCATGCAGCCACATTATATACATCGATATTAATGTACATTCAGTCGCAACACAAAAACTGCCATAATCTTCTCTCTCCATCTAATCTGCCCTTGAGCACAATTGAATTTGGACTAGCCACAACCTCCTTCATTAATTTAATCTAGAATGTGCGCTACGACCCTATGGGTTCATGCACAGATCAAATCAGATCAGATGATGTTGTGGGAGTATTGCCTTTGTTACGGCACTTGTAAACAGAAAAACATTTATTTGAGAGAAGTCTACATTCTCTTGGTGACAAAATATTCAGCAAATCCAACCAACCTACATACACATTTGTTTTTAATTTTCAAGTGATGACCTCTAACCCTATTATTTATTACCCTCCAAATCAAAGAACTTGTCAACATCCAATTTATCAGTCTCAGGTTTTTTTTTTTTAAAGCATATTTCAGAAGATAGTGCGAAAATAATTATGGGTAACCATAATGTGTAATAGTGATCCAGTGAAGTGAAAAGTACAACGAAAGCATTTTCATGGTAGGCCTTTAAAAGTGAATGCCAGAAGGGAACCTAATCAAATTTGTTTTATATATATACGAGTAAATTAGTCATTTTTTTCATTTTATCTTAAACACTTGTTCATGTTTACCCACATGTTAAACAAGAAAATGCAGGTTGTTGGCTGTATGCAGTTGTTATGGCATTACCTTTATAATGTTTTCTATTGTAATTAGTTCTCAAAATAAATTATTAAAGGTATTAGTTTGGTGATGTTTAAACTTATGCTCAAGTGGGCAGTCGCCAGATAGCTTCCTAAAAAAAAAAAATGTTTAAATATTTACTGAATTAAAAGATGAATCTGAATAAATTCCTTATCCGAGTAAAACTTTTCAAGTCCCTTCATTGAAATGTTAATAAATTAAAAATATGTCTTGAGGATGTTTTAAATTGGGTGTTAGAATGGGCTAATAATACAGCAGAGAGGGTAGTACTAAAGGTAAAGAAGTTGCAACTGAGCGATTTTATAAGTGGGGTACCTCAAAGATACATAACATAACGATTTCACAGGTGGTAAAAGCCATAAGGGCCTATCAAAGGTCATTCGCATCTGTCAAACCCCACCCACAAAATGCATCTATAGGATTGCGAGAGATCATGCATCTACAATATACAATTTGAACCATCCACAGGAATGTGTCAAAAACAAAAGGCATCATCAGCATCATCATCAAGGCTGGTCAAAATCCAAATCAATCATAATGAACAATAATAAAAAACTGAATCCACAGGAATGAGTCCAGTATACCCTCCCCCCCCAAAAAATAAATTAACCCTCTGTCCCGATATTATCATCTAAACTGTGGTTGAAAACATTCAAGTTTGGACTGTCTACTGTCTCAGATGGCAAACTATTCCATTAATCTACCACTCTATTGGTGAAAAAATATTTTCTAACATCCAACCTCCACCTCTGTTTTTTTAATTTTTAAGTGGTGGCCCCTAGTCCTGTTACTACCTTCCAACTCAAATAACTTGCTAAAATCCAACTTATCCATCCCAGAACAGATTTTAAAAAGATCAAATCATATCTCCCCTCACACACCTTCTTTCAAATGAGAATATATTAAGGAACCCTCAGTCTATCTTCTTATTCAAGGTGGTTCAGGAAAGGTATTATTTTTGTTGCCCTCCTTTGTACTGACTAGTAGATTGATATCATGTCTAAAATGTGGTGACCATGCTTGTATACAGTACTCTAAATGTGGCCTGACATACGAGTTGTAAAGTTTAAGGATAACGTCTTTACTCTTGTAGCTAAAAATCCTCTTAATGTATCATAACACCATATTTGCTCTATTTTTTGCCCAATACACTGCTTTGAACACTTCAGTGACCTATCTACTACTATGCCTAACTCATTCTCATCATCAACTGAATTCAGCCAATACCCATTCATTTCATAGCCAAATTCCCTATTATCCCTTCCCATGTTAAGAACTTCATTTGTTAAGGTTAAAAGTCATCTGCCACTTCTGAGTCCAAGCTAATAACTTATTTAAGCCACTCTGCACTTTAAAGTTGCCTTCAACTTCTTGACTACAACTGCCAATTTAGTATCATCAGCAAAAATTGATACTTTGCTATTTACAGCCTCCCCAAGATCATTTATATAAACTATGAATAATAAAGAGCCTAAAATGGATCCCTGAGGTACACCACTGATGATGTCCCTCCACTGTGACCTTACCCCATTCAGAGCCTACTACTAGGCTATCGTAAGTACGATGACTTATGCCCAAGTAGGTAGTTGGCAGATGGGCTAAAATAAAAAAAAAATGACAAAAGCAAACAAACACCCCATTCAGTACAACTCTCTATTTACTGTCTTTCAGCGATTCAGCTATCCAATTCAAAACTTTACCACATATCCCATGCATTGTTAATTTTTGAACTAGCCCCCCGTAAGGGGCGCGGCGATTTGCCATCCTGGCTGCCGTGCTGACGGGACTCAGCACCCCGTCCGCCCCCAGCTTAGCCTCTCTTCCTTCCTTCAAAACACTTGTTTCCTCTCTTTTCACACAACCTCTCCCACAACTTTCTCTGGTCAGCCTCTGATTTCACAGGGTAGATGCTGACCTTCTTCTCAAGCCAACCGTCCCGGATCGGGGCTGAGGGGGGAGGGGACAATGTTACCTAACCTCTGAGCTCCGGTTCGGGATGTTTTTTTTAACAACCTGCTTCATCCCCACCCATACCTTCCTCACATCCCTTTTCCTCTCCTCTTCACATTCTATCCATTTTTATGCCGTGTCTATGGTGGAGCCGCCATGCCGATGGACTGCAAGGCCACCAGGCGGGAGGGGTGATCCGAAATGGCGGCGCCTGGCTCTGCCAGGCCTGTAAGCACCTCTTGCAGTGCGGGCAACTGCAAGAGGTGATGAGCTATTGCGTCCCATATAAAAAAGAGGGTCACCATGCCCATGTATGAAAAAACAACCAAAAAACCCCAACTTCCCCTGAAACAGTGATGGAGCTGCCCGAGGGCAGCTCCAGCAAAAAAATGGAGGTCCCCTCCTCTGTGCTTGCGCAGGGGACCCTCCATATCTCTTGAACTGGAGAGGAGGCTTACTCCTCTCCTACGCCTACGGGTGAAGGGGACTCCCCCTCACTCCCTTCTCTGGAGGTGCTTTCGAGCACCTCCCTCTTACCAGCGGCAGTCCCCTCTGTTCTTTCCAAGGGGACTGCCAAGAAAGTCAGCAGGCAGCCCTTAGCCAGCCGCTCCACATCAAAGCGGCTCGGTAGGGAGAGGGAAGCCAGGCCCCTTCGGTCGCTTCCCTCAAAAGACCTGCTGGCAAGAATATTAAACCTTGCCGGGGTCAAGGCCTGTGCCTCCCCACAAAAAGACTCATGATGCTGCGAAGGGGACCTGCGATGTCCTGGGAGGGGATGGCCAACTGGAGACCCCTCCTGTGATAGACATGGTCCTTGAGGAAAACCATTTCAGACGGTAGGGCCTTCCATGGGGGGGAATCCGGGCTCGGTGCCAAGCACCGAACCCGAATCAACCCCTATGCAAGGTCCTCCTCAAACGCTTGGGGATTCTCAGGCAGTACAAGTAGGGGAGGGATCTCCGGATGATGCCCCTATGACCACCAGGACCTTCTCCATTTCAGAGAAGGACCTGGCCTGGGGTCTTCTACCGGCGGAGGTGAGAAGCGGGTTCATTCGCCGCCCTCCTCTCCTAAAAAGAAAAAGAAGACAAGAAAGACTAAAAAGACTCGGGGCTCCTCTCATTCCGCGGGGTCTGCGGGGACGGATGGGTCTGCTGCCACTCTGGCAAGCGACCAAGCCAAGATCGGCACATCCAGCCCCTCTGCCCCCCCGGGTATGGAGCTCCTGACCATGACAAAGACCAAAAGTGCACAGGGCGGAGCCTCGCTGACATCGGAGCCCCTCATTCAGAGGTTACCTGGCGTTTTCGAGCCCCTGGCTTCAAACGCTTCCTCGTTATTCGCTCCACTGATGGCAGCATGTTGTCCAAGGGCAACATGATCCATCAGAGGAGAGGATTAGCTAGTGCAATTGGTAGAGAGCCAAAGGTGACCCGTTTCTCGGACGGGAGCCTTCTGGCGAATGCGGCAAATCCCGCCGAGGCGCCCAAGCTAAGTGCTCTTCGGACACTTTATGGCACCCCGGTGAGTGTGATGCCGCACTCTACCATGAACTTTGAGAAAGGAGTAGTTTATGCGAGGGAACTCGTTGACTACTCCATTGAGGACATCACCCTAGAGCTGGCCGACCATGGGGCGGTCAAGGTTGAACGTGTGATGAGAAAACAGGAAGGGGCCTCGAGACCCACCCCTACACTCTACGTCATGTTCGACTGTGACAAGCTCCCTGAGTCGGTGCGTGCCGGTTGGTACCGCTACCGCGTGAAGGCATTCGTGCCACTGCCGCGGCGGTGCTATTACTGTCACCGCTTCGGCCATACGAATCGCTCATGTAGACGTGCAAAATCGGGGTCACCCGAATTCTGGGTAAATTGCTCCAAGGTCGCACACGATAAGTCCAAATCGTGTGTGGCCAAGTGTGTCAATTGCGGAGAGCCGCACCCTGCTTCTTCGAAGCAATGTGGTGCATATCTCCTGGAGAAAGAAATCCTGGCCATTCAGGCCCAGGATAGACTCTCATTCCGCGAGGCTAAGGACTTGGTCCTGGAGCGCCCAGCTCTGCCTGGGACGTCATATGCCTCAGTAGTTCGAAAGGCACCCTCTGCTCCTGGCCCATCCAGGCCAACGAGCACGGTTGTTTCCACGCCCATTCGGAGCCCTTCTGCGGGCTCTACCCAACCCGGGCGCTCCCCTGGTAAAGCTGGCGGCAAAAAGGGTTCATACCCAGCCCCGGCTAAAACCAGGGCTCCCCCCTCTTCCCCCAGCGTGACCGTTTCCCGCAAGGCGAAACGGCCACGCGCCTCCACCGAGTCGTTAGACTCACAGGAGGCAACACCCCTGAAGATGGTCGCTAGGCCATCTTCAGGGGTTCCTAAAGCTGTCACCCGAAAGGAGGACAGCAACAAAGGAGCTTCGGCTCCTTCGCCCACGCCCCGAGGTGGAGCGAGTGGCTCGGAGACGGTGGTTCCTCGAAAAGAGGGCCCCCCGCCTCCGAAGCCGCAGCGCCCGCCTAAGGTTTCGAGGCGGAGGGAGGAAAAGACTCGCATGGCGAGCCCAACCTCCCCCAATAAGTCCTTGAAGGCGACAGCGCCTCCAGCGCTTTGTCCGGCCAACAGCGCCCGGGGTTCTGCCCCTGGGAAGCGTACGGCCATTCCCGTGAGGGTCTTTAATTCGAGGAGGGCCCCCGCGTCTTCTCCGAGCTAGGCCTGGAGGGCATATTCCTTCAATGGAATTGCCGTGGACTCCGGGCCAACTGGGAGGAGCTGCGGAGGCTCGCCTCGTCCCGTTCCCCGTTAGCTATTTTTTTGCAGGAGACCATGCTAGGCGCGTGCCCCCTGCCTGCCCTCCCGTGGTATAAGGGTCTTGCGACCCCACCACCGCGGGATGGCCGGGCTGGGGGATGTGCGGTTTACACCCGGCATGATGTCTCCGTTCTTCCTTTCTCTTTAGATACCTCCTTTCAGGCAGTGGCTGTGCAGCTGCACCTGGATAGGACGTATACTATAATTTCTGCGTACATTCCACCGTCAGCTGACTTCGACGCGGGGGAATTCCGCCGCGTCGTGGCACGGTTGCCGAGGCCCTATCTCTTGCTTGGAGATCTGAATGGCAGGCATCCTCTCTGGGGAGATTACTCCATAAATCCCAGGGGACAAGTCCTTGCCGATCTGATCGAAGAGCTTGAGATGGGTGTCCTAAACGTGGATGAGTTTACGCATCACTGTCCGAGAACCGCTTCATTTTCTTGCCTTGACCTGTTTTTGTGCTCTTCGGATGCACAGCCTGATTTTGATTGGGGGGTGGTCGATGACCTCCATGGTAGTGATCACTTTCCCATTCAAATATCATTTTCAGGGCAACTGCCGCCTGAGAGACCACCTCGGTGGTGCTTGGCGTGGGCGCGGTGGCCTGCATTTCAGGAAATGACTGAATTCTCTATCTCAGTCGAGGAGTTTAGGTCGGTAGATGAGGCCGTTGAGTTCTTCTCCGGCAACCTCATCGCCGTGGGCCTGACTACTATTCCTAGGACGTCTGGCCGTTTTGCACGCCGACCACTCCCATGGTGGTCGGCCGAGTGTGAGACGGCCCTCAAACAGAAGCGTTATGCCTACATGCGCTATAAGCGCCGCCCGAACGATTTCACTGTCGCTGAATTTCGTCGGGCTAGGGCTAGGTTCCGGTATATTTCGAAGCACGCCCGCCGCTCTTCTTGGCGGGCATACATGTCTTCACTTAACGGGAAGACCCCTTTAGCTGAGGTGTGGAAGCGAGTCAAAAGGATTCGGGGCAAGTTCTCGCAGGACCCCCCTCCCGTTCTCCAGGAGAATGGGACCGCAATCTCGGACCCCGCGTCCGTGGCGGAATCCTTAGCGACCGCTTTTTCCGCATTCTCTAGCCGTGATGCTGCTCCGCCAGCATTCAATGCACGTCGTGATGTCGCGGAAGGCTGCCGGCTGGACTTTACCTCCAGAGGCGGAGAACCCTTCAACGACAAGTTTACCGTGAGTGAGTTTCGTTCCGCTCTCGCTTCGTGCGCGGACACCGCCCATGGTCCGGACGATGTCCCGTACGCCATGCTTCGACACCTGGGTGAGCGAGGCATGGCCTTTCTTTTAGATTTGTTCAACAGGATCTGGGTGGAAGGTCTTCTCCCAGACTCCTGGCGAATCGCTACTGTGCTCGCCTTTCGCAAACCGGGGAGAGATCACTCTACTCCGACCGGTTTCCGCCCAATCTCTCTAACCTCTTGTGTGTGCAAGTTGATGGAGAAATTGGTAAATGTTAGATTAGCCTTTTTCCTGGACAGGGGAGGCCATCTGTCTTCTGCACAGTGAGGCTTCCACAAGTTCCACTCCACGTCGGATGCTCTGCTCCCACTGGAAAATGCCGTCTGCGAGGCTTTCCTTCGTAGACAGCACTACGCCACGGTGTTTTTTGATCTGGAGACTCTCCACACGATGGGGGCGAGGGGCCGCCTCCCAGTCTTTATATCTGAATTTTCGCGAGATCGTCGATTCCGCGTATGGGTGGGGGGAGCTCTCTCTGGCTCAAAGGAGCAGGAAGAAGGTGTCCCGCAGGGAAGTGTCCTCAGTGTCACACTCTTTGCCCTGAGCATCAACGGCATCACCTTGGTGCTGCCGAAAGATGTTCTCGCTACGCTCTACGTGGATGACCTTTCGATCTCTTTTGGCGCGGCCCAGATGCCAACTTTGGAGCGTCGACTCCAACAGATATTGAACCAAGTCTCTCGCTATGCCGAAGCGCACAGGTTTCGGTTTTCTTTGGCCAAGACTAAGGTGGTGCACTTCTGCCTCTATCCACGGCTCCACCCCGACCCAGATTTGTTTCTTAATGGGGTGCGCCTGGATGTGGTTGAGTCGCACCGTTTCCTTGGTCTTGTATTCCACCGACGCCTCACCTGGGAGGCTCATATTCGCAGCCTCAGGGTCTCTTGTACCCGCGCCATGGATATTCTCCGTTCCGTGACGTTCAGCGCTTGGGACGCTGATAGGGCTACTGCCTTACTTTTTTATCGATCCTTTGTTCGTTCGAAGCTCGACTACAGATGCGAGTTTTATGCATCCGCAGCCGAGCGTTTATTGCGGAAGGTGGATTCGATCCACCACACCGGCCTCCGCCTTGCGACCGGTGCCTTCCTCACTTCCCCCATTGAGAGCCTGTTGGTTGATGTTGGGGAGATGCCACTCGCTCTGCGCTGCGTGCAGTGCATCATTCGCCTGTACGCGCGAGCATGGCGTCTCCCTCAGTCGCCAACAGCTTTCACTGCATCCGCAGCTGATCTCGACGGTGCCTATGCCGCCGAGAGACGCCAGTCATACCCTAAGCCCTTTGGGTTTAGGGCCAGGAAACTCCTTCGAGAGGTAGATATAGCTCTCGGGCCGGTGGCGCCCCTGGTTCTGACCAGGACGCCACCCTGGAGGGTACCAAATTTGGCTATTTGTCGCCACGCCTCTGCTCCCAAAGCTTGTACGGCGCCGGGAGTATTGCGTTCGACCTTTTTGGAGCACACCTCGTGTCACGCTGGAACCGTGCCAGTGTATACGGATGGCTCCAAGTCTGAAGAGGGGGTCGGCTTCCACGCCGTATCCCCTCTGTTTGAAGTTAGTGGGGCTCTGCCAGGCGCTGCGTCTGTCTTCACGGCTGAGCTGGTGGCAATACACCACTCGGTACGGGAGATTACGCGACGTGCCTGGTTCGGAGACCGGATTGTGATCTATAGCGACTCACAAAGCGCCCTGAGTGCTCTCGGGGCATTGGAATCTCCGCATCCCCTGGTTCGCGATATCCGTGACGCCACGGTTTTGGCGAGCAGGGTGGATGTCAAGATTATCTTCTGCTGGGTTCCTGGACATGTAAGAATTGCGGGGAATGAGGGCGCCAAAGAGTCCGCGTGGACTCTGCGACCGGACCAGCATTTCGCTCTCCCTCACACCGACTACATGGCAGGAATACAGGCAGCTCTTCGGACTGCTTGGCAAAGAAGATGGGAGACGGTCGAAGGGAACTTAAAGTTGCGTGCCATTGCGCCGCGACTGTTCCCATGGACCTATCCCCCAATGCCGCGACGGCTTCAGGTCGCTTTCTGTCGTCTCCGAATCGGACACACTCGTGTGACGCATCGCTATTTAATGGAGCGCTCGCCTGTGCCCTATTGCGACGACTGCGTCGTCCCTCAGACGGTTCGGCACATTCTTGTTAAATGTCCCAGTCTGGGTGATCTTCGCGCACGTTACCAGTCCCGGTACCGGGATGGGCGGGGTCGCTACCGCCTGTCCCTTGTACTCGGGACGAGTGCGTGCACATTGACTTGTGGACTTGTTGACTTCTTGGGGGAGGCCGGCCTTCTTCCTATTAAGCAGGGTTTTGTTATTTTTACCTTTAGGTTGCACGCTCCTGCGCCGAGGGGACCTCCCCCCGACGCACCAGCTTGCTTCCTTTTCCCCTTTTTGGGTTTTTTTTTTTTTGTCTCTTTAATCTTATTTTAAAGTAGCCTAGAACTAGGCCAGTTTTAATACGGCGACTAATGCCCAAGTAGACAGTCGCCAGATGAGCTCTTAAAAAAAAAAAATGATTTCATACATTGTGTTTCATTCACACATTTTATTTATGCCCAAAATATTCATTAATTTTTTATACTAACCCCTTCTCAGTGGTGATCTTTATTGAGGGAGGGAAGGCCTCATTTTCATTTTTTATTGTTTCTAAGTTGGCCCCAGAAATGGAAGAGTTTGGGACTTTCTCCTTTCTCTATCTCACCAGCACATCATGTAAACATTATTATTATTCCAAATGTATACTTTTTATATCAACTTTCATTTTTTTAAGGTCGTATACACTTGTGTGTGCCTATAACCCTATGGGTTTAAGCACATTAAGCAGAAAATATAATAAAGGTTGGCTATATGGTTTTTATGTAAGACCTTTAGAATAACCAGGTTTTTCTTATGTTCTTATTCTACAAACTCAACGCAGGTTTCTTGGTATGGCCAGGCTCAACTGGCTGTGTTAATGTGTTTTACAAATCAATGCATTACACACAACAGCCCCTTCTACTTTCAAAAGAAGCATATAATTGAACTATTTTGACCAGTGTCCAATGGTCTGTAAATCAGGGAATATAGTGAATATGTTCTTTGGATTGATGGGGCAGTGTCCCAATACTATTTTCATAAATTGCTTAGGGAGGTTATGAGTCATTTTAAACTTTTAAGAGATTCAGATAAGGACTATTTGATAAATTTTTTAGTTATCTCGTGAGAAGGGGACAAGGGGGTCATGATAGGATACCGGTGATGAAACAGTTTTAGTCTCCTATTTTGTATAAACCATTTTACTTCCATTTATGAATTGATAATGTTCACTCTTTGAAGGCATCCTTTGGATGTTTTTATGAGATAGGGTGGAGCTATCACTAGCCTAGTGGAAATGGTGTTGGTTTTCTAATGCCGAGGTACCAGGTTTGATCTCAAGCAAGAACAGTCATAAACCTCAGCGCATTTGTAGGCACAGTGGCCACATTGGAAATATATACATCTACAATTTTAGGCTAATAAAATGAGTAAAGTCACCTTACAGGCTTTTATTTTTACATATTAGTGTTTTGTCATATTTCCCTTATATTTGATGACTATGTCCAGTCTCTGGGGCATAGAACTGGCCTGGTTACTTAAGTATTGGGCATCCATACCGACCCACAACTTCCTCAGTGTCTCCTTCATTACTTGGATGTTAGATGGACATTACTTCACAATCTCATTTTTTATGATGTTCCAGGTGTCCTCAATGGGATTCAAGTCTGGGGAGTTACCAGGACACTAAAACACTAATATTATTGTGCTTAAGAAAATTTTTAACTGCCATGCACCTGTGGACAGGGGCGCTATCATGCTGAAATGTGCTACACTCATGTATTTCCTCGAGAGGCAGCAAATGATCACAACACTTCCATATAATTGGCACTTTTCATGGTTTCATTTTCCACTAAAAGCACCCCATACCATAACACTGATAAGGTGCTTAATGCTCTTGATAGTGTATTTGGGGTCAAACCACGAGTTCTCACTTGGATGTCCCACTGTTTTTGATGCACTCCTGACCAGTGTGAATGTGGATAAATCCACTGAACATTACCTTTCTCCACTGCTCTCGGGTCCAGTGAAAATATTTCCTGCAGAACTTCAGCCTTTCCCATTTTATGTGGTTGTTGAAGAGGGGCTTCTTGGCGGTGTGGTGACAAGGGAGTTTCAAATGCTTATGCAGTCATTGCTGGATTGTTGGTATAGCGACGTCCTTCAGGAGTTTGGGATGCCTTTTCTTAATTTCCGAAACAGTTATAGATGGGTTGGATATACTTGTCATTTCATTAAGTTGTCAGTTTATACACTCATTTTTTTATGGCCATCAGTCTGGTTTCCTAGGTGGTACTGTCCCTCGAGGTACTGACTCAGCTGCTTTCAGCAGTGGTAAATAGCCATACGCATGACCCTAAGGTCATGCCATTTTCTAATTGTACCAAGGCATGACTTTTCTCTACCATGGAAACTTTAGATCTCTTCATTCTGAATTTAAGAAGAGAAGTTATAGGGCATCAAATTTGGCATAAAAGCAAAAAGAGGTGCTCCAGAAAATGCGCGAGGACAACCTTTCTCAGTGAGCTCTGACTGAGCAGCAGTTTGCCAATTGTATGCATGTTGTTAGAGCCTACTCCACCCTCTTGTGTCATCACAAAGTCCTCCCAATCAATTTGTGGCTGGAACGAATCTGAAGCCTATGAGCATTTTTCTGATGTATAGATTTTGAATGCGGTAAAAATGTATACATTTCTGATGCAGTAAAAATGTATATATTTCCAATGCATCCACTGTATGACCACCAATTGGTGGACACGCTGTGCTTAGCCCAGTAGGGGTGGGTAGTTGTTTCTCAAGTCATCACACACTGAGGCAATTTCAACACTGCTCTTCTTCACCTCCCATCTTCACAGAACAAAATGCCCACTATCTCCTCTGTTCTGGGACCCTGTTAATGGACTATTAGTGTCCTCTAAGGGGGCAGACAAATACACATAATCCAGATGCCCAATTATGAAAGGGTCTATGATCACTAATTGATCGCAAAATATAATACTTGCCACCCATCCCTGCCTATAAGGACTGTCCATGTATCCAATATTTATTGCACCCACTGTATATAGATATATTATTAATATATATATATATATATATATATATATATATATATATATATATATATATATATATATATATATATATATATATATATAAAGGATGTTCCATTAAGACGGATCGAAGTTAACATTAAATAAAACAGTGTTATTGGTGAAAATTTATTGATTTCACTATTGGATCATGTAATTTGAGTCATGACAATTATGTGTGAAAAATAATATCGCCTAAATGTCCGCCAAGGCTTCGGCAGCACACCTCCACTCGATGGTCAAATTTTTGATGACGTCTCTGCATAGTTGCTCCTCGATCTCACCAATATGCCTTATTATCTCTTCCTTCAGCTGTTGAATTGTTGTTGGCTTTTTGGCATAGACCTTACTTTTGAGATGACCCCAAAGGAAGAAATCTAAAGGCATCAAGTTACACGATCGTGGTGGCCAATTAACCTCACTGTTTCAAGAGATGATGCAACCTGGGAACTTCTCTTTCAATGAAGCCATTGTTGCATTGGCTGTGTGACATGTGGCGCCGTCCTGTTGAAACTACAAATCTTTGACATCCATAGAATTCAATTCAGGCCATAAAAAGTTGGTTATCATGGCACGGTGTCGCTTGCCTGTCACCGTAACAGAATTCCTGGCATCATTTTTGAAAGAAATACGACCCAATGATTCCGCTAGCAAAAAATGCACACCAAACAGTGACCTTTTGTGGATGCAGTGGCTTTTCAATAATCTTCCTGGGATTTTCGTCAGCCCAAATGTGACAATTCTGCATATTAACGAACCCACCAAGATGGAAATGGGCTTCATCACTAAAGATGATTTTTTGTAAAAAATCATCATCGACTTGTCTTTGCTCATGCACCCAATTGATAAATGTACAGTGCTTCAAATGGTGAGCAGTCTTCAGTTCTTGTGTAAATTGAATTTTGTAAGTGTGTAGAGACAAATCTTTTGTCAAAATTTGATATAACATTACATACATACATAATTTCACGGATGACAAAAGCCACAAGGGCCTATCAAAGGTCATCTGTATTCATCAAATCCCACCCACGATGATGAATAGAGGTGTCTGGATCTTAGGCCACATTCTTGCATGCTGCAGTAATGTTTTCAGCTGAACGGCGTAAACGAGCTCGCAATGGCATTTTCATATCTGCTACTGACCCCGTTTATTTGAATTTACGAACAATTTTCCCAATTGCACTCTCGGTTGGTCGATTATGTTGACCCCCCCAAATCGCGAAGTGCCTGAAATATGTTTGTTTTAACATCCATTTTCGTAATAGACTTTGATAACTTTAACACATTCGATTGTTAATCTTTCCATGGTTGAAATTACCAAAGACTGAAGTTGTTAAATCTGAAAGAAAAAGTCATTAGATGCTTAAACTTAACTCACATTTAACATCGGTCCAAGTTATTGGAACACCCGTTATATATGTAAATAAAACCACTGTGGGGGAGTGTAGTAGTTTATTATCTTGTGACCAGTTTTGCCATGGAGTTTGTCATGCCAGCTGCAGTCGAACACCTCAGTGTTCGACTATAGCAGCGGAGGTGCTACTTCTGCCACCATTTGGCCACATGAATTACTAATGAGAAAGTGTAAAGTTTGGTTTACCCAAAGTGTGTTGAAATTGTTCCAAGATCATACACAATAAGTCATTATCAAGCATGGTGGTTTGTTTCAATTTGGAGAAAACCATCCTGCTTCCTCAAAGCAATATGGCATGAATATCCTGTAGGAGGCGATTCTGGGCTAGCAGGCTGCAGGCCAACACTTTTCATGATGCTAAGTACTTGGTTCTGTTTCACCATGTATGACCTGGTATGTCCCATGCCTCAAAAGTGTTGCAGGCGCCTTCTGTTCCTGGCACATCCAGGCCTATGAGCACAGAGGCTTCTACACCCTTTAGAAACCCTTCTGTGGCTTCTTATTCCCCCGAATGCTACCCTGGTAGAGCTGGCGGCTCTAAGGGTGCACACCCAGCCTCGGCTAAAATCAGGACTCTCTCCCCTTCACTTACCTCTTGTGTATCCCTCTGTTTTGACAGTGCCTATGCCATCAAGGGATGCAATTCATATTTTAATCCTTCGGGTTTAAGGTTATAGGTATCCTTTTACAGATCTGTGTAGTTCTCTGGCTGGTGGTACCTCTGTTTCTATCTAGGATGCCACCCTGGAGGGTACCACTTTTGACTATTTTCACTATGTCTCTGCTCCCAAAGCTTCCACAGCACTGGGGTATTGCATTAAACCTTTTTAAAGCACACTTTGTGTCGCACAGGATCTGAACCAATGTACTCTGTTGGCTCCAAGCTGGAAGAGGGTGTTGGCTTTAACAGTCGCTGCGCCTGTCTTCATAGCCGAGCTGGCTGCAATAACATAACATAACATAACATAACATAATTACACGGATGACAAAAGCCACAAGGGCCTATCAAAGGTCATCCGCCTCCGTCAAAACCCACCCACAAAAAGCACCATCACCAGGGGAAGACAAAATCAAAGTCCCCCACAATATAATATAACAGATGACAAAAGCCACAAGGGCTCATCATAGGTCATCCGAGTCAAACGGCCTCTTTTTTAAGGCACCCAAACTCCCAGGAAAACTACATCCAGAGGATTGCATCCAGAAACAAGGGTATCATCAATCAAGGCTTGTCAAGAACTAAATCATGCAGCTATAGATATATACAAACAATATTAATATATACAAAACTCAGGAACCATCACAACCTTCCCTTCCCATAAACTCATCCAACCTACTCTTAAATACATTCAGATTTGGACTATCTACTACCCTCTGCGGCAATTTGTTCCAGAAGTCTACCACTCTAATGGTGAAAAAATATTTTCTTAAATCCAACCTACACCCTTGCTTTTTAATTTTCAAGTGGTGACCTCTAGTCCGATTTCCATCATCTAACTCAAAAAACTTGCCAACATCCAATTTATCTATCCTGGAAAAAATTTTAAACAGCTCAATCATATCCCCTCTCACACACCTCCTTTCGAACGAGAACATATTTAATACCTTCAGTCTATCTATATATTCAAGGTGCCTCAGGGAAGGAATAATCTTTGTTGCCCTCCATTGCAATACACTGCTCAGTACGAAACATAGTGTTATGTCTGGTTTAGAGACCCCATCGTGATCTATAGTGACCCCTTAAAGTGCCTTGACTGCTCTTTGGGCATTGTAATCTCTGCCTCCCTTGGTTTGAGGTATCAGATGCCACAGTTGCTGTGAGCCAGGTGGATATTGAGATTACTCTGTTAGGTTCTTGGACATGTAGAGATTGTGGGAATGAGCCAGCCGATGGGGGTTCCAAAGAGTCCACAAGGACTAGGTAACCAGACTAGTGTTTCACTCTTCCTCACACAAACTACATGGCAAGAATCAGTCAGCCCTCCATGATCCTTGGAAAAAGGGATGGGAACTTAAAGTTGCATGACATTGTGCTGCGACTGTTCCTGTAGATCTACCTGCAAATGCCTCAGTGACTTCAGGCCGCTCTCTCTTAAAATTGGGCACAGTTGCGGGATGCATTGCCATTCGATGGAGCGATCTCCTGCACTCAACTGCATTGACTACATTTTCTCCCGGATTATTTGGCACATTTTTTTTAATGTCCCAGTACCAGGATGAGCGGAGTCGCTCTTTCCCCGCTTTTGGCCCTGATTGGGAAAGGGGTAATATGCCTCGACTGTTCCCACCCTTTTCTCTTAATGCTCCATCATCTTTTCCTTATCTAATATGCAAAAGGATATAAAGTGTAGTACCGAGTTTTACAAAAGTTATTGTACACTCATTTTTTTTATCTTTCAGAGGTTTACATGTGTGATGGAAAAACTTCCTCCAAACAAACTTAATGTTCACTTTTCTAGCATGTGCCATTAAAATGTCTTTTTCCCATTTGTGTGCCTGTGTTGCCTGGCACATACAGCTAAGACCATGCAAGAGTAGCTAGGGTTGAACATGAACTTCTGGTCGAAAGACTTTTGGCCACCGCAGTTGCCCGCTTTCAATTCCCTTGACTACAGCGTGTGAGCGCATGTCAAAGGCAGAGTCCGCCACAGCAACATCAATGACTTGAAGTCCTCTGTCAACCATGTGTGGATCAGCATAAGGAAGGACTTATCCGCAATGTCTGTATGACCTTCAGGGCTTGTCTAGAGCGTCTGCTCGATACCGAGGGTGGCTGCATTGATTAATATTACAATTTAAACACATTTATATGTTAAAACAATAAAAATGTGTTTAACTGCATCAAAACTATCATTGTGTTCTTTGTTGAGAGCATTGTAATGAGTGTAAAAAGACTTTTGCAATATCCAGCAGTGAGACAATATTTTAGTTAGTGCATGAGGGTACATCTTTAAAAAACATCAATTATGCTAATATTTTTGCTTGTTTTTTCCTGGTTACCACCACGGTACAAAAGACTACTTAATGACATTCCTCTATTAAACTTAAAATTTGTAGGTAGTTGCATTTTTAAGAAACCACTTAAAAAAACATTCTGGCAGTAATAGTCATGTTGGCTTTTGCTTCTTAATAAAAAATAAAATAATTAAAATTTCTTCTGCCCTAAAGGTAAAATTTAAGTATGTTTTAGTTTCATTTAAATTTGTTTTAACTATAATGAAAGTAATCTTTAAGAAAGATCTCAGGAGCTAAGGGTATCTTATCAGCAAGGAGTGTGTGATTAAAAGATTACATTTACTGACTCTTTGGGAAAAGAGAGGTTGTTTTGATTGGAAGTATCATAGTTAAAGTTGAATATCTCAGTTGGCTCATTTTAGTGCTTTTTGTTCAGGATTTATGAAGTGTTTGACTTTTAATCTATAAAGCTCTATTTTGACAATTGTTTATAATACTTTACTAAGAAAATTAAAGTTCATTACACATTTATTTCATAAAAATAACAAACGTACAATATCTTCAATTCATTTCTGTATTGTGATACCCAGTACCAAGTTGCAATTTAACTTACCTGTGATATATGCTTCTCACCTTGAATTTTAGCAACTTTAGTTTGAGAGGTTTGAACTATTCTGCTTTAGTAATGTATGTAATCTTTCTCAATTAGGCAATTAAATTCATTCGCATTATATAGTACAGAAGTCTCTGCTATTACAGATCATCTTTTTAGTTTTATTGAAAGGTGATGGTTTCAGTCTGTTGAACTATATTAATAATACAAAAATTTTGCTATATTTAAATTTGTATGTTTAGTTAATGTAAACACTTGTTAAATTCTTTAGGAATGTTTATATGATTGAACCTGCTCTGTAATATTTGCTATACTAGGCTCTGTAGGGGGTGTCTGGTTTAGCATGGGTCAGCATGCTGCAGTTGATATCTGGTGAATTGTATCTCTCCCTCAGACCCAATTACCACAGACAATTTCAGCTATATATCTTCTACCTTTACACTTCTTTCATCTTCACTTTTTTACAGATCTCTCCCTACAAACTTTCTGCAACCAATGCAGATAGTATAGCAATGATCAGCCACTTTTACACTGCATTAGGCACGCTTGGGAAATGCTCTTCATCCATGTTGAGGAAGTGACTAAAGAGTGGCCCCCAGTGTGCCTGATGCAGTGTGAAGGTGGATACTCATTGCTATAACTTCGTTCTTCATTGAGTGAAATGGCTGCTTTGTAATATTTAGCTTATCTTTTTTCAGTTGTCTTTAGTTCTATAAATAATAATTGGATCTTCAATTTATTAATTATTTTTGTTTACACTTTGATTTGAATATTTTTGACAAAATCAATGTTTTGAAAATCACTAAAATAAGGCGGGACAATGTTGAATTTAAGGGTATTAAAAGTAAGCGGAGAGACAAATGATTGTGGAAAAGACAAGCAAGGATGAGGATTAATTACTACACAAAACTAAGCATATTAAGTGGTTGGCCCAAGGGGGGATAAAACACTGTTTTCCCAGTGGTGGTGGCAAGAAAACTGGCATGATCAGAAGACCTGGTGGTCATGGTCGATAAAATAAATAGAAATGCCAATAAAGTTGAGCTGCAGGGCTGAGTTAAAAGATGTTTATCTCCTTAGGGATGCAAGAAAAAAGAGAAATAAGATAAGAAGAAAGAAACCAAAGAGACCCATTGATTAGGCTGAAGGAACAAAGGGAGGAAAAGAAAAGAATGAATAATTAAGAAAGAATTACTTTCCCTTTGCTTTCTCAGAGGCCTACTAAAAACACAGCAAGGCAAAGGATGCTTCACCTTGGTTCTCGCTCCCCCCTTCCCCCGATGGAGGCAGGTGAACCACATATACAGGGTTAAGAGGCAGCATCGGGTCCTGGGCCCTGGACATTGCCAGGACACCTCATCAATCTGATGTTTGTCATGTTAATGGGAGCCGGCATGCCCGCTCTCCTCCTTCCCAATGCAGGTTGGCATGCCGGCCTTAGTGGCGTTTACGGCGGGCCATAGGCCCTTTAAGTCACTGGTAGGGATATCTGACATCTTGGAGCGGGTGGGGACCTTTCTGAAGTAGAGATAGTCCAGGAAATGACCCAGCCGCAGATTGTAGTGTCTTACATGGGTGCGAACCTTGGTCCAGTGCCAGACACCAAACCTGAATCCGCCACTATGAAAGCTGCTCCTCAGTCTTAGAGAATGATCGTACATGAGGCCAGTCCATCCGTCTTTGGGTCTCCTTGGGGTGGAGAGAACTGGGTACATTTCATGACTACTCCAAAGAAGAAGAAGAAGAAATCGAAGAGTAGGGGGTCACTGGCACATCCAGCTCCGAGGGGCAGGCGTTTTTAAGACGCTTTCTAGTTATTTGCTCCACAGATTGCAGCATGTTGTCCAAAAGCCCCATGCTTCATCAGAGGGGAGCATTAGCTAGTTTGAATGGTAGAGAGCCCTCTAGCGAATGCGTCGGACCCTTCCGAGCCGGCCAAAATTAGTGCTCTTCGGAAATTCAATGGCCCACTGGTGAGTGTGATACCACACTCTAACATGAACTTAGTGAAAGGACTGTGAACTCGTGGACTACTCCTTAAGCCACATCATCGAAGAGATCTGGTTGTCCAAGGAGCGGTCAAAGTCGAACGTGTGAGGAGAAAACAGGGAAGTGCCTCGAGACCCACCCCACTTTCTTGTTCATGTTAGACCGTACAGACCTCCTGAGTCGGTGGGTGCCGGTTGTTTCGCTACCGCGTGCAGGCATTCGTGCTACTACTGCCACCGCTTCGAGGATACGAATCGCTCTTGTAGACATGCAAAGTCCGGTTTACCCGAAGTCTGTAAGTTGCTCCAAGGCCGTACACGATCAGTACTTAATGTGTATGGCTAAATGCGTCAATTGCGGAGAGCTGTACCCCGCGCGTATCTCGTGGAGAAGGAAATCCTGGCCTTTCAGGCTGTGGGTCGTGTCTCCTTTCGTTAAAGGAGTACAGCATCAAAGGAGCTTCGGGTACTCCTCCCCCACCCCTGCCTAAGGCTAGACCGGGCGACTCGGAGAGGCGGGACCCTCCAAAAGAGTGACACCCGCCTCCGAAGCAGCCCTGTCCACCTAAAGTTTTGAGGCGGAGCGATGAGAAGACTAGCATAGCGAGCTCAACCTCTCGATAAGCTTCGAAGGCGACAGCGCCTTGTTAGGCCAAACCACCCCCGGAGTTCTGCATCCGGCATCGTACGGCCATTCCCGTGAATGTCTTCTCTTCCAAGAGGGCCACCGCATTTTCTCCAAGCTAGGCGTGGAGGGCATTTTCCTTAAAAGAAATTGTCGTGGACCGCGGTGCAACTGGGAGGAGCTGCGGAGGCTCGTCTCCTCCCGCTCCCCGTTAGCTATTTTTCTTCGGGTGACCACGCTGGCACGTGCCATCTGTCCACGCTCCCGGGCTATAAAGATTTTGTGACCCCACCACCATGCCCTAGGGGCCGAGCATGAGGCTGAGCGACTTGCACCCGGCATGATGTTTCTGTTCTTCTATTTGCTATAAATACCTTTCACACTGTGGCAGTGCAGCTACACCTGGATAGGAGGTATTCTGTTATTTCTGCATACATTCCTCCTTCAGCCGACTTCGATATGAAGGACTTCCGCCGCATAGTGGCACAGTTGCTAAGGCTCTTTCTACTTCTCGGGGATTTGAACGATAGACACCTCCTCTGGGGAGACTACACGATCAATCCCAGGAATCAGGTCCTTGCTGACCTGAGTGAAGAGCTGGAGATAGGTGTCCTAAATGTGGATGAGCTTACGCATCATTGCCCGAGAATAGTTTCATTTTATTGCCTCAAATCTTCTCTCTGGATGCATAGCCTGATTTAGCTGGTAGGTGGTCGATTACCTTCAGGGTAGTGACCACTTTTCCATTCAACTCTCATTTTCTAGGCGCTGGTCCGCATTTCATGAAATGACTGATTTCTCTGTCCCAGTTGAGGAATCCAGGTTGGGAGATGAGTTCTCCGGCAACCTCAAACCCGTCGGCCTATTATTCCTAGAACGTCTTTGTCATTTTGCACACTGTCCGCTTCCATGGTGGTCGGCTGAGTGTGAGAGGGGCCTCAAACAGAAGCGATATGTCTATATGCGCTATAAGCCGCGCCCGAAGGATTTCACTGTCGGGTAATTTCGTTAATCTAGGGATATATTCCGGCATACGTTTACTCACTTAACGGGAAGTCCCCACTTGCAGAGGTGTGGAAGCCAGTTAAAAGATTCTTGGTACATTCTCGTATGATCACACTCCTGTTCTCCAGGAGAACGGTACCGCAATATCGGACCCTGTGTGCGTGGCGGTCTGTCGCGAGCGCTTTCTCCACATTCTCTAACAGAGATGATCGTCGGCCAGCATTCATGCACAGTCTGAATTTGGTTGGGAGGCGGTCGATGACCTTTGGAGCTCCCTTCAACGACAGGTTTTTGTTGAGTGAGTTGGGTTCCGCTCTCGCTCATGTGCGGACACTGCGTCTGGTCCGGGCGAATGGCTACTGCGCTCCATTTTTACAAACCGGGGAGAGATCACTCTATCTCGGCCAATTTCCGCCCAATCTCTCTAACGTCCTGTGTGCAAGTTGATGGAGAAATTAAATTGATAAATGTTAGACTAGCTATTTTCCTAGACTGCAGAGGACACCTGTCTTCTGAACAGTGCACCTTCTGCAAGTTCCACTCCATTTCAGATGCTCTGCTCCAGCTGGAAAAGGCTGCCTGCGAGGCCTTCCGTCTGTGCCACCACTACGCCGCAGTATTTTTCGAGCTGAAGAAGGCCTATGATACCACATGGCGATACGGTATCATGGAGACCCTCCATGCGATGAGGGCAAGGGAACGCCTCCCAGTTGTTTCTCCTCAGTGTCCCACTCGTTTACCCCAGCATCAATGGAAACCTCGGTGTTACCGGAAGATGTTCTCAATGCTCTACGTAGACAACTTTTGATATCTTTTGATGCGGCTCAGATGCTAACTCTGGACCGTCGACTCCAACAGGCATTGAGCCGAAGCGCACAAGTTTTGGTTTTACCTGGCCAAGATTAAGGTGGTGCATTTCTGCCGACATTCACGGCTCTATCCCGACTCGGGAGTTGTTTCCAAACGTGGCTTGCCTATAAGTGGTGGATTCTCGCAGTTTCCTTGGTCTTTTTTTTCGACCAAAGCCTCGCCTAGGAGGCTCAAATTGGCAGGCTTAGGGTCTCTTGAATCCACGGCATGGACATTCTTCGTTCCGCGACGCTCAGCACTTGGAGTGCTGATAGAGCTACTGCCATGCTTTTCTATCTTCCTTTGTTCGTTCGAAGCTTCACTACAGATGAGAGTTTTATGCATCTCCGCAGCCGCGCATGCATTGCGTAAGGTGGACTCGATCCACTACACCGGTCTCCGTTTGGCGACCAGTGCCTTCCGCACGTCCCCCATTGAAAGACTACTTGTCGATGTCGAGGAGATGCCACTCGCTCTGCGCCGTACACATTGCATTATGCGCTTGTATACGCGGTCCCGACATCTCCCTGAGTCGCCAACGGCTGTCGATGCATCCACGGCCGACTTTGACGGTGCCTATGCCGCCGAGAGACGCAAGTCAAACCCTGAACAGGAAATTCCTTTGAGAGCTCGCTTTGTGTAGCTCTCAATTCCCCTGGTTATGCCTTGTACGCCACCCTGGAGGGTACCAACTTTGACTATCTTGTTAGAGAAATCGAAAGGGTGATTGGGCACGGAGGAAGGGATACATCTGGGGGCAGGAAGACGAGTAAGGAGGTTTAACAGCGTGGATTGTTTTTGTTATCAGCTAGCATACGGCAAGTGTGGTCTTCGCGGGCAGAGTTCGCAAGGGTGGCACAGGAGTGAGTAGCGAGGTGGTTGTTGCCGAATCCGTACAGGGCACGAGTAGCCCTAAGATGTCTCTCGCAGACTCGTCTTTGCTGTTTTGCTCTCCGACCCCGTGAGGGGCACGGCGATTTGCTTTTCTGGCGGCCGTGCTGACGAGACTCAGCGCGCCGTCCGTTCCAGCTTAGCCTCTTCTTTCTGACACCCTGTCTTCTTACCCTGCTTCCTCACTCTCCCTACAAACCTCTCCCACAACTTTCTCTGGTCGGCTTCTAATTTTACAAGGTAGACACCGACCATATTCCTCTCATTCAACCATCCAGGATCGGGGCTGAGGGAAGACGGGACAACGCCCCCTCACCCCTGAACTCCGGATTGGGGTGGTGGGTTTTTAACAACCTGCCTCACCCTACCCTCCCTCACCTTCCCCTCCCTCACCTTCCTCACATACCCTTTCTCTCTCCTTTCACGGTCCATCAATTTCCTTTACAGTATATCAATTCTACCCTAAACCCAAAGTGGACCCGCCATGCAGATTGGTTGCCTGGTTTCTGGGCGGGAGCAGTGTTCTTGAATGGCGTCAGCTGGCTTTGCCGGCCCCGTATTCATCCCTCGCAGAGCGGGCTACTGTGTTGCGTGATTAGTGTTTGCGCCCCGTGAATTTAATATGGTAACCATTTTCAATGATTATAACTTCATAAAAAAACCTCTCCACTTTCCCTTTACCACCGTCGGAGCCGCTCTCGGGCAGCTCCACGGCAGAAAAGGAGGTCCACCCACCTGTGCTTTCGCAGAGGACCTCCCCTCACCTCTTTCTCTGGAGTCGCCCTTGGGCGACTCCCTCTTACCAGCGGCAGTCTCCCCTTTACTTACACAGGGAACTGCCAAGAAAGCACGCGGCGGCCCATAATTGACCTCTCCCACTGACAGGGGCAATCTCCTTAGGCGGGCAAGGGATGACAGGGTCCGTCGGCCCGTGCCCTCTTAAAGTTCTGTTGGCGTGCATATAAAGTTTACAGGGGGTCACTACGTGCCCCCCCTCCTCTTCCCCAATGGATTCCGGCTCGCCGGCCCAAAACGAGACAAAAGGTACATCGAATGGGATCCGTGATGTCTGGGGAAGGGGGAGTCGATGGCCAAATGGAGGTCCCCCCTGAGGTGACCCAGCCCCAGACGGTAGGATCTTTCATGGGGTCGAACCCCGGCTCGGTGCCAAACACAAAACCCAAGTCATCCCCTGTGCAAGCTTCTCAGACGGCTCGGGCCCCCGAGGATTCACAAGGAGAGGAGGGACCTCCTCCCCCGGCTGGTGCCCCTTCGAAAGCCAAGACCTCTATTTCAGAGAAGGATCTTGCTGATCCGGCCTAAGGGCTCATTCCCCACCCTCCTCTCCTAAAAATAAAAGAAACAGGAAGGCGAGAAAGACTAAGGGCTTCCCTCTCTCCCCGGGAGCAACGGGGACGGACGGGTCGCTGCCGTTTCGGTAAGTGACCACACCAAGATCGTCACGTCCAGCCCCGGTGCTCCCCCGGTTTGGAGTCTCAGAGAAAAAAACAAAATTGTAAGTCCACAAGCGGAGCCTCGATTACGTCGCGGGTCCCTCATTCAGAGATTACTTGGCGTTTTCGAGCCCGCTGGCTTCAAACGCTTTCTGGTTATTCGCTCCACTGATGACAGCATGTTGGCCAAGGACAACATGATCCATCAAAGAAGAGCACTCGCTAGTGTGATCGGTAGAGAGCCGAAGGTGACCCGTTTTTCGAACGGTAGCTTTCTGGCGAATGCGGCGGACCCTCCAAGGCGGCCAGATTTGCGGACTATACGACTTTTTGGAGGAGGCTGGTCTCCTCCATTTTATTTGACTCTGTTGTAGGTCTCATGTCCCTGCGCCGGGGGGGAGGGGGCCTACCCTCCGACCCCGGAGCGCGTTTCTTGGTTTTTATTTTAAGCTTCTGTCTCGCCTTTGTTCCTTTTTTTATCTTTGTTAGTCATTTTTTTTTTAATATAGCCTCCTAGTATTGGTCTTTTCGCTAATTACGGCGTCTTTTGCCTTAGATGGGCTTTTTAAATTAAAAAAAAATTGCTTTCCGAATAATATTTGAGAACCAAGGGAACACACCGTCGTTTTAATGCAACCTTCATGTAAGAAGTAAAAACCAACGAGTACATCTCCAGAGATCTGTAAAGAAAGTGTTGAAGATGGGGGGAGTGAAAATTTGTAGAAGACGTATAGCGGCTTATACACGTATGGCCGTTTGGGCCCGGTGGGCTCTCGCTATCCTCCGGATTTCAAGCTACAGCATTTGAATAGGTCACCCCATCGGCGAGGGAGGGCGTGGACTTCAATGCAGGAGGAAAGGATTCGGGAAAGACAACGAAGGGGCTGGTTGAGGTCATTTTTAGGAGTGCTGGAGGGGGGCGAGCTCCGTGTTTGTTTTACTAGTCAAGGCAAGAACCCCCTCCCTCCTTCGCCCCCCCATCCCCCAGGGTATAAGAAACTTGTCCACCCAGACGTAACTTCCTGACCCTTTTTATTCTTCTTTTCAGGGACCTGGAGAATGGCAGTTCGGAATGGCTGAGTGCGGGGCGCATGTTGGATGCCTTGCACCCGTGGAGTGCCGCTGAATGGTTCCTCGCTGATCCAATGGTTTCATACTCCGTCATCCCGCACGAATGTGAAGTGTGGCTGTATTCGATAGGGGCCGCGATCCTCGTCGGCTTTGCTGGGGTTCTTCCGATCCTCTTTATCCCCGCGGATTATGAAGACAAACGAAAGCGAGATGGTAGGTGGAGATGTGTGTGTGTAGTCGTTTAGTCCTTTGCCTTGATCAGTGGTTTTCAACCGGGGTGCCGCCGCGGGACCGACCGAGAAATAATTTTTAAAATACCTACATTTAAAAAAAATATTATTTCAAAAATTTCTAAAAAAAATCTAACGACACTTGAAAGTATTTTGAAACTAGCTTCACTGCATTGTGCAACATAAAAACAACGAAAAGAGAAAGATTGGAGACCATGAATGAAAAAAATGAGAGTTGCCTTGTCAACTATATGTACGTCCCAATATTATGAAATTGTTATAATCAAGCTCAAATTTCACATTAAACGCTTAAAGGTAAGGTTTATTTATTTCGAATAAATTAGGTTAAATGTCAGTCATGGTTAATTTTGAAGTGCTTTGCACGTAATTAAGTATTTATACGTAAATTATTTTATATTTGGTTGTTGCTGCTGCTTCTAGATAGCAATTAGGGTGCCACTATCATTAAAGGTTAAAAACCACTGTCCTAGACATACACATTGTCGTTGTCTGTGTGGATATGTATATTTTTGTCGTTTGGATTTTGCACATCCCGATTCTCAAAATGCCGTATACATATTATTTCATTTTTATTTTTTTTTTTTCTACTATTGGTTGGAATTTTTTTTCCATCTTTAGAATGTATTTAGCAAAGATGACGCTGAAATGTTGAGAAGCTTTTGTGTTTTCTGCGACACTAAACTGGACTAACATAAAAGGGATCTATTGAAATTGATTTTCTTAGGTACATTGGACGGATTCCTTCAGTGTTCTCTACCAGATCGAGGACGGAACACCTGAGCAGTGTCAGTTGTCTAATTTTGCCATACCAATTTGTCTTGGAATTTTTCCAATATATATATATATATATATATATATATATATATATATATATATATATATATATATATATATATATATATAGTAGCGGCCATAATATAAGGGGCAGTAAGAACAAGTGTATCCAAATATTTTTTATAGAAGTTTAACAAAACGTTAAGACTATTTATTATACACCAACAGTAAACCCTCGTTATGACGAACCTCAATATAACGAATTTCGGATATAACGAACCAAATTTCCTAGCTGAACTCCATCAGGTTTACCGAACCGAAGTTCGTTAAATCCGATGTAGTCCACTTAACTTTAATAGTAATATTAGTAATTACATGCGTAATACATATCCATGCAATACAGTCTTTATATATATATATATATATATATATATATATATATATATATATATATATAATATATATATATATATATACATACGTATACAGATTAACGACCGAACCATCGTTATTTCCATCGCTTTTAACGACCATCGGGTTTAACGAACGACCCTCCGCCCCATATAGTTCGTTATATCGAGGGTTTACTGTATTTAGATATATTTTTCACAAAAGATAGATAATTAGATATATCTAAATACACTTGTTCTTACTGCCCCTTCTATTATTGCCGATATATATATATATATATATATATATATATATATATATATATATATATATATATATATATATACATACATACAATAATATGAAACTGGCTGAGTCAGATCGTTCATCCGAATTAATGTAAGGTTTTTCGGAGAGCGACAAAAACCCCGTAAATTATAACTAAATCACCCAGTAACCAATAAACCTACTCTAATCTTTGCTCAGAACCGAGCGTCTATAATTAAATTGTATCAAAAGTGAAAGAAACGATTGTTTTGCCGAAAAACGTATCTGATAACGCCGTCAAATTCCTTCCCTCACCGATTCTTTACCCCCTCTCTTTTACCCTACCCCCACCGGCTATTCTCTGTTGCTGCGCTTAGCCGAAACGTGTCTTCCACTGTCGCTTTCGTTTATTCTCGACTCAAAATGTCCTGATTTGGGATGATCTTCCCCCCCTTCACACACACACACACACACACACACACCATCCCAACCTTTTTTGTCGTTGCTCGATAAATCACCCGATCAAGAACTTCCCTTGGTCCTTATCAGACGTTATTTTTATCGAATCTCATTTTTTGTTATCAGTTTCGCAGATTTTAAAGCTACTATTTGTTCCACGTGACAAGTGTGGTGCTCGTTTGTCATACCCACGTTCTCCTTGCGTCGCGTGGGAATTCGCGTTCCCCTTAGTTTTGAGCTGTGGTAAGGTCTTTACTTGTGGGACTGGGTCTGAAATGGGATCTTCTGGACCTATGCTTTGCCACGTTGTTCTTAAATGAGACCAGAGTTTAAAGATCTCACGCTGACATTAATTGCCCGTGTTGTAAAGAGAGTGGGGTAATCTAATATAGACCTACTCTTGTTCAGCAAGAATGATTAGGCTAGATGAGAGCAAAAATACCTAAAGGGCAAAAATAGCGGAGGTATTTGATAAATTCAATGAGGAAAGGGGCTGTAGAAGGAACTTACTTCATCAGCATTTAAACCCTGGCTGGCTCCGGCCCAGACATTTGAGGTCTCTAGGAATACATTCTTAGAAAGAGGATCCAGTCCAAAATACAACTTTGAAACCTCCTGGATGCGGTTGAGAGAATTTGGCAATTGACAACTTCACTTACAGTTCGTTGATGTTCCAAAATAACACGGATGGAGTAGTGATGGCGGGGGTGGGGGGGTCACGCGCATCATCGCCACAATAAGTTTTCTCCCCCCTCCCATCTATCAAGAACAAAACTATGAATCCTTTTCTCCTCTTCCCAGGCGCATTCAGGATCCTTCACTAGATAGAGTAGCCGCAAGTATGCATAGTCACAAACCCAACCCATTCTCTTGTCCTTCTGTCTGTGCCTTTTCTCCTAAACTCTGACACAATCAATCCATCTTTTACGCGCTCTAACAACTACTCCTACAGCATGATTGTGACCCTTAGCGACTCACAAAGCGCCCTGATTGCTCTCGGTTCGAAGTATCCGTGACGACACTGTTGATGCGAGCGGGTGGATTTTGAGATTATCTTCTGCTGAGGTCCTGGACATGTGAGGAATGAGGGCGCCAAAGAGTCCGCGAGGACTGGACGACCCGACAAGCGTTTCGCTTTTGCCCACACTGACTACATGAAAAGACTCAGGTCAGCTCTCTGGGCTGCCTGGCAAAGAGATGGCAGACGGCCATTGGGAACGTGAAGTTGCGTGCTATCACGCCGCGATGGATTCAGGTCGCTTTCTGCCGTCTCAATTTTATATATATATATATATATATATATATATATATATATATATATATATATATATTTATATATATATATTTATATATATATATTTATATATATATATTTATATATATATATTTATATATATATATTTATATATATATATATATATATATTTATATATATATATATATATATATATATATATATATATATATATATATATATATATATATATATATATATATATATATATATATATATATATATATATATATATAAAGCCACCCTGAGATAACAGTAGCAAAAGACAAACATTATTTAATAATGCCAGAGCTGGGTATTCACAATAAAGTCCTTAGCCGAAAATTACACATATTGCTAAGGAGATGATACTTCTGTCAAATAAAATTTCAAATTGCCTTTGTCAACAAAATATATATAAAATCTTTCTTTACAATAAAGGATCCGGTTCCAAAGAGTCTTCGGAGTTCGATTATATACTTATTTAAATGTCCTGGGTGTTCCCAAGGCAAATATATCTGAAGCTCCGTGAAAACTCTGAAGGCAAGATTCTCTTGCCATATAGGTATAAGTAATAGAACCGGCAAGATACTTGAAACCAAAGAAAATTCAGCGATAAGAGATCACGTAATAAAGTGTAAAAGTGATATCTCCTTAGAGGACTTTGAAATTCTAAATTCGCACAAATGTCCCATTGCCCTTCGAATCCTAGAAACACTTTTTAAAACAGCTCTCCCCGAACTTAAATAGTGATCTCTCGTCGGTTCCCCTTCTTGTTACCTGAATTCTTTTGGCACGTAACCCGTTCGTTGGCAAGGTTTGTGATTTTGTGCATTTTAAGTTTTTGCCAATTTTGCTTCAATTATTCGTTTAAAATTCATTTTAAAACAGTTTTATATAATCATTAGCTTCATAAATCAAAGCGCCCCTACCTAATAGATTTTAGCAATTATACACTCGCTAACTAATTTAAATATTTTAAAATCCTTCCTTAGTCTGTTTATTGTAAATTTGAGCCCCATTTCTAAATATTACCTTTAACTTTTCAATTCAAAGCTAATACTAGCTAGTAAAGTTCTAGATGTACATTTAGCAGTGTGCTCTCTTAACAGTGCAAAATATTTTCTTCGTTTATTTGTATTTTAGGCCTAAGAAGATGACCGTTTTGTGGTCGAAACATCGCCGGTAAATAAAAAGGATGATGCCAGCTATTTTCCTCGCCTTGGGATTTCTGTTAAGCATTAAATTTAGGCTCTCTAGAAGCAATCCTCATCGATATATATATATATATATATATATATATATATATATATATATATATATATATATATATATATATATATATATATAGTGATCCATTTACACAAAAGTTGCATACACTCATGTACACGGTGTTCCTTCTTTGGTCACGTTTATCTTCCTCTGGGTCACACCAAACTCCGTTCCTACAAAACTCATTTAACCATTTCCTTCCATTTGTTTATTAACGCCATTCTGCTACACATAAATTATGTCAAAACATTTTTAGCGTTTTCTTGCTATAAATTCCTTTTCTCACCACCTATCTATAAAATTCCTTTGATAGACAATCTATGCTCTCTCTAACAAATATTGACTTCAAATAAAGCTCCTCCCCAGAAACCCCATTGGTTACGCCCACCTTCTCTGCACATATAAAACAATCAGACATTAAACACATATACACATTACTCTCATCATTCACATCATCCACACAGTGGATCAAATCACTTCGTCTTCGTCGTTGTGATCCATCCACCTAGGTGGTTAGGATTCACAAACTCCAGCCATTCATCTTATTAAATCTCAAATTAAAAAAGTTATTTTTCATAAAGTTGTTTGTAAAATCCAAATACTAACTTACTTTCGCGGACACCCTCAAAACGAACTCGAGTCATGTAGCAGAGAAGGAATATTTGTTCCAACTTGGAATTGGTGACCCCGCCACAATCAAGTATCAACCTCTTCTCTCACTACAAGCATCAAATACTTTTCTCGCTACAAGTGGTTACACCCGGAGTGTATCTCATCATCTTACGAAGCCATCACATAATTTTCTGGAGTCATCCTTGAATTCTCTCAACACCGAAGTACAACCATGAACCCCATCCAACCTTTCATCTAGGAGCCGACATTTATCTCACCGGAGCACAAACTCGACTCAACGTGACGCCCAACATCTGCGCCGTGCAACTCTCACACTCTTAATCACATCACTTCAGTAAGTGACAATTCAACAAATTTCAACTTATGGTCGCACCCTCCCCCCCACCACCATTAAAAAAAATCCTTCCACTTCTCTTAGTTGAAAGGAAAAAAAAAGTACAGATACATATGTTGAAATGTCATTTCTCAACCACTACGGCTCGTATTAGAATCTAAATTTATTAGTTTTATTTATCATTTGGACAAGAAAGAATTAAATGTCTTGTATTAGTTTCTTCACCTCACTTTTATTATTTATGGCCTGATTTATGGCCTGAGGCTGCAGTCCCCAGATGAGCGCTATTAAAAAAAAAATCTTCATTAAGACGCGTTTAGTGGTCTCATAGTTGGAATTGAATTAATCCATCGCCTTTATCACCACACTTGAATTGGCGCCGATTAGCTGATGGTTTGAAAACCGCGTACACGATGAAGGAGGGGGGGTATTTTTTTGTACTCCTGAGACGGCCATATATCGCCTTCACTGCGTTTGTTGTACCTTTGTACCCCATTTCCTTACTCTCTCACGCCATATTCTGGCATTTTCGGTCGTCTAATTTATCTAGTGCCTTGTACCACCCAACCATACATTTATTTGCTTTGCCATTGTCTTTATACCTTCTTTGACTTAATCTTTTCATTCTTTAAAAGGACTCCACCATTTCGGGTTGATTCACTATTGTTTTTAATTTTTACCTACTTGTGGACTATGACTTTTTGGAGAAGGCTGGTCTCCTTCACTCTATTTGACTGTTTGTTGTGGGTCGCAAGTTCCTGCGCCGGGGAAAGGCCGGCCTACCCCCGACGCCGGAGTGCGCTTCCTTCTTGTTGCCTATTTGCCTTATTTTTTTTGTTATTTTTTAGCCTTTGTAATTTTTTATCGTTGTTATTTGATTTTTATTTGTTTTTTAATATAGGCTGGGTCGAGTACGGCGACTTATGCCCAAGTAGGCGGTCGCCAGATTGGCTCCTTTATCCCCCCCATTCCGCACCAAAAGAGTCAGGCAAGGAGTGGGCGACCAGAACAGCGTTTTGCTCTTCTTCACAACGATTACATGGCAGGTATCAGGTAGCGCCTCCAGGCTATCTGGCAAAGGTGGGACACAGCCGAAGGGAACTTAAAGTTGTGTGCCAATGCGCTGCGACTGTTCCCATGGACCTCCCCCCATTGCCGTGACGGCTTCAGGTCGCTTTCTGTCTTCGAATTGGGTACACTTGCGGGACCCAGCGCCATTTTGATTAAGCGCTCCCCTGCGCCCTACTCCGTTGTCCCCCGGACTGTTCGGCTCATTCCTGTTGAATGTCGCAGTCTGGGTGATCGCGCACGTTACCTTAGCGTGGTCGCTACCGCTAGTCCGTTGTACTCGGGACTGGTTCTTGTACACAGACTTGTGGATCATTTGATTTCTTGGAGGAGGCTGCCCTCCTCCAAGACTCTTTGGTGTTGGTCGCATGCTTCCGCTCCCGGGGGGTACAACACCGAAACGTGCTTCCTTCTTCTTACTTTATTTGTTTTCCCGTTTTGTTTTTTTTTTGCTCCTTTTTATGTAACTTAGCATTAGGCTATAAGGTAATCAAGTGGCTTATCCCCTTGTAGGCAGTCACCAGATGGACGCTTAACAAAATCTTAACATTATCTTCGAACTACCTTATTTTGTCGCAGCCATCCCCAAATCGACCCAAATTTGGGCTTTCATCAATCATACCCATCATTACCCAAACCTCTTTCAAGTAGGGAGAACACCCGCTCCCTACTCCACTTTGGCACTAGGGGAATTGAACTTAATATTGGCGGATGCATCTTGTGCCCCGGCCTCTTTCGGTGTTGCTGGAAGTAAAAGTGCGCTTTTCCTATCCCCACTTTACTCCGAAGTATCATTCTTTTCGCTCTTTTCATATCTTTATTATGATTGCTACTAGTTTTATTTCTTTTTTTTTCGTATACCCTATCAACATTATACGTAGAACCCGAATTTCTGGGGAAAAAAATTATTTTCAAACTAAACTAGTGGGTTATTTTGAGGGGAGGGGCACTGTCCCTACGCCAAATTGGTAGGGATCTTGAAATATCCTCGCCTACTCTTAAGTCCAATTGTAATCCTATTTAAAAGAATGGAGAATTTTAATTGTTAATAAATTATATTCTAAATATGTAGCTAATTCTAGGGGCGATTTACTTGTGTAATTAAAATGATTTGATTCGCCATCCCCGCCACACGCGCAGTGAGTGGGTAAAAGCGAAGCTCTGGTAGTGGCAACTGTGTGAATGTCGGCCTTACGCTATTGTAGTCTTCTGAGATTTGCCTCCTTTGCCACTGTTATATCAAGTGAGTGGTTCTCCCCTTTTGTCCCCCGCCTGATTTTCGTCCATATCCTGTCATGAGGATGTTACTATAACTATGCTGCGCCATCCCTCCGCTCGTGGACAAGACTGAGAACGAGACCCCGCCCCCCCGACCAGATAATGAAATTCAGATAAAGATCAGAATGAAAATTGTTGTTGAGCCCGATGTTGCCAAGGACTGTTCCTCGTTAGCTGGGTTTCCGGGTATTGTTTTTGTTTTACTCCAACCACCGACCGTGGGAGACTTCGTGACGTGTGTGTTGGAACTACCGATCCCCGCCTGGGTAGGTGCAGCCCATCGGCCAATAGGCGATCACTCGGTGGCGACACTGAAGTTTTGTGTCCGCTCTCGCTGGGATTCACCCTTGCACATCGACGTTGGAAATCCAACACCGTATCTATGTAATGGGTTAGCGAGAGCTCTAGACTACTGTTAGTTAATACTAATAATGTTTATTATTTTATACGGCAATAACCACGAAGGACAACTTGTCTACACTCTTGATAACTTATATTTTTTAGTGATAATGGGTACTATCCCATAGTGTTAACTATTTCTAACATGCACTTAAGGCAGAGCTACTGTTAGAAATACCTTTGAACTTTTTCTATCTCTATCTATGTCGCGCGCTCCCTATGCAATCTACTTGGCCGATGCACTAATGCTTGCCTTTACTCACTGTAAAGAACTTCTTTTCCAACCCGAGCCATCTTTCGGGGTCGCAGAAGGAGCCTCTCTTTTCGAGGTTTACCGAAACTCGCTGACTCTCTCGCCTCTCAAGGGTTTGTTTGGTATCCTGCTGGGTCTTGGCGGGGTTTCCCTTTGGGTCGGTGACTGAAATGCATATTCCAGAGGACCCGAGCGTGTTTTTTTGTGCCATCAAATTGTTCGTTGAATTGGACATGACCTCTAAAAGAGTGGTTCTTGAAAGTGGCAAGTTGTGGGACAGTGGAGATTCCCTGTGAAAAGGGAATTCTTGCACTCAAATTTGGTCAAAGAATGGTTGAGTAAAGAGCACCGAGCACCGATTTTGAGCAAAGGGCGTCAACTTAATTGGCGCCGAACAGCGTTTGCAAATGAGACAAAGTTGTCTATCGTTGAACCAGATTAGCTCAAAGATGATTAGCTCCAAGCCAGATTCTTGAGTGGGGAAACAAAACTAAAGTTCTAGAATACTGTTGTTCTCTTGTTGATTAGCGCCGGCTTACGTATGGTTCTATCAGAGTAACACTATGGTCAATTAACACCGAAGACGCCCGTCTGGCAATAAAGTAACCAAGTTGATTATTGTCCAAAGTTTTAGTATCACTTTAGCTCGTTTCTGGCGTATTGTTCATACCTGTTCTGTGTTAAGACTGCCGTGAGATGCCATAATAATGAATGACCCTTGTTCCTCGCACTTGATCGGTGTATTTTTAGACCTGTCAAATATCTTTCTTCTTTTTTTTTTGTGATATCAGTCTTTAAGTGGGGCAGGAAGAATAGAATACCTATAAAATTTTCTACGGTACATGTGGAAAAGACAGAGTAAATCCTGATAGGGTTCCGTTGGCGTGGAAGCCCCGAACCCGGTTTTGTTTCCGCGAGCGCAATACGCAACGATAGGAGTCGGCGGAGCTATCGTGGATCCCGTCTAGTCATGCCGTTTAATTCGCGTCAAAGAGGAAAGCCGTATGTGTGGAATGTGAGGGGTATATATATGAGATGAGGGAAAGACTGCAGAGGTAATGGGTTTAAAATGGAGATTGCAAATGCGTGCACTATGTGAGACAAACATGAAGGGAAATAAAAAGTTTGTGTGGGGTGGGGGTGGGGGGGTAGCCTCGCTTTTGAGTGGTGAATGGCATGATCCAATAGTTGGGTGTGTATCTGTAGGCTTGAAAATTATGTTTAAGTTGATAGTTGCGAGTCTGGAATGACTTGGGACCAGTGGTTGTTATCGTTTGATAGTTTCATAGATGTGAATGGACAAAGGTGTGGCAGAATGATAACTGGGGCTTTTGATATATCTAGAGAAAATAATGGAGAGAGGTGTAGGGGTCTGTGCTGAAAGAATAGAGTGTAACGAACATGTTCTTTTGCCGCAAGGATGTACATAAAAACAAATGGGTTGAGCAAAGGGGATAGTGGGAATATGTGAAGATGCTTGATCTGTATGTAGTAAGAAAGAATATGTGCAGGATGCCCCCGCACCAGGGACAGGCTAGGAGACGTTGCATCTGCTTCCACATTCACTGTTCTTTCAGAACACGCTTCCCACCATTTCATTGAAAAATAAGTGGAAAACCAACAAGGTTATCGCCGCCTCAAAGTTCTGAAAGAAAGTGGGATAGATATCTAGCCCGAGTAGACAACTTAGGGGAGGGTGGGGTTATCGACCGCGAGGGCACGGGACTCCTGGACCTTTCTCTGTCACGCAGCAAAGGCAGCTCCCCTTGCTGGAGAACCCAGCCACTAACCTAAATGACATAATGAAGGGAAAGGTTTGTCTGGTGCCGTTCTTCATTGTCTCTGTCAAGAAAATAGTAATCTGTTAGCCACCCGTATTGTCTTTTTAAACGGTCTCATTTAAAGGCGACACCGCCCTTCGTAGTGCCCCTTATATCTTCCACTATTTTCAATCCTGTTTACATTCACAACTTTCTTTTCAGATCTCTCTTTACCAGGGTTGGAAAAAATCTGATTTTTTTAATAAAAATAAAAAAAAAGATTTTTTTTTATTAAAATCATTAACATTAATTATTATTATATTTATAATAATTCTTAGCAATATTTTCTTTAATTTCTAGGACTTAATTTAGATTTATAAGTTCTGATTTCAGGAGCTGACAGTTTCTCATTTAACTCGTTTATGACAGTGCCACCAACAGTTATAGGAATTAATAATTTGGTTTTAATCAAGGATTATTTGGGAGATACCAGTGTTAGTAACTGGTAACTTACATAACTTAATCAGAATAGAAGTATCACACTCTTAATCACTCTTTTACTTAGTCATGTATCATGGTTGGCAATGATTAAATCAAACTGATTTAATCAGATTATTTAATAATTGATTTTTTCTGTAAACAATCATGATTTTATTTTTTAATCTATTTTTCTTTTTTATCTTTTTTTTATTTAGAAGTAAACAAACTAAAAGTAATATGGTTTGAAGGTTTAGAAAAACTTATGGATGGCATTGGCACTAATTCATTCATTTTGATTTTTTACACAACTTTGAGCCCGAACTGTAATTTCTGTAAGTAGAGATATTGCATGAAATAAACATCATGTATCCAATGGCTCATATTGCTTTAAGGTATAATAGATGTAGAAAAAATTACAACAAAAAGATAAAAATATTTAAAAAAAATCATATAAATAGAAATTAGAAAACAAAAAAGTAATTTTTTTATCTATTTACTTTTTTCAAATCCCCCAAATCGCCAACCTTGCCATATACGCATAATTTCTGTATATTTGAATTAAAAAAAGAAGATTTTAATCGATGATTTTTTTTGTCTGATTATAATCGATTCAAATCGCTTGATTAAAATCATTTGATTTTAATTATGCCAACCCTGCTCTTTACTGACCTTTGACCAGCAGGATGTGCCCTGTTTTGGTTGCTACTCGTGGTACCTCGTCTTCGAATTTGGCACAATGACGGGACCTACCGTCATTTGATGGAGCGCTCGCCTGTGCCTTATTGTGACGACTGCGTTGTCCCCCAGAATGTTCGGCACATTCTTGTTGAATGTCCCAGTCTGGGTGATCTTGGCGCACGTTACCTATCCGCGCAATCAGGGTCGTTGCCGCTAGTCCCTTGTACTCGGGACGAGTCAGTGTACACCGACTTATGGACTATCTGACTTTTTGGAGGAGGCTGGCCTCCATTTTATTTTACTCTCTTTGTTGTAGCTCGTACTCGTATGTTCCTGCACCGGGGGGGGGCATTCCTCTCCCCCTCGATCCCAGAACGTATTTCCTCTTTGTTTGCTTGCTGTTTGGTTTAGTTTCTAAAAGTTAGTTATGGCGATTTATGTCCTTGGCGGCAGTTGCCAGATGGGCGACATAAAAAAACGTACTGATAAAGTAGCAGAATAAGTTATTCTTTGTTTTTTTACTGCTCTTTTGTTCCTTCCAAGCTAGACTGCGGATACGAATTCTACGCATCCGCAGCCGAGCGTGAATTGCGTAAAGTGGACTCATTCCACAACAACGCTCTCTGTTTGGCGACTGGGACTTCCGCAAATCCCATTTGGAAGGCCTCCTTGTCGATGCTGTCGAAAGTGCTGCAGGCTTTACGACGCACACATTGCATCATGCGCTTATACGTGAGATCCCAGCGTCTTTCTTATTCACCAACCGCTCCTTCATCTGTGGCCGACATCGACGGTGCATATGCCGCCGTGAAACTCCAATCATATTCTAAGTCCTTTGGGTTTAGAGCAAGGCAGCTCATTCGAGAGCTAGATGTAGCTCTCGGGCCGGTTGCGCATCCGATTCTTCCCAGCACGGCACCCTGGAAGGTACCACCTTTGTCTATTTGTCGCCACGCCTCTGCTCCCAAAGCTTCTACAGCATCGGGATTATTGGGTTCGCATTTCGTGAAGCGCCCACCATGTGACGGTCGAGCTATATCGGTGTACACGGATGGCTCAAAATCTAAAGGGAGGTTCCGCCATCGCCCCATATTTGAAGCCGGCTGGGCTCTTCCGAGCACTACGTCTGTCTTCAGGACCGAGCTTGCAATATATTGCTCGGTATGGGATGATAGCCTTGGAAGCATCGGAATCTCCGTACCCCCTTTGTTCGCAGTGTCCATGACATCACGTATACTGTGACCCGTCAAGATATCGACATTGTCTTTTGTCCGTTTCGTGAATATCTTGTGTTTGCGGGAAATGAGCGTGCTGGTGAGGGCGCCAAACAGTCTGGGCGCATTAATCATAGTTTCGCTCTTTTTCACTCTGACTACAGATCATGAATCAGGTCAGCCCTCTGGGTTGCCTGGCAAATAAGACGGTCGATGGTAATCTAAAGTTACATCCCATTGCATAATGACTTTTTCGTAGACCCCACCCGTAAGGGGCGCGGCGATTTGCCACCCTGGCCGCCGTGCTGACGGGATCCAGCGCTCCGTCTGGTCCCAGCTTAGCCTCTCTTCCTTCCTTCAGATAGCCTGTATATCTTCCCTACTCCGTCGCTTTTCATACAACTTTCCCCCGTAAGAGGCGCGGCGATTTGCCATCCTGGCCGCCGTGCTGACGGGACTCAGCACCCCATCCGACCCCAGCACCCCGTCCGACCCTAGCACCCCGTCCGACCCTAGCTTGGCCTCTTCTCCTTCCTTCAAAAAACTTATTTCCTTGCTTTTCATGCAACCTCTCCCACAACTTTCTCTGGTCAGCCTCTAATTTCACAGGGTAGATGCTGACCTTCTTCTCAAACCAACCGTCCCGGATCGGGGCTGAGGGGGACAGGGGACAATGTTCCCTAACCCCTGGGCTCCGGTTCGGGATGGGTTTTTTTTAACAACCTGCTTCATCCCCACCCATACCTTCCTCACATCCCTTTTCCTTCTCAATTCACTGTCCATCCTTGATTTTAAGCCGTGTCTAAGGTGGAGCCGCCATGCTGATGGACTGCCAGGTCACCAGGCGGGAGGGGTGGTCCCAAATGGCGGCGCCTGGCTCTGCCGGGCCTGTAAGCACCTCTTGCAGTGCGGGCTACTGCGAGAGGTGATGCGCGATTGCATCCCGTGTACCCCGTAAGGGGTGCGGCGATTTGCCATCCTGGCCGCCGTGCTGACGGGATCCAGCGCTCCGTCCGGCCCCAGCTTAGCCTCTCTTCCTTCCTTCAGATAGCCTGTATTTCTCTCCTACCTCGTCGCTTTTCATACAACCTCTCCCACAACTTTCTCTGGTCAGCCTCTAATTTCACAGGGTAGATGCTGACCTTCCTCTCAGCCAACCGTCCCGCATCGGGGCTGAGGGGGGAGGGGACAATGTTCCCTAACCCCTGAGCTCCGGTCTGGGTTGGCTGGTTTTTAACAACCTGCTTCATCCCCACCCATACCTTCCTCACATTCTATCAATTTTACGCCGTGTCCAAGGTGGAGCCGCCATGCCGATGGACTACCAGGCCACCAGGCGGGAGGGGTTGCCCGAAATGGCGGCGCCCAGCTCTGCCAGGCCTGTAAGCACCTCTTGCAGTGCGGGCAACTGCAAGAGGTGATGAGCTATTGCGTCCCGTAGCACAAATAGGGTCACCATGCCCAATGATCAAAATAAAAAACAAACAACCCCCAACTTCCCCAAGAACATCCACGGAGCCGCCCTCGGGCAGCTCCACCGAGAAAATGGAGGTTCCTCCCCCCCTTGTGCTTGCGCAGGAGACCCTCCATACTTCTTTAACCGGAGAGGAGGCTTACTCCTCTCCTACGCCTACGGGTGTAGGGGACTCCCCTCACCCCCTTCTCTGGAGGTGCTTTCGGGCACCTCCCTATTTCAAGCAGCAGTCCCTCCTTTGCTTTCTAAGGGGACTGCCAAGAAACCAGCAGGCAGCCCATTGCCGACCACCCCTCGTGCAAGCGGCTCGGTAGGGCAAACCCCCTTAGGGGAAAGAGGGAAGCCAGGCCCCTTCGGTCGCTTTCCTCAAGAGACCTGCTGGCAAGAATATTAAACCTTGCCGGGGTCAAGGCCTGTGCCTCCCCACAAAAGACTCATGACGCTGCCAAGGGGACCTGCAATGTCCTGGGAGGGGATGGCCAACTGGAGGCCCCTCCTGTGATAGACATGGTCCTTGAGGAAAACCAGCCTCAGACGGTAGGGCCTTCCATGGGGGGGGAATCCGGGCTCGGCGCCAAGCACCGAACCCAAATTCGCCCCTATGCAAGGTCCTCCTCAAACGGCTGGGGATTCTGAGGCAGTACAAGGAGAGGAGGGATCTCCTCCGGATGATGCCCCTTCGACCACCAGGACCTTCTCCATTTCGGAGAAGGACCTGGCTGAGGCCGGTACATCTGGCCTGGGGGCTTCTACCGGCGGAGGTGAGAAGCGGGTTCATTCTCCTCTCCTAAAAAGAGAAATAAGACAAGAAAGACTAAAAAGACTCGGGGATCCTCTCCATCCGCGGGGGCTGCGGGGACGGATGGGTCTGCTGCCACTCTGGCAAGTGACCAAGCCAAGATTGGCACATCCGGCCCCTCTGCCCCCCTGGGTACGGAGCTCCTGACCATGACAAAGACGAAAAGTGCACAGGGCGGAGCCTCGATGACATCGGGGCCCCTGATTCAGAGGTTACCTGGCGTTTTCGAGCCCGCTGGCTTCAAACGCTTCCTCGTTATTCGCTCCACTGATGCCAGCATGTTGTCCAAGGGCAACATGATCCATCAGAGGAGAGGATTAGCTAATGCAATTGGTAGAGAGCCGAAGGTGACCCGTTTCTCGGACGGGAGCCTTCTGGCGAATGCGGCGAATCCCGCCGAGGCGGCCAAGATAAGTGCTCTTCGGACACTTCATGGCACCCCGGTGAGTGTGACGCCGCACTCTACCATGAACTTTGTGAAAGGAGTAGTTTATGCGAGGAACTCGTTGACTACTCCATTGAGGACATCACCCTAGAGCTGGCCGACCATGGGGCGGTCAAGGTCGAACGTGTGATGAGAAAACAGGGAGGGGCCTCGAGACCCACCCCTACACTCTTCGTCACGTTCGACTGTGACAAGCTCCCTGAGTCAGTGCGTGTTGGTTGATACCGCTACCGCGTGAAGGCATTCGTGCCACTGCCGCGGCGGTGCTATTACTGTCACCGCTTCGGCCATACGAATCGCTCATGTAGACGTGCAAAGTCGGGGTCACCCGAAGTCTGTGTAGATTGCTCCAAGGTCGCACACGATAAGTCCAAATCGTGTGTGGTGAGTGTGTCAATTGGGGAGAGCCGCACCCTGCTTCTTCGAAGCAATGTGGTGCATATCTCCTTGAGAAAGAAATCCTGGCCGTTCAGGCCCAGGATCGACTCTCATTCCGCGAGGCTAAAGACTTGATCCTGGCGCGCCCGGCTCTGCCTGGGACGTCATATGCCTCAATAGTTAGAAAGGCACCCTCTGCTCCTGGCCCATCCAAGCCGACGAGCACGGTTGTTTCCGCGCCCATTCGGAGCCCTTCTGCGGGCTCTACCCAACCCTGGCGCTTCCCTGGTAAAGCTGGTGGCAAAAAGGGTTCATACCCAGCCCCGGCTAAAACCAGGGCTCCCCCCTCTTCCCCCAGCGTGACCGTTTCCCGTAAGGTGAAACGGCCACGCGCCTCCACCGAGTCGTTAGACTCACAGGAGGCAACACCCCTGAAGATTGTCGCTAGGCCATCTTCCGGGGTTCCTAAAGCTGTCCCCCGAAAGGAGGACAGCAACAAAGGAGCTTTAGCTCCTTCGCCCACGCCCCGAGGTGTGGCGAGTTGCTCGGAGACGGTGGTTCCTCGAAAAGAGGGCCCTCCGCCTCCCAAGCCGCAACGCCCGCCTAAAGTTTCGAGGCGGAGGGAGGAAAAGACTCGCATGGCGAGCCCAACCTCCCCCAATAAGTCCTCGAAGGTGACCAACAGCGCCCGGGGTTCTGCCCCCGGGAAGCGTACGACCATTTCCGTGAGGGTCTTCAGTTTGAGGAGGGCCCCCGCGTCTCCTCCGAGCTAGGCCTGGATGGCATATTCCTTCAATGGAATTGCCGTGGACTCCGGGTCAACTGGGAGGAGCTGCGGAGGCTCGTCTCGTCCCGTTCCCCGTTAGCTATTTTTCTACAGGAGACCATGCTAGGCGCGTGCCCCCTGCCCGCCTTCCCGGGGTATAAGGGTCTTGCGACCCCACCACCACGGGATGGCCGGGCTGGGGGTTCCGGGGTTTACACCCGGCATGATGTCTCCGTTCTTCCTTTCTCTTTAGATACCCCCTTCCAGGCAGTGGCTGTGCAGCTGCACCTGGATAGGAGGTATACTATCATTTCTGCGTACATTCCACCGTCAGCTGACTTCGACGCGGGGGACTTCCGCCGCGTCGTGGCACGGTTGCCGAGGCCCTATCTCTTGCTTGGAGATCTGAACGGCAGGCATCCTCTCTGGGGAGATTACTCCATAAATCCCAGGGGACAAGTCCTTGCCGATCTGATCGAAGAGCTTGAGATAGGTGTCCTAAACGTGGATTAGTTTACGCATCACTGTCCGAGAACCGCTTCATTTTCTTGCCTCGATCTATCTTTGTGCTCTTCGAATGCACAGCCTGATTTTGATTGGGGGGTGGTCGATGACCTCCATGGTAGTGATCACTTTCCCATTCAAATATCATTTTCAGGGCAACTGCCGCCTGAGAGACAACCTGTGTGGTGCTTGGCGCGGGCGCGGTGGCCTGCATTTCAGGAATTCTCTATCTCAGTCGAGGAGTTAAGGTCGGTAGATTAGGCTGTTGAGTTGTTCTCCGGCAACCTCATGACCGCGGGCCTGACTACTATTCCTAGAACGTCTGGCCGTTTTGCACGCCAACCACTCCTATGGTGGTCGGCCGAGTGTGAGACGGCCCTCAAACTGAAGCTTTATGCCTACATGCGCCGCCCGAACGATTTCACTGTCGCTGAATTTCGTCGGGCTAGGGCTAGGTTCCGGTATATTTCGAAGCACGCCCGCCGCTCTTCTTGGCGGGCATATGTGTCTTCAGTTAACGGGTAGACCCCTTTAGGAGAGGTGTGGAAGCGAGTCAAAAGGATTCGGGGCAAGTTCTCGCAGGACCCTCCCTTCCGTTCTCCAGGAGAATGGTACCGCAATCTCGGACCCCACGTCCGTGGCGGAATCCTTCGTGACCGCTTTTTCCGCATTCTGTAGCCGGGATGCTGGTCCGCGAGTATTCAATGCACGTCGTGATGTCGTGGAAGGCCGCCGGCTGGACTTTACCTCCAGAGGCGGAGAACCCTTCAACGGCAAGTTTACTGTGAGTGAGTTGCGCTCCGCTCTCGCTTCGTGCGCGGACACCGCCCATGGTCCGGACGATGTCCCGTTCGCCATGCTTTGACACCTGGGTGAGCGAGGCATGGCCTTTCTGTTAGATTTGTTCAACAGGATCTGGGTGGAGGGTTCTCCTAGATTTCTGGCGAATCGCTACTGTGCTCGCCTTTCGCCACCCGGGGAGAGATCACTCTACTCCGAACGGTTTCCGCCCAATCTCTCTAACCTCTGGCGTGTGCAAGTTGATGGAGAAATTGGTAAATGTTAGACTAGCCATTTTCCGGGACAGCGGAGGCCATCTGTCTTCTGCACAGTGCGGCTTCCGCAAGTTCCACTCCACGTCGGATGCTCTGCTCCGACTGGAAAATGCCGTATGCGAGGCTTTCCTTCGTAGACAGCACAACGCCACGGTCTTTTTCGATCTGGAGAAGGCCTATGATACCGCATGGCGATACGGTATCATGGAGACTCTCCACACGATGGGGGCGAGGGGACGCCTCCCAATGTTTATATCTGAATTTTTGCGAGATCGTCGATTCCGCCCAAAGGAGCAGGAAGAGGGTGTCCCGCAGGGAAGTGTCCTCAGTGTCACACTCTTTGCCCTGAGCATCAACAGCATCACCTCGGTGCTGCCTGAAGATGTTCTCGCTACGCTCTACGTGGATGACCTTTCGATCTCTTTTGGCGCGTCCCAGATGCCAACTCTTGAGCGTCGACTCCAACAGGCATTGAACCGCGTCTCTCGCTATGCCGAAGCGCACAGGTTTCGGTTTTCTTTGTCCAAGACTAAGGTGGTGCGCTTCTGCCGCGAACCATGGCTCCACCCTGACCCAGATTTGTTTCTTAATGGGGTGCGCCTGGATGTGGTTGAGTCGCACCGTTTCTTTGGTCATGTATTCGACCGACGCCTCACCTGGGAGGCTCCTATTCGCAGCCTTAGGGTCTCTTGTACCCGCGCCATGGACATTCTCCGTTCCGTGACGTTCAGCGCTTGGGGCGCTGATAGGGCTACTGCCCTACTTTTTTATCGATCCTTTGTTCGATCGAAGATCGATTACGGATGCGAATTTTATGCATCCACAGCCGAGCGTTTATTGCGGAAGGTGTATTCGATCCACTACACCGGCCTTCGCCTTGTGACCGGTGCCTTCCGCACTTTCCCCATTGAGAGCCTGTTGGTCGATGCTTGGTAGATGCCGCTCGCTCTACGCTGCGTGCAGTGCATTACTCGCCTGTACGCGCGAGCCCGGTGCCTCCCTCAGTCGCCAACAGCTCTCACTGCATCCGCAGCTGATCTCGACGGTGTCTATGCCACCGAGCGACGCTAGTCATACCCTAATCCCTTTGGGTTTAGGGCCAGGAAACTCCTTCGAGAGTTACCTATAGCTTTCGGGCCGGTGGCGCCTCTGGTTCTGCCCAGGACGCCACCCTGGAGGGTACAGCGCCGGGAGTATTGCGTTCGACCTTTTTGGAGCACACCTCGTGTCACGCTGGAACCGTGCCAGTGTATACGGATGGCTCCAAGTCTGAAGAGGGGGTCGGCTTCCACGCCGTATCCCCTTATTTTGAAGTCAGCGGGGCTCTGCCAGGCGCTGCGTCTGTCTTCACGGCCGAGCTGGTGGCAATTCACCACTCGGTACGGGAGATTACGTCACGTGCCCCGTCCGGAGACCGGATTGTGATCTATATCGACTCACAAAGCGCCCTGAGTGCTCTCGGGGCATTGGAATCTCCGCATCCCCTGGTTCGCGATAACCGTGACGCCACGGTTTTGGCGAGCCGGGCAGATGTCGAAATTATCTTCTGCTGGGTTCCTGGACATGTAGGAATTGCGGGGAATGAGCGCGCCAAAGAGTCCGCGAGGACTCTGCGACTTGACCAGCGTTTCGCTCTTCCTCACACCGACTACATGGCAGGAATACGGGTAGCTCTTCAGACTGCTTGGTAAAGAAGATGTGAGACAGTCGAAGGGAACTTAAAGTTGCGTTCCATTGCGCCGCGACTGTTCCCATGGACCTATCCCCCAATTCCGCGATGGCTTCAGGTCTCTTTCTGTCGTCTCCGAATCGGACACACTGGTGTGACGCATCGTTATTTGATGGAGCGCTCGCCTGCGCCCTATTGCGACGACTGCGTCGTCTCCCAGACTGTTCGGCACATTCTTGTCGAATGTCCCAGTCTGGGTGATCTTCGCGCGCGTTACCTGTCCCGGTACCGAGATGGGCGGCGTCGCTACCGCCTGTCCAATGTACTCGGGACGAGTGCGTGCACCATGACTGGTGGACTGATAGACTTTTGGGGGGAGGCCAGCCTTCTCCCTTGTATTTAACTAGTTGTTTTTGTTGTTTTTTTTTGTTATTGTTGTTTGTTTTTGTTTTTTTGTAGGTCGCAGGCTCCTTCGCCGGGGGTAGGAGGACCTCCTCCCGACACCGGAGCTTGCTCCCTGATTGTTATCCCTTTTTATTGTTGTTTCTGTTAAAATTTTTATTTTAGAGTAGCCTAGAACTGGGCTGTTTGTTTCCGGCGACTTATGCCCAAGTGGGCAGTCGCCAGATAGCCCCTTTAAAATAAAAAAAAAATTCGTAGATCCCCGCCCCCCCATTCATCTACGACTTTAAGTGTCCTCTAAATCTGGCTCACTCGGGGGACGCAGCTCCATTCGATGGAGCGTTCCTCAGAATCTTATTGGTATGTCTGTCTAGCACCCACACTGTCCAGCGAATGTCCCAATCTAGAGATTCCTCACGCGCGTTACGGTACACTCCCGTTTGTCCCTGGTACTCGGGACGTATTCCTGCATACCGGAGTGTAGAATAGAAAAGTTTTTGGAGACTCCGGTATTCAGTAGGTGAGTAGTGGAGGCACGCTTAAGCACCTGAGGGAGCGAGCCTCCATCCAGCACTTGAGCGTGCTATTTGTAGTTTTTGTTTTGTTTGCAGTTTTTTTTTTATTTGGCAGCCTAAATATAGCATGAAATATGATTTCTTTAACTGTACCCCTCCAGGCACTCGCCAGATGAGTACCCTCAAATAAAACTCCCCACGAAGTCCCCAAGTATTTTCCTGGTATAGCTAATTGAGAAAACAAGGGATGTAAAGAGTATCTGCAGAAATCTTATGATCCTGTAGATAGAGAATCATTATGGCAGGTTCAAAGAATGCATGGTAGGAGACTCCTTGATGGCAGGAAAAGTATTTATGTTGGAACTAAGTCTTGCGGTTAGGTGAAAGATGGCCGAAATGATTGGTGATGTTGCCTTGGATGTTTCATATCTTTATTGGTGGACTACTGAGAGAAGTACCAACGGGGATGAGGGAAAGTGTCCATGGGATTGGTGGAGAATGGGTTTTCTCTATTGGTTTATGCTGATGACCTAGTTTTTGTGGCTGAGAGTGAGAGGGATTTGGAAATGCTGATCGAAGTGTTTGACAGGGCGTGTTAGGATGAGGCTAGATAGCAATAAATACAGAACTGTTAGGTAATGGTGATGGTGAATGGGGTGAGGGTGTCATATTAGACTCCCTGGTGCTGCTACCGCTTAAAAAATGCGACTGTGTGTCGGTGTTTATAATGCGAGCGAGTTTGCGATTGTGTGTGTGTTCAGAGGTTGTATGGGCTTGCAAGAAGATTGGATGGGAATAGACTTGTTTAGATTATATACGCGAGTGATTGTAGCAGGGGGGGGGGGCGTTAATTAAAGATTTGATTATGTAATTGAAAGAGGGCTGTCCGAAGAGCTCGCTGTGTATGATCTGGGTGATTAGATAGTGTTTGTGAGTGGGCGTGCTTGGGGTCTTCTGCCCAGGATGTCTAGCTTTGTTTTTAGGGGGAGGGTAGATTTTAGTGGCGAAGATGCGCACCAACCCCATTTTGCGGGATAGCGGTTGATAATGATGATGATATAACAGAAAAATCCATCAGTTTCCTTCGCTCAATCAACCAACTTTGTTTTCGACTTTAATCTGCTGTGCTTTGATATTCCCGATTATGTGCCGCCAACTTGCTGCCATTTCGAGGACATTTGGGGCTCCGCAGCTAATTGTGTTTCATTACATGTGTCGTTTGTTGTGTTGTTCGATTGTTCTTATTGTAGATGTTTTGAGCCCATCAAAATGACAATTGGCCGATGTAGAAACAATGGCCGTGAATACCATTGTTTCAATCGCTGCAGAATGACTTCACTTTCCTAAACTCTGAGGCACGCCAATAGGCTTTAGAGAAGCCTACTTCATCGTAACTTCTCAGAGTAAATAAGAACACCGCTACATTTTGTTTTTTGTATGTGCGCATGTGGATATAAATTACTTGGCTATCTATATGTGTATTATGCTCCCGCGGATGGTGTCTGTCAAAGCAATCACTTGTGCCGAAAAGGCCTGCGCACTTTATTTGGGTGGCTGGTTAAATGAAAGCTTTGTTTAGGTGTTGCGGCGCTGCTTCCACACAATTCATGGTTTTCGAAATCTCGAGGCGGGGGGGTGGGGGGTGGGTGCAATAGTTAGGAAATATGTGTAATCTAATGACGTCATGTTCGCATCTCCGCGAAAGAATGAGTCGGAACAAATGGCCAATGTAAATTACTTAACCAGTTAAGCAAATTTTTGCTACGAGTGTATGTTTAAGTGAATTTCAACCTTCTCAGGCGTGGATGCGGAAGACAGGAACTTTTGAATAATAGACATGTTCAAAATGACCAAACCGGGAAGCCTACGTGGTGTTGTGGCGGCATTTCATGTATTGAATGGAAATATTGAAATTTCGGTTTTACTTTTTGCCCTTTTGCGATCTCTAAGTTTTCTCCTTTAAAGGCTCCTTATATTTCATCCCATCGAGGCCACGCAATAAGCTTGGGTCTAAGTATGTGTAAACGATATTTTTGTACTACTTAAGTCCAAGCACCTGGGAAAGTGCTATTTTTCTAGTCGCAAGTTACTATGTAGGTCCGTAGGTTGGTTGGTCGGTCGGTCGGATGGATGGTAACTGTTTTACTTTTCAATAAGTTCTTTTGGCAATTACATCGTAACTATTCGGCCGATTCTAACGAAATTTGAAATCCCTTATGTTGTTTTTAGATTCTATTTCGAACGATATAATTACCAAGGTCCTCCCAAGGTTAGTAAGGGAATTAAAAGAAAACTAACTATAGGTCGAATTGCCCCACTTTTGAAGGTCATAAGTCAGGATAATTGAGAGCACGCGACTTAGGTATTTTGACCTTGTTTCCAGCTCATCAGGCGGCGCAAACGACTAAGGACTAGAACGTTTATATAGCCATCGATCATAAATGGCTAATTTAGAAATGCGTAAGGATTAAAAAAAGAACGTATCAGAGGTATAAGACTAGCACACAAGTATGAATTTACATGTTATTATTTAATGTCCGCTCATTAACTTATTGCGATCCGAAATTTACCTTACATAAATGTGCTTGATTTTGTGCAAGTACATTTATGCTAAGTACGAGTAATTTAGATTTCAAGATAGGGACAACAAATGCTTTTCTTAAGTAATTGTAAATGTATTGGAGCTCCCCCCTTTACACTTAATATGGTTGGTTGTTGCTCCATGATGGGCTGAAAGGAAGACATCCGACAAAATAATAACGAGTGAAAGGATGGAGCGGAGGGGTGGCGGAAAGGGATTCGAGAAGCCTCGGATATGTGGGAAACTTGTCTAAATCCAGACGCTTAAAGGAATGATCCCGAAAGCGCGTTAAATGCTTCACAGGGAGAAAAAAAAAACAAGCGATAAGGGTATCCACGGATATGCCCTAGTTTAAGGTATTTTATTTTCTAATAGGGAGCGAGCTATTGATTAACGTGGAATCGAACTCATTCTGTATGGCAGCCTCCGTGAAGTCGACCTCAATCGGCTCCATCCAGCGACCTGCCACGCACGATGTAGCTTAACTTCGCTAAAATCGGAAGTGGTGTAACCACTCGGCTAGGACGCATCCCTTCCCCCAAGAAGTTACCTACAACAAAACAGGGACTCAGATTTACACACACATACACACCTATTGTCTGTGTGTAGGAAAGTTTCCATCCTAACTGATCCTAAATTTGTGCTGAACTAAGAGTTAGATGAGACCAGATGTTGTGGCAAATGTAAAAACTAGATTTAATAATGAGTTGAAATTAGACAATGGCAGGTAATGAACTACACATGGAGGAATGGCACGCCCTACCGTCTCCAGTCTGGCGTCGAACAGTGAATTAGGAAATTATGCTCTGGTGAGAAATGAACGAGAAACCAGGAGGCTTAGTGTCGGATGGTAATCTGGAAACGGGTTGTCCAGTTGATCCCCCTAGCGAGGGTCAACTTAATACTCGGCTCTACTTTTGAAAGAAAGATCTTAACGCCTGTTTAAACGTTTTGCTAAATGGGATATCCCAAGTAGATAGACGGACGTTAAAAAAAACATAATAGTGTTGACAGTCTCAGTAAACGCGTTTCTATTAAATATATTTTGAGGTCCTACTATTGTCTGAATCATGGTTAGGCAAAGTGTTCATGGGAATGAAAAGGTAATAACCTCTGTACCAGTTGAACCCAAGGATCACTATCTGTAATGTACTGAGTAACCATAAGGTCGCTCGCTTATGTCCGGATGGAGCCCTTCTGTGATTTTTAAAAACTGCTGGTCAAGTTTATTTAATGAGGGGGGGGGGGTGTTGATGAAGTATGGCGCCTACGGGATAGTAGGGGAGGCGTTAGTTCTTTGCTTCAAAGAAAGTGGGATAATGCAAACGGGTGTGAAGGTAGGCGAAGTACAGGTCGTAGGAGGGAGTTGAGGGAGACTTCTGACCCCCAAACATCCATGGATATTCGTGAGTCGGAGGAGGAAAGCTCAATCTCCGTTTGGCCTTTTGGGTGAATAGACCAAATGGACCTGAAACTGAATTGTGGTGAATAGTAGCCCGTGACATTATTCACGGGGTGACAGGGCATATTAGGATGTGGGTAGGGAGCGGTCAAGCAACATTGGAATCATACCGACATGTCTATTGTGCGTATATCCACCTCACGTGTATCGTAATCCAACAAACGTTTCGGAAAAAGACCCGCCACAGGAGACAATGTGGTTTTGTCACTACCACCACCATCACTACACACTTGCACTACGATCAATCAGCCAGACACTTCGTTAAACCAGGCGCAGGTGGTAGAATCTCGCGCCCCATCTATCTCTTGCTTTACCCCACACCCTCGAAATCCCCTTGCCCTCCCACCGCATTCTAACCGCGATTATTACTGCTATCGGGCAGGCAGAGGTGCTGTAGGAGGAGAACCAGACGACAGGGAGTAGGCGGCATGCCATATGCCGGACGTTATTTCGGGCACCTGAAAAAACATGATATCTTGCACCAGCGATGAAGGGGCCAACTTGCACATACATGAGTTTATCCATGCGTGGTGTGTCTGTAATAAGTATGATTGATTAGGGGATCCGCTGAATCTAAATGATAAGAAATTAGCTCTAACCAAGACCAGCAATTCCGCTTATGCTCTGTCTCATGTATGTAATGTTTAATTTTTAAATCTACGTTCACGATTTTCCTGAACACACTTAATATAATTGCTATTAATGGTACGTTCGGGCATATCATATAAAAATCAAATGTCTTCCCAATATTGTTTTCAAGTCTGTTTGCTTGCAGGTTTTCATTTATTTATATCTCGTGTTGAATAAGTTTTGGATTTCAAAAGTTTAGTATTGTTTCTCAGTCGTTTTGTTTCTAACCGAATTTTAATTTAATTTATTCCGCGTCTTCGTAAGATTTTTCCCTCGATTCTGGACGTTGAGCTCTGTTAAGTATTATTTTATTTATCTTTTCCGCATTTGAAGACGAACCGGAGATAAAATGGCACTATTATAAATACTCTACATAGTTTTTATGAATATTGGCATTCTGTTAGCTTTCATGGATCCCTCGACGCACAGCAGCATGATCCGACCGTAGTGCCACTTCTTGATCTTTAGATTTCCAGCGAAAAGTAGTTTTTCGCATTGAATTTTATTTAATATTCAATTGGTTCCTCTCCCAAAGAGACTGGGACCGTTTTAGAACGAGGCTAGTTCAGTTTTTTCCTTCGCCATCTTCAGAGTTGCCAGGTTTTCTTCCCTTATAGCCACTCATTCATTATTACTTCCTTTACCATCGCCATGTTTACAGAAACCTTTCAGTAACTTTCAGCCAAGATTTCCTCTTTTTTTAAAATTTTATTTTCAAATGTGGTACACAACTACTAATAGATCACCTTTCCGATGGTTATTTTAATTCCATTAATTAAGCCTTAATTTACTTAATTAAATTTTCTAGATACTCGGTTGAGTGCATCTAGTGCTCTTTCCAAGTTGTATTCTTGGATCGTTCAATGTGGAAATCCAAGAGATTCGTCAAACAGATTATAAGCAAATTTTCGACAATTTCGTCCTTGTTTGTTGTTTTTTTCCACAATAGTTTCGTTATTTATATGTATTTTCTCGGTTGAAGGCGTTTGGTTCTATCTCCTGGAATGGTGTCAGTTTGCTATTGTAATTTTATAATCCCATGACCATGATCGGAGCAACTCTTGGAGGACATTCTTTGCTCGATGATGTCTTGGGGAAGGAATATGAGTGGGAACCAATCGCCTTGTATGAAAAGAAGTCCCATTCATGGAGGGTCTCGGGGTGCTTCGCATGGTAGGTCCCGCCTTTTCTTCTCTGAACAGTTGAATGGGGTCGGTTTCCACGCTGTATCCCTTCTGTTTGAAGTCAGCAGGGCTCTGCGTCTGTTTCCACGGCCGAGCTGGTTGCAATACACCGCTCGGTACGGGAGATAACACGACGTGCCCGGTTTGGAGACCGGATTGTGATTTATAGCGACTCACAAAGCGCCCCGAGTGCTCTCGGGGCATTGGAATCTTCTCATCCTCTGATTCGTGATATCTGACGGCACGGATTTGGCGTGCCGGGCGAATGTCGAGATTTTCTTCTGCTGGGTTCCTGGACATGTAGGAATTGCGGGGAACGAGGGCGCCAAAGAGTCCGCGAGTACTGGGCGACCATACCGGCGTTTCGCTCTTCTTCACACCGGTTACATGGCAGGAATACGGGCAGCTAGCTCTCCGGGCTGCTTGGCAAACAAGATGGGAGACAGTCGAGGGGAACTTAAAGTTGCGTTCCATTGCGCCGCGACTGTTCCCATGGACCTACCCCACAATGCCGCGACGACTTCAGGTGGCTTTCTGTCGTCTCCGAATCGGACACACTTGCGGGACGCACCGCCATTTGATGGAGCGCTCGCCTGCGCCATATTGTGATGACTGCGTTGCCCCCCAGACTGTTCGTCACATTCTTGTTGAATGTCTCAGTCTGGGTGATCTTCGCGCACGTTACCTGTCCCGGTACCGGGGTGGGGTCGCTATCGCTTGTCCTTTGTACTCGGGACTGGTTCCTGTACAGACATGCGGACTATATGACTTTTTGGAGAAGGCTGGCCTCCTCCACTTTATTTGACTCTTTGTTGCAGGTCTCATGTTCCTGACCCGGGGGGAGGCGGGCCTACCCCTTGCGCCGACCGGAGCGCTCTTCCTTCTTGTTGCCTTTTTCATTATCTTGTTTTTTGTTTTATTTGTTGTTTTTATCTTGTTTCATTTACCTTTGTTCCTTTTATATATGTTTGTTATTTACATGCTGGTACTTGTTTTTTAGTCTAGCCTAGTATTAGGCTGTAGCGTGAGTACGGCGACTTTTGGCATAGTTGACAGTCGCCAAATGGGCTCTTAAAATTACAAAAGTCTCTGAACAGTCTATCTTCCAGAAGTCTTAATCGGTGAGAAGGGTGTTTAATCAGAGGAAATATACTTTGTTTCTCCTTTTCACCGTCTAATCTACACCAAATTCAACACTAGTGGCCATACGAGTCCAAATCTAAGTTCACAAAGGGAGTTGGACCATCCTCACGCTAACGGACACCCTTGGCCGTTTTGTGGCCTTCCTCGGGGCATTTGCACCTGTCTCCTTGAAAGCGTTAGCTATGGCTTCATTGCCAAGTTTTTCTTCCTCTTTTTTATCCGTCAATCAAACGCTTCGACAGGGAGCAGTGGGTAATAACACAGCCCCCCCCCCCCTTCCCCACTCCTCCAATCTCCCTTCGGATCCACCTTGGGTTTTCTTAGTCACTTGGCACCATCGAGGGGAGCCAAATTGGATCCCTTCGTTGGCGAGACAAAACACGGACGGAATCACCTTTGCTACCTGTCTCTCTCTCTCTCTCGCGCGCACACACACACATACACACACAAACCTTTCTCTTGAATGGTATTTAGTTTAGTCCCTTCCCGAAATGCTATCCGGGTAGGGGGCCCGCATTTTGTCGTTTTGTACCCCGAGATGGATGCATGTTCAGTCGCCGTACCGACCAACGCCCATCCTAAGAGGTATAAGTGCTCGTGTACCAGATGCGTGCCCTCCGGGGGTTGAGCGCGCTAGTAGTTTCTTCTTTTGGTTATTCTACTTTCGTAGATTTCACACAGTTTCACTTTCCCCTAACCTCACCAGTTTTTTTAATGCAAACTTCCTCAAACATGCTCAGATTCCCGCGTTAGTTTCCGCTTCTTACTTTTAAATAATAATAATACGTGTCGCTTTACCCCTTAACTTCAAAAGGGGGAACAGCCTTCATTATGAATGGGATTGGGGAGGTAAGAAGAGTTGTCCCCCACCTCCCCCTTTCCGGTTGTCAGCACCCTAACTTCCATTTGGTTGTACCATTTAAAAAAATAAATGGTCTCATTTTATCGAGTAAGGGTCATAAATGCATTCATTGTGCCCGGCTTTTTTGCTCCGCTAAAAAATAACGTAAGTTTCAATAAACGGCAAAGGAAACAACAAAATATTCAATTAAATTTGTGCTGATCGAAGTTTTGTTTAGGAATTTGAGATAGATCCTAGCGATTATACATTAAGAAAATTGTTTTTCCTTCATCCTTGATGTTAGCTTAAACCTTCTAATTTCGAGTTTACATCTGTTGTTAATATTTTGCCTGACCTATGGACATTTGGATACCTCGATATCAAGATATCTCTAGCACTAACATCGAGGGGGACGACTGCGCAGCCTTAAAAGTTTGTAAACAATTCCCTTTCACAAGATTCAGCCGTCTCCCATCTTCTTTGCCAATCAACCCACCTTTCTTTTCCTTAAGTACACAGTTCCGCATTTTAAACACAGGATTCTCCACACTTTCATCCTTTTTTGCCCACCTTCATAACTCCTGCCCTGACCGGGAGCAAAAGGAGTGCTATAAAATTCCCACAGCATGCAACAACCTCCTTCAACTTTAACCTGGTCCCCTCAGGACAGCCTCACGGAGGGCGCGACCCCACTTAATTGTGGTAACGTTCTCGTGCCCTACTTCACAGGCTATAGGCTCAAAGCTTTCTCCCTTAATCTCCCTAGCGACCTGGGGGAGTAGGGGGCATTTGCTCCTGGGGAGCTATTGACAACAACCGGGGGGGGGGGGTATTGCCCATTCGTGTTTGGGGCTGATTTATATTTTTATGATAAATTCTTAAAAATACCAACATTGCGTACGCGCCCTCGTCTTATTGAGTGTGTGTATGTGTGTGTATATATATATATATATATATATATATATATATATATATATATATATATATATATATATATATATATATATATATATATATAAATAAATAAATAAATCCACAGTAACAGGACTAATTTTATATGCGGTAATTCCAGTTCCATTAGCGTAATCTAATATTGCTGCGGTTATTTGCTCATAGTTAAGTTTCAATTACGTTAAATCCGTCAGCTTTGGATACGCAATGGCTTACATTCTAAGCATAAAGTGCTATATCAAAAGGCAAGACGCCACGATACGTGGTGAGAAACAGAATCGAGTATTAGCTTACATAAGCTGTACTATAAATGATTGGTACATGGTTTGCTCTTAAGTGAGAGCACATTGGAACCTTACATTATTCACTTTAATAAAAGTGGAGTGTTTATAACGGGTCTGAAAATTCGATCGCATATAAAATTAGTCCTATTACTGTGGTTTTATCCCTATAGTTGCACGTGCACTATTGTACTTTTTTGGATATATATATATATATATATATATATATATATATATATATATATATATATATATATATATATATATATATATATATATATATATATATATATATATATAAGGAATTAAACCACATTCTCCGAAGACAATTTAATTCAGAACAGTTTCGGTGTATCTCAAACCCTTTTTCAACTGACACTGGATATAAAATATTAGAAAAGTGCTTACAAACATAACACGGGGTCAGGTCGTGAAAGATCCCCTCTTTTTCCCCAATCCCCTACTTGTGGCTAATCAGGGGGGGGGGGGTTAGGCCTAAACATATTTAAGGGCGGACATTTTACTATTTTGTTTATTTGCTTTCGTATTACAGGATTAAAAGAAAATTGACCCTCAGATAGATTTAAATTAGGAACTGACGATATCAAGCTCGATTCTACGATTCTTCTCTTAACATAGTTAGCGGATTTAAATACCATTTTACTTCCTTTGAAATTGATCGAATGATTCAAGTCTCTAACATGGCAAAATATTCCACTGCTTTGGCTGCCCACTCTAATATCTCTTCTGTGTTCGTACAATCTCTTGTCTAGATTTCTTCCCGTTTCCCCTATATAAACTTTATGGCAATCGTTGAATGGTATTGCATATACTCCTATGTTATGATGTTCTTTGGGTTTCCTGGCAATCATCAATTGGTTTAAGGAATTATTATATTTAAAGGCTAGATTAATACCCGCTTTTCCAAATATGTCCTTTAAACTATTTAATTTATTATTAAATGGCAATGTTATATATTTGTTGAAGTCATTAATGCGGGAAGGCTTATTACCATAGAATGTTTACATAGCTGCAAAATGGGCAGACGATATGAACCAATCGGGGTAATACAAATTAGAAAAAATGGTCCTGATAATGACAATTTTTCATCTAAATAGGAAGGATGACATATTTTGTATGCTCTAAGGAAAAGGTTAGAAATTACCGATTTTTTAACAGTATTATCATGAAACGAAAAATAATGTATATAGGCATTCGAGTGGGTTGGTTTCCTATAAACGTCAAGTTTTAATTCATGGTGATCTTTATTAATAAGGACATCTAAAAAGGGTAATCTATTATCATATTCCCATTCATATTTAAATTTGATGGAGACATGCAAATTATTCAAATTATTAAAAAAGTTATCAAAATCATGGCCATTAGGCCATACAGAAAATACATATGATAATAAATTACCCTTTTTAGATGTCCTTATTAATAAAGATCACCATGAATAAGGACTTGTAAATATCTGTGCCCCTAAGTTAAGCCTCTTTATATTGAACGATGACGGTTCTCTCCGTCGAAACCTGGTTTCGCAAATAAATTGATCATAACACTGATTTCTTTCATATATATATATATATATATATATATATATATATATATATATATATATATATATATATATATATATATATATAGAGAGAGAGAGAGAGAGAGAGAGAGAGAGAGAGAGAGATATATATATATATATATATATATATATATATATTTCTAGATGGATTTCTAGATGGAGATATAGATGGAGATATAGATGGAGATATAGATGGAGATATAGATGGATTTCTAGATGGATTTCTAGATGGATTTCTAGATGGAGATATAGATGGAGATATAGATGGAGATATAGATGGAGATATAGATGGAGATATAGATGGAGATATAGATGGAGATATAGATGGAGATATAGATGGAGATATAGATGGAGATTTCTAGATGGAGATTTCTAGATGGAGATTTCTAGATGGAGATTTCTAGATGGAGATATAGATGGAGATTTCTAGATGGAGATATAGATTTCTAGATGGATATATAGATTTCTAGATGGATATATAGATTTCTAGATGGATATATAGATTTCTAGATTGATATAGATGTGTATATATATATTTTACTATTTTTGTTTTATGGAAATCTTTACAATTATATATTTGTTCCTTTGAATAGTCAATTTGGTGGTTGAAATTGATAATATGATTAAAAATACTTGATGTGGTACTGCCTCGTCTGACATCACCTTTATGTTCATAAATTCGTTTTGTTAAGGTTCTTCCGGTCTTTCATATGTAGAATGAGGGACAGTTTGTAGATTCACACTGGATTAAATATAGACCTGCTTCATTTGGCTGATCCACGGGCTTGGTCGAAGGGAAAGATTTAAGGATAGAAAAAGGGTATTTAAATTTGGTTAGGCCTTGGGAAATAACTTTGTTCACTCCTTTAAGGAGGGGAGAAAAACGGAGGGATAGACACTTCGTATTACTAAATTTGTTTTTTAGCCTTGGGACGGTAATGAGAAGATTTTGCTTTAGATAATCTTTCATTGATCACGTGGAGGGGATATTTAATTCAATGAAACTGCAGGTTATATGTGTAATCTCGTCTTCTAGAAGCAAGGGTATGTGACCCTTGTTTTCTAGAAGACGAGATTACACACATAACCTGCAGTTTCATACTGACCTTCGTCCCCCTTCCTTTGGTGCCCGAAAAACAAGAGTAGTTATTTGTTATTTCGTGCTTTTATGTTTTGACTGAAGGGGGAGGGGGTGAGTCATTGTGTTTTGTTCACTGATCATGTTGATGTTGGATTCGGTTAATTGCACCACCTGACTAAACCTAACCTAACCTAACCAAGCCTATCCTAATTAAACCTAACCAATCTACAATAGGTTAAGTTAGGTTAGATTATATAATGGTACAAAAAACAATCCTTGTGATGCCTCATCTTTACAAGATCCCGATTTGCCAGCTTATAACAACGGGATAACGCTCACTGAGAGGACCCCCCCACCCCCGTAGAAACACAGAAGTGAGAATTGAGCATGCGCTCTGTATCGCTTTGACATGCGCAAACCGCAAGGCGTAAAGCTGGTCAATTCATACGCACAAAAATTGATTATGTCTTATTCCCCAGCCTCTTAGAAGTACATGAGTATAACATAAAAAGTAGAACTTTCAACTTGCTTAGGGAAAAAGGAAAACTAGAATTCCTTCATTTTATCCTATAACTTACATGTCGTGAAGAAGCGTACATATTTAGTGGCCCTGGATTTGCAACATTGAGAATAGTATCTGCTTACATGACCTTCACGCACACCCCTATAAGGAAGGAGCCTCGTTGACTATGTTCTCATCCTGATGGCCTTAACTCGCTTAGGGGTACTGCAAAGAACACCTAAGGCTAGCATCCTCCATTTTAAGTCTTTGGCGTTGGTCGCATGATCCTGCGCCGGCGCGTGCTTCCTTCTTCTTGTCTTTGTTTTTTTTGTGAATTTTAAAGTAGCCTAGTACTAGGCTGAAAGTTTGATTGCGGTTACCTTTGCCCTTGGTGGCTGTCGCCAGGGGGGCGCTGTTAAAAAAAATGCAAGTCCGAGTAAACTCATTTGTGCTTTTTGTGCACGTTTTGATTTGTGTCTTTCCATCTGTGAAGCTTTTTCCCTCAAGCAGTCGATATTTGCGTAGCCTTTGTTTTACAGCTGCGTGCCTAAGCCCCAAATAGTGTGCATTGACGGATCTTCAAGTTTCCCCGTGAAGTTAAATCGACACTTTGGCCATCGTTTGTCATCCCAAGTAATGCAATCCTGCCTCGAATTAACCCCGGGGCTGAAGGATGGTACTTTTGCCTTTATCGGTGTCATACCTTCGTGGACCCGTTAAAGTGGTACTCACCCCTGTTCCTATGCGTTTTCCTTCGCGTACCATAGTTGAGGTTTGTTAACTCGTAAGATTCAGTAGAACTAGTATCGTGTCGTGGTAGCTTTGAAGTATCCACTAGAAACTAAGGATTAATTTTGGTTACCCTACTCGGTCACAACGAGAGTATATCTTCAATGCCTCTCTTCTTTTTCCCTCCTCAGAACATCTCTTCATAAACAATTAGCCAACATGGTGAATTAGGCGAAAGAATTAGAGATGCTATACTACTTCGCAGCACTATACCCTTCTGTACACAACACTACCGTAATTTACAATGACCTCCCTACTTGCGTATTTGATTGCGGTGTAAATTTTTAAATAGAATGCATCAAGGTGACGCTGCAATGGCATAAACAAAGTTTGCAAACCACCTCCCAAACTGTCGAAAATAGGTGATAAAGGAAAAAAAAAAGCACGACATTCTTTATTACACAATCTTTCTGCTTTTCCCCGCTATAAAGTATGTGTACGGGGGACTTATCTAGTGTATACTTTGGTTCGAGCTTTATTTTGATGGTCTTGAAGTTTAGACAGTAGATTACAGGTGTTCTATTTTTCAAGGGAAGGGAAATGCTGAAGTTAAATTGGGGCTCGGAATTTAATTTTATGCGGGAGCTGCTATGCGTGGCACATTGGAGTCAGGCACGAGACCCCCCGGGCCCAGTGACCGCAGTTGCGCACTCTCCCGGCCCCAATACCTGCATGAAGATCTGCGGTTTTATATCTGCCAATATTTCCACTGTGCCTACCTTCACTACTTTCTTTACAAATATCTCCTTACTAACTTTCTTCCCGCCAGGGGGTGCTGCTATGGGGCAGGAGGGGGTATGGTAATAGGTGATCATCCGCCTTACTTTTTGGGGGATACGCCAATCCATATTCTTCTTTATTACCTACTCTAGTCTACACTGTCCAAACCTTTTCTTTGCCTCTTAGAGGGGTTCTTTTGGTTGGGGGCACTTCCTGCCCCTTTCTTTGAAGCTAGTCCAATGGCGGATTATAGCGCCAGGTGAAAGGAGAAAGAAAGGACCTGTTGCGAGGGCCGAAATCCCGATGACTACTTGACTACCAACTCTCTTCATGCCTTCAATTGCACATATGAGGTGCCTACACCAGCTCTATCCTTTATGAGATAAAGCACATCTTTCGGGATATCAAGGCCCATCCTTGCTCACGACTGAGCTCTATTGTGTAAATAATCAGATTCTGGACATTTCTGATCCAAACGGGACTTTTTCTATACCTCCTAAGGCATTGGTAGACATTAGTATCTTTTTTATTGCGAGTTTTTTCCTTCTATTTAAATCTTAATATGACTACAATGGAAGGGGATCGAGTAGAGCGATCAGAAGTGAAAGGATAGTCTCCTCCAAACTCGGCCTCATCCCAACTAGGTGTCGGGGGAAGGGGGGGGGGTCAAAGCACCTGTAACCGTTGGACTGGCTCCCTTCCCACCATGCACAAGTGGTCAGGAGGTTTCTTCCTTAGCAAATCTTGGTCGAGAACCTCCCCTAAGGGCCTCTCACTCTACTGTGGAGGAACCCATTCCTCACCTTTCTTACAATCTCTCCTATATTTATTGGTAAATGTGTTTCCCTTTTATCCCCTTCTATTGAGTCGCCCCTGTGTGACTTGTTTGAAGTGGTTGTTGATCCCCGTAGCTTTCTGCTGCCTCTGAATTGGACACGGTGGTCGCAGCGCCATCTGATGGATCGCTTTCCTCAACTTTACTGCTACAAGTCTTCATAAATGCTTAAAAAATTCGCACAAAGTCCCTCTCTATCAATTCTTACCCGACCATGGTGTTGCCGCGGACGAGGAGTTTAATGACAACACCACTATGACCGGTGGGGGGGTTCCCTTTAAACATTTTGCGGCAAAGTGTTTTTTCCTTTGCCAACTTCTGAACCGCCCCCGGGCAGCCCCACCTATGTGACGAAAATCCCCCTCCCCTTGTGCTTTCTCAGGGGCCCATCCAAGGTTCCTCTAGCGGAGAGGGTAGTTCTACCTCTCCAGTATTGGCAAATTCAGAAGAAGAGAAAGTTGAAACAGAAGATAAAGTAGAAGCAGAAAAAGAGAAAGTTGAAGCAGAGGAAGAAAAGATAAAAACAAAGGAAGATAGCGCGGAAAAGATGAATAAGAAAAAGAAGAAGAAAAATAAGATGGAGAAGAAAGCGGGAACCGAGAGTTCGCTTCCGCAAGGAAAGCATCAAACCTCTGCTGCACGGAAATGTCCGAGGGTTACCCTTGTGGGCGATTCCCAAGCACAAGGTTTGCGGCCCCTGCTAGCGGCCCGCCTTCGCACTAGTGTGGAGGTATGCTGCCAGCCAGGACGGGGAAACCACCACATCAGGGTAGAGGCTGAGAAATCTCAGATCTCCGAGAATTCAGTCGTTGCCCTGATGGTGAGTGGGAATGACCTCTACCTCCGAGGAGGCAAAGTAGGCCCCAGCGAGAAAATTCTCAACACGGTCATGGGAGCCGTGGACGACTGTGGATTGAGAACTCGCAAACGGGTCGTTGTAGGGATGCTCCCAAGAAGAGGTCCTAGCCGGACAGCTCACTCTAGGAACGTGACCCTGAACCAGCGCCTGTCCGACCTCTGTACGGCGGAAGGGGTCTTCTTTCTGGACCCTTACCGCACCTTTTACGGTCGAAACGACCTTTACCAAAGGGACGGAGTGCACCTTTCATTCAAGGGAAAGGCTGTACTCTGTAACTTAATCCAGGATGTCGTAGAGCGGACGCAGAGGAGCGTCCGACCCAGAGTGAAGGCGGACATAAGAGAGTATGCCCGTGTCACTCCTGGAACGACGTTCTTAGATGTGGCAAAGAGGGGTACTACCACACAAAAGAAGCCGGGAAACGGAAGAGCGTAGGGAGTCCTACACTGGGGGACTCCCTAAAAGTTCTTCTGTTCAACGCGAGGTCAATCAGGAATAAGTTTCTTGAGCTCCGTGGCCTCGTAGCAACAGAGGAACCTGAGATGGTGGCCATAACGGAGACGTGGATTAAAACCTCAAGCCGAGATTTTGAAGGCGAATTCACGATTCCCGGTTACCAGCTCTTCCAGAAAGATAGGCCAGGCAGAGAGGGTGGCGGTGTGATGTTGTATGTCAAGGATACTCTCAACTCGACGGATTGCAACATCGTATCCGACCATGAACTACTAGGTGTTGACCTAGAGATAGGTGCTGCCAAATACAGGACCCTGGTGCTTTATAGACCTCCTGCCCAACTCGTTGAAAAGGACAGAGATCTGTACCAGCTACTAGGAGAACTTGTCGAAGACAGAGTGTGTATCGTCATGGGTGATTTCAACACACAAGTTGACTGGGAAACCAGAGAACCCTGTGGCGAGAACGCACCACTCCTGGAGTTCACGAACAACGAGTTCCTCACTCAATGGGTGAGAGAGCCAACGAGAGGAGACAATATCCTCGACTTGGTTTTCACCTCTGAGGATGACATCGTTGAGGACCTCTCTGTTGGCGAAGAGCTCGGTGGCAGTGACCACCGACTAATTAGATTCGTAGTCAAAGTCCCCAAGGCAGAGTCTGCAACTAGTAAATCAAGGAAACTGGATTTGAGAAGAGCAGACTTTGCAGGTCTACGCGCGGAACTGACTGACGTGAGGCTAGAAGAGTGCGAGGCTGTTGAAGACTCTTGGAACAGTTTCAAAACCACATTCATGAGTCTTCAATCGCGTTTCATCCCTCTGAAATGCCCCCGTCGGTCGTCTGTTCAACCAAAGTGGTTTAATCGAGAAATCGGCCAACTGCTTAGGGAGAAGAGAAATGTGTACCGGCAATCGAAGATCTCGGGTGACTTTGACGAATACCGGAGGCTAGCCAGGAGAGTGAAGTCCAGCATAAGGGCGGCTAAGCGGTCTGAGGAACTCCGAGTGGCGAGACTCTGTAAAGAGAATCCCAAGGAGTTTTTTGGATATGTGAACAGCCGTAAACCAATCCGTCGAACGATTGGCCCTTTGAGGAATGAGGAGGGGACATTAAAGCATTCAGATGCAGAAAATGCTAACCTCCTCAACGACTACTTCTCTTCGGTGTTTACTGAAGAGTGTGGTCCCATTCCCCAGCCGACGGATTCCTACTCGGGGGAAAAGCTGGAGGCAATGGACTTCACTGAAGGAGAAATAAAGAAAAAGATCGCTGACCTAAAGACGAATAAGTCCCCTGGACCGGACGGGTTTCTCCCCAAGGTGTTGAAGGAAGTGTGCGATGAAGTATCACGACATCTGTGCGCTATCTTTAACATGTCAATCCGGACCGGATGCGTTCCTAGAGACTGGCGTGAGGCGGAGGTGACTCCGATCTTCAAGAAAGGAGACCGTAACCAACCGTCGAACTACCGACCTATCAGTCTGACTTCGATAGTCGGTAAACTCATGGAAAGCATCATGGTGGACAAAGTGACGTCGTATTTAGAGTCAAACCTGCTACTGAGGAGTTCCCAGCACGGCTTCCGAAGGCAACGGTCATGCCTGACGAACCTTGTAGAATTCTTCCACTTCGTTTTCAGCGAGCACGATCGGGACAAGGCGGTGGATGTGGTCTACCTAGACTTTCAGAAAGCCTTTGATAAGGTACCACACCGCCGCCTTCTCCGGAAAGTGCGAGCGCTTGGCATAGACGGAAAGGTAGCCGGCTGGATCGAGAACTGGCTAAGTGGCAGACGGCAACGGGTGGTGGTGAATGGACAGTCTTCTGAGTGGGTGCCCGTTACTAGCGGGGTGCCTCAAGGTTCTGTCCTGGGACCACTACTATTCATCATCTACGTCGACGACATGGACGGTGACATGGTTGCCAAGATCTCCAAATTTGCCGACGATACCAAGCTTGGTATGAACGTTGCAAAGGATGGAAATACTGCCCGCCTGCAGGAAGATCTTGGGAAGATTGGGGAGTGGTCGGACACGTGGCAAATGCCTTTTAACGTGGGCAAATGCAAAGTGATGCATATCGGCCACAGAAACCCCCAATCTCAGTATATCCTTAAGGGCACTGCTATGGAATCCACCGACACTGAGAAGGACTTGGGTGTAACAATCACTAGTGACCTCAAGTTCTCGAAACAGTGCATTGAGGCGGAGAAAAAGGCCCAAAGGATGCTAGGCTATATTAAGCGCCAGTTTGGATACCGTAACAGGGAGATAGTACTTTGTCTGTACAACTCCCTAGTTCGGCCGCACCTGGAGTATGCCGTACAATTTTGGAGTCCTTCGTTTCGAAAGGACATCGCAAGGTTGGAACGCGTACAAGCCAGGGCAACCAAACTGATTCCCTCTATCCGACATAAAAGTTATGAGGATAGACTAAGGGAATTAGATCTGTTCTCGTTGGAAACCCGTAGACTGCGAGGTCAGCTCATCGAAGTTTTCAAAATACTTCGAGGGTTCGACAATGTTGACTACCGGGATATTTTCACACTGAGTGAGAACAGAACGCGCAATCACGGCTTCAAACTTGAACTGAAGCGTTACAACCGCAATCTGTGTGGAAACTTTTTCACCTACAGTATCTGCGGTAAGTGGAACGCACTTCCAGTGGAAGTTGTCAACAGTGAATCTGTTGACCAGTTCAAGTCAAGACTAGACAAAGTCTTGAAAAGTGGCCGTTTAGGGACGCAAAACAATTGAGCAGCCATGTGCCCGCTCGATTGCTAGTCCCAAGGTACCCTCTTTGAATGGACCGTAAGGTCTCCTAGGGTACCTTCTTTCCTTGTAACTCCTTGTAACTCTCTAGATTTACCAATGGGCGACTCTCCATTTGCGGCTGGTCCCCATTTACTTTCTCAAGGGCCCGCCAAGAACACGGTAAGAGAGAGGACGCGCCGCCTCGGTTCCCGCCCCTCCCGTTGCGGTCAGGCAAGCCATCATGACCTTCTTACAGGGGGTAAGAGGCTGGCTTTATACCCCTGGGCCTTTCCTGGACACCTCCTAGACACCAGGATCGTACATGACATAAGTGGGAGCCGGCATGCCCGATCCACTTTTTTGTCCTTATGCAGGTCTACATGCCGGCCCCGGTGATATATGTGACGGGCCATAGGCCCTATGAGTCCCCGGTTTGGGAAAAGGGATGTCCAGTTAGGGGCTTCTCCCGAGGTTTGGAAGATTGTGGGGGATGTCACAGTTCCAGATGGCAAGATCTTCCTTGGGGCGAAAATGTGCTCCGTGCTTGACACCGAAACTGACAACCTAAAAAGATCTTATTCAAATGGCACGGGTCTCTGAACACTCGCAAAGAGATGAGGGACCCCCTCCCCCCTCGTCTAGTGCCTCCTTGAGGGCCAAGATCTCCATCTCGGAGAAAGATCTAGTCGGGGTTGCTCCGTTCAGTTTTGGGGGCTTCTTTCAGGAGTGGAGAGAAGTGGGTTCACTACCCGCCCTCTCTCCCCCCGCCAAAAAAAAATCAAGAAGAAAACTAAGAGGAGTAGGGACTTCACTCCGTTCGCGGGGTCTCCGTGGACCCCGTAAGGGGCAGGGCGGTTCGCTTTCATGGCCGCCGTGCTAACCGGACTCAGCTTAGCCTCTTCTCCTTTCTGACACCCTGTTTTCTTGCCCTGCTTCCTCACTTTCCCTACAACCTCTCCCTTAACTTTCTACGGTCGGCTTCTAATTTTACAGGGTTGACGCCGACCACCTTTTCTCAACCAACCATCCCGGATCGTTACTGAAAGGGAATGGGAAAAAGTCCCCTCTCCGTTCAAAGGGGATTAACAACCTGCTTCACCTCCCTTCCCCAATTCCTCGCATTCCCTTTCTCCTTTCACTGCCTATCGATTTTACGCCGAGCCTAAAGTGGAGCCGTCATGCTGATGGGCTGCCAGGCCACTATGCGGGAGGAGTGGCCTCAAGTGGCGGCAGCTGGCGTTGCCGGCCCCGTATTCACCCCTCGCAGAGCGGGCTACTGCGTGAGGTGATGAGCGTTTGCACCCCATTGACATAATGTCACCATGCCCACTGTTGAGAACTCTTTAAACACCCCATTAACTCTCCCTTTACCATCGTCGGAGACGCCTTCGGGCAGCTACACCGAAAAAATGGAGATTCCCCCTCCCCCCTTGTGCTTTCGCAGCGGACCCTCCAAACCTCTTTAAGCGGAGAGGAGGCTTACTCCTCTCCTAGTCCTACGGGTGGAGGAAGACTTCCCCCTCATTTCCTTCCAGCGGCAGTCTTTTATTTCGCAGGGGACTGCCGCCAATAAAGCATGCAGGCGACCCAAAATTAATCGCTACCGATGGAGAGTCTCGGTAGGGCCAATCCCTTCAGGGAGGCAATGGATGTCAGGGCCCGTCGGTCTGTGCCCTCGAACGTCCTTCACTGGTCAGTTGAGAGTCTACAGGGGGTCACTGTACGTGCCCACCCTCTCTTCCCCGACATATGCTTGTTCGCCGGCCCACTACTTGACAAAAGTTTCCCCGAATGGGTTCCGAGATGTCTTAGGGGGTGGGCGGCACATGGAGCCCCCATCGCTTGAGATGGACATGATCCCTAAGGTGACCCAGTCCCAGAGGGTAGGATCTTCCATGCGGTCTAACCCGGACTCGGTGCTAAGAACAGAACCCGAGTCCGCCACAATGCAAGCTGCTCCTCAGATGGCTCGGGTCCCCGAGGTTTTACAAGGAGAGGAGGGATCTCCTTCCCCGACTGGTGCCCCTGTGACAGCCAAGATCTCCATTTCAGAGAAGGATCTGACCCAGGGTGGTCCATCTGGCCTAGGGGCTACTACCGATGGAGTAGATAAGCAGATTCATTTCCCGGCCTCCGCTCCTAAGAAGAAAAAGCATAGAAAAAAGATAAAGACTCGGAGCTCCTCACTCTTCGCGGGAGCCACGGGGACGAACGGGCCCGCTGTTTCAATAAGCCACCAAGCCAAGATCGGCACGTCCCAGACGACGACTAAAAGTGCGCAGAGCGGAGCCTCCATTACGTCGGGGCCCCTCGTTCAGAGGTTACCTGGTGTTTTCGAGACCGCTGGCTTCAAACGCTTCTCGTTATTCGCTCCACTTATGGCAGCATGTTGGCCTAGGGCAACATGATCCACATATGAGAGCTCTAGCTAGCGTGATTGGTAGAGAGCCGAAGGTGGCCCATTTATCGGACGGGAGCCTTCTGGCGAATGCGTCGAATCCTTCCGAGGCGGCCATGATTAGTGCCCTACCGACACTTCATAGCAACACGGTGAGTGTGACGCCGCACTCTACAATGAACTTTGTGAAAGTAGTAGTTTATGCGAGGGAACTCGTGGTCTACTCCAAAAATGATATCACCTTAGAACTAGCTGACAATGGAGCGGTCAAAGTCAAACATGTGATGAGAAAACATAGAGGAGCCTAGAGACCCACCCCTACACTCATCGTCACGTTCGACTGTAACAAGCTCCCTGAGTCAGTGCGTGCCGGTTGGTATCGCTACCGCGTGAAGGCATTCGAGCTGTTACTACTGCCACCGCTTCAGCCATACAAATCGCTCCTGTCTACAGGCAAAGTCGGAGTTACCCGAAGTCTGTGTAAGTTGCTCCAAGGCCGCACTCCATAAGTCCAAATCTTGTGTGACCAAGTGTGTGAATTGCGGAGAGCCGCACCCTTCTTCTTCGAAGCAATGTGGTGCGTATCTCCTTGAGAAGGGAATCCTGGCCGTTCAGGCCAATGTTAAGAAAAACCCCTCTGCTCCTGGCGACTCCAGGCCTACGAGCACAGTTGTTTCCGCGCCCATTCGGAACACTGCGGGTTCTTCCAACCCTGGGTGCTTCCTTGGTAAAGCTGTCGGCACAAAGGGTTCACACCCAACCCCGGCTAAAACCAGGGCTCCTCCTTACCTAAGCGTAACCGTTTCCTATAAACCTAAACGGCCGCGCGCCTCCACCGAGTCGTTAGACTCCCAGGAGGCAATACTAAAGGAGATTAGGCTCCTACGCCCATACCCAGTGGTAGACTGGGTGGCTCGGAAACGGTGGATCCTCCAAAAGAAGGACATCCGCGGAGGGAAGAAAAGACTCGCATTGCGAGCCCAACCTCCTCTGATAAGTCCTCGAAGGCGACAGCGCCTTCAGGGCATTGTCAGGCCAACAACGCTCGTTCTGATCCGGGAAGCGTACGACCATTGCCGTGAAGGTCTTCTCTTCGAAGAGGGTCCTCGCATCTCCGAGCTAGGCCTGGAGTGTATATTCCTTCAATGGAAATGCTGCTGACTCCGGGCCAACTGGAAGGAGCTGCGGAGGCTTGTCTCCTCAAGTTCCCCGTTAGCTATCTTTTTGCAGGAGACCATGCTGGGCGCGTGCTCCCTGCCCATCCTCCCGGGCTTCAGGGTTTTGCGACACAGCACCATGGGATGGCGGCCTACGGGATGATGCGTGATTTACATCCGGCATAGTGTCTCCGTTCTTTTCTTTGCTTTAGATACCTCCTTTCAGGCAGTAGCTGTGCAGCTGCACCTGGATAGGAGGTATACTGTTATTTACCGCGTACATTCCACCGTCAGCCGACTTCGACTCGGAGGACTTCCGCCGAATCGTAGCACGGTTGCCGAGGCCCTTTCTCTTGCTTGGAGATCTGTACGGTAGACACCCTCTCTGGGGAAACTACTCGATTAATCCCAGGGGTCAGGTCCTTTCTGACCTGATGGAAGAGCTGGAGATAGGTGTTCTAAATGCGGATGAGTTTACGCATCACTGCTCGAGAACTGCTTCATTTTCTTGCCTTGACCTATCTTTGTGCTCTCCGGATGTGCAACCTGATTTTGGGTGGGTGGTAGGCGATTACATCCATGGTAGTGATCATTTTCTCATTCAAATATCATTTTCTGGGCCGGTGCCGCCTGAGAGCACGCCCCGGTGGTGCCTGGCTCGGACGCGGTGGTCCGCATTTCAGGAAAAGACTTATTTCTCTGTCTCAGTCGAGGAACTTAGGTCGGTAGATGAAGCCGTTGAGTTCTCCAGCAACCTCATGGCCGTGGTCCTAACTACCATTCCTAGAACGTCTGGCCGTTTTGCACGCCGACCGCTTTCCTGGTGGTTAGCCGAGTGTGAGATGGCCTTCAAACAGAAGCGTTATGCCTACATGCGCTATAAGCGCTGCCCGAACGATTTCACTTGTCGGTCTATTTCGTCGAGCTAGGGCTAGGTTCCGGTATGTTACGAAGCACGCCCGCCGCTCTTCTCGGCGGGCATACGTGTCTTCACTTAATTGAAGACCTCTCTAGCGATTCAAAAGGATTTGTGTCAAGTTCTCGCAGGCCCCCTACTCCTCCGTTCTCCAGGAGAATCGAACCTCAATCTCGGACCCCGCGTCCGTTTGGAATCCTTCGCGACCGCTTTTTACATATTCTCTAACCGGGATGCTGCTCCGCCAGCAACCAATGCCCGTCGTGATGTCGTGGAAGGCCGCCGACTGGACTTTACCTCCAGAGGCAGAGAATCCTTCAACGACAGGTTTACATTGAGTGAATTGCTTTCCGCTCTCGTTCGTGCGCGGACACCACCCCTCGTCCGGACGATGTCTCGTACGCCATGCTTCGACGCCTGGGTGAGCGAGGTGTGGCCTTTCTGTTAGATTTGTTCAACAGGATCTGGGTAGAGGGTTTCCTCCCAGGTTCCTGGCGAATCGCTACTGTGCTTTTCGCAAACCTGGAAGAGATCACTACCCCGGCCGGTTTCCGACCAATCTCTTTAACTTCCTGCGTGTGCAAGTTGATGGAGAAATTGGTAAATGTTAGATTTTGCCTTTTTTTCTGGACAGCGGAGACGACCTGTCTTCTGCACAGTGCGGCGTCCGCAAGTGTCACTCTACGCCAGGTGCTCTAATCCGACTAGAAAATGCCGTCTGCGAGGCCTTCCTTCATAGACAGCACTACGCCACAGTGTTTTTCGAGTTGTAGAAGGCCTATGATACCGCATGGCGATTCGGCATCATGGGGACTATCCACACGATAGAGGCGATGGGGAGCCCTCTCCTGCCCAATGGATCTGGAAGAGGTGGTCCTGCAGGTAAGTTACCTCTGTGTCACATTTTTCCTTAGTATCAACGGTATCACCTCGGTGCTGCCGGAAGATGTCAGCGCTACGCTCTACGTGGACGACCTTTCGATCTCTTTTGGCGCGTCCCAGATGTCGACTCGAACAGGCATTTAACCGCGTCTTTCGCAATAATAATAATAATAAGTCTTTTGTAATGCGCTCTTCAAGGCCTGAGGCCTTCCTAGAGCGCACGTTGTGCTGAGATGAGAATGGAAATTCAATGGAAATTCAAGTGGGGGAGAAGGCAATTCTGAAAAGATGCGTTTTCAGGAGACGCTTAAATGTGGTAAGAGATTGGAGAAGACCTGATTTCAGGAGGAAGAGCATTCCACAACTTAGGGGCGCAGATTGAGAAGGAACAGTCCCCCATTGAGCAGAGAGATGAACGAGGAATATTCAAAAGAGGTGCATATGATGACCGAAGGGCCCGAGGGACATGTCGTGGCGAGAGGGCAGAAGAGAGGTAAGACGGGGCCTTGTTGTTTAGGGCCTTAAATGTGAAGTATCTTGAAGTGAGTACGGGATCTGACAGGGAGCCGCTGCAGTTCATGCAGCAAGGGTTTCCTTGGCTAAGACTAAGGTAGAGCACTTCTCGTGCAATCTACGGCTCCACCCTGACCCAGACTTGTTTCGAAATGTGGTTCACCTGAAAATGGTGTACTCGCACCGATTCCTTGGGTTTGTATTTGACCGACGGCTCACCTGAGAGGCTCATATTCGTAGCCTTAGGGTCTCTTGTACCCGCGCTATGGCTATTCTTTGTTCCGTGACGTTCAGCGCCTCGGGCGTTGATAGGGTTACTGCCTTACTTTTTTATCGATCCCTTTCTTTGTTCGTTCGAAGCTCGACTACGGATGCGAGTTTTAAGCATCGGCATCCCAGCGTGTATTGCCGAAGGTGGACTCGATCAACCACACTGGCCTTCGCCTGGCAACCAGTGCCTTTCGCACGTCCCCCATTGAAAGCGTACTTGATGCTGGGGAGAAACAACTCGCTCAGCGCAGTGCAAAGTGCATTAATCACCTTTACGTGCGAACCCGCGGTTGTCAAACGTTCTCACTGCATCCACAGCTGATATCGACGGGGCCAATGCCGCCGATAGACCCCAGTCATACCATAAGCCCTAGGGTTTAGGGCTAGGAAACTCCTTTGAGAGTTCAGTATAGCTCTCTGGCCGGTGGCGCCCCTGGTTCTGCCCAGGACGCCATGCTAGAGGGTTCTATCTTTGACTATTTGTCGCCACGCCTATGCTCCTAAAGCTTCTACAGCGCTGGGAATATTGCCTTCGGCTTTTTAGAGAACACTTCGTGTCACGCTGGAACCGTGCCAGTATATACGGATGGCTCCTTGTCTCAAGGGGGGTAGGGGGTCGGTTTCCACCCCGTATCTCCTCTGTTTGAAGGAAGCGGGTTCTTCCAGGCGCTGCGTTTGTCTTCTCGGCGAGCTGGTTGTAATACACCTCTCTGTACGGGATATATCGCGACATGCCTGGTTCGGAGACCTGATTATGATTTATAGCGACTCACAAAGCGCCCTGAGTGCTCTCCGGGCATTGGAATCTCCGCATCCCCTGGTTTGCGATATCTGTGGTGCCACGGTTTTAGCGAATCGGGCGGATGTCGAGATTATCTTCTGCTGGGTTTCTGGACATGTAGGAATATCGGGGAATGAGGGCGCCAGAGAGGCCGCGAGTACTGGGCGACCCGATCAGCCTTTCTCTCTTCCTCACACCAACTACATGACAGGAATCCGGCTAGCCTGTCAAATAAATGAGAAACGGTGCAAGGGAACTTAAAGTTGCATGCCATTACGCCTTGACTTTTTCCATAGACCTCCCAAATGCCGCGACAGCTTCAGGTCATTTCTGTCATCCCACACTGGCGGGACGCACAAACCCTTTGATGGAGCCCTCGCCCGCGCCTTATTGCGACGATTGCGTTGTCCCCCAGTCTGTTCGGCACATTCTGGGTGATCCTCGCGGTCGTTACCTGTCCAGGTACGGGCACGAGCTGGGTCGCTACCGCTTGTCCCTTGTACTCGGGGCGGGTTCGAACACTCAGATTTGTGGACTATCTGAGTTTTTGGGCCTCCTCCATTTTATTTGAATCTTCGTTGTAGGTGGGTCCCATGTTCCAGCGCCATGGAGAGGCGGGCCTCCTCCCGACGCCGGAACATACTTCCTTCTTGCATTTTTGTTTGTTTATTTGCCTTTGTTTTTTATTGTTTTTTGTATATTTATTTATTTATTTTTTTTTTTGTTGCATATTTTGGGTTTCTTTTATTCTAGTCTCTCGTATTAGGTTGTAACGTGATTACGGCTAATTTTGCCCTAGTAGGTGGTCGCCAGGTGGGTTCTTTAAAAAAAAAAATGCTACCTCTTGTCCCTTGTACCTCACCTAACTTAACTTAACCTATCCTCACATAACTTAACCTAACCTAACCTCACTTAACTTAAACATAGCCTATTCTAGATTAGGTTGAGTTATATTAGGGTGGGAAAACTTGGGATGCATCATCTTTAGAAGATCTGTAAATAACTAAATGTTAATTCTTCTCGGTTTCATTTCTTTCAGTTTCGCAGTTCAACCTGCTTCAGTTGCTGCTGAGCTTCGCCGTGGGAGGACTCCTCGCCGATGTCTTCCTCCATTTGCTTCCGGAGGCTTGGACCTCGGCAGTCAGCGGTAAGACTCGCCAATTCACCGAGGCAAAATGATCTTTTGAATATTGGAGACAAAGGTGGAGGTAAAAAAGGGACACGATCGATAGTGAGCATTTTATAGGCCAGCGGCTAATTTCGCTGAGCAGCTTCCATTCATTCACCCCTAGTCGGGCCCCCGTAAGTGGCGCGGCGATTTGCCATCCTGGCCGCAGTGCTGACGGGATCCAGCGCCCCGTCCGGCCCCAGCTTAGCCTCTCTTCCTTCCTTCAGATAGCCTGTATTTCTCCCCTACCTCGTCGCTTTTTATACAACCTCTCCCACAACTTTCTCTGGTCACCCTCTAATTTCACAGGGTAGATGCTGACCTTCTTCTCAAGCCAACCATCCCGGATCGGGGCTGAGGGGGAAGGGGACAAAGTTCCCTAACCCCTGAGCACCGGTTCGGGATGTTTTTTTTTTAACAACCTGCTTCATCCCCACCCATACCTTCCTCACATCCCTTTTCCTCTTCTCTTCACATTATCAACTTTACGCCGTGTCTAAGGTGGAGCCGCCATGCCGATGGACTGCCAGGCCACCAGGCCGGAGGGGTGGTCCGAAATGGCGGCGCCTGGCTCTGCCGGGCCTGCAAGCACCTCTTGCAGTGCGGGCAACTGTGAGAGGTGGTGAGCTATTGCGTCCTGTGTAAAAAAGATGGTCACCATGCCTAATGATGAATATAAAAAAAAACCCAATCCCCAACTTCCCCTGTAACATCAACGGAGCCGCCCTCGGGCAGCTCCACCGAAAAAATGAAGGTCCCCTCCCTTGTGCTTGCGCAGGGGACCCTCCATACTTCTTTAACCGGAGAGGAGGCTTACTCCTCTCGTACGCCTACGGGTGTAGGGGACCCCCTCACCCCCTTCTCTGGAGGTACTTTCGGGCACCTCCCTATTTCCAGCGGCAGTCCCTTCTTTTCTTTCTAAGGGGACTGCCAAGAAAGCCAGCAAGCAGCCCATTGTCGACCGCCCCTCGTGTAAGCGGCTCGGTAGGGCAAACCCCCTTAGGGGGGAGAGGGAAGCCAGGCCCCTTCGGTCGTGTCCCTCAAAAGACCTGCTGGCAAGAATCTTAAACCTTGCCGGGGTCAAGGCCTGTGCCTCCCCACAAAAGACTGGTGTCGCTGCCAAGGGGGACCTGCGATGTCCTGGGAGGGAATGGCCAACTGGAGGCCCCTCCTGTGATAGACATGGTCGTTGAGGAAATCCAGCCTCAGACGGTAGGGCCTTCCATGGGGGGGAATCCGGGCTCGGCGCCAAGCACCGAACCCGAATACGCCCCTATGCAAGGTCCTCCTCAAATGGCTGGGGCCTCCGAGGCAGTACAATGAGGGGAGGGATCTCCTCTGACCGGTGCCATGCGACCACCAGGACCTTTTCCATTTCGGAGAAGGACCTGGCTGAGGCCGGTCCATCTGGCCTAGGGGCTTCTGTCGGCGGAGGTGAGAAGCGGGTTCATTTCCCGCCCTCCTCTCCTAAAAAGAAGATAAAGACAAGAAAGACTAAAAAGACTCGGGGCTCCTCTCCATCCGCGGGGGCTACGGGGACGGATGGGTCTGCTGCCACTCTGGCAAGCGACCAAGCCAAGATCGGCACATCCGGCCCCTCTGCGGAGCCCCTGACTAAGACCAAGAGTGCACAGGGCGGAGCCTCGATGACATTGGGGCCCCTGATTCAGAGGTTACCTGGCGTTTTCGAGCCCGCTGGCTTCAAGCGCTTCCTCGTTATTCGCTCCACTGATGGCACTATGTTGTCCAAGGGCAACATGATCCATCAGAGGAGAGGATTAGCTAGTGCAATTAGTAGAGAGCCGAAGGTGACCCGTTTCTCGGACGGGAGCCTTCTGGCGAATGCGGCGAATCCCGCCGAGGTGGCCAAGCTAAGTGCTCTTCGGACACTTCATGGCACCCCGGTGAGTGTGACGCCGCACTCTACTATGAACTTTGTGAAAAGAGTAGTTTATGCGAGGAAACTCATTGACTACTCCATTAAGGACATCACCCTAGAGCTGGCCGACCATGGGGCGGTCAAGGTCGAACGTGTGATGAGAAAACAGGGAGGGGCCTCGAGACCCACCCCTACACTCTTCGTCACATTCGACTGTGACAAGCTCCCCGAGTCGGTGCGTGCCGGTTGGTACCGCTACCGCGTGAAGGCATTCGTGCCACTGCCGTGGCGGTGCTATTACTGTCACCGCTTCGGCCATACGAATCGTTCTTGTAGACATGCAAAGTCGAGGGCACCCGAGGTTTGTGTAAATTGCTCCAAGGCCACACACGATAAGTCCAAATCGTTTGTGGGCAAGTCTGTCAATTGCGGAGAGCCGCACCCCGCTTTTTCGAAGCAATGTGGTGCATATCTCCTTGAGAAAGAAATCCTGGCCGTTCAGGCCCAGGATCGACTTTCATTCGATCACAGGAAACCCTTCCGGGGTTCCTAACGCTGTCCCCCGAAGGAGCTTCGGCTCCTTCGCTCATGCCCGAGGTGGAGCGAGTGGCTTGGAGACTGTGGTTCCTCGAAAAGAGGGCCCCCCGCCTCCGAAGCCGCAATGCCCGCCTAAGGTTTTGAGGCGGAGGGAGGTAAAGACTCGCATGGCGAGCCCAACCTCCCCCAATAAGTCCTCGAAGGCGACAGCGCCTTCAGCGCTTTGTCCGGCCAACATGCCTGGGGTTCTGCCCCCGGGAAGCGTACGGCCATTCCCGTGAGGGTCTTCAGTTCGAGGAGGGCCCCCGCGTCTCCTCCGAGCTAGGCCTGGAGGGCATATTCCTTCAATGGAATTGCCGTGGACTCCGGGCCAACTGGGAGGAGCTGCTGAGGCTCGTCTCGTCCCGTTCCCCGTTAGCTATCTTTTTGCAGGAGACCATGCTAGGCGCGTGCCCCCTGCCTGCCCTCCCGGGGCATAAGGGTCTTGCGACCCCACCACCGCGGGATGGCCGGGCTGGGGGATGCGCGGTTTACACCCGGCATGATGTCTCCGTTCTTCCTTTTTCTTTAGATACCTCCTTTCAGGCAGTGGCTGTGCGCCGCCCGAACGATTTCACTGTCGCTGAATTTCGTCGGGCTAGGGCTAGGTTCCGGTATATTTCGAAGTACGCCCGCCGCTCTTCTTCGCGGGCATATGTGTCTTGAGTTAACCGGTAGACCCCTTTAGGAGAGGTGTGGAAGCGAGTTAAAAGGATTCGTGGCAAGTTCTCGCAGGACCCCCCCTCCCGTTCTCCAGGAGAATGGGACCGCAATCTCGGACCCCGCGTCCGTGGCGGAATCCTTCGTGAACGCTTTTTCCGCATTCTCTAGCCGGGATGCTGCTCCGCCAGCATTCAATGCACGTCGTGATGTCGCGGAAGGCCGCCGGCTGGACTTTACCTCCAGAGGCGGAGAACCCTTCAACGACAAGTTTACTGTGAGTGAGTTGCGCTCCGCTCTCGCTTCGTGCGCGGACACCGCCCATGGTCCGGACGATGTCCCGTACGCCATGCTTCGACACCTGGGTGAGCGAGGCTTGGCCTTTCTGTTAGATTTCTTCAACAGGATCTGGGTGGAGGATCTTCTCCCAGACTCCTGGCGAATCGCTACTGTGCTCGCCTTTCGCAAACCGGGGAGAGATCACTCTACTCCGACTGGTTTCCCCCCAATCTCTCTAACCTCTTGCGTGTGCAAGTGTATGGAGAAATTGGTAAATGTTAGATTAGCCTTTTTCCAGGACAGCGGAGGCCATCTGTCTTCTGCACAGTGCGGCTTCCGCGAGTTCCACTCCACGTCGGATGCTCTGCTCCGACTGGAAAATGCCGTCTGCGAGGCTTTCCTTCGTAGACAGCACTACGCCACGGTGTTTTTCGATCTGGAGAAGGCCTATGATACCGCATGGCGATACGGTATCATGGAGACTCTCCACACGATGGGGGCGAGGGGACGCCTCCCAATGTTTACATCTGAATTTTTGCGAGATCGATTCCGTGTACGGGTGGGGTAAGCCCTCTCCGGCCCAAAGGAGCAGGAAGAGGGTGTCCCGCAGGGAAGTTTCTCAGTGTCACACTCTTTGCCCTGAGCATCAACGGCATCACCTCGGTGCTGACGCTCCAGATGCCAACTCTGGAGCGTCGACTCCAACAGGCATTGATCCGCGTCTCTCGCTATGCCGAAGCGCACAGGTTTCCGTTTTCTTTGGCCAAGACTAAGGTGGTGCACTTCTGCCGCCATCCACGGCTTCACCCCGACCCAGATTTGTTTCTTAATGGGGTGCGCCTGGATGTGGTGGAATCGCACCGTTTCCTCGGTCTTGTATTCGACCGACGCTTCACCTGGGAGGCTCATATTCGCAGCCTTAGGGTCTCTTGTACCCGCGTCATGGACATTCTCCGTTCCGTGACGTTCAGCGCTTGGGGCGCTGATAGGGCTATTGCCTTACTTTTTTATCGATCCTTTGTTCGTTCGAAGCTCGGCTACGGATGCGAGTTTTATGCATCCGCAGCCGAGCGTTTATTGCGGAAGGTGGATTCGATCCACCACACCGGCCGTCGCCTTGCGACCGGTGCCTTCCGCACTTACCCCATTGAGAGCCTGTTGGTCAATGCTGGGGAGATGCCACTTGCTCTACGCCGCGTGCAGTGCATTACTCGACTGTACGTGCGAGCCCGGCGCCTCCCTCAGTCGCCAACAGCTCTCACTGCATCCGCAGCTGATCTCGATGGTGCCTATGCCGCCAAGAGACGCCAGTCATACCCTAAGCCGTTTGGGTTTAGAGCTAGGAAACTCCTTATAGAGGTAGATATAGCTCTCGGGCCGGTGGCGCCCCTGGTTCTGCCCAGGACGCCACCCTGCAGGGTACCACATTTGGCTATTTGTCGCCACGCCTCTACTCCCAAAGCTTGTACGGCGCCGGCAGTATTGCGTTCGACCTTTCTGGAGCACACCTCGTGTCACGCTGGAACCGTGCCAGTGTATACGGATGGCTCCAAGTCCCAAGAGGGAGTCGGCTTCCATGCTGTATCCCCTCTGCCAGGCGCTGCGTCTGTCTTCACGGACGAGCTGGTGGCAATACACCACTCGGTACGGGAGATTACGTGACGTGCCCGGTTCGGAGACCGGATTGTGATCTATAGCGACTCACAAAGCGCCCTTAGTGCTCTCGGGGCATTGGAATCTCCGCATCCCCTGCTTCGCGATATCCGTGACGCCACGGTTTTGGCGAGCCAGGCAGATGTCGAGATTATCTTCTGCTGGGTTCCTGGACATGTAGGAATTGCGGGGAATGAGGGCGCCAAAGAGTCCGCGAGGACTCTGCGACCGGACCAGCGTTTCGCTCTTCCTCCCACCGACTACTTGGCAGGAATACGGGCAGCTCTTCGGACTGCTTGGCAAAGAAGATGGGAGACGGTCGAAGGGAACTTAAAGTTGCGTGCCATTGCGCCGCGACTGTTCCCATGGACCTATCCCCCAATGCCGCGACGGCTTCAGGTCGCTTTGTGTCGTCTCCAAATCGGACACACTCGTGTGACGCATCGCTATTTGATGGAGCACTCGCTTGTGCCCTATTGCGACGGCTGCATCGTCGCCCAGACTGTTCGGCACATTCTTGTCGAATGTCCCAGTCTGGGTGATCTTTGCGCACGTTACCTGTCCCGGTACCGGGATGGGCGGGGTCGCTACCACCTGTCCCTTGTACTCGGGACGAGTGCGTGCACCATGACTGGTGGACTTGTTGACTTTTGGGGGGAGGCTGGCCTTCTTCCTTGTATTTAACTTGTTTTTATTGTTGTTTGTTTTGTTTTGTTTTTGTAGGTCGCAGGCTCCTGCGTGGGGGGAGGGGGACCTCTCCCTGATGCCGGAGCTTGCTCCCTGATTGTTATCCCCTTTTTATTGTTGTTTCTCTTAATTTTTTTTATTTTAAAGTAGCCTAGAACCGGGCTGTTTGTTTGCGGCGACTTATGCCCAAGTTGGCAGTCGCCAGATAGCCCCTTGAAAAAAAACAAAAAAACAAAAAAAAAACCCTAGTCGGGCTCGTGAGGGAACAGGAGGTAAAGTCCGCTCAACCTCGGCCTCGGTTTGTTGGAGGGATGTTAAAAGCCCTGCATTCCCCACTTCTCTCGTTTCCCCCTCCCTCTACCCGAGAGTTTCTTCAATTCCGGTGCTCTTAAGTCTGGAATTGAGAAAATGAGAAAAAATAACCCCTCTTGACAGTTAATAAATTACACCTTCACGTAATTAGCCAGATGAAAACTCCCTATCATTTACCATTTCTCTGGAAGCCTCCCCCAAGCGGTTTCCTCTATAGTACAGAGGTAGGCCTCAGCTATGCTGTCACAAGAGACCATGCTGGTCGCGTGCGCCCTGCCCACCATCCAGCGGTATAAGGGTTTTGCGACCCCGCCGCTACGGGATGGGGGGACCTGGCAGGAGGATGCGCGATTTATACGAGGCGTCGTCCCTGTTCTTCGATTCGCTATAAATGCTCCCTTTCAGGGAGTGAGGGTGCATTTACACCTGGATAAGAGGTATTCTGTAATTTCTGCGTCCATTTCATCATCAGCCGATTTCGAGGTGGGGGATTTTCGCCGCGCCGTGGCACGGTTGCCGAAGGCCCATCTCTTGTTCGGGGATTTAAACCATAAGCAACCCCTCTGGGAGGACTAGTCGATCAATCATAGGGGTCAGGTCCTTGTCGACCTGATCGAAGAGCTGGAAATTACTGCGTGAGTTTACTCATCACTGAACGAGAACCGCTTTTTTGTTTTCTTGTTTTGATCTGTCCCTTTGCTCTCCGGGGACACAACCCGATTTGGGGTGAGAGGTAGTCGATGACCGCTATGGTAGTGACTACTTTTCCATTCAAATATGATTTTATGGACCGCTGCGTCCTCAAAAACCACATCGGTGGGGCTCGGAGCGGGCGCCCTCGTAAGAGGCACGGCGATTGTTTTTCTGACCTCCGCTCCGTCCTGACGGGAATCGACGCCCCGTCCAGCCACACCTTAGCTTCTTCCCTCCTCCTCTTTTAGCTAACATCTAGTTTGTGCAATTCTTTACTAAGTCTCATCATCTCCTGAACCGCATGGGGGTACCCTTTGTAGCCTGTTACACCCGGTACCTAGACGAGCCCAACGTACTCCCGACCTTAGTACAAATTAGTGAGGCCCCGTCACTGGCTTGCCATCTTTGACGGAGTCCCTCGTCATTCCTTTTTTTTCCTACACTAACCTCTCATCCCTTTGTCTAGGGTTAAGGTCTTGACTAGCCTCCCACGTTCGCCAGAACGTGGCGGCCATGATTAGTGCTCTTCGGACACGCAATGGCTCGCTGGTGAGTGTAACGCCGCACTCTACCATGAATTTCGTGAAAAGAGGGGTTTATGCGAGGGGATTCGTGGACTACTCCTTAGAAGACCAGCTGACCGACCAAGGAGCAGTCAATGTCGAACGTGTAATGAGGAATCAGAAGGGGTGGGGTCGAGACCCACCCCTACACTCTTAGCCAGGTTTGATCATGACAGTCTCCCTGAGTTGGTGCGTGCCGGTTCGTATCTTATTCGTTATTCCCTAATTTCCTTAATCAGGCTTTCTCATCGTGTTGCGTCAAGTAGTCTCCTCTTTAGATTCCTCTGGTTATATACCCTCCATACATTTTCACTTTCCAAACTTCATTGCTTTCTTTAAGAGCCTTTCCCTTCAACTCTGCGTCAGAGATACGTTTGATGGTTTGGGCTTCTTAGTCTTAAGTAAATAACAACAGCAATACCGTACCTGGCTCTCGGTGTCCCATCTTTCTGTCGGATGCCTCCTCCTCCTCCTCATCCTTGGGCGAAATCCTAGCATCCATCGACGATCACGCCCCCTTCCCTGTCAAAATACCTTTTGGTCTCCTCGATTCTCTGTAAAGTGTATGCACATATGTACATCTTTATAAGTGTCTTTATTCTTTGTACGAACTTGTTTTATGAGGCTTATATGATGCTCTCTCGGTTCAATATATAGGATTGACGAAGCTTGTTATTGTAATTTAGTTATTTTCAACCTTTTCATTATTCGTTTTATTTTTCTCTCTATATAGTTTTTTCGTTGGTCACAAAAGTTTCCTTTTTCAAAAAAAAATCCTTTCAGATTTCCAATTTATTTTTTTTCTTGTATCGGCAGTAAACACGCCCCCATTGGTTCCTGTCCTCTCCTGTACCAAATTATTCCCCACCTCCTACGCTCCCATTGGTCCCTGTTCTCTCCTGTACCAAATTAGCCCCCCACCGCCTACGCTCCCATTGGTCCCTGTTCTCTCCTGTACCAAATTAGCCCCCCCCCCACCCCCTACGCCCCCATTGGTCCCTTTTCTCTCCTGTACCAAATTAGCCCCCACCCCCTACGCTCCCATTGGTCCATGTTCTCTCCTGTACCAAATTAGCCCCCACCCCCTACGCTCCCATTGGTCCCTGTTCTCTCCTGTACCAAATTAGGGCTCCCACCCCCATAGGTTCGAGCTTCGTTAAAGCGATATAAATAAAGTGAACCACTTTATTTTAGGCCCGAAAGGGAACGTGGTTCTTTTGTGGAAATAGGACAGATTTAGGAGAACGGGGCGTCCTCTAGATTTCTCGACACCACCACCGCCTGTTTTGGTCACTTTGCCTCTGTACTTTCCACACATTTTACCTTCTTTTAATTACACGACTCTGGCAGATAAGCTCCTCTACCCTCCGTCAGTTTTTCTGACGGCAAATTAGCAAAAGTGGCTTCTCTTTTACAGGTGGTTCGAGCCCTCATGAAGCTTTCACTGGTGTGGGCTTGTGGGTTCTTGTGGGGATCTTTGTATTTATCGTGGTGGAAATGATGGCGATGGACGAAGACGCGAGTGGTAATTTGATCTCGAGTAGCGACAATCTCAAGTCGAATTGTTGGAAGGATGGATCCAGTGAAGTTGTTAAGCCGAATAAAATTAAGGTACGAGAGTTTCGTTTTCTGACCACAAACAAACGATGCGCCAGATTTCTGTCTCAGATTTTACCCTTTGGGTTACCAGCGATTGTCATACTGACCTGTATGTCTATTTCATCAACCAGTCGGGGATCCGCTTGGAAAAAAGCAGGTTGGCGAACCATTACTTCCCCTTGGCTCTGGTTTCTTTTGGCTCGTTCTATCACAATTGCATGGTTGTCATGTAGCGAACGTAATCAATTTCTACATTTAAACATGGCGTCATGTAGGCCACCAAATAAACTTATTTATATTTGGTAAGGAATTAGTTGTAAAGGGTCCAGGGGAAAACAACTGGGAGATACACGTATTTGAATAACCACTCCCTCCCACATGCCAAAATTTAATTGAAAATTTTGGCCCATGTATATCGCTTCTCTGGCCTCATTCTTATCCCGTTGCTGCAGGTGACTGGGTACCTGAATTTAATAGCCAATGGGATTGACAACTTTGCCCATGGGCTCGCAGTCGCCGGGTCCTTCCTAGTGTCCCACAAAACTGGGATTCTCACCACGATGGCTATCCTCATCCATGAAATTCCGCACGAGATTGGGGATTACGCCATCCTTCTGAAATCAGGTAAAGAGAAGTCCTTTCATCGTAATGAATTGATTATAATCTGTAAGTAATGACCTTGCCGGGGTAATTGGATTTTTTAAATATTTTTACTCCATCTTCTTTTGCCGGTTCATTTTATATTCACTGTTCATTGTTGTTCATTTGCTTTTAAAATTTTAAAGAAGTCGACATGTTAGTGTTGTCTCCATTTTATCACGGGTAACCATCTATTTACACGTGACCTCCTTTCCGTACATATCTCAGTGAGGAACAAAGTTTTAACGTGGGTTTCCAACACTGAGTTGCTCAATTTATGACGCCTGCTGCAAAAACTGCTCAAATAGGTTCCCTCCGCCATGGGGTTGTTTCGGCTGATCCTCAAGTTGTCTGACCAAGCAAGCCAGAGATCCTGAGGAAGGAGAATATGGCTTGTACCCGGAGTATACATATATTGTGTTGTTTGATTGTGTGAAAACTGTAACAAATGCAAACGCTGGATACACGCACACTTCTCTAACCTCCGCTGCATAGATCACTATATCTCAATCTGGACTTGCACTGGATGCGCCCCCCCCACCTCCCCAACACCAACCGATAATAAGCCAACACATCCTTAACCTCCTACAACTTAACATTCGCTTTATCTCCTACAAACATGCTCAACTACTGAGTCCCGTGCTGACGGGACTCAGCGCCCCGTCCGGCCCCAGCTTAGCCTCTTCTCCTTCTTCCAGACAACCTGCGTTTCTACCCTACTTCCTCACTTTCCCTACAACCTCTCCTTCAACTTTCTCTCTGGTCAGCCTCTAATTTCATAGGGTAGATGACCAGCTTTCTCTCGCCCATCTATCCCGGATCGGGGCTGAGAGGGAAGGTGGGTTTTTAAACAACCTGCTTCATCCCCATCCACACCTTCCTCACTTCCATTTTCTTTCTCCTTTCAATCTCTATCCATTTTACGCCGTGCCCAAGGTGGAGCCGCCATGCCGATGGGCTGCCAGGCCACTAGGCAGGAGGAGTGGCCTCAAATGGCGGCAGCTGGTTCTGCCGGCCCCGTACTCTCCCCTCGCAGAGCGGGCTACTACGTGGGGTGATTAGCGTTTGCGTCCCGCAAAAGGACCAGGGGCATCATACCCTACGGGTGTAAGGGACACACACTCACCCCGTTCTCTGGAGGCGCCCTCGGGTGCCTCCCTCTTTCCAGCGGCAGTCTTCCCTTCATTTTCTAAGGGGATTGCCAAGAAGGCAGTCGGCCCATAATTGACCGCTCTCAGTGGGAGCAGCACCATAGGGCCAACCCCCTTAGGGAGAGGAGGGAAGACAGGCCCCGTTGGCCTCTTCCCTCTAAAGACCTGCTGGCTCGCATATTGAGCTTAGAGGGGGTCATCATACGTGCCCCCCTCTCTTCCCCGACAAAAGACTGTGTGACCAATGGGACCTGTGATGTCCTAGAGGGGGATGACCACATGAAAGCCCCCGTCCTCCTGAGATGGACACGGTCCCTAAGGCAACCCAGCCCCAGACTGTAGGAGCTTCTATTGGGACGAAGCTGAGTCCGCCCCTGTGCAAGGTCCTCCTCAGACGGCTCGGGTATCCAAGGCTTTACAAGGAGAGGAGGGATCTCCTCCCCTGGCTGGTGCACCTGTAACAGCCAAGACCTTCTCCATTTCGGAGAAAGATCTTGCTGAGGCCGGTCCATTAGGCCTGGGGGCTCCTGCCGGCGGAGGGAAGAAACTGGTTCATTTCCCGCACTCCTCTCGTAAAAATAAAAAGTAGAATAAGACTCTGCTTCTCTCCTTGCGCGGAAGCCGCAGGGACGGACGTGGACGCTGCCGTTACGGTAAGCGACCAAGCCAAGATCGTAACGTCCGGGTGGGGAATCCCAGACGACTAGAACTGCGCAGAGCAGTCTCGATTACGTCCGGGCCCCTCACTTAGAGGCTACCTGCCGTTTTCGAGCCCGCTGACTTTAAGCGTTTCCTTATTTTCGCTCCACTGATGGCAGCATGTTGGCTAAGGGCAATACGATCCATCAGAGGAAAGCTCTAGCTAGTGTGATTAGTAGAGAGCCGAAGGTGAAGCATTTCTCGGACGGTAGCCTTTTGGCGAATGCGTAGAATCCCTCCGAGGCGGCCATGATTAGTGTCCTTCGGACACTTGATGGCACGCCTATGAGTGTGACGCCGCACTCTACCATGAACTTCGTGAAAGGACTAGTTTATGCGAGGGAACTCGTGGACTACTCCATAGATGATCACCTTAGACCTGGCCGACCAAGGTCCCACACGATAAGTCCAAGTCCAATCTTGTGTGGCCAAGTGTGTCAATTGCAGAGAGCCCCACCACGCTTATTCGAAGCAATGTGGTGCGTATCTCCTCGAGAAGGAAATCCTGGCCGTTCAGGCTCAGGATCGTCTCACATTTCGCGAGGCTAAGGACTTGGTCCTGGCGCGACCGGCGCTGCCCGGGACGTCCTATGCCTCAATGTTGAGAAAGACACCCTCTGCTCCTGGTCCCTCCAGGCCTACGAGTAAGGTCGTTTCCGTGCCTATTCCTTCTCACCCAGAGCTCTCTCCTGGTAGAGCTGGTGGCACAAAGGGTTCATACTCAGCCCCGGCTAAAATCAGGGCTCCCATCCCTTCTCCCAACGTAACCGTTTCGCGTAAGGCGAAACGGCCGCGCTCCTCCGCCTTGCCTAAGGTTTCGAGGCGGAGGGAAGAAAAGCCTGGCATGGCGAGCTCAACCTCCCCCTATAAGTCCTCGAATGCGACAGCGCCTTCAGCGCATTGTCCGGCTAACAGCGCCCAGAGTTCTGCCTCCGTGAGGGTCTTCTCTTCGAAAAGGCCCCCCTCATCTCCGAGCTTGGCCTGGAGGGCCTATTCCTTCAACGAAATTGCCGCACACTCTGGGCCAACTGGGAGGAGCTGCAGAGGCTCGTCTCCTCCCGTTCTAGGTAAGCTATCTTTTTACAGTAGACAATGCTGGGCGCGTGCCCCCTGCCCACCCTCCCGGAGTATAAGGGTTTTACGACCCCACTACCACGGGATGTGGCCGGGCGGATGGATGCGTGATTTACACTCGGCATGATGTTTCTGTTCTCTTCAAGCAGTAGCTTTGCAGCTGCACCTGGATAGGATTTATACTGTTATTTCCGCAAACATTCCACGTCAGTCGACCTCAACGCGGGGGACCTCCGACGCGTCGTGGCACGGTTGCCGAGGCCCTTTCTCTTGCTCGGAGATCTGAACGGTAAACACCCCTTCTGACGAGACTACTCGATTAATACCCGGAGTCCTAAATGTGGATGAGTTTACGCATCACTGCCCGAGAACAGTTTCACACGCCGACCACTCCCGTGATGGTCAGCAGAGTGTGAGACGGCCCTCAAGCAGAAGCCTTATGCCTACATGCGCTGCCCGAACGACTTCACTGTCGGTGAATTTCGTCGGGCTAGGGTTAGGTTCCGGTATATTTCGAAGCACGCCTGCCGCTCTTGGCGGGCATACGTGTCTTCACGTAACAAGAAGACCTCTCTAGCAGAGGTGTGGACGCGCGTCAAAAGGATTCGTGTCAAGTTCTCGCAGGACCCCCCTCCCGTTCTCCAGGAGAATGGGACCGCAATCTCGGACCCCGCGTCCGTGGCGGAATCCTTCGCCACCTCTTTCTTCTCATTCTCTACCCGGGATGCTGCTCCCTCAGCATTCAATGCGCGTCGTGATGTCGCCAACAGCCTCCGACTTGACTTTACCTCCAGAAGCAGAGAACCCTTCAACGACATGTTTATTCTGAGTGAGTTGCGTTCCGCTCTTGGTTCTTGCGCGGACACCGCCCCTGGTCCGGACGATTTCCCGTACGCCATGCTTCGACACCTGGGTGAGTGAGGCATGGCCTTTCTATTAGATTTGTTCAACAGAATCTGGGTAGAGAGTCTCCTCTCAGATTCCTGACGAATCGCTACTGTGCTCGCTTTTCGCAAACCGGGAAGAGATCACCTTACGCCAGCCGGTTCCCGCCCAATCTCTCTAACTTCTTGCGTGTGCAAGTTGATGGCGAAATTGGGAAATGTTAGATTAGCCTTTTTTTCTGGACAGCGGAGGCCCTCTATCTTCTGCACAGTGCGACTTCCGCAAGTTCCACTCCACGTCGGATGCTCTGCTCCGACTGGAAAATGCCGTCTGCGAGGCCTTCCTTCGTAGACAGCACTACGCCACAGTATTTTTCGATCTGGAGAAAGCCTATGATACCGCATGGCGATACAGTATCATGGAGACTCCCCACACGATGGGTCGAGAGGACGCCTCCCAATGTTTAAATCTGAATTTTTGCGAGATCGTAGATTCCGCGTACGGGTGGGGGGAGCCCTCTCTGGCCCAATGGAGCAAGAAGAGTGTGCCCCGCAGTGAATTGTCCTCAGTGTCACACTCTTTGCCCTGAACATCAACGGCATCACCTCGGTGCTGCAGGAAGATGTTCTCGCTACGCTCTACGTGGACGACCTTTCGATCTCTTTTGGCGTGGCCCAGATGCCAACTCTGGAGCCTTAACTCCAACAGTCATTTCTTTGGCTAATACTAAGGCGGTGCACTTCTGCCATCCACGGCTCCATCCTGACCCAGACTTATTTTTCAATGGGGTGCGGGTGGAAGTAGGACTCGCACCGTTTCCTTGGTCTTTTATTTGACCGACGACTCACCTGGGAGGCTAATATTTGCAGCCTTAGGGTCTCTTGTACCCGCGCCATGGATATTCTTTGTTCCGTGCCTTACTTTTTTATTGATCCTTTGTTCGTTCCAAGCTCGACTACAGATGCGAGTTTTATACATCCGCAGCCGAGCGTATATTGCGGAAGGTGGACTCGATCCATTACCTCGGCCTTAGCCTGACGACCGGTGCCTTCCGCACTTCCCCCAGTGAGAGCCTTTTGTCGATGCTGGGCAGATGCCTCTCGCTCTATGCCGTGCACAGTGCATTGTTCGCCTGTACGCGCGAGCCCGGCCTCTCCCTCAGTCGCCAACAGCTCTCACTGCATCCTTATCTGATCTCGACGATGCCTATGCCGCCGAGAGACGCCACTCATACCCTAATCCCTTTGGGTTTAGGGCTAGGAAACTCCTTCGAGAGCTAAGTATATCTCTCGGCCAGTGGTGTCCCTGGTTCTGCCCAGGACCCCAACCTGGAGGGTACTATCTTTGACTATTTGTCGCCACGCATCTGCTCCCAAAGCTTGTACAGCTCCGGGAGTATTGTGTTCGCCCTTTTTGGAGCACACTTATCATGTTCTAACCGTGCCAGTGTATACGGATGGCTCCGCGTCCCAAGAAGGGGTCCGTTTTCCCTCATATCCCCTCTTTTTCAAGTCAGCGGGGCTCTGCCTGGCGCTGCGTTTGTCTTCACTGCCGAGCTGGTTGCAATACACCGCTCGGTACGGGAGATGAAGAGACGTGCCCGTTCGGAGACCGGATTGTGATTTATAGCGACTCACAAAGCCCCCTGAGTGCCTTCGGGGCATTGGAATCTCCGCATACCCTGGTTCGCGATATCCGTGATGCCAATGTTTTGGCGCTCCGGGCAGAGGTCGAAATTATCTTCTACTGTGTTCCTTGACATGTAGGAATTGCTGGGAACGAGAGCGCCAAAGAGTCCGCGATGACTGGGCAACCAGGCCAATGTTTCGCTCTTCCTCACACCGATTACATGGCAGGAATACGGGCTGCTTTGCAAAGAAGATGGGGGACGGTCGAGGGGAACCTAAAGTTTCATGCCATTGCGCCTCGACTGTTCACATGGACCTACACCCCAGGTTGCTTTCTGTTGTCTCCGAATTGGACACACTCGCGGGACGCACCGTCATTTGATGCAGCGCTCGCCTGCGCCATATTGTGATGACTGCGTTGTCCCCCAGACTGTTCGGTACATTTTTGTTGAATGTCCCAGTCTGGGCGATCTTCGGGCACGTTACCTGTCCGGGGCCGCTACCGCTGGTCTCTTGTACTCGGGACGGATTCATGCACACTGACTTGTGGACTTTACAACTTTTATTTGACTGTTATTTTTTGTAGGTTACATTTTCCGGCCTCGGGGGGGGGGGTAACCCCCACGCTGGAGAGCGCGCCTCCTTCTTGCTTTTTCTTGTTAATTTTTTTTTAGCCCTTGTCCCTTTTAGCGTTTATTTGTTATTTACCTATTGTTATGTTTCTTACATATTGTTATTTGTTTTCTTTGTTCTTGTTTCTTAATATAGCACTTTCCAAAAAAAAACAACCTGACACCACAACAAAGATTTCGCCCTTTCCACCAATACACCACCCTTAGACTAGACACCAACCCTAGAGGCCACATACTCGTAATATTACTACACAACTCCCTTCCATGCACTGACGATATCCCCTATGTAAAAACACTTAATCGATTAGAACAAAGATCAAAAGCTCAGAATACAGCTTGATAAACGTATTCATCTCTACCCCACCACCTCCTCTAGAATACCTCGATATTACACATCTATCCTAGTCCCCCTTCGCACAACTTCCCAACCTCTTCATCTGTGGCACTTTAACGCACACCACCCATCCTGTCTCAGAACCCAAACAATAGAAGCACCCACATAGTAGAACAACTTCTCACTCATCTTATTCAAAAACACATCCCTACCAACCAGAGACCCCCCCTCCTCCAACCCACGCAAAATACCACATCCCCAGAGATAGCCCTCTGATCACTTCACCTACACACCAGAACCACATGTAATACTATAGTCTACCTCCCATCAGACCACCTACCCATTATCATCTCCTTCCAAACCACGCAGCCACAACACCAACCTCCTTCAAAACCACATATTTAAACTACAAAAAAGCCGACTGGCAAAACTAAATCCATTACATAAAGACAAACTTTCCATTTTCACCCTAAGCAACTACCCCTCGCTAGAGAATGCACTACACTGCATTAACAATACCATCACACACGCAAGTCGTAAATTCATTCCCCAAGGCCACAGAAAAACATACAATGCCAGTTTGACAGAGGAAATAGCTGACTCCATAAAGCAGCTCAACATTCTAAAAAAAAACAGGGCCCCATCACGACATTACAAACCTCGCATCCAATTACTCAACACTCACACTACCATAAACTATTGTTGTGCCTTCGTAATTTCAAGTCAAAATGGACGACTAATGCGTTGGTGTCTGTTGCTGATGGAATATCAATTCTGTATTGTGTATATCAAGGCTACTCAAAATTGTTTAGCGGATAGTTTAAGTAGAAATCCTCTAGAAGACCCTATTGCCATAAATTAAAGATACCATTAGTGTATCTCCTTGTAAATATGTTTACTGATTTGTTTTATATATAGGTTAATTGTTTGAAGTGTTGTATAATTTTCCCCTGTTGTAGTGTGCCTTTAGTAATGGTTCATTTTTTTATCTTTTATTTAGATACTCAATGTGTTGTATGGCTTAATTTTTATTTTTGGGTTGTTGTTTTTTTGTACCTTGCGTATAGTCTGAAGTAATTATTATTATTTGCTAACCCCGCTCATGTCCGAATTTTGTTTGTATTTCGTTGCACTAATGCAATTTTTATAGCATCTCTCCCTTGAAGAAAAATTAGTTCGCACCCGACTTGTGGGAAAAAAAATCTCTTCCTGAAAAGGGAGGAGTGTGGAAGAATGAGCGAGAGAGAAGGAATTCCCCCCCTCCCTCTCTGACTTCCCCAGTTCGCCGTTGACTGCTCTAAATTCGTCTGCCCTATATACTGTCTCTTAAGATGGGCATCACGACTTCGCGCTATAGAACCTTATCGCGACCCAAGGCAATTAAGGAAGTCTGTTGGCGATGAATCTCTCTCCGTCTAAATAATTTCGGGGTATATATTCGAAGTTCAGAATTCACAGGCAGATTATGTCTGAAGCCGCCATCCAGTACGTTAGTCGTAACGTCTTCGTAATCGAGAGGGAATCGACTATATTTTCCTCCAGAGAAGAATTGAGTGATTGTCTAAGAGCCAAGGAAGAGCTAGTCGTCACTGTGTTGTTCGTGGAGATAGTTAGGAGTGCTTCAACCCTTCTCACCACGTCTTGGGATTTTAAGGATCGGAAAAGCCATCCCCGAAGCACCCTCCGTTTCCCTCTTAAGGATAAGAGCCCCCCCCCTTCAGTCTCCCGAAGTTGAATTCGCCCACAAGTTCAAGGTGGAACTTACCTACCTGGTCCTACTCGCCGCACATCAAGGTAAAAGCGATTTAACTCCCGCTTTGTCACACTCCTCCCACCTTTATCGCGTCGAACCTCAAGGATACCCTTTGCTCTAGAACTTGCATAATTGTAAAATCATTACCTAATTAATTATCCCTCGATTCAAACTTAATTGATAGGGTCAATCATCTCAGCAGTGAACCGTCAATATTTAATTGCATTGCCATTTAACTTGCCCTATATGTACATATATGTAATCTTTAGTCCTATTAAAATATATTTTTGTAGCCTTGTTTGAATATTCCTTGCCTTAGCAACTGTGTATTTAAAGCACTCTTAAAGCCATCCCCAGGTGGAGCCTTAATTTTGGTCGGCCAGTATGCGTATAACGGCGTACACTTGGTCATACCACGACACGCTCAAAAACTAAAGCCACTGGTCCCGACAACATATCTAACATCCATCTCTTGCAGCTAGGTAACACAGCAATCGCAGTCATCACAGAAATTTTTAACCACTCCTTTCTCATGAAAACAACTTTGAAACTAGCCCACATCATACACATACTCAAACCAGACAAACCCCCAACACGAGCCAACTCTCTTAATGCCCAATCTCACTTCTATGCACACTATCAAAAACACTAAAAAAACCACTAATATACCAAAGAATCGGCCCAAATATATCTCCTTCTCAGACACAATCGATGGCTTTAAACAGCCCTTACTACCCTCATATAAAATCCTTGCTGTAATAGATTTAAACAAAGCTTCGACACGGTACCACATATATGTCGGGTTTTGCAAAGGTTCTGTGACACACTTTTTTTTTTATCTTTCGAGAGGTTTAGGTGTGTGATGTAAAAAGTCTTTTGCATTGTGTGCAGGTGTGTCGAGATGGAAGTAAAAAGAATCGAGATCTCTGCTCTCCTGCGCCCGTGCCACAACAAGTCGTACATCGCCAAGCGGCTCAACGTTAGCCAGATGACCGTCCACAGAGTCGCGGAGAGGCTCAAGAACAGGGAAGACCTCAAAGATCGACCTCGTTCAGGCATACCTCATGTTGTCAACCGTTTGGTTGTGAGAAAGCCCTCAAAAGTGCTCCGAAGCTCAAAATGACTGCGCTAGCGAAGAAGAAGAACATCTTATTGGCTGAGGTGTCCAGGGCCGTCAAATAGGAGGGCGGCAAGAGCTTCGTGAAGTGCTTGGAAAAGCCTCTGCTCACAGACTATGCGAGAACAACGTCAGGAGCGCTGTCGTCGCTTTCTCAACGACTTGATGAACATAGGTAATCCAATTCTCATTTTTTTCTGATGAAAAACCTTTACGGTCGATCCGGTCATCAAAAAGCAGAATTACCTCGTGTTAAGCTTCGACCAAGACGTCTCCTAGGTCCACTACGTGTCCACAACCAAGCACCCGGCGTCGTCGCTCCGAATGGTGAGAAGATTCCGCCGGTATGGTTCGAGGTCGGTTTCAGGCTCGCCGCGGCCGATTACAAGGACATCTTGGACCCCCGAAAGTCCTTCCCTGGGAAAGAAAGATCACGAAGAAGGCGGACTACGTCTTTCAGCAGGACGGTCTCCCGGGCCACAAGGCCAAGACCGTGCAATAGTGGTTGTGGTCGAACATGAACTTCTGGTCCAAAGGTATTTGGCTGCCGCAGTCGTCTGACCTCAATTCCCTGGACTACAACGTGTTGGCCTATGTCAAAGGCAAGGCGTGCAAGGTACGCCATGCAACATCGACGAACTGAAGTTCACCGTCAACCGAGTGTACTCCAACATAAGGAAGGACTTCGTCCGTAATATGTGCGCGGCCTTCAGCTCTAGCCTGGAGCGCGTGCTCGCCGCCGAGGTCGGCCACATTGATTAATATTACAATTTAAACAGACATTTATATGTCGAAACAATAAAACCGTGTCTAACTAAACATTTGTTGAGAGCGTCCTAAAGAGTGTAACAGGACTTTTGCGGCTACTCTCCAGTCTAGAATTGAGTCACACTCTTTGCTATCCATTCGTTTTAGCTTGTCATTTATTCCTTTTTATTTTCATATCCGTCTATACTGTTTAGTTTTTGATTAGCATGTTTTCCTATCTTCCTTAATGTCTGATAAGCTTGAAACGTGTTTGAAAAAACTCATGCCATCGCTTTTATTTGAAAAAGGATTTTTTTTTTCCATTTACACAATTAGATTTCATTAAATAAATTTAAGATGGTGTCGATAACCATTTCACCAGTTAGCGTTTGGTAAACTGTGGTAACCGAGAATCGACTGTTTTACCTTTGTTAATTCTTATAAACTATCGCTTCCTTATATCAAACGCCATCATTAAACTCACTGTGTTACCTCTTTTCAGGTTTTAGCAGATGGGAAGCGGCCAGAGCTCAGCTCTACACCGCCTCAATCGGCCTTTTTGGGGCTCTTATAACCCTCTTCCTTGGAACCTCAACATTTATGGGTAAAATTAAATTTGTTCATTTTGGGGGTTTCTATGGATATTATTTCCTCTTGGCAAATCACGGATTTGTGAGAAAGGCTAAGAAATAGATGTGAATAAGATCCGAATTCTTTTGACCAGTTATTTTACTGAGTTAGTCACTGTCCTTTACTGAATGTGGAAAATACTCCTTCGTAACCGAGGTCGAAACAATATATACCCTGATAATTCCTCCTGGAGAAACATGTTTGGGACTTGTTTAATCCTTTTAAGGTATCTTGGAAATGCTCGTTTATTGGGCAGTGGGGTTTAGATAGAGAAGATATTCAAAATTGAAAAGCAAAATTCTGACAACCTGTTTTCGGAATGATTGATATATCATCTTACAATTTTATTTTTGGGGGAGAATTGTGTAAGCACTAAGGAATGTCGTGTTTTCCCTATTGTATATTTTTTACCTTCCTGGCCCATACAATTTTAAAACTTTATTTTCCTGTTGGTGATAGGCGGTATCCAAGTCTACATTCTTGGTTTCACTGCGGGAGGATTTCTCAACATCGCTTTGGTGACTGTGCTTCCTGATCTCCTGCAAGAGGATCGACCAATTCACTCCGCCGCACAGTTGTTTTCCCTCCTGTTTGGCACTGCCACTATGGCCTCCGTGGCACTCCTTTGTTGACATTTTGTTCGTAGTTGTGCGTCGGACACCGATTGCCTATAGATAACTTCCAGCAATAATTATTTCCTAGTTGTATAAGACGTATATTTACCAAATAATATAGTGATTTGAAGGCATATATTTCCTTTGTTTTTTTTAAAGTCATATACATATTTATTTTTTATCGTATAATTGAGATTTTAAATATTTTAATATATGGCATGTATAGTGCTGTAATTTTAGTATTAGTTTGTGCAAGGCTACCGTACCGAGGTGTGGAGGTGGGATAAAAAACATTCTCAAAGGGTTTGTCGTCCTTTGGTGCGACCTTGTCCTCGTGGGAGTCTTGTTCCCTTGTGTTCTACCTTTTGCCCGAGTAGCCACGAGTAGGTGGTATTCCTATCGCAGCTCTTTCCTTTCCTGCCATACCCTGATTCGCTTTCTGTCTTTTCTGTTTGTCATCCTTTAGGTAGCTGATGTCTTCGCAAAATTCAAAGGCTTTAAAATATATCCAAATGCCTCGATGTATTTGTTATTTATTCTAATCACGTAAAACGGTTGAGTATTGCAGTTTTTTTTCTGGACTCTAGCACGATATAGTATATATTAAATATAAAGATATATAGATTACCCCCAGAAAAGAGAGAATGTGATTTCCATAGTTTTTTTACTTATCATCATACACAATATAATCTTAACGCTCTGCCAGCGCCCTTTCTCTTAAACACTCACATAATCCACCGTTTCGCGGTTTTCCAGCCCTACGCGCAAAATCGCGCTCGCTCTATATTCACTTCTAAGTCAATTCTCACCCATTCTTTTTACATGCCCATAGCACGTCAGAACGTCATTCCTCTCGTGTACATCTTATTGAATCGTTCATCATGCAAAAGTATAGACAGCACCCGACCCTCATCATTTAACATTATACCCCTGTCCCTGACTCTAAGCTGTTTTTCTCTCAACATAGTATTTATAAACTTATTAAACAGCCACAGCAACTTCAAGACACCCTTGCCTCGCCCTACTAAGTATATCAATTCCTCACTTGGTCATCTTTCACCGGAACGCACGATTTTCTCCCAACATAAAACCTTTTCACTCCAACGATTTACCACTTAGTCCATACATTCCTAGAAGGTGGTATCGCGTTCCCTATCGACATGGACCCACCCCCAGGCAGCTGCCTCAGCCCAAACATCTGGTTCACGCAACCTGTACCTGTTCTAAATCTCTTTGCTCATCCCCTATCATTTCCTCTGGTATCTTTTGAAAAACAATTTGAATATTTCTGTCTACCTTGCTAGATACATTATATAAACTTATCCTGTAACTCTTTTATTTGCTTTTCTCCCATTTCTCTTGTATACATCTGCCCACGGCATTCTTCCACTCCTCAGGCACTCTTCAATTTTCAAAGTTTTCACCATCTACCCTTTAACGTCTTTATCGTTCACATGTAACATCTCATTTTTATCGTTGCTGTTCACACCCGTATTCTTTTTTTTCTTTTTCTCGCCTTCTAAAATAACTTCTTGTTTCCATCCAAATTCTCACTCTCCCTCTTTCCGAAGTTTTCATTTGTTGATCTCTAATTCTGATCAGCCACTCGCTTCACAGTCCCTTGCATCTCTCTTTGTATGCATTCATATACAACTCTTTGATATATTCATTTGCACTAAGAAGCGTCTGAAAGTATGCTTCCTTCTTCCTCTTCTAGATAAGTTGACATCGTATCGTCATTCAGCATAGCCCTTTCTGTTTAACAGTTCTATCTAGCACACCCTCACTTGCATCATTACCCACTACTATCTCTTGTAAAACATTGTCCATTATTGTTGTCTCACCGTGTTTACACTTTCTCATGTTTGTACAAGCAGTCTTACATCCTCCTCTTTACTACCCCTGCCATCAACTGTCGCACAAATGGCTACGTCCAAGTCGTGTAGAAACACTGCTTCCCTCCGTGTATGGTTAGTAGTCTGATGGGAACCACAATTTGAATCGTGGTGACATTGTATAGTTGGATGTTATAGAGACCAATGATAATCGGTGGTGAAACACGTAGCTTGATATTTTTCGCTATATTTTTATATACATATGTGTGTTAGATGTTAAAATACTTTAGATTAACTTTAGATATTTAAAAAAATCTGGAGGATTTGATTTTTATGGCTTCTTTAAACTCGCTACTTTCATGTCATGTAGTAGTTAACCATTTCCAAAATGAAGGGAGACGAGATACTTCCGAGGCATTTTTCTTTTCCATTTGTTATTTTTAACGCCTTGAACTCTTTTAGGTTCAATACATTAGGGAGAGGGAATATGTATTCATGGTTTTGTTAATTACGTTAGTTATTGTTTATCGTATTTTTTATAGATTTTTATATGCCCGTTGGGAGACAAGTGGGTGGAACCCCAGTCTTTCAGCTTTCACTTGCCGAGAGAGGAGTTTGGCTCCCAGTACGTTCAAGTGACGTCAAAATAGAAGTTTTGCTCTTAAATCGCTAGTTACTTTCGGTATGTGTCCACTGTGCTGAAAACAACATTAATTCGGACGAGAAAAAAACCTATCCATCCGTTGTGTTCGTGCATATGTACCAAAAGCCTTAACCTATAGGTATTACGAGCGCCCATGGGCGCTTTGCTATGTCGTGTGTTTGCCCCCTTCATTCCTGGGACTTCAGAATGGCATTCTTTGGTTTCCTCGCGTCTCCATATCTCTCGCATATTATAAACTAATTTGTCTACAAGCAAGTTCTGACGTCCTACAATCTGCTTCATCAAATTTTAACTTTCAGTACCGTTCAAAATTCATCAGAATACCTGTATTTCTATCACAGATCTTCCATAACTTTTACCTAAGAAACTCCAACGTATGAGTAAAGTTTATACAAATATGGGTTAATAGAACGAAAGTTATCAGCAGATAAGCAATTAACAAAAGAAAAAAATACAAATGTCCAAAATTTCTATTAGAATATAACGATTAAATTATCAGTGGAAAAAATTGTATAAGTTATAAGTAATTATTATTTAGTGTGGAGGCCTTTATTCCCGATAATGTTTTGACATCTGCGAAAGGAACGAACGAACCAACCAACTGGTAACACTCTCGCTTTATCCATCTTTCCGACTGTCTGCCAAACATTTCCAATGTAATTCAGGTCCGAACTTTGTGCTCGTCAGCCAGGAAGGTCGTTACCCACTTGACCGTGTGGCAAGAGTTTTATCCTGCACGCAAATGGCAGATCGGATGCTCGCAGATAGGAAAACGCATGCTTTCGCAGCATTCCTTGTAGACCTTTGCATTCACGTGGCCACGTAAGCGCACAATTGGCCCAGTGCCTTCTACCGAAATCATGTCCCAGGCCATGAGACCTCTTCCGCCAAAGTTCACTCTCTTTTTGGTGCAATTGACAGATAATCTTTCACCTGCTGTGTGACGAACGAACCTACAGCCATCGAATTGAAGTGGTCTTGGCTACATTGGTCCTCCGTCTATGTAATCTGCTCAGTGGTTAATGAACCGTGGAGGAGCCTTCTTGTTCTTCGAACTGATCAATGGCTTGACTGTGGGTGTACGAGCGTGAAGATTATCTTCCTCCAGCAGACATGACACAGTCTATCTGGGTAATCTCTCGAGAAACGATCTTTCATCACAATTTGAGTAATGGCTCGATCTTCCTTTATTGTCTTCCTTGATACACCGGTTGATTTACCAGCCTTACACGAACCTATTTTAGTCATAGGTTGACATAATATTATGGGCTACACTTTTACAGTCTCTGCAATGGTTCCAATTGAAAGACTATCTTGGTGGCGCAGCTTTACAATCAGCTTGCGGGCAAAGAGGCGTGACAAATTTCTAGGCCTGTTACCTGGACAACAGCTGGCAAGAGATGACAATCTATACGAGATTGAACTCAAGTTATTTGCTATGCAAACAATGCCGGTTCTCTCTACAAGAAACATAAGCGTTCGCATCACTTTGGACACTTGCTTTTCTAGTAAATTGCTTATCTGGTGATAATGGAGTTTTATTCATCCAAATTTGCATTACATTTACCCATAAGTAGGTTATACCTGTAGATTACCGTACACCAATTTTTGAAACTCTGGATTTTCTCTGGCAAACGTTATAGAAGATGTTATAGAAATACAGTCATTCTGTTCTTTTTGGACGGTACTGTACATTAGTTGTCTCCATAGCACGTTTAAAATCTCTTGGGAGTCACATAAGTGGTTCTGATTGCATTATTTGAACTTACTTCAAATTATTCTATTTTGCTTACATCTCTTATCTTATGTAGTATATTTTCTTGATTGGCGATGGGCTGCTACATTTTAATTAAATATTTATGTACAACTTGGTGTCTTTGAGCGCTATACTGTTCCTTCAAACTGAAATTCATCCTCCAAATATACCTGCTTTTCATCTAGTAAGCAGTACTGGAAATTTTTGGCTTGGAAGGGATCTTGAATTAAACGTGTTTTTTAAACAATGAATTTATAATGTTAAATTTTTAAGTGGTATGACACAAATAGGTAATGTTCGCCTTATTTTAGTTTTAAGGACTTTGTCTAATGCAAATGGTGCTATACATATTTAGAAATGCGCATTGAATTGTAGACTTTTGAGTTAAAATTTACCAAATTTGTAGCAAATTGGGGAAAATTGTCCGATAACTATTGGTCAAACGGGGGCCTCTAATATCTCCAAAATTGATGTTTGATATTACAATTTGTTGATGGGGAGCGTTACCCTCATCTAAAAGATAGCGCACTTTTTCCAAGCCATGTTTGGCCACTAGTGATCCTCTTTATTTAGTAGGAATTCTCCTTTCTGATCCATCACTGTCAGAAATTATTGTCATCTGGGTAAGAAGGCTGGATATGCCGCCAAGGCCAACAGATGCCAGTAAAAGAGAATGGTCTTCCAACTTTCCATTAATAGTCTAATTTTTAACAAAGAATTTTTGCAGAAGCATTTTAAGAATTTGCACCGTTCATTTATAGGTAGTCGACCAAACTAAATTGCAAAGGTTATTGGGTTCAGCTTTAATTCTCTCAACAAATTGCATTCCGAAAAAAAAATAGTCCATAGCAATTAATGGTTGGTATTATTCAGCGCTATTAGTCTTTCGATCATAGCTTTCTTATCCAATTTTGCACTCCGTGATTGAGGTGACTCAAAATTTCGGGAGGGGAGGTTAAACCGTATTTTGCACCCTAAATCATTTTAAAAATTTTACCGAGCTCTTTACTCGGTTTGCTCTTTTAACTTTCTTCGCTCTTTACTGTACAATTTAGGTTATAACTGATTCCTGAAAACAAAAATTTTAAATTCAGGATGTGTTCTGTTTGTGCTTTTGCTTCTTTTCCGTTGAGACTTTGTATGCATAGACCTGTTGAATGGTGTGGGTTTTTTCTTTGTCTCGATAATTTGAAATCATTCCTCTGGACATAATGGTTTTGATCGAATTGTGCTGCCCTTAGAGAGCAGAAGGCTCGAGTAATATTTTTTTCTTCGTTGCAATAAGACTGCCTATATTTATTTGGGGACTGCAAGTTAAAGGGCGTCTAAATTGAACCCTTTCATTTATGGGTCGGGGAAAATGAAAACCTCATAAGTTGGAAGGTGTAATTGACCCACTTATAATTAATGATTAGTAGCTACCTACATATGTCGGCTGGATCGACCGGGCCTTATATCTGTGGCCGTCTAATGATCGGAAAAAAATAAAAACGGGTGCAAATGTTTATTTTGAAAAATTCATTCTTAATTCTAATATTTTAGAGTATTAGATTTTTGAATCAGGATCCTTCCTTTTCAAAGATCCTGATTTTTGAATCAGGATCTTTTGGCGACTGACCTTTTTTAATTTTCATTTTATGTTTTATTATTATTATTTTGGGGGGGTATTTTGTCGTTTTGGGGGTGGGTTTCCTTTTCTTTATTGGCAAGTAACTCTCATGTCTTCCTTTTCAAATAATTAAACAATTTGTGATATGAAAAGGATTGTTTGCTCATTTGTAATATTGAAAAAAAATATATGCGATGCAATTGTTTGAATTATGTTTTAGTCCTTTTTCCTCTCCATAAGCGTTGTGTAATGAAGGACTTGTATTGAAATGAGTAGCACCTGAACCAGTGATAATAATACACTTTTACGAGTCTTTGGGCTTGCTTAAATGAGTGAATTTGTCAACAAGTACCTATCGCCAAATTTGTTAACTTATTTAAAGAGTGCTCACAAGAAGTATTATGTCCAAGGACTAGTTCTTTGATTAAATAATGAGAATTCGTATCAAAATATTGTATATTGCGTAAATATTTCCCTCGATAGTTATTTCTTATGGCAGATATTGTATTTTATGTAAAGACATGAACGTTATTAGGTATGTACTGGATGTCCAGTAGCTCTCCGGTTATTCGGCTTATTTTTGACCATCCAATATCCGGGTATCCGACCTGTCTTTGGAATATGGGACTCAAAATTATTAAATTATAGGGTGATCTCCCCCAAAATACGGGCCCCAACTTTTCATAAAATTTCTTAATTGACAAAACATTAAGTAATGAAGCCCCAAGGACTAGTTCTTTGATTAAATAATGAGAATTCGTATCAAAATATTGTATATTGCGTAAATATTTCCCTCGATAGTTATTTCTTATGGCAGATATTGTATTTTATGTAAAGACATGAACGTTATTAGGTATGTACTGGATGTCCAGTAGCTCTCCGGTTATTCGGCTTATTTTTGACCATCCAATATCCGGGTATCCGACCTGTCTTTGGAATATGGGACTCAAAATTATTAAATTATAGGGTGATCTCCCCCAAAATACGGGCCCCAACTTTTCATAAAATTTCTTAATTGACAAAACATTAAGTAATGAAGCCTATCGAAAGTTTGGGTCCGTTTTTTTTTTGGGGGGGGGGGGGGTCACCCTGTAAGAGTAATTGCAAAACGAATTGTGCATTATTTGCATTTACTATGGAGTCTAATATAAAGGTGAGTGAACCATTAAAATTATATCCAAAGCTATAGAATAATTTCTTTAAATTGTTCACTGTAATTATGTATAGTCATTATATTGAAAAATCTATTCTAGCAAATTGTCTTGCATGAAGTTTTTGAAATCAGAGCGCAACAGATGATTTTTGAATCAGGATCTTTTATTTTTTTTACAGTTTCTTTGAAAATTTGTTACAATCAAAAATACAATTTTAGCTTCTTTTGATACCTCTGGAATATTTAATGATCACAACTTAATTGGATAAAAACGACGGTAAATTGAGACGACGATAGCACCACCTTTTTTAGGCTATTTCCGACAAAAATTATCAATTTATAAGGTAATTTTGAAATGGGGTGGGGACGGCTTCGCCCCTACCCCAAGTTAATTGTGGTGGGTTGCACCCTCCCCCAGCGATTTAAAAAAAAACCTGGTAGCATTCCTAATTCGAAAGCCTAACATTAGATTCGAATTCAAAAGGCGATTGCTAAATGTCGTTAGGGTGTCTAGTTCTTCTACCGCGTTCCTTTGCTACAGACTTATAAATCCCTTAACTTTCTTTACCACAAGAGCTAAACATCAGTTTCGTTTCCTTACCTTACAAGGTTTCTGGCGGCGGATACAGAAACTAAAAATGCCAGTGTAGACTCCCGATTGCACAGAACTGGTAAATAAGCGTTTGAGATTGAGATCACACCCTCCTTCACAGGTCATTTTGAACAAATGAGGTCGAATATGATTAACAATTACCCGTAGAAATTGCATTCCCGGTCTAAACCTGGCTGCCATGTGATTGGTCAAAAATGATGTCATGCCAGGTCGCACATGCACCCGGTGGGTCGCCGGGTTGAGCATGCATCGGTGGGTATCTGCCGGGCGGAAGAGGAAGGAAGACGGTGTAAAGAACTCTCCAAACTTAGCAAAAGTATCGAGAACATTAAATTCTTCAGAATTGCATAAAAATATAGGTATTCCTATGTAATTTGATGAGCTGAATAACATTTCTTCTATAACTTTTATCGATTAGAAAGCTCTAAAACCTTGGTAATGACGACGCTATCGTCGTCTCAAACTACCAAAATCACTTTCTATTGTTTATATTAATTTTTATAATAATAATTTATGGAACTTCCGACCGCCAGTGAGTAAAGGCATCGGCAGCCTACTCAAAAGTCTCAGGTTCTAACCCAAACTCAACAACATTCCATTTTACAACACAACACAAGGCCTCGTTACTCTTAAGATCCAAACACATTACACACAAGTCTTCCTTGGTATTCATTCCTGTTGGCCACGACCACTGAGATGGGGGAAGACGATACCATCACCATCACCATCAATCAACCCAAAGATGCCTCTTCCCCATCCCTTCTCAAAAGGACTGGGACCCTAAATACCCACACAACCGGATATCCGGATCCAGCCTTTAAATTAAATTTATTCGACATCCGGTTCCAGTCTTCAAAATTAATCAGATATCCGGCTCACGGTAATTTAACCGGATATCCGGTACAGCCCTAGTTGCTATTAGATTAAATTTCTCTGTAAAAAAGTTGAATGGTGTCCTTCAAACCATTAGGGAATTGAGACGTTCAATGGCGATTGTTCTCCATGATTGCGTAGTGAGAATACCGCCGCTGTGGTGTCGGATTGCTTTGTCTCGTAGATGGCAACGAACAATGATTATACCGATGGGTAAAATGGTCTAGGACGCTGGTCCCGGGGCAATCGACAAGTTAAATAATATAATCGGTTTGTTTGAATGATCTTTGGTTTGGGTGCTAGGATTTTTCCGCCCTGACCTATCATTAGGTTGTATTTTCTCTCACTTTTATGATTTTTTATCTTCCTTGTGGCTGTGTTAGGGAAGGAAGAGTACCCATACCGTTGTCCGGCGTGTGTCGCAAAAGGCGACTGCCTGGATATTGGCCACTTGCCTTGGAAGCCGCGCGCCCGAAACAGTATGGTATTCTTTTCGTTTATTTACAAACACCAAAATCTTTTAATATCCAAAATTTTACCGATATCAAACTAAGATTATTGGTCCAAAAACGTGCATATCACGTTAATGGTTAATTATAGATCGATTTTTCTAATTGTAAGGCAAATGAATGATTTTGTCAATATGAGCACGGCTTTCAGTGTTCACGATATGTGATCTAAGATTAAGAAAAGAAGTTAAAATTAACTTATATTTTTTAGTTCAATTTATGAGACGATTATTTCAAGAAATAAAGTTGTTGGAATAACGCGTTTTTCTCTTGAAGTGGTAATTTAGGGAATGCAGCCTAGCTGAGAGGAAATGCCTCTTCCGATTACATCGAGTGGACTAAGTCGCCGAATGGTCTCTCGATTCGGATCGATTTCACGGTTGATTCCATACGCTGTATTTACTGGTGGTTCGGATCCCACCAAACTAAGTTTATGGCCTCTCGCCTGTACCGTGCTGACGGGATTCATCGCCCTGTCCGACCCAAGCTTAGCCTCTCCTTCCGCTAACATCCATTTTCTTCTCTGTGCCAAATCTCCTCATATCCACCACATCTGGGTACCCTGTGTAGCCTGGTATACTTGGTCCTCCCGGCCTGAGTGCAAATTAGGAAAGCCCCGTCACTGGATTGATTGGAACTTTGACTGCAGTGGTAGTTTGTTATGTTTCCGCTTCGTTCCCTCTCTGAATTAGTTTTTCTCTACGACTACCCCCATCAACCCTCGTTCTAGGCTTAAGGAGATCACCAGCTACCTCGTGCCCTGTATGAAGATAAGCTTTGGAACCTCTATAAACAACGCCCTCAGGTCGCAAGAGACTAGGGTTTCAGATGATCTGGGAGGGGCGCGGTGATTTGCCATCCTGGCCACCGTGCTGACGGGATCCAGCGCTCCGTCCGGCCCCAGCTTAGCCTCTCTTCCTTCCTTCAAAACACTTGTTTCCTCTCTTTTCACACAACCTCTCCCACAACTTTCTCTGGTCAGCCTCTAATTTCACAGGGTAGATGTTGACCTTCCTTTCAGCCAACCGTCCCGCATCGGGGCTGAGGGGGTGGGGGACAATGTTCCCTAACCCCTGAGCTCCGGTCTGGGGTGGCTGGTTTTTAACAACCTGCTTCATCCCCACCCATACCTTCCTCACATCCCTTTTCCTCTCCTCTTCACAATCTATATATTTTACGCCGTGTTCAAGGTGGAGCCGCCATGCCGAAGGACTGCCAGGCCACCAGGCCGGAGGGGTGGTCCCAAATGGCGGCGCCTGGCTCTGCCGGGCTTGTAAGCACCTCTCGCAGTGCGGGTTACTGCGAGAGGTGTGCGCTATTGCATCCCGTGTTAAAAAAAGGGGTCACCATGCCCAATGATGAAGATCAAACCAAAAAAAAACAACCCCCCAACTTCCCCAAGAACAACGGAGCCGCCCTCGGGCAGCTCCAGCAAAAAAATGGAGGTTCCCCCCCCTGTGCTTGCACAGGGGACCCTCCATATTTCTCTAACCGGAGAGGAGGCTTACTCCTTTCCTTCGCCTACGGGTGCAGGGGACTCCCCCTCACCCCCTTCTCTGGAGGTGCTTTCGGGCACCTCCCTTTTCCCAGCGGCAGTCCCCTCTTTTCTTTCAGAGGGGACTGCCCTTAGCCAGCCGCTCCCCATCGAAGCGGCTCGGTAGGGCAAACCCCCTTAGGGGGAAGAGGGAAGCCAGGCCCCTTCAGTCGCTTCCCTCAAAAGACCTACTGGCAAGAATATTAAACCTTGCCGGGGTCAAGGCCTGTGCCTCCCCACAAATGACTCTTGACGCTGCCAAGGGGACCTGCGATGTCCTGGGAGGGGATGGCCAACTGAAGGCCCCTCCTGTGATAGACATGGTCCTTGAGGAGACCCAGCCTCAGACGGTAGGGCCTTCCATGGGGGGGAATTCGGGCTCGGCGCCAAAAACCGAACCCGAATCCGCCCCTATGCAAGGTCCTCCTCAAATAGCTGAGGGCTCTGAGGCAGTAAAAGGAGGGAAGGAATCTCCTCCGACAGGTGCCCCTACGACAACCAGGACCTTCTCCATTCGGAGAGGGACCTGGCTGAGGCCGGTCCATCTGGCCTGGGGGCTTCTGCCGGCGGGGGTGAGAAGCGGGTTCATTCCCCGCCCTCCTCTCCAAAAAAGAAAAAGACTCGGGGCTCCTCTCCATCCGCGGGGGCTGCGGGGACGGATGGGTCTGCTGCCACTTTGGTAGGCGACCAAGCCAAGATCAACACATCCGGCCCCTCTACCCCCTCGTGTGCGGAGCCCCTGACCAAGACTAACACCAAGAGTGCACAGGGCGGAGCCTCGATGACATCGGGGCCCCTCATTCAGAGATTACCTGGCGTTTTCGAGCCCGCTGGCTTCAAGCGCTTCCTCGTTATTCGCTCCACTGATGGCACCATGTTGTTGAAGGGCAACATGATCCATCAGAGGAGAGGATTAGCTAGTGCAATTGGTAGAGAGCCGAAGGTGACCCGTTTCTCAGGCGGCAGCCTTCTGGCGAATCCCGCCAAGGCGGCCAAGATAAGTGCTCTTCGGACACTTCATGGCACCCCGGTGAGTGTGACGCCGCACTCTACCATGAACTTTGTGAAAGGAGTAGTTTATGCGAGGGAACTCGTTGACTACTCCATAGAAGACATCACCCTAGAGCTGGCCGACCATGGGGCGGTCAAGGTCGAACGTGTGATGAGAAAACAGGGAGGGGCTTCGAGACCCACCCCTACACTCTTCGTCACGTTCGACTGTGACAAGCTCCCTGAGTTGGTGCGTGCCGGTTGGTACCGCTACCGCGTGAAGGCATTCGTGCCAATGCCGCGACGGTGCTATTACTGTCACCGCTTCGGCCATTACGAATCGCTCATGTAGACGTGCAAAGTCGGGGTCACCCGAAGTCTGTGTAAATTGCTCCAAGGTCGCACACGATAAGTCCAAATCGTGTGTGGCCAAGTGTGTCAATTGCGGAGAGCCGCACCCTGCTTCTTCGAAGCAATGTGGTGCATATCTCCTGGAGAAAGAAATCCTGGCCGTTCAGGCCCAGGATAGACTCTCATTCCGCGAGGCTAAGGACTTGGTCCTGGCGCGCCCAGCTCTGCCTGGGGAGTCATATGCCTCAGTAGTGAGAAAGGCACCCTTTGCTCCTGGCCCATCCAGGCCAACGAGCACGGTTGTTTCCGCGCCCATTCGGAGCCCTTCTGCGGGCTCTACACAACCCGGGCGCTACCCTGGTAAAGCTAGCGGCAAAAAGGGTTCATACCCAGCCCCGGCTAAAACCAGGGCTCCCCCCTCTTCCCCCAGCGTGACCGTTTCCCGCAAGGCGAAATGGCCACGCGCCTCCACCGAGTCGTTAGACTCACAGGAGGCAACACCCCTGAAGATGGTCGCTAGGCCATCTTCGGGGGTTCCTAAAGCTGTCCCCCGAAAGGAGGACAGCAACAAAGGAGCTTCGGCTCCTTCGCCCACGCCCCGAGGTGGAGCGAGAGGCTCGGAGACGGTGGTTCCTCGAAAAGAGTCCCCCCCGCCTCCGAAGCCGCAGCGCCCGCCTAAGGTTTCGAGGCGGAGGAAGGAAAAGACTCGCATGGCGAGCCCAACCTCCCCCAATAAGTCCTCGAAGGCGACAGCACCTCCAGCGCTTTGTCCGGTCAACAGCGCCCGGGGTTCTGCCCCCGGGAAGCGTACGGCCATTCCCGTGAGGGTCTTCAATTCGAGGAGGGCCCCGCGTCTCCTCCGAGCTAGGCCTGGAGGGCATATTCCTTCAATGGAATTGCCGTGGACTCCGGGCCAACTGGGAGGAGCTGCGGAGGCTCGTCTCGTCCCGTTCCCCATTAGCTGTTTTTCTGCAGGAGATCATGCTAGGCGCGTGCACCCTGCCCGCCCTCCCGGGGTACAAGGGTCTTGCCACCCCACCACCGCGGGATGGCCGGGCTGGGGGATGCGCGGTTTACACCCGGCATGATGTCTCCGTTCTTCCTTTCTCTTTAGATACCTCCTTTCAGGCAGTGGCTGTGCAGCTGCACCTGGATAGGAGGTATACTATCATTTCTGCGTACATTCCACCGTCAGCTGACTTCGACGCGGGGGACTTCCGCCGCGTCGTGGCACGGTTGCCGAGGCCCTATCTCTTGCTTGGAGATCTGAACGGCAGGCATCCTCTCTGGGGAGATTACTCCATAAATCCCAGAGACAAGTCCTTGCCGATCTGATCGAAGAGCGTGAGATAGGTGTCCTAAACGTGGATGAGTTTACGCATCACTGTCCGAGAACCGCTTCATTTTTTTGCCTTGACCTATCTTTGTGCTCTTCGGATGCACAGCCTGATTTTGATTGGGGGGTGGTCGATGACCTTCAAATATCATTTTCAGGGCAACTGCCGCCTGAGAGACCACCTCGGTGGTCTTGGCGCGGGCGTGGTGGCCTGCATTTCAGGAAATGACTGAATTCTCTATCTCAGTCGAGGAGTTTAGGTCGGTGGATGAGGCCGTTGAGTTCTTCTCCGGCAACCTCATCGCCGTGGGCCTGACTACTATTCCTAGGACGTCTGGCCGTTTTGCACGCCGACCACTCCCATGGTGGTCGGCCGAGTGTGAGAGGGCCCTCAAACAGAAGCGTTATGCCTACATGCGCTATAAGCGCCGCCCGAACGATTTCACTGTCGCTGAATTTCGTCGGGCTAGGTTCCGGTATATTTCGAAGCACGCCCGTTGCTCTTCTTGGCGGGCATACGTGTCTTCACTTAACGGGAAGACCCCTTTAGCTGAGGTGTGGAAGCGAGTCAAAAGGATTCGTGGCAAGTTCTCGCAGGACCCCCCTCCCGTTCTCCAGGAGAATGGGACCGCAATCTCGGACCCCGCGTCCGTGGCGGAATCCTTCGCGACCGCTTTTTCTGCATTCTCTAGCTGTGCTGCTGCTCCGCCAGCATTCAATGCACGTCGTGATGTCGCGGAGGCTTGCCGGCTGGACTTTACCTCCAGAGGCGGAGAACCCTTCAACGACAAGTTTACTGTAAGCGAGTTGCGTTCCGCTCTCGCTTCGTGCGCGGACACCGCCCATGGTCCGGACGATGTCCCGTACGCCATGCTTCGACACCTAGGTGAGCGAGGCATGGCCTTTCTGTTAGATTTGTTAAACAGGATCTGGGTGGAAGGTCTTCTCCCAGACTCCTGGCGAATCGCTACTGTGCTTGCCTTTCGCAAACCGGGAAGAGATCACTCACTCCGACCGGTTTCCGCCCAATCTCTCTAACATCTTGCGTGTGCAAGTTGATGGAGAAATTGGTAAATGTTAGATTAGCTTTTTTCCTGGACAGCGGAGGCCATCTGTCTTCCGCATACTGCGGCTTCCGCAAGTTCCACTCCACGTCGGATGCTCTGCTCCGACTGGAAAATGCGGTCTGCGAGGCTTTCCTTCGTAGACAGCACTACGCCACGGTGTTTTTCGATCTGGAGAAGGCCTATGATACCGCATGGCGATACGGTATCATGAAGACTCTCCACACGATGGGGGCGAGGGGATGCCTCCCAATTTTTATATCTGAAATTTTTGCGAGATCGTCGATTCCGCGTACGGGTGGGGGGAGCCCTCTCCGGCCCAAAGGAGCAGGAAGAGGGTGTCCCACAGGGAAGTGCCCTCAGTGTCACACTCTTTGCCCTGAGCATCAACGGCATCACCTCGGTGCTGCCGAAAGATGTTCTCGCTACGCTCTACGTGGACGACCTTTCGATCTCCTTTGGCGCGGCCCACATGCCAACTCTGGAGCGTCGACTCCAACAGGCATTGAACCGCGTCTCTCGCTATGCCGAAGCGCACAGGTTTCGGTTTTCTTTGGCCAAGACTAAGGTGGTGCACTTCTGCCGCCATCTACGGCTTCACCCCGACCCAGATTTGTTTCTTAATGGGGTGCGCCTGGATGTGGTTGAGTCGCACCGTTTCTTTGGTCTTGTATTCGACCGACGCCTCACCTGGGAGGCTCATATTCGCAGCCTTAGGGTCTCTTGTACCCGCGCCATGGACATTCTCCGTTCCGTGACGTTCAGCGCTTGGGGCGCTGATAGGGCTACTGCCTTACTTTTTTATCGATCCTTTGTCCGTTCGAAGCTCGACTACGGATGCGAGTTTTATGCATCCGCAGCCGAGCGTTTATTGCGGAAGGTGGATTCGATCCACCACACCGGCCTCTGCCTTGCGACCGGTGCCTTCCCCACCTTTCCCCATTGAGAGCCTGTTGGTTGATGCTGGGGAGATGCCACTCGCTCTGCGCCGCGTGCAGTGTATCACTTGACTGTACGCGCGAGCCTGGTGCCTCCCTCAGTCGCCAACAGCTCTCACTGCATCCGCAGCTGATCTCGATGGTGCCTATGCCGCCAAGAGACGCCAGTCATACCCTAAGCCCTTTGGGTTCAGGGCCAGGAAACTCCTTCGAGAGGTAGATATCGCTCTCGGGCCGGTGGCGCCTCTGGTTTTGCCCAGGACGCCACCCTGGAGGGTACCACATTCGGCTATTTGTCGGTACGCCTCTGCTCCCAAAGCTTGTACTGCACCGGGAGTATTGCGTTCGACCTTTTTGGAGCACACATCGTGTCACGCTGGAACCGTGCCAGTGTATACGGATAGCTCCAAGCCTCAAGAGGGGGTCGGCTTCCACGCCGTATCCCCTCATTTTGAAGTCAGCGGGGCTCTACCAGGCACTGCGTCTGTCTTCACGGCCAAGCTGGTGGCAATACACCACTCGGTACGGGAGATTACGCGACGTGCCCGGTTCGGAGACCGGATTGTGATCTATAGCGACTCACAAAGCGCCCTGAGTGCTCTCGGGGCATTGGAATCTCCGCATCCCCTGGTTCGCGATATCCGTGACGCCACGGTTTTGGTGAGCCGGGCAGATGTCGAGATTATCTTCTGCTGGGTTCCTGGACATGTAGGAATTGCGGGGAATGAGCGCGCCAAAGAGTCCGCGAGGACTCTGCGACCGGACCAGCGTTTCGCTCTTCCTCACACCGACTACATGGCAGGAATACGGGCAGCTCTTCGGACTGCTTGGCAAAGAAGATGGGAGACGGTCGAAGGGAACTTAAAGTTGCGTGTTATTGCGCCGCGACTGTTCCCATGGACCTATCCCCCAATGCCGCGGCGGCTTCAGGTTGCTTTCTGTCGTCTTCGAATCGGACACACTCGTGTGACGCATCGCTACTTGATGGAGCGCTCGCATACGCTCTATTGCAACGACTGCGTCGTCGCCCAGACTGTTCGGCATATTCTTGTCAAATGTCCTAGTCTGGGTGATCTTCGCGCACGATACCTGTCTCGGTACCAGGATGGGCGGGGTCGCTACCGCCTGTCCCTTGTATTCGGGACGAGTGCGTCCACCATGACTGGTGGACTTATTGACTTTTTGGGGGAGGCCGGCCTTCTCCCTTTCATTTAACCCGGTTTTATTGTTGTTGTTGTTTTTGTTATCGTTTTTGTTATTGCTTTGTTATTGTTATTTTTTTATTGTTGTTTCCTGTTGAATTTTTTTGAAGTAGCCTAGAACTAGGCTGTTTGTTTACGGCAACTTATGCCTAAGTCGGCAGTCGCCAGATAGCCCCTTAATAAAAAAAAAAAAAATCAGATGATCTGGGCGTTGTGGCGCAAATAAGGGAAATATCGGTTTTGTCCCTATAACCACTTCTTCCCTGTCTTAATGGACTGACCGCTTTCCTACAGCCAATGCAACTAAAAGTCTCTGCGTCTCCCACGACAGATCCTGGCCGTCCTGTCGAGGATCAGTTTTTCTGATTAAGGATATCCGCTCTGTCTCACTGCATCTTGGGGTACCTCCCTCCACGCTCGTGGTGTTTCCAGAGACTCGCCGTGGAGTGCTCCTGCCTTGTCGTTGGAGAAGGGGCTCAGCCCGATCATTAGAGCGGATTGCGAATTGGTGGGTTGTAGTGTGACTCAATGAATGTGTGGATGCTAGTGCGTGTTCTAAGTTTAAGTTCAGATATTTTGCAGTCTCGGTGAACCGGTTCTGCATCACCGAGGTGAACCGCGCTGAGTTGGATTGGGTGCCCGGACCGCGGAAGTCTAGCACGATGGTCTTTGACCCCTTGAAGAGAAAATCCCGAAGGCAGCCGCCCGTTTTTAAAACAGACGGTGCTGGTTGAGGAATGCACGAGTCCCTCCCTCCTTTTGAGGGTGCGCATCGAGTGACGTGACTACGTAGGTGGGTTTCGCTCTGCGCGAGACTGCCCTCCTCCCCCTAAATAACATAGTAGTATATCCATAGCGATATACCCCCACTCCCAGAAAGTAACGATATGTCCAAGTCTCCTTTACCCATACCACTGTAAATAGAGGGGAGTAGGAAAAGGGGGCAAAGGAAAAAATAATAGCGTAGGCGAGTTGCGAACAGCTTCCCGCGTACGCTGGACACTGTTAGCCAGCGGTGAATCCACTCGGCCATCCTGAGTCTAAAAAGACATTCAAACGAAGCTTTTAGGACGCTTGCCTGCACTTCTCGTATGCTATACCACTACCTTCCGACCAAGGCCATACCCCATCCCCCCTTCCTGTTAGCCAAGTTCCTTTGAAACTTTCTGCAACTACTACTTTCTAACTCCCTTCAAAAGTAGGTTGCACACCCTCCATTAAGAATGAGGATCCTCCCCGCAATGAGAGTAACGTTACCACCAAATCTCTCTTGACTCTACCTTTTCCTAGGGTCATGACCCACTAACTTTGGTCTATCGAAACAAACTTAGCTCCCACCATACTAGCCCCCGTCCCTCTAAATCGGGCTTTCCTCACCGTTCAGACTACTATAACGATAGTGCCGGGTTCTCCTCGCACGGCATCTGTTCGTGAGGGCTCCTCCTACCCATGCATTATCTCGACCGTAGTCTCTCACCGTTCTGAGTAATGACAGTAATTCTTCAATGGAACTTTCAGGGGATCCTTGCCAAAGGGGAGGAATTCTTCTCTTTAGTATCTAAAATATCACAATCGGCTCGGCGGCAAGCACCGAACACCAGTCCGCCCCTATGCAAGGTCCTCCTCAAACGGCTAGGGTTTCCCAGGCAGTACAAGGAGGGGAGAGATCTCCTCCATCCGGTGCCCCGGCGACTGCCAGGACCTCCATCTCGGATAAGGACCTTGCTGAGGCCAGTCTATCTGGCCTGGTGGCTCCTGCCGGCGGAGGGAAGAAGCGGGTTCATTCCCTGCCCTTTCCTCCTAAAAAGAAAAAAAGAAAAGAAAAAAGTCTAGGGGCTCCTCTCCATTGGCGGGGGGTGCAGGGACCAATGGGTCTGCTGCCACTTCGGTAAACGCCCAAGCCAAAATCGGCACATCCGGCCCCTGTGCCCCCCCAGAGCCTCGATTACATCGGGGCCCTCAATTCAGAGATTACCCGGCGTTTTCGAGCCCACTAGCTTAAAACGCTTCCTCGTTATTCGCTCCACTGATGGCACGATGTTGGCTTAGGGCAACATGATCAATCAGAAGAGAGGTTTAGCTAGTGTGATTGGTAGAGAGCCGAAAGTGACCCGTTTCTCGGACGGGAGCCTTTGGGCGAATGCGTCGAATTCCTCCGAGGCGGCCATGATTAGTGCCCTTCGAACACTTGATGGCACGCCTGTGAGTGTGAAGCCGCACTCTACCATGAACTTTGTGAAAGGAGTAAATTGCTCCAAGGCCCCACACGATAAGTCCAAATCGTGTGTGGCCAAGTGTGTCAATTGCGGAGAGCCGCACCCCGCTTCTTCGAAGCAATGTGATACATATCTCCTTGAGAAAGAAATCCTGGCCGTTCAGGCCCAGGATCATCTCTCATTCCGGGAGGCTAAGGACTTGGTCCTGGCGCGCCCGGATCTGCCTGGAAAGTCTTACACCTCAATGCTAAGGAAGACACCCTCTACTAGTGGCACATCCAGGCCAACGAGTACGGTTGTTTCCGAGCCCATTCGAAGCCCTTCTGCGGGTTCTACTCAACGAGGGCGCTCCAATGGTAAAGCTGGCTGCACAAAGGGTTCACAACCAGCCATCGCTAAACCAGGGCTTTCCCCCCTTCTCCCAACGTGACCGTTTCTCGTAAGGCGAAACGGCCACGCGCATCCACCGAGTCGTTAGACTCACAGGGGGCAACACCCCTGAAGTTGGCCGTCAGGCCATCTTCCGGAGTTCCTAAAGCTGTCCCCCGAAAGGAGGACAGCAACAAAGGAGCTTCGGCTCCTTTGCCCACGCCTAGTTGTTCGGAGACGGTTTTTCCTCGAAAAGAGGGCCCCCCGCCCCCGAAGCCGCAAGGCCTGCCTAAGGTTTCGAGGCGGAGGGAGGAAAAGACTCGCAAGACGAGCCAAACCTCCCCCAATAAGTCCTCGAAGGCGACAGCGCCTTCAGCGCTTTGTCAGGCAAACAGCGACCGGGGTTCTGCCTCCGGACAGCGTACGGCCATTCCCGTGAGGGTCTTCTGTTCGAGGAGAGCCCTCGCGTCTCCTCTGAGCTAGGCCTGGAGGGCATATTCCGTCAATGGAATTGCCGTGGACTCCGGGGCAAGTGGGAGGAGCTGTGGAGACTCGTCTCGTCCCGTTCCCCGTTAGCTATCTTTTTGCAAGAGACCATGCTAGGGTCGTGCCCCCTGCCCACCCTCCCCGGGTATAAGGGTCTTGCCACCCCACCACCACGGGATGGCTGGGCTGGGGAATGTGCGGTTTACACCTGGCATGATGTCTCCGTTCTTCCTTTATCTTTAGATACCTCCTTTCAGGCAGTGGCTGTGCAGCTGCACCTGGATAGGAGGTATACTCTGATTTCTGCGTAAATTCCACCGTCAGCTGACTTCGACGCGGGGGACTTCCGACGCGTCGTGGCACGGTTGCCGAGGCACTTTCTCTTGCTTGGAGATTTGAACGGAAGGCATCCTCTCTAGGTAGATAACTTAATAAATCCCATGGACAAGTCCTTACCGATCTGATCGAAGAGCTTGAGATGGGTGTCCTAAACGTGGTTGAGTTTACGCATCACTGTCCGAGAACCGCTTCATTTTCTTGCCTCGACCTATCTTTGTGCTCTTCGGATGCACAGCCTGATTTTGATTGGGGGGTGGTCGATGACCTCCATGGCAGTGATCACTTTCCCATTTAAATATCATTTTAAGGGCAAGTTCCGCCTGAGAGTCCACCTCCGTGGTGCTTGGCGCTGGTGCAGTGGCCTGCATTGCAGGAAATGACTGAATTCTTTATCTCAGTCGAGGAGTTTAGGTCGGTAGATGAGGCCGTTGAGTTATTCTCCGGCAACCTCATCGCCGCGGGCATGACTACTATTTCCAGAACGTCTGGTTGTTTTGCACGCCAACCACTCCCATGGTGGTCGGCCGAGTGTGAGACAGCCCTCAAACAGAAGCGTTATGCCTACATGCGCTATAAGCGCCACCTGAACGATTTCACTGTCGGTGAATTTCGTCGGGCTAGGGCTAGGTTCTGGTATATTTCGAAGCACGCCCGCCGCTCTTCTTGCCGGGCATACGTGTCATCACTTAACGGGAAGAATCCTTTTACTGACGTATGGAAGTGAGTCAAAAGGATTCGGGGCAAGTTCTCGCAGGATCACCCTCCCGATCTCCAGGAGAATGGGAACGCAATATCGGACCCCGCGTCCATGGTTGAATCCTTCGCGACCGCTTTTTCCGCACTCCGTAACCCGTAAGGGGCGCGGCGATTTGCCATCCTGGCCGCTGTGCTGACGGGATCCAGCGCTCCGTCCGGCCCCAGCTTAGCCTCTCTTCCTTACTTCAGATAGCCTGTATTTCTCTCCTACGTCGCTTTTAAAACAACCTCTCCCACAACTTTCTCTGGTCAGCCTCTAATTTCACAGGGTAGAAGCTGACCTTGTTCTCAGTCAATCGTCCCGAATCGAGGCTGAGGGGGGAGGGGACAATGTCCCCTAACCCCTGAGCTCCGGTCTATGGTGGTTGGCTTTTAACAACCTGCTTCATCCCCACCCATACCTTCCTCACATCCCTTTTCCTCTCGTCTTCAAAATCTATCTTTTTTTACGCTGTGTTCAAGGTGGAGCCGCCATGCCGAAGGACTGCCAGGCCACCAGGCTGGAGGGGTGGTCCCAAATGGCGGCGCCTGGCTCTGCCGGGCCTGTAAGCACCTCTTGCAGTGCGGGCTACTGCAAGAAGTGGTGAGTGATTGCGTCCCGTCAACATGCCCAATGATGAAAAAAAAAACATCTCCCCTTAATTTCCCCTAAAACAACGGAGCTGCCCTCGTGCAGCTCCACAGAAAAGATGCAGGTCATCCCCCTGTGCTTGCGCAGGGGACCCTCCATGCCTCTTTAACCGGAGAGGAGGCTTACTCCTCTCCTACGCCTACGGGTGTAGGGGACTCGCCCTCACCCCTTCTCTGGAGGTGCTTTCGGGCACCTCCCTATCTCCAGCGGCAGTCCCTCCTTTGCTTTCTAAGGGGACTGCCAAGAAAGCCAGCAGGCAGCCCATTGCCGACCGCTCCTCGTGCAAGCGGCTCGGTAGGGCAAACCCCCTTAGGGGGGAGAGGGAAGCCAGGCCGCTTCAGTCGCTTCCCTCAAAAGACCTACTGGCAAGAATATTAAACCTTGCCGGGGTCAAGGCCTGTGCCTCCCCACTAAAGACTTATGACGCTGCCAAGGGGACCTGCGATGTCCTAGGAGGGGATGGCCAACTGGAGGCCATGGGGGGGAATCCGGGCTCGGCGCCAAGCACCGAACCCGAATCCGCCCCTATGCAAGGTCCTCCTCAAACGGCTGGGGCTTCTGAGGCCGTGCAAGGAGGGGAGGGATCTCCTCTGGATGATGCCCCTGCGACCACCAGGACCTTTTCCATTTCGGAGAAGGACCTGGCTGAGGCCAGTCTATCTGGCCTGGGAGCTTCTACCGGCGGGGGTGAGAAGCGGGTTTATTCCCCGCCCTCCTCTTCAAAAAAGAAAAGGACGAAAAAGACCAAAAAGACGAAGAAGACTCGGGGCTCCTCTCCATCTGCGGGGGCTACGGGGACGGATGGATCTGCTGCCACTTTGGCAAGTGACCAAGCCAAGATCGGCACATCCGGCCCCTCGGCCCCCCCGGGTACGGAGCTCCTGACGATGACAAAGACCAAAAGTGCACAGGGCGGAGCCTCGATGACATCGGGGCCCCTGATTCAGAGGTTACCTGGCGTTTTCGAGCCCGCTGGCTTCAGACGCTGCCTCGTTATTGGCTCCACTGATGGCAGCATGTTGTCGAAGGGCAACATGATCCATCAGAGGAGAGGATTAGCTAGTGCAATTGATAGAGAGCCGAAGGTAACCCGTTTCTCGGACCGGAGCCTTCTGGCGAATGTGGTGAATCCCGCCGAGGTGGCCAAGATAAGTGCTCTTCGGACACTTCATGGCACCCCGGTGAGTGTGACGCCGCACTCTACCATAAACTTTGTGAAAGGAGTAGTTTATGCGAGGGAACTCGTTGACTACTCCATTGAGGACATCACCCTAGAGCTGGCCGACCATGGGGTGGTCAAGGTCGAACATGTGAGGAAAAAACAACGAGGGGTCTCGAGACCCACCCCTAAACTCCTTGTCACGTTCGACTGTGACAAGCTTCCTGAGTCGGTGCGTGCCGGTTGGTACCGCTACCACGTGAAGGCATTTGTGCCACTGCCGCGGCGGTGCTATTACTGTCACGCTTTGGCCATACGAATCGCTCATGTAGACGTGCAAAGTCGGGGTCACCCGAAGTCTGTGTAAATTGCTCCAAGGTCGCACACGATAAGTCCAAATCGTGTGTGGCCAAGTGTGTCAATTGCGGAGAGCTGCACCCTGCTTCTTCGAAGAAATGTGGTGCATATCTCCTTGAGAAAGAAATCCTGGCCGTTCAGGCCCAGGATAGACTCTCATTCCGCGAGGCAAAGGACTTGGTCCTGGCGCGCCCGGCTCTGCCTGGGACGTCATATGCCTCAATAGTTAGGAAGGCACCCTCTGCTCCTGGCCCATCCAGGCCAACAAGCACGGTTGTTTCCGCGCCCATTCGGAGCCCTTTTGCGGGCTCTACCCAACCCAGGCACTCCCCTGGTAAAGCTAGCGGCAAAAAGGGTTCATACCCTGCCCCGGCTAAAACCAGGGCTCCCCCCTCTTCCCCCAGCGTGACCGTTTCCCGTAAGGCGAAACGGCCACGCGCCTCCACCGAGTCGTTAGACTCACAGGAGGCAACACCCCTGAAGATGGTCGCTAGGCCATCTTCCGGGGTTCCTAAAGCTGTTCTTCGAAAGGAGGACAGCAACAAAGGAGCTTCGGCCCCTTTGCCCACGCCCTGAGGTGGAGCGAGTGGCTTGGAGACGGTGGTTCCTCGAAAAGAGGGCCCCCCCGCCTCCGAAGCCGCAACGCCCACTTAAGGTTTTGAGGCGAAGGGAGGAAAAGACCCGCATGGCGAGCCCAACCTCCCCCAATAAGTCCTTGAAGGCGCCTTGCCTTCAGCGCTTTGTCCGGCCAACAGCGCCCGGGGTTCTGCCCCCGGGAAGCGTACGGTCATTCCCGTGAGGGTCTTCAGTTCGAGGAGGGCCCCCGCGTCTCCTCCGAGCTATGCCTGGAGGGCATATTCCTTCAATGGAATTGCCGTGGACTCCGGGCCAACTGGGAGGAGCTGCGGAGGCTCGTCTCATCCCGTTCCCCGTTAGCTATCGTTTTGTAGGAGACCATGCTAGGCGCGTGCCGCCTGCCCGCCCTTCCGGGGTATAAGGGTCTTGCGACCCCACCACCGCGGGATGGCCGAGCTGGGGGAAGCGCGGTTTACACCCGGCATGATGTCTTCGTTCTTCATTTCTCTTTAGATACCTCCTTTCAGGCAGTGGCTGTGCAGCTGCACCTGGATAGGAGGTATACTCTGATTTCTGCGTAAATTCCATCGTCAGCTGACTTCGACGCGGGGTACTTCCGCCACGCCGTGGCACGGTTTCCGAGGCCATATCTCTTGCTTGGAGATCTGAACGGCAGGCATCTTCTATGGGGAGATTACTTCATAAATCCCAGGGGACAAGTCCTTGCCGATCTGATCGAAGAGCTTGAGATGGGTGTCCTAAACGTGGATGAGTGTACGCATCACTGTCCGAGAACCGCTTCATTTTCTTGCCTCGACCTATTTTTGTGCTCTTCGGATGCACAGCCTGATTTTGATTGGGAGGTCGTTGATGACCTCCATGGTAGTGATCACTTCCCCATTCAAATATCATTTTCAGAGCAACTGCCGCCTGAGAGACCACCTCGGTGGTCTTGGCGCGGGCGTGGTATCCTGCATTTCAGGAAATGACTGAATTCTCTATCTCAGTCGAGGAGTTTAGGTCGGTAGATGAGGCCGTTGAGTTCTTCTCCGGCAACCTCCTCGCCGTGGGCCTGACTTCTATTCCTAGGACGTCTGGCCATTTTGCACGCCGACCACTCCCATGGTGGTCAGCCGAGTGTGAGACGGCCCTCAAACAGAAGCGTTATGCCTACATGCGCTATAAGCGCCGCCCGAACGATTTCACTGTCGGTGAATTTCGTCGGGCTAGGGTTAGGTTTCGATATATTTCAAAGCACGCCCTGCTCTTCTGGGCGGGCATACGTGTCTTCACTTAACGGGAAGACCCCTTTAGCTGAGGTGTGGAAGCGAGTCAAAAGGATTCGGGGTAAGTTCTCGCAGGACCCCCCTCCCGTTCTTCGACACCTGGGTGAGTGAGGCATGGCCTTTCTGTTAGATTTGTTCAACAGGATTTGGGTGGAAGGTCTTCTCCCAGACTCCTGGCGAATCGCTACTGTGCTCGCCTTTCGCAAGCCGAGGAGAGATCACTCTACTCCGGCCGGTTCCCGCCTAATCTCTCTAACCTCTTGTGTGTGCAAGTTGATGGAGAAATTGGTAAATGTTAGATTAGCCTTTTTCCTGGACAGCGGAGGCCATCTGTATTCTGCACAGTGGGGCTTGTCTAAGTTTCACTCCACGTCGGATGCTCTGCTCCGACTGGAAAATGCGGTCTGCGAGGCTTTCCTTCGTAGACAGCACTACGCCACGGTGTTTTTTGATCTGGAGAAGGCTTATGATACCGCATGGCGATACCGTATCATGGAGACTCTCCACATGATGGGGGCGAGGGGACACCTCCCAATGTTTATATCTGAATTTTTGTGTGATCGTCGATTCCGTTTCGCTCTTCCTCACACTAACTTCATGGCAGGAATACGGGCAGCTCTTTGGACTGCTTGGCAAAGAAGATGGGACACGGTCGAAGGGAACTTAAAGTTGCGTGCCATTGCGCCGCGACTGTTCCCATGTACCTATCTTCCAATGCCGCGGCGGCTTCAGGTTGCTTTCTGTCGTCTCCGAATCGGGCACACTCGTGTGACGCATCGCTATTTGATGGAGTGCTCCCCTGCGCCCTATTGCAGCGACTGCGTCGTAACCCAGACTGTTCGGCACATTCTTGTTAAATGTCCCAGTCTGGGTGATCTTTGCGTACGACACCTGTCCCGGTACTGGGATGGGCGGGTTCGCTACCACCTGCCCCTCGTACTCGGGACGAGTGCGTGCCCTTTGACTGGTGGACTTGTTGACTTTTTGGGGGAGGCCTGCCTTCTCCCTTTCATTTAACCAGGTTTAATTGTTGTTGTTATTGTTTTTGTTATTCCTTTGTTATTGTTATTTCTTTTTATTGTTGTTTCCTGTTCAATTTTTTAAAGTAGCCTAGAACTAGGCTGTTTGTTTACGGCGACTTATGCTTAAGTCGGCAGTCGCCAGATAGCCCCTTAAATAAAAAAAGACAAGAAAAAAAAGAAGCTTTTTCCGCATTCTGTTGCCGGGATGCTGCTTCGCCAGCATTCAATGCACGTCTTTATGTCGAGGAAGCCTGCCGGCTGGACTTTACCTCCAGAGTTGCGCTTCGCTCTTGATCGTGCGCGGACACCGCCCATGGTCCGGACGATGTCCCGTACGCCATGCTTCGACACCTGGGTGAGCGAGGCATGGTCTTTCTGTTAGATTTGTAAAACAGGATCTGATGGAGGGTCTTCTCCCAGACTCCTGGTGAATCGCTACTGTGCTCGCCTTTCGCAAGCCGGGGAGAGATCACTCTACTCCGACCGGTTTCCGCCCAATCTCTTTAACCTCTTGCGTGTGCAAGTTGATGGAGAAATTGGTAAATGTTAAATTAGCCTTTTTCCTGGACAGCGGAGGCCATCTGTCTTCTGCACAGTGCGGATTCCGCAAGTTCCACTCCACGTCGGATGCTCTGCTCCGACTGGAAAATGCCGTCTGCGAGGCCTTCCTTCGTAGACAGCACTACCCCACGGTGTTTCTTAATCTGGAGAAGGCCTATGATACCGCATGGCGATACGGTATCATAGAGACCCTCCACACGATGGGGGAGAGGAGACGCCTCCCAATGTTTATATCTGAATTTTTGCGAGATCGTCGATTCCGCGTACGGGTGGGGGGAGCCCTTTCCGGCCCAAAGGAGCAGGAAGAGGGTGTCCCGCAGGGAAGTGTTCTCAGTGTCACACTCTTTGCCCTGAGCATCAACGGCATCACCTCGCTGCTGCCAGAAGATGTTCTCGCTACGTTCTCCGTGGGCGACCTTTCGATCTCCTTTGGCGCGGCCCACATGCCAACTCTGGAGCGTCGACTACAACAGGCATTGAACCGTCTCTCGCTATGCCAAATCGCACAGGTTTCGTTTTTCTTTGGCCAAGACTAAGGTGATGCACTTCTGCCGCCATCCACGGCTCCACCCCGACCCGGATTTGTTTCTTAATGGGGTGCGCCTGGATGTGGTTGAATGGCACCGTCTTCTTGGTCTTGTTTTCGACCGACGCTTCACCTGGGAAGCTCATATTCGCAGCCTTAGTGTCTCGACTACGGATGCGAGTTTTATGCGTCCTCAGCCGAGCGTTTATTGCGGAAGGTGGATTTGATCCATCACACGGGCCTTCGCCTTGCGACCGGTGCCTTCCGCACTTTCCCCATTAAGTGACTTTTGGTCGATGTTGGGGAGATGCCACTCGCTCTACGCCGCGTGCAGTGCATTACTCGCCTGTACGCGAGAGCCTAGCGCCTTCCTCAGTCGCCAACAGCTCTCACTGCATCCTTATCTGATCTCGACGGTGTCTATGCCACCGAGCAACGCCGGTCATACACTAAGCCCTTTGGGTTTAGGGCCAGGAAACTCCTTCGAGATTTACTTATAGCTCTCGTGCATGTGGCGCCCCTGGTTCTTCCCAGAACGCCACCCTGGACGGTACTACATTTCGCTATTTGTTGCCACGCCTCTGCTCCCAAAGCTTGTACAGCGCCGGGAGTATTGCGTTCGACCTTTTTGGAGCACACCTCGTGTCACGCTGGAACCGTGCCAGTGTATACGGATGGCTCTAAGTCCAAGGAGGGGGTCGGCTTCCACGCCGTATCCCCTCTGTTTGAAGTCAGCGGGGCTCTGCCAGGCGCTGCATCTGTCTTTCCGGCCGAGCTGGTGGCAATGCACCACTCGGTACGGGAGATTACGCGACGTGCCAGGTTTGGAGACCGGATTGTGATCTATAGCGACTCACAAAGCGCCCTAAGTGCTCACGGGGCATTGGAATCTTCGCATCCCTTAGTTCGCGATATCCGTGCGCCACGGTTTTGGCGAGCCGGGCTGATGTCGAGATTTTCTTCTGCTGCGTTCCTGGACATGTAGGTATTGCGGGGAATGAGCGCGCCGATGAGGGCGCCAAAGAGTCCGCGAGGACTCCCCGACTGGACCAGCGTTTCGCTCTTCCTCACACCAACTACATGGCAGGAATACGGGCAGCTCTTCGGACTGCTTGGCAAAGAAGATGTGGACACGGTCGAAGGGAATTTAAAGTTGCGTACCATTGTGCCGCGACTGTTCCCATGGACCTATCGCCCAATGCCGCGACGGCTTCAGGTCGCTTTCTGTCGTCTCCGAATCGGACACACTCGTGTGATGCATCGCTATTTGATGGAGCGCTCGCCCTATTGTGACGACTGCATCCTCCTCCAGTCTGTTCGGCACATTCTTGTCGAATGTGTCAGTCTGGGTGATCTTCGCGCATGTTACCTGTCCAGGTACCGGGATGGGCGTGGTCACTATCGCCTGTCTCTTGTACTCGGGACGAGTGCGTGCACATTGACTGGTGGACTTGTTGACTTTTGGGGGGAGGCCGGCCTTCTCCCTATTATTTAAACAGGGCTTGTTTGTTTTTTTTTTTTTTGTTTTGTTTATTTGTTTTGTTTTTCCTTTAGGTTGCACGCTCCTTGGCCGAGGGGACCTCCCCCCAACGCAGGAGCTTGCTTCCTTTCCCCCCTTTTGGGGTGTTTTTCGTCTCTTTAATTTTATTTTAAAGTAGCCTAGAACTAGGCCAGTTTTAATACGGCGACTAATGCCCAAGTAGGCAGTCGCCAGATCAGCTCTTAAAAAAAAAATCCGGGCCAACTAGGAGGAGTTGCGGAGTCTCGTCTCGTCCCTTTAGCTTTCTTTTTGCATGAGGCCATGCTGGTCGCATGCCCCCTGCCCACCCTCCATGGGTATAAGGGTTTTGCGAACTCACCACCACAGGATGGGGGCCGGGCGGGGAGGTGTTCTATTTACACCCAGCATGATGTCTCCGTTCTTCTCTTCGCTTTAGATACCTCCTTTCAGGCAGTAGCTGTGCAGCTTCACCTGGATAGGAGGTATACTGTTATTCCCGCGTACATTCCACTGTCAGCCGACTTCGACGCGGGGGACTTCCGCCGCGTCAGGCCACGGTTGCCGAGGCCCTTTATCTTGCTTGCAAATAGATCTACACGGCAGACACCCCATCTAGGGAGACTACTCGATTAATCCCCGGGGTCAAGTCTTTGGCGATCTGATCGACGAGCTTGAGATGGGTGTCCTAAATGTGGATGAGTTTACGCATCACTGTCCAAGAAACGCTTCATTTTCTTGCCTCAATCTCTCTTTGTGCTCCCCGGATGCACACCCTGGTTTTTATTGGTGGGTGGTCAATGATCTTCATGGTAGTGATCACTTTCCCATTCAAATATCATTTTCTAGGCCGCTGCCGCCCGAGGTCCCGACCCATTGGTGCTTGGCGCGGGCGCGGTGGCCTGCATTTCAGGAAATGACTGAATTCTCTATCTCAGTCGAGTAATTTAGGTCGGTAGATGAGGCCGTTGAGTTCTCCTCCGGCAACTTCATCGCCGCGGGCCTAACTACTATTCCTAGAAGGTCTGGTCGTTTTGCACGCCGACCACTCCCATGGTGGTCAGCCAAATGTGAGACGGCCCTCAAGCGCTATAAGCGCCGCCCGAACGATTACACTGTTGGTAAAATTTACTCGACCTAGGGTTAGGTTCCGGTATGTTTTGCAGCACGCCCGCCGCTCTTCCTGGCGGGCATACGTGTCTTCACTTAACGGGAAGACCCTTTCTAGGAGACGTGTGGCAACGGGTCAAAATTATTAGGGGGAAGTTCTTGCAGGATCCCTGTCCTGTTCTCTAAGAGAATGGAACCTCAATCTCGCACACCGCGTCCGTATCGGAGTCCTTTGCGATCGCTTTCTCCACATTCTCTCACCTTTAGGCGGAGAACCCTTAAATGACAGGCTTACGTTGAGTGATTTGCGTTCCATTCACGCTTCATGCGCGGACACCATCCCTGGTCCAGACGGTGTCTCATATATCATGCTTCGACTCTTAGGTGAAAGATGCTGCTATGCATGGTATTTCTTCTAGATTTGTTGAACTGGAACTGGACAGAGGGTATCCTCCCAGAATCCTGCGAATAGCTACTGTACTCGTTTTTGCAAACCGGGGAGACATCACTCTACCTCGGCGTGTTTCCGCATAATTTATCTAGCCTGCGTGTGCCTGTTCGATGGAGTAATTGGTTAAATGTTAGTTTAGCTTATTTCCTGGAGACAGGAGGCCTCCAGTCTTCTGTATGGTATACACTCTCAACCACGCTAATCACTTGGTTGGGAAAGAAGGTTTCTCGGTTCTTTGGGGATCAATTTTTATGACAATATAGCAATATTTATGTTTTCATTATGCTGTCACTTCCTTCAATTTTAATTTCAGATTCGTCATTTTGGGGGTAAACCACGCTAATAGCTTTTGAATTAAATTAGTTTATATAGACATATTATGGAGAAAACGAAGGATAATGTATATAATTATAATTATATACATTAAGCATACCTTGCTTATATATTTAACAAAGAATCCTAATTATTATACACGATTGGGGGGATATAATGAATTATTTGCCTGCATGTAGGAGGTTGGCCTGCCTCTGCGGCAGCTTTGATGGTCGCCCATAATACTTCCTTAGACGAAAATGACGTACATCGGCATAACATCTTGTTAAATGGAACACAAATTTTCGATTGGGTTGAGATCCAGAGAGCCAGGCGGCCACACCAGTCTATAAAAAAAACGATCGCCGACGTTGGGTTGGGTGTTTACGGTCGAACTGGTTACCATAAACCGATGGGTACGGGGGATTACTGCCCGGACCCCCTTTTTGAGACCGATAGGTAATTAATATGGACTCACAAAGCACACTGGGTGCCCTTGAGGCATGGAATACCCACTCCCCTTTATTTCGTAGTATTCGCACCACCATGGCTGCTGCGAGTCAAGAAGAATTTGACATTATATTCTGCTGAGTTGCTGGACAAGGATGATCGCGGGAAGTGAGAGAGCCATTTTGTCTACATTGACTGAACGACCTAACATTGCACTTTGCTCTTCCCCACTCTAGCTATACATACGTCGGGAATCAAAACAGCACTTTACGTAGTCCGAATCGGACACACTTGCGAGACGCAGCGTCATTAGATGTAGCGCTCCCTTGAACTTTTCAATCAGGATTGCTTGGTACTCCAGACGCTAAGACTATTGTTTGAAGGTGCTAGTCTGTGGGAGCTTCGTGAGTGATACTTGTGAATTCATTGAAAATGAGCGTGTCCACATTCCAAAATAGTGCCACCGGCATCCTAACTGGCTGGACGAAAACGACTACAATATTTCTTCCACTTAGCCAATTTTTTATGCGCCTAACTGACTGCAAAAAAAAGAGCATGCATGATTCACCGTAATTAATTTAGCCCATTATTTAATTACCTACAAATGAAACAAACAACATAGAACAAAACAATACTTAGGCCACACAAAACAAACATACAAACAAAAACCAAACCAAACAACAACAAGAAGCAAGCAGAACAAAAACAAGGAGTCAGGCTCTGGCGTCGGGGAGAGGCCCACCTCCTCCAGAAAGTCCGTGAGTCCACATGTATGTGTGAAAAAACACGTCCGAAGAACAAGGGACAAGCGGTAACGACCCCGCTCATTCAAGTCCTGGGAGAAGTAACGTACGCAAAGATCAAAAGACTGGGACATTCAATTCGCCAAGCTCGCGGCAACTGTGGCATCGCGGATACCAAGAACTAGGGGGTGCGGAAATTTCAATGCCCGGAGAACACCCAGTACGCTTTCTGAGTCCCTATAGATCATGATCTGATCTCTGTAACGAGCCCAACTCATTATCTCCCGTACCGATGGGGCTATTCTAACCAGCTTCACCATGCAGACAGACGCAGCGCCTGACAGAGTCCCACATACTTCGGACAGAGGAGATACGGCGTAGAAGCCGACCGCCTCCTGAGACTTGGAGCCATCCGTGTACAGTACCACGAAGCATGTGTGACACAAAGTGCGCTCTAAAATGATTGAACACAATACCCTCTATGGTGGGAAAGCTTTCGGAGAAAAGAGGCCAGTGACAAATAGTCAAAAGTGGTACCGTCTTGGGAACAAACAGACGCGTTATCGGCCCGAGAGCTCTACTGAGCTCGAAGGAGTTTGATAGACCTGATTTGAAGGGCTTAATGTATGATTATCGTCGCTCAACAGCATAAGCACCGTGCAGATCGAGCGCGGATGCAATGAGAGCCGTTGACAACTGAGAAACACGAAAGGAACACGCGTGCAAGCGCATAATATACCACATACGTCGCAAACAGGCTCGCTAAGGGAAACGTGCGGAATTCACGCTCGGCATACAAAGTCAAATTTTAAGCGAACAAATGAACGCTAAAACAGCCGAGCGGTAGCCCTATCAGCACCTCCAAATGCTGAACGTCACGGAACGAAGAATGTCCATGGCGCGGGTACAAGAGACTAAGGCTGCGAAGATACTCCAAGCCTCGGTTGAGGCGTCGGTCAAAACCAAGAGCAAGGAAACTGCATTATTCAACCACTTCCAAGCGAGCCACGTTAAGGAACAAGTCCGGGTTGGAATGAAGCCGTGAATGGTGACATAAGTGCACTACCTTTAGTCTTGAACAAAGATAACCGAAACCTGTGCGCTTCGGCATAGCGACAGATGCAGTTCAATGTCTGTTGCAGTCAACGCTACAAAGTTGGCATCAGGATCGCACCAAAAGAAATCCATACGTTTCGAGAGCGTATGGAGAACATGTTCCGGGAGCACCGAAGTGATACTGTCAATGTTCGGAGATTTTAATGCCCTCCCCCTAGAGCATTCAGGGCGGTTTGTGAGCCGCTATACATCGCAGTCCGCTCTCCGAACTGGGCACGACGCGTTCTCTCCCGTAGTAAACGGTATATTGCACCCAGCTTGGTCGTGAAGAGAAGATGCAGCACCTGGTAGACCCAACTGACTTCAAACATAGTGGATATGGCGTGGAAGCCGACATCCTCTTGGAACTTGGATCCAGCGTGACACAAAGTTTGCTACAAGAAGGTTAAACTCAGTACTCCCGGGGCTGGAGAAGCTTTGGAAGAAGAGGCGTGGCGACAAATTGTCCAAGGCGGTAGCACCAAGGGTTGCGTATTGTGAAGAACCAAAGGCACTACCGGCCCGAGAGCTACACCGATCTCTTGAAATTGTTTCCTAGCACTAAACCAAAAGGGTTTAGCGTATGACGCATCTGTCGGCGTTATTGTCAGTGTCGAAGTCTGCTGCGGATGCAGTGAGAGATGTCGGCAACTGAGGTAGCCGCCGGGCTCGCGCGTACAGGTTCATAGTGCACGGCGCAGAGCAAGTGGCAATTCCTGACCTCGACAAGTAGGCTCTCAATGGGGGACCTGCTGAAGCCAGCGGTCATCAGAGGGAGACCTTTGGTGTGAATCGAGTCCACCTTCCGCAATATGCGAAAGGTAGACTCGTTGTGTGCTGAACGTCACGGAACGAAGAATGTCCATGGCACGGGTAGAATAGACCCTAAGGTTGCGAATATGAGCACAGTAGTCCTTCGCAAGAAGTCTGGGAGGATACCCTCTGTTCAGATCCTGTTCAACAAATCTAACAGAAAGGCTATGTCTCGCTCACCTAGGTGGCGAACATAGTATAGGGCACATCGTCTGGAATAGCGGCAGTGTCTGCGCATGAAGCAAGCGCGGAACGCAATTTAATCAATGTACACCTGTCGTTGAAAGGTTCTCAGGCTCTCTTGGTAAAGTCCAGTTAGCACCCTTCAGTGACATCACGAAGTGCATTGAATACTGACGGAGCAGAATCCTGGCTAGAGAAAAAGCGGTCTCGAAAGACTCCACCACGGAGGCGGAGTCTGGGATAACGGTTCCGTTGTTTTGGAGAACGGGGATGTAGAATGTCCATGGCAGGGGTACAAGAGACCCAAAGGCTGCGAATCAGAAGCGTAGCCATTCGAAAAGAGTCTGGGAAGATAGCCGCTGCTCAGATCCTGTTAAAAATATTCTAACAGAAAGGCTATGCCTAGCTCACCTAAGTGTCGAAGCATGGCATCATACGGGACATCGTCTGGACCAGGGGCGGTGTCCGCGCATGAAGCGAGAGAGAAACGCAGCTCACTCAGAGTAAACCTGTAGTTGATGGGTTTTCCTCCTCTGAAGGTAAAGTCCCGCTAACGGCCTTCCGTGACATCACGACGCGCATTGAATGCTGACTGAGCAGCATCACGGCTAGATAATGAGGGGCGAAGGATTCCGCCACGGACGCGGGGTCCGAGATTGCGGTCCCATTCTCCTGGAGAACGGGAGAGGGTCCTGCGAGAACTTGCCCCGAATCCACTTGACTAGCTTCCACACCTCTGCTTGAGTGGTCTTTCCTTTAAGTGAAGACACGTATGCCTGCCAAGAAGAGCGGCGGGCCGTCTCGCATTCGACTAACCACAATGGGAGCGGTCGACGAGCAAAACGGCCAGACATTCTAGGAATAGTAGTTAGGCCCACGGCGATGAGGTTGCCGGAAAACTCAACGGCCTCATCAAACGACCTGAACTCCGTGACTAAGACAGAGAAATCAGTCATTTCTTGAAACGTGGACCACCACGCCGGCAACCAAGCGCCACCGGGGCGGGCTCTTGGGCGGCAGCGTCCCAGAAAATGATATTTGAATGGGAAAGTGATCACTACCATGGAGGTCATCGACCACCCCCCACCCAAAATCAGGCTTTGCATCTGGAGAGCACAAAGATAGATCGAAGGAAAATAAAGCGGTACTCGGGCAGTGATACGTAAACTCACTCACATTTAGGACACCTATCTCTAGCTCGTTGATCAGGTCGGCAAGGAGTTGACCCTGGGATTAATCGAGTAGGCTCCCCAGAGAGGGTGTCTACCGTTCAGATCTCCAAGCAAGAGAAAGGGCCTCAGCAACCCTGACACGACGATGCGGAAGTCCCCCCGCTTCAAAGTCGGCTAACGGTGGAATGTACGCGGAAATAACAGTATACCTCCTATCCAGGTGCAGCTGCACAGCTACTGCCTGAAAGGAGCTAAGAGCAGAACAAAGACATCATGCCGGGTGTAAATCACACATCCTCCCGCCCGGCCCCCATCCCGTGGTGGTTGGGTCGCAAAACCCTTATACCCATGGAGGGTGGGCAGGGCGCATGCGACCAGCCTGGCCTCCTGCAAAAAGATAGCTAACGGGAAACGGGAGGAGTCGAGCCTCTGCAGCTCCTTCCAATTGGCCCGGAGTCCGCGGCAATTCCATTGAAGGAATATGCGTTCCACGCCTAGCTCGGAGGAGATAAGGGGGCCCCTCTTCGAAGACAAGACCCTAACGATAATGGCCGTATGCTTCACAGGCAAAATTCCGGGCGCTATTGGCCAGACAATGCGCTGAAGGGGCTGTCGCATTCGAGCACTTATGGGAGAAGTTTGGCTCGCCATGCGGGTCTTTTCCTCCCTCTGCCTCGAAACCTTAGGCAGGCGGAGCGGCTTCGGGGACGGGAGTCCCTCTTTTGGAGGATCCACCATCTCCGAGCCAGCCCGCCTACCACTGGGTGTGGGCGAAGAGCCGAAGCTCCTTTAGTTCTGTCCTCCTTTCGGGGGCAACTTTTAGAACCCCGCAAGATGGCCTCAAGACCAACTTCAGGGGCGTTGTCTCCTATGTGTTAACGACTCGGTGGAGGCGCCCGGCCATTTTGCCTTACGGAAAACGGTCACGCAGGGAAAAGGAGGGGAGGAACCCTGGTTTTAGCCGGGGCTGGGTTTTAACCCTTTATGCTGCCAGCAATACCAAGGGAGCGCCCGGGGTAGGTAGAGCCCGCTGAAGGGTTCCGAATGGGCACGGAAACCACTGTGCTCGTAGGCCTGTAGGGGGCCAGAAGATTGTGTCTTTCTTAAGATTGACGCATAAGACGTTCCAGGCAGAGCCCGACGCGCCAGGACCAAGTCCTAAGCCTCGCGAAATAATAGATGATCCTGCGCCTGAACGGCCACGATTTCCTTCTCAAGGAGATACGCACTACATTGCTTCGAAGAAGCGGGGTGCGGCTCTCCGTAATTGACAAACTTGGCAACATTCGATTTGGACTTATCGTGTGCGTCCTTGGAGCAACTTACACAGACTTCGGGCAACCGCGACTTTGAGCGTCTACAGGAACGATTACTATGGCCGAAGCGGTGACAGTAGTAGCACCTCCGCCTAAGTGGCACGAATGCCTTTATGCGGTAGCGATACCAACCGGCACGCACCGACTAGGTTGCTTGTCACAGTCGAACGTGACAGAGTGTAAGGGTGGGTCTCCATACCCATTCCTGTTTTCTCATCACACGCTCGACCTTGACCGGTTCATGGTCATCTATGGAGTAGTCCACGAGTTCCCTCGTATAAACTAGTTCTTTCACAAAGTTTATGGTAGAGTGCGGCGTCACACTCACCGGCTTGACATCGTGTCCGAAGGGAACTAATCATGGCCACTTTGGATGGATTCGACGCATTCGCCAGAAGAATCCCGTCCAAGAAACGGTGCACCTTCAGCTATCTCCCAATCACACTAGCTAAAGCTCTCATCTGATTGATCACGTTTCCCTTAGCCAACATGCTTCCATCAGGGAAAGCCCCGGTCCACCCGGGTGAGAACCGGAGCCGGACATGGCGATCTTGGCTTGGTCACATACCGAAAGTCAGCGGCTCCGTGGCTCCTGCGGAGGGAGAGGAGCACAGAGTACTTTTCGTGTTTTTCTTTTTAGGAGAGGAGGGCGTGGAATGAACCTATTTCTGCCCTCCGCCGGCAGGAGCGCCTAGGCGAGATGGACTGGCCTCAGCAAGATCCTTCTCTGAAATGGAGAAGGTCTTGGCTGTCACAGGGGCACCAGCTGGGGGAGGAGATTCTTCCTCTCCTTGTGAGGTCTCGGGATCCCGTGGCATCAGAGGAACAACTTGCTTTGGGGGCGGACACGTGTTCTGCCGAAGATCCTACCACCGAGGGAGGGAAGGGGGGCACGTACTGTGACCCTCTGTAAGCTCGCTAGCCAGATTTTGGAGGGCACGAGTTGACGGGCCCTGTCATCCGTCGCCCCCCTAAGGGAGTTGGCTTTATCAATTATGGGCCGCCTGCATGCTTTCTTGGCAGTCCCCTTGGAAAGCAAAGGGAAGACTGCCGCTGGAAAAGGTGTGTCGCCCAGGCGACTCCAGAGAAGAGGGTGAGAGGAGTAAACTTCTGCGGTCAAAGAGGTTTAGAGTCCACGGTGAAAGCACAGGGGGGATGGGGCATGTTTTTTTCGGTGGAGTTGCCCGAAGGCTGCTCCGTCGATGGTAGGTATTTTTTTTTTTTTTTACGAAATTCATAATTGGGCATGGTGACCCTATAATAAGCCCGCTATGCGAACGGTGAACACAGGGCCAGGAAAACCAGCTGCAGCCATTTGATGCCACTCCTCCTGCCTAGTAACCTGGCAGCCCGTCGGCTTCACCTTGGGCTCGGTGTAAAATTGATAGAGAGGGAAAGGAGGAAGAAAGGGTATGTGAGGAATGTGTGGGTGGGGATGAAGCAGGTTGTTAAAAGCCCCGATCCGGGATAGTTGGGTGAGAGGAAACTGGTTGGCGTCTATCCTGTAAAATTAGAGGCTGACCAGAGAACGTTGTGGGCGAGGTTGTAGGGAAAGTGAGGAAGTAGGGTAAAAACAGGGTGTCAGAAAGAAGAGGCTAAGCTGGGGCCGGACGGGGCACTGAGTCCCGTCAGCACGGAAGCCAAATCGCCGCCCCCCTTTCGGGGCCGGCAGAAATCGAAAGATAAAACATCTACGAGACCAAATAGTCGGGGCAGGAGAAATTCAAGGTAGTCTCCGTTCGAAGGAGACTACTATCAGATGTCAGGGTGTGGTAGAAGTGCTTGCTATCCCTACATCACGGAGTGCAAGGTACTCGGAATGAAGATTACTTCATCCAGGTACAAGAAGCACGTCGCCTAACGAATTTTGAAAGTCTCGACCGCAATCAAAACTCTATACATGTTCAGAAACCTCCGAGAGACCAATAAGATCTACGCTGCTCTTACCTGCTTCCCCCCTATCTTATGCCTCTAAAATACAAAACAGGAGACTACAAGTCATGCAGAATAAATGAGTGTAACTAATATCGGGTACACGCAGACGAGAAAAACGATGCCAAAAAGAGCTGCAAAGGGAGGCAGGGTTAAGTCCCACTAACGTACTTATCGAAGAACGGACTAGGAATATGCATGAACTGGTTAATCAATAGATGAATGATGAAATCCAAATTATTAACCAAAACAGAAGAGCCAGAAGCCACGCCAGATTTCCAAGCTCCGCTAGCCTCATGGCTATAAGCGACGAGGTGCCGTTCTACTCATGAGAATAGATTAATATCGAAGAACAAAACTTACACGAACTTAGAATTTTTTTTAACAAAATCCTACCGATTATGACTCAAAATACCCGATTACGACAAGAAGAAAGAAACAAAATACACACAACACAAAAATGCAAGTATTAAATAACGATTAATAAAATCATAAAAACAGCAAATGCTCATTTCCTATACAAAGAACATGAAAGATTTTTTTAAGACAAATGGCTTGAATGCCATAACAATAAATCTAAAAAACAACCCCAAATATATTGAAAGCGATAGTTCCGATCACTTGGCGCCTTGCAGCAATTTGCAAATCTCTTACACTACCTCCTCTTTTCACCACTTTTGTGTTTCTGTCTATCCACACATGCTTTGTTCAATAAAACACACACACTTACATTAATTGGTAATTGGCTGGCAACGAAACAGCTGAGCAAGCTGCCCGGTCAGCCTTCGCTCCAGCAGGCCCGCTACCCTTACCTTTTGACGAAATTCTTCCACAGGTGAAGATCCTTAATTCACAATGGCTTGCTGCCTGGCAAACTCCGCCCCTCGCCAGACAACTGTATTAAGCCACTCCTCGAGTACTGGGCCTCACCCTTCTACCGACCGCGTCGATCAGGGTCATACCAACGGCTATCTTATGTCCCGCGATCTCCTCCCCACACCTGCAACCCGTCTTACTACTTTCACCAATGCCCCTATCGCTGATTTTTTTTTCCCCTAATAGTGTACCTAAAATCTGAGCATTTACATCTGATTCTGGCCAAAGGTGTCACAAATAACCTTTACTTCCTCTGAGTCTCACGTGTCCTCCTCTCTCTCCTGCCCCCTTCTTCCTTAATTATACCTAGCTTCGTTGCGTGGGACGAAGGCCAATCAGCGGTCAACCCCCCCCTCCCATTAGAAAAAAATGTCACGCTCGTCAACTACTGCGATTTACATTAGCCGGATGCATTTTCACTGGGCTCTTTTATAATTTGCGCGTGCTTTGTTTATTGTTTGGACTGCGATTGTTTCGGCCATCATAAGCTAAGCTTCTATAACACTAAAAAATCTAAAGGTTGAAAAAAAGGGAATTACATAAAATCTATTATTTATTATTTAAATAAATATAATGTATAAAAATATATATTAATGTCCTGGATCCAAACATGAGTTTGTTCTTTGTATGCTCGTAGCTCACAGGCAAGGCAAGTGTTCCGAAAGAATAAAATGAAGAGTTCAAGCAGAATTTCAAGATTAAGATTTACATATGAGGCAATGTACTGGTAGAAATGACGAAACATACGGTGGGAAGAAAGAAAAAGTAACAGTTTGCAATTCAAATCAATTAGAAAATTTTGATGTGCCAAAAGAGGCCACCATGCCCAAGAAAAATCTTAAAACCATTCTTATTCCCCTAATCTGCAGGTTTCCAAAAAGTTTTGCACCAAACGTTCTTGAACATACCGGTTTGTTTAAACCAAAATGAATTGAGAAGTCTCTGGGATCTGTGCAATATTGATAAAATAACCCTTTTTTTATAAAAAAAAAACTTGTATAAGAAAAGTGGCATTAAAAAATTACTTTTTTTGAAACGAGGAAAAACGCGATTTTCAAAAGGTCATTGTCAAATCCTCGAAGCTATGTAAAATGTTTAAAAACGTGCGCAGAGAATGTTCAAAGAGCCGAATTATCATTGAGGCGAAAGAAGCAAGATATGAAAAGAATCGTAACTGGTGATGACCGAGAACATTCGAAACTGATGGTAACAAGAGGATCAGCTGGCTCCAGCAAATTCAAAGCAGAGGTGGGAAGGGAAGGTTATGTCGACAATTTGCGGTGCCGAAGGAATAATATAGATACTTTCTCGATGGGCAACGAACCATCACATCTGCTTATTATGATCTGGTTCTTAGAAAATTGAAAGCAACATTAGTGAAAAAAAACCGCGAAGGTGCAGAGGTATGATCTTTCACCCCATAACGCACAAGGTCATTCATTTTTCAGTTTGATGGGGTACTTTGCGAAAATTCCGAGGGGAAATCTTGCCCCATCAAGCCTATCACCATGATCTTGCATCTTCGGATATCTTTTTATTCGTCCAGAAGAAAGAAAACTTCAAAGGACCAATGCTCGCTAATGCAAAATCAGAAGAGCTACACATTGTTTCAAGAAGGGTCAGAAAAATAAGTCTAAAAAAGTGCATTGAAATAGAGGGAGGATATGTAGATAAATAATAGCCCTGTTGTATAGAGTGATCAGTCTCTTCGCACTAAGAAAATTTAATAGGCTATATAAGTAATTACACTAGGCGTTAAAAATGCCACCCTGTGCCCGAACACAAGATTGAACCTTCTGAGTTAATTGGCAAAGCCATGTCTATTTTTCATTTCTACTTACTTGAATACGGACAGTTATTTCAATTTTCAGCAATTTTTATTTTTACAGCGGAGATACTTTATGATCACCCTATATACTAGTTTAATTTCATTTTGGTGCAGAACTTTTTGAAATAACTGGTATGCATTTCACCGACGCCAACTTGGTTGACTCACTCAAAAGGATTAATTTGGTAGACGTTCCGTCAGGGAGAAAGTGAGTGTGTGTGTGTGTGTGTGTGTGTGATGGGGGAGAGGGATAATTAATCACCATATATGATTCTAACCACTGGCGATGAAAAGTGAAGCCTTCCTTAAGAACCCAACCTTTTTACAGCAGCCCCACACTTTTGTCATTAAAGATTGATACTTTTCTATGCATCTTTCCTGGATTCCCAAACCAACATACAATAGTTGTAAAGGGACTTTAGCTTCTACTGTAACAGATTCTCACAGGGAGTCTGCGTGGATCAATGGCACACGAAAAAAACAGCACATCCCGTCGTTTTAAGCTCCATCAAGCCACCCACCATATATTTTTGTTTGTTTGTTTTCAAACAAAATTAGCTCTAATAAGCTCGAAAACGACCCCAAACGCACTTATCATCTACTTGTCCCGACTCATCTCTCTCAAACACTTATTCACACGATCTTCTAAACCCTTTGCGCACTGTGACACACTCGTATATGGTCTTCACAACTCTATCCTCATAAAAACTTAAATAACTTCGAGAGTTCACGACCCATATCCAGAAAAGTGGCTAAATCGTTAGGATCTGACCACCTATCAATTTAACCAGTTTCTATACACTGACCTCTGCGTACACCAAATATCCACATACCGTATAACTCTCAAATGCATCCGCCCTAAAAAAAAAACTCGTCTCCTCCAACCCTACTGCAACACGCTAGACACTTGGTTAACCAAACAGATTCAAAATTGCACGAACCAAATCCACAGCTACCATCCTCACCAGTAATACATAGGAACACCAATTCACGCTTCAGCTAACAATAAACAAAAGACATCCGGAAATGCAATAAATAGATGACATCCAAACAGAATGTTCATAAACCAAGATCTTCTGGTTGCTTGAGCAGGTTTGACATACAAATACTACTCGCAACCTCCACAAACCCAGAACACCTACTCTCAAAAAAACATGCAATTTATCGTCCTAGAGAAAAACTGACAACACTTCCACCACAAACAAGCTTCCGGAAGCATTTCCACACTCGCTTCACTTCACTATCCAGTCATTCATACAACACTGCTGCATGCACGGCGTCCTGATATCCATTCTCCTTCCTGAGGACAGTCAACCTAACGAGACTGAAGTTTGGATATGACCCAGCCTACCTAATCTACCAGAACAGGCTGGATGTGACCACCGCACTTAAGCGAAGTTAAGTCATCTCGGTTGTGGTTAATCAACGGAAGGAGTCTAGATTCCAGCCAACTTCATGCCGGGTGCTATGTGCTGTAGCGACTCGTCGTACGGACCCTACGTTAAATTGTACTCACGGTTGAAAATGTTGAGTGACAAGGGTTGATCACCAGTATTTCAAATGAGGCTTAGAAAAACACGAAATACCGAATTCCAACATTAATTAGGAAATTAAACAATTCACCATGCAGACAATCCCTAACCTTTCCAAGGACGCGTTTTTTAATGATATAGAGAAGTAGCACCTGACATAATGCGCGTCAGGTATGAGAGAAGGGATTTTAAACATCCAAATCTAGATAAGGTAGTCCTGAACCTAAAAAAAAAAAATAGAAGAGCACTTTTTGGGGTGCTAGCTAGCATCAAACACTTTCCATTCTAAATGTTTGAAGAATCACCGAATCGCGCCATTCAAACATGACTGCTTCCTGGACACGTATGGACAAAAGTGAAAAACCGAAATATAAAGACTAATGGTATATTGATTGATCTTTTTTTACACGCCTCGCACGCTGGTCCGAAATATTTTGTATACCAAACTAAGTTTTGAAAATGACAAATTATTAACAATTTATGGACACTGAATTCAATGCCCATTCAAACAATATTATACCAGTTTGATTTCAAATCCAATCCGATTAATCATTTAGATATAATAATACTGCCAAACTCCACTTACACATGAATAAAACTGTCAACGATCATAAAATTGACACAAAAGTGAAGCTTTAAAAAGAAAATCAACTCGGTCAACTTCCTTTAAGAACAAGGGGCCAGTCAGGTCTCAGAACCTTAGAAATTATTGCCATTCTACAGTGTTCAAGACGTGCTTAAATCAATAGAAGAAATCGTCTTAATGCCACCATAAAAAATAATGCAGCTATCTTCAACTAACTTTAGCTACAACATTGCACATCAATCGTAACATATAAAACTAGTCTTAACACACTGTAGGGCTTTATTTTAAAATTATGATGATTGCACTAATGTATTTCTAGGGCGATATTAAAGAGCGACTCCCTAGCTAAATTTGAACTCATTCAAAATTTGTTTATTATCTAAAAGGTATTTTAAGCCTTTCTAAGTAAAAGAAGCGTATTAACAAAATTGCAACACAGATTAAAACAATATAATAGATTTAATCATTAAAATAAGTTTTAAATAGTAGTTCAAATTAATAAAAAGACAAATCACTGAACAAACAGCTTTTGAAGAAATGCAAGTGGCTTAAAACAGCGACTTTATCTAAACTATGATTAAAAGTTCAAAATAAAGTGGTGTATGGACGATTGCACTAACGGTTCAACTTCATTCTGACTTTGAAGAAAGAGCAAACATACTTCAAGGTAGTTACACGGCTTAAAGAATTTAGGGCGCTCGTTGGGAGGCGTATGATGCACTGATAGCAACGTTTTACTTGATAAAGAGTCGAAGAGCGACTGGTAGCAAGATTCCTCATCAGTAATGTCTACCGGACTTCTTTCAATACACAGGAAGGACAGATTCTGCTTTCACAATATGAAAAGACCTGGATTAAGAAATGAAGAGTTAATAGAAAAAATAAAAATGATTAGCTGGTGGTTCTATATACCCCAAGAATGGCATTTATCACAAACAGGGAAATATAGATTAAAATGTGCGATCAAGTATTTTTTGCATTTGGGACAATTAAAAAAGAAAAAGAAAAAAGGATAAGTCATCTAAGGTGTATGCTAATGCCAGGGACCTAGAAAAACTAAGAATGTCTGGATTTTTAAAAATCTATAGCGGCCATCAGCGTTCATAAATAATTTAAAATATGCCCCCCCCCCCTTCCCAGGTGTCTGTAGTCACAAACAACAAATTTATTATTATCATGGAGGAAGGATGCACTTCTTCTCCAACTCAATTATAGCAGTCCAGTGTGCATGAATCTTTCTCAAGGACGACCCTGTTCGTGGTAGTACTGACACAGGATACAGATCACGGAGCTCCTCTAGAGTAAGTAAGATATTTAACCAAAAATGTCGAACTGTTTGGACAAAAAAAAAAGACCTGAAGCTGTCGACACATAGGATAAAGCTCGTGGCACCCTGTAAATTCCGGTCGACCGTCTCCCATTTTTCTTAGCCATGCAGCCTAAAGGAATGACCCGATTCTTTGCCAGGTATTCAGTGTGGAGAAGAGAAGAGCGCTGGTGGGACGCCCAGTTCTTGCACACTCTGGCAACCTCATTTCCCGCAATCATTACATGTCCAGGAACACAGCACAAAATAATCTAGACATCAGCACGGCTAGATTTTTTTTAATAGCCTATCTGGCAACTGCCTACTAGGGCAATAGTCGCTGCAATCACGCTACAGCTTAATCCTATGCTAGATTAAAAAAAAATGCAAAAAACAAAAGGGAAAAAGTCACGCTCGGACGACGGGGGACGGCGCGCCTCCCTTCAGTGTTGGAACATGCGACCTACAACAAAGCGTCAAATAAAATGGAGGCTAGCCTCCTCAAAAAAGTCATATAGTCTGCAAGTCTGTGTAAACGAACCCGTCGAAAGTATACGGGATAAGCGGTAGCGAACCCACTCTACAAGCACAGGGACAGGTTCACCCAGACTGGGACATTCAATAAGAATGTGCCCAACAGTCTGGGGACAACGCAGTCGTCACAATAAAGTGCATGCGTGCGGTCTATTAAATGGCGGAGCATCCCGTGAGTGTGTCCAATTTGGAGACGACAAAAAGCAACCTGAAGCCGTGGCGGGATTGGAGGGTAGGTCAATGAGAACAGTCGCGGCGCACTGGCACGCAACTTTAAGTTGCCCTCAGACGTAAACATCTTCTTTGCTAAGCAGCCGGGAGGACAGTCCTGATTCCTACCATGTAATCGGTGTGAGGAAGAGTGAAACGCTGGACTGGTTGGCCAGTCCTCGCGGACTCTTTGGCGCCCTAATTCCATGCAATTCCAAGATGCTAGCAAAAGATATTCTCGAGATCCACCCTGTTCGCGGAGATTGCAATGCCGAGAGAACACTCGGGTCCCTTTGTTAGTCGCTAAAATTTACAAAGCGTTCTACGAACTGGGTACGACGTGTTCTCTCTCGAGTCGTGTATTGCAACCAGCTCGGCCGTGAAGATAGACGAGGCGCCTGGTAGAGCCCTGCTGACTCCAAACAGAGGGGATACGGCGTTGGAAACCGACCCCTCTCCTCCCGCGACCCGTGGGACTTGCGGCCATCCGTATACACTGTCACAGATTCAGCGTGACACGAAGAATGGTCCAAAAAGGCCGAAGGCAATACTTCCAGCGCTGTAGAAGTTTTGCGAGCAGAGGCGTGGCGAAAAATAGTCAAAGGTGGTAGCTTCCAGGGTGACGTCCTAGGCAGAATCAGAGGCGCCAACGGCCCAAGAGTTACAACGAGCTCTCGAACGATGAATGGCGTCTCTCGGCGGCATAGGCACCGCCGAAATCGGGTGCGGAGGCAGTGAGAGCTGTTGGCGACTGAGGGAGGCGCCGGGCTCGTCCGTGCAGGAGAATAATGCACTGTGCACGGCGCAGAGCGAGTGGCATCTCCCCAACAACAAGTAGGCTTTCAATGGGGGATGTGTGTGTGTGGAAGGCACCGGTCACCAGGCGGGGGGAGGCTGGTGTGAAAGATAGGGTACGCTTTCCGCAATACACGCTCGGCTGCCTGTCCAGCTTCGAACGAACATAGGATCGATAGAAAAGCAAGGCAAGCCCTATCTGCAGCCCAGGAGCTGAACCTCACGGAACGAACAATGTCCATGACGCGGGTACAAGAGACCCTAAGGTTGCGAATACGAGCCTGGACAAGAGCAAGGAAACGGTGCGAATCCACCACTTTCAAGGGAACCCCATTTAGGAATAGAGTCATGGTTAGCGGCATAAATGCACCACCTTAGTCTTAGCCAGGTAAACCGAAACCTGTGCGCTTCCGGATAGCGAGAGACGCAGTTCAATGCCTGTTGGAGTCGACGCTCCAGAGTTGGCAACTGGGCCGCAAATAAGAGATCGAAAAGTTCTCTACGTAGAGTAGAGAACATCTTCCTGTAGCACCGAGGTTTTGGTTGATGCTCAGGACAAAGAGCGTGACAGCGAGGACATCTTTTTCCTGCTCAATTGGGCCAGAGAGGGGTCACCCCAGCACCATCATGTGGAGTCTCCATGATACTGTATCGCCATGCAGTATCATAGCCGTTCTCCAGATCGAAAAACACAAAGATGGACCAGAGCTTCCGACGTGAAGTGGAACTTGTGGAAGCCGCACTGTACACAAGACAGGAGGCCTCCTGTTGTTTCTTTATCAACTTGCACACGCAAGAGGTTAGAGAAATTGGGCGGAAACCGATCGTGGTAGAGTTATGTCTCCGTGGTTTGCGAGTCTCTATGAGTCTGAGAGGATACCCTCAGTCCAGACCCTGTTGAACAAATCTAACAAAAAGGCCATGCCTCCTTCACCTAGGTGTCAATGTATGGCATACGGGACATCGTCCGCACCACGAAGCGAGAGCGGAACGCAATTCACTCAAATGTAAATATGTCGTTGAAGGGTTCTTTGTCGCTGGAGGTAAAGTCCAGTCGGCGGCTTTTACGGATATGTCGCGAAAGAATCCGCCACAGACGCAGGGTCCAAGATTGTGGTCCCATTCTTCTGGAGAATGGGAAGCGGGTATTGTGAGAACTTGCATCGAATCCTTTTGGGTAGTTTCCACACATCTCCTAGAGGGGTATTCCTGTTAAGTGAAGAGACGTATGCCCGCTAGGAAATGCAGCGGGCGTGCTTCGAAACATATCGGATCCTAGCCCTAGCTCGGCGAAATTCAGCGACAGTGAAATCGTTCAGGCGGCGCTCATAGAGCATGTAGGCATAACGCTTCTGTTTGAGAACAGTTTCACACTCGGCTGACCACCACGGAAGTGCTCGGCGTGCAAAACGGACAGCCGTTCTAAGAATACTAGCCAGGCCCACATAGATGTTAACGGAGAACTCGACAGTCTCATCCACCGACCTAAACTCCTCGACTGAGACAGTGAAATCAGTCTATTTCGTGAAATGCGGACCACCGCGTCTGTACCAAGCACCATCGGGGTATCTCTCAGGCAGCAGCGGTCCATAAAATATTTGAATGTGAAAATGATCTCTATCACGGTCATCAACCACCTCCCACCCAAATTCAGGCTGTGCATCTGGAGAACACAGGGATAGATCAAGACAGGAAGATGAAGCTGATCTTGTGCAGTGATGAGTAAACTGATCAAATTTACGACAACAATCTCTAGCTCGTCAATCAAGTTGACAAGGACTGACCATGACCACTTGGATTGATTGAGTAGTTTTCCCAGAGGAAGTGCTTACCATTCAAATTCCTGAACAGTAGAAAGGGCCTCAGCAACCAAGCCACGATGCGGTGCATGGCCTGCGGCAAATTCAACTTACAGTGGAATGTATGCAGAAATAACAGTACAATCCCAAGTCAAATAAGAGTATGATTTTCCTTTTTAGAAATATTTTCAAAAATATGTTGAGTAGGTAAATGAAATTTCCTTGGTACATAAAGGCATTAATTTAATATATTTTAAGAAGATTTCATGATACAATAGTAGATTCAAAAAATTATACTAAATAAAATAAAATAAAATATTGGCAAGTGCAAAATAAATATTTTTTTCAGGAATATTCTAAAGCTTCTTGAAATCACTTGGCACCATTTTGCCCAGTATAATTATAGTCTGAGAACACAGAGCTATTAGGCATTTCTCTATGAAGGATCCCTTTGAGACAGCAGCACGAATTTATCGAAAAATTAAGACCAATAGTGGAAAAGTGAACAGATTCACAGTGTCTCATCGCCTCAATGCATCTGGTTTAAAAGCCCTTTCTCCAACAACCAAACCAATTATCAGTAAAAAGAACCAGAAAGCGACACTTGAATATGCTGAGGCTCATGTCATTGGGAGCGATGAAAATTTGGAGAAAATTCATTTTAGCAATGAAATTAAATTTAAGTTGGATCTGATGGCAGACATTTTGCTAAACACGCTGCATGTGAAAGACTTAAACCATAATGTGTTAAAAAGTCTGCCAAACATAGAGGAGGATTTTTTGTCTGAATTAGTTGGTCCGCTAGTGTGAATAATTGGAACTGTAAATGCAACTGTGTACAACATGTTATACCTTCGCTCCAAGCATCTCTGAACCAGCGAGCAGTATTTAAGCAGGACCATGCTCCATACCATAGTGCAAAGTGAGTAAAATAATACAGTAAAAAACAACAAGATATCGAAGTAATGAAGTGGTCTGCTCAGAGCTCAGACCTGAACCCAATTGAGAACCTCTGGAGGATCATTTGAGATAAAGTTCGAGGTCAGCAGCCTTCAACTGTGATGGATTTATGGATGAAAATTGAGTAAGAATAGAAGCAAATAAATCCAGAATTTTTCAAGAAACTGGTGAGGTTGTATGGTCATTGCTGTGCAGAAGTAATATAAAAGAAAAGTTTCAACACCTCACATTAAGTGTTTTAATTTCATGATTGTCAAAGCTTGCTTTGTTATTAGTGCAATTGCTTGCTAAGCAATTCTGTGAATGAACACACACTTATTTTGCACATGTCAATATTATATTTTGTTAGTTTATTTAGTATAATTTCTTGAATATACGATTGTACCATGAAAATTTTATTTACCTACATCATATTTTTGAAAATATTCTAATGAAGAAAAATCGTTCTTTTATTTTGGTTGGTAGTGTATACCTCCTATCCAGGTGCAGCTGCATTTCTACTTGACAAGTCAAGTGTAAATCATGTATCCTCTTGGCCTAGCTCGGGAGATGCGGGGGCCCCTAGGATTGATAGTCTTCATAGAGGGAGTGTCTACTGGTTAAATTTCCTGAGCAATAGAGTCTCGGCAACCGTGCCACGATGCAGCGAAGTCGCCTGACGGTGGAATGTGCGCACAAATAAGAATATACCTCCTATCCAGGTGAAGCTGCACTGCTACTGCCTGAAAGGAGGTATTCAAAGCAAAGAGAAGAACGGAGACATTATGCCATATATAAATGGCGCATCCTCCTGCCCGGCTTCCATCCGATGGTGGTGGGGTGGCAAAACCCTTATACTCCGAGGGTAGGCAGGGGTACGACCTAGGATGGTCTCCCTACAAAAAGATAACTAACGGGTAACGGGAGGAGATGAGCCTGCGGGAATTCCATTGAAGGAATATGCCCCTCCAGGCCTAGCTCGGAAAAGATGCGCGGGCCCCTTTTTAAAAAGAAGACCCTCACGGGAATGGCCCTACACTTCCAAGACGCAGAACTCCGACCGCTCTTGGCAGAATACGGTGCTGTCCTCTTCAAGGACTTATTGGGGGAGCTTGGGCTTTTTTGTAGGATCTGTGTAAAACCCCAAAGTCCAGCCTTGGGTGTGGGCGTAGAAGCCGAAGCTCCATTGGAGCCGTCCTCCTTTCAGGCGGCAACTTTAGGAACCTCTGGTTTTAGCCGAGGGTGTGTGCAAGCCATTTGTGCCACCAGCTCCACCAGGGAAGCACCTAGTCTGAGTAATTTTTTTTTTTTTTTTTAAGTAGAACCTGCAGAAGAGTTCCGATTGGGCAGGGAAGCAACTGCTCATGTGACTGAAGGGCACGGGGCAGAGAGTGCCTTTTTTTTAAATTGAGGCACAAGACATAGCAGGACCAAGTCCTTAGGCTCGCGAAATGAGAGACGATCCGGAGCCTGAATGTCCAGGAAATATGCACCACATTGTTTCGAAGAAGCGGGGTGCGGCTCTCCGAAATTGACACTTGGCCATACACGATAGGGACTTAATGTGTACGGTCTTGGAGCAACTTACAGACTTGGGTAAACTCGACTTTGGACATCTACACAAGCGATTCATAATGCAGAAGAAGTCGCATGGTAGTAGCTCTGGGGCAGTGGCACAAACGCTTTCACACAGTAGCAATGCCAGCCAGCACGCATCGACTCAGGGAGCCTGTCACGGTCGAATGTGACGAAGAGTGTAGGTGGTAGATTTCGAGGGCCCATCTATTAAAATGTTGCCTTTGGCCAACATGTTACCATCTGTGGAGCGAATAACTAGAAAGTGTTTGAAGCCAGCGGGCTCAAAAAAGGCCAGATAGTTTCTTAATGAGGGGCCTGATGTAATCAAAGCTCTGCTCAGTGACCTTGTGAATAATATCTTTGCCTGGGCCCACCCACCCAAGGGCGCCTCCAGGCTGGACTTGCACTAGTCGCTTGCCGAAGCGGCAGTGGACCTATCATTCGCCGGAGCCCCAGCGGAGGAAGAGGAATTCCTAGTTCTCCTCGTCCTGTTCATTTTCTTTTATTAGAGAATGGCGAGGAGTTAACCTGCTTCTCTCTACTCCCGGAAGGCCCTCCTAGGCCAGATGGACTGGTCTTAGCAAGATCCTTCTCCATGTTAGGTGTCAAATGGGCAACAGTTGGGAGAGGAGGTCCCTCCCTTCCTTGTGAGTCTTCGGGAGCCCGAGTCACCTGAGGAGAAGCTTGGACAAGGGTGGATTCAGGTCCGGTTTGGAACCGAGCCAAGGTTCGCACCCATGGAAGATCCTGCAATCTGTGGCTGGGTCACCTCCGGTATCATGTCCAGCTCACATTGTCAGGAAGCCCTCCATGTTCCCCGTCGACCCAAGATCGAGCCGCTCACACTAGAAGTGGTCAATTTTGGGCAGCCTGCCTGCTCTCTTGGCAGTACCTTGTGATAGGAAGAGGCATATTATTAAGATGAAGTCGCCCAAAGGCAGTTCCAATGATTGGGGGTAGAGGGGGAATCCCCGAAAGCTTTAAGAAAGGAGAGGGAGAAGCGCCCTCAAGTTTGGAAAGGCACCTGGGAAAGCAAAGGGAGAGTCAACTGTTCAGAAGTGGAAGTGCCCGAGGGTGGCTCTAAAGAGGGCAAAGGGTAAGTCGCTTTGCCGCATATAAGTGATAAGAGGGAAGCCACTCCAACGGTAAGAGGTGTCTCGATTTTCCTCGTCCTCTTAGACACCTAGGGAGGGCGAGGCCGCGCTTGGAGGCGGATCCATGCGGCTGCCCACTACCTATTCTTTTCAGTTGTGCCATAGTAGTAGCTAAGGAGAGAAATCTTCATAGGATCAGAAAGTTCCAGAATGGTGCTAGTGTAGCCACCTTACATGTGTACTGGAAGGTGAGCAGAGTGAATGGCTCAACACACTACGTGCCTAATACGTGCCTTAGCCAGTGAGTTTTGGGCCCTCGCAGGAGGTAGTGACCTTGAGGTGTAGACTGCCACTTGACTAAGGACCCATAGGAGGACAAAAGTGCACCGGGCAACCTTTGTGGATAGAAGAGCAAGTTTGAAACGGAATAGGCGGGTCCACTAACGAGTTGGGTGGGTGAGCACTAATTATTATTTCACCCTGGTGCTAGGGGATCCCAGGATGGATGTAGTCCACCCAGGTACCATGTCTAGCGAACCCAACTCTGTCCAGGTGAGAACAATGCATCCTGGTATGAAGTGCGGGTAGACAAATGGTTGAGGGAATAAACATAATAATAATAATAAAAGATAAAGTAGGGAGCAAGGTGGCAGCGCACCATAAATTCCCTCGGCCCCATCAGTGTTTATGTCATCCCAGGAACAGGGCTTCCCTAATTTGCACTAAAGCTGGGAGGATGTGTAGCTCCTCCGAGTAGCAAGGTTAACAAGCTACACAGGGCACTTTCCCTGTGGGGACGACGGGGTAAAAGTCTCCCTCATCAAAGTCGGATGACAGCAGAATGTATGCAAAAATAACCGTATACCTTCTATCCGGGGACTCAAAGGACCTATGAGCCGTCATGATTTTTTTCATTATTATTATTATTTTAAGAGCCCATCTGGCGACTGCCTAGTAGGGCAAAAGTCGCCGTACTCATATCACAGCCTAAAATTAACAAATAACGATAAAAATGTAAGACTACAAAAAACAAAAAACTTAACAAGGAAGCGTGCTCCGGCTTCGGGGGTAGGCCCGCCTCCCCCCGGCGCAGGAACAAGCGACCTACAAAAAACACACAAAAAGGGTCAAATAGAGTGGAAGAGGCGACCCGTCATGAAAGTCACCTGGACGATAGCGAGGGGGACGACGATGCCTCTTACCTCCCTAAAGGAGTGTTCACCTGCGTTCATCGGGGCGAATCGATACGACCTTGGTCGGCCCGTGAGACGGCAAAGGGAGAACCGTCGCAAGTGGATATTCGCATGGAGGAAACTCTCCGAAAGCAAGTAAGGGCAAACCCCCGAACTTGGCACGATTGGAGAGGAGGAACAGCCCTCTCCGCTAAGAGAATCTTCGAGAGGACCAACACGAAACGACAGTCGGCCGAAGTCAACTCTGCACAAAGGGGTAAGGGTGAAGCGGAGATGGCGAAACAACCCTCTCCGCTAGGAGGGACCCCGGAGACACTACCTCCTCAAAAGAGACGGAGCTACCCCGAGGGCGGCTCCAGAAGGGATACAGGTGAATCTTCTTTATCAGTTGAAGGGGGTGAGGGGAACTCCTAGACCAAGAATACTCTTTAAAAAATTACGAAGTGCACGGGGAGGGCGCGATGCTTTTCACTTTATTTGTAGCTGTACTCAATTGGGTTTTGGGGCATTGAGTTTATTTCTAAAGAATTTGTTAGAACAAAAACAGAGCTCGCTCGATCTGCGAACGTTTCGTTTAACTAGTTTTCATCGGTGAAGAAACCAGGAGTCTGGTTCCACTGAGGATGACTGTTGGCGCTGGGCTCTATGTAGATGGACAAAGGACATCCCAGCTTAGGGGTTAACCTATACAGACCCTATCTATCTTCGTGGGTAGTTATCCCTTACTTCGTTGCTTGCTTCAAGCCCAGCCTTGCAGACCGAACACCAACCGCGGAGTTCCACCCTTCTTGGCAGCCCCCCAAAAGTGTGTGTGTGTGTGTGGGGGGGGGGGGGGTAAGGGATAGGTTGGTAGCTATTACTATTCTGCTGCGATTACTGAGGCGGTACGGGGGTAAGGGTAGATGCAGGGCCATTGCCAAAGAATCAGACTTCTTCGTGACTAGTTACGAGCCCGGGTCCGAACCCAGAGGAAGTCGAATGAAATGATTTGAGGGAGGAGAAGAGGTGTGAGAGGAAGGAAGAATATAGGCGTTAGCGGAAGGCGGAGGAGAGGCTAAGCTGGGCCGGGACGGGGCGCTGAGTCCCGTCACCAGGGCGGTCAGGCTCCTGTCTTCTTGGCGGAGGGGAAAGCGAAGCCGTCTCCTTTTAAGAGGTGGATCTGCCCAAAGGAGGCTCAGATCCTAAAATGGAGCCCGTCCACTAGTTGAAGAGGTGCCTCGATTATCCTCGCCCTACGGCACCTAGTAGGAACGGGACCACACTAGGAGGCACCCCTCTTTATTACGTGCGGACACATTTCTAATTTGTGTCCAGAGTAACATGAAAAAAAAATACTATGTAGTGGCATAAACAGGGAATCCCCCTGCGGGGTGTCCTGCTCCTCCAGGTACATGTATGTGTGTGTGCAAAGGAAATGGTGTTGCGATTATTTACGCGTGTGATGACATTTGGATGCAACTGCCTGAATAAATACTTGACTAAGCAAGCCACTGGGATTTTTGGTACCTCCCTACACATTACTCCTGCTACACCATCCTCTTACACGGATTAGGAAAAGACACAGGAAGAATAAAAATGTGGGAAATTAAGAGAGGCAAAGGATGACTCATGAGAGAACACCAGGTCCGTATGGGTACTCCACCCATCAACTTACCACACACGATGTGACTTAACTTCGCTACAATCGGAAGTGGGGTTTCCTCGCAGCTTGGCCGTAGCTAAGGGGGAAAACAAGGGACTGTAGAGATTGCTGAAGATGACAATAGCTGCTGCAACATGCCCTCATTCACTTCAAATAACAAGCCTATACAATGATCCCTACCTCTCAAGGTGGGATCGGTGCACATCAAAGCCATGGCCAGCATGACAAAATGGGGTCTTTAACAGTCCTACCCATTACCACTATTATGTATTGGATTGCAGGAACAAAACTTTTCTGCCTCAGATGTTCAAGAGGGGTGTCGTCAAGAAAGCAGAGGTTGGGGGGAAAGTAAAAATGCGTGGAAGGTACGTAACCCCATTAGCTTGAAGAACACTACTCTGCAAGCTGGGGAACAAGATGGCAGGAGGGTCTCCTAAATAAGCCCTCACTTACACAATTGCTAAGCGTATGGCAATATTCATAGCAAACCAAATTCCAGGAAAAACATACGAGGTTCAAGATAACGATGCTTAATCATTATAACAGCACAGCCAACTTCCAATGATGATCTGTATCCTATCAAATAGCCAAGGCACCTCAAAAAGTGTTGCTGATCGTTCCTTCCCAAGCATCTTCTTTCTGCTTTGCAATCAGCTTCTTTTTCTCTGAAGCAAAAACACTCAATAAGAAATAGGAAAATAAATGCCAAGAGTGAATGAGTTGAGAAAACTGAAGCTCACTCGAGACTGTAGAATGGAACAGTACAAAATACTATGCTAAAATGCAAACTAAATTCCGGCCTGTTACTATTGAATATTGGGTCAAGAAACTGCATGCAATAATAACACTGAAATTAGTAGTGCATAAAATAACCCTCTTGATTTTTCTAAACATTTCAAAGAAAATTTAATACCTTGGCCTAGGGTGGAATTTTTGTTGACAAACAGCAATAACAATATGTTCTTGCTTACCTTTGGCATCGCGAAGTTTTTGTCTTTCCGCATCTCGTTGTTCCTTAGACACCTGGACTTTAAGTCCAAGCGCTCCTGAAACCAGTCTCCTCGCGAGAGCGACAGAAGTCTCAGGCCGTGGCTTAAAAGGTAGCCGTTCTGTGTAACGAATGGCTTTGGATTTTGAAGACTCAATGGCTTTGGACAATGGGCGGGTCTTCACAAAAGGATGCACCAAAGAGAGACAGTCGGCGGCTGGGGGAGAAAGGGGTGTTTTGAATTTAGATTTGTCTTTAAAAATGCATAAAGCCTATGAATTTTAAGGGAGAAGGGTCCATCTAGTTTCATCCCTATTCAACTTATACACTGTATTTTTTTTTTAAAGCAAAACCTAACAAGACAATGAAAATATATGGAATACATATAACTAACGGCAGTCGTCGCAGTAAGGCGCAAGCGATCGCTCCATCAAATGGCGTTGCGTCCCGCGAGTGTGTTCAATTCGGAGAGGACAGAAAGCAACCTGAAACGTCGCGGTGCTATGCCACGCAACTTAAAGTTCCCCTGGAACGTCTTTGCCAAGCAGCCTGGAGGGCTGGCGGTAGTCCTGTCATGTAATCGGTATGAGGAAGAGCGAAAAGCGCTGGTCTGGTCGCCCAGTCCTCACGGAGTTTTTCGCGCGCTCATTCCCTGCAATTCCTACATGTCCAGGGACCCGGCAGAAGATAATCTCAACAAGCGCACGGCTGGCTAGAACCATGGCGATACGGATATCGCGAACCAGGGATGCGGATATTCCAATGCCGCGAGAGCACTCAGGGCACTTTGTGAGTCGCTAAAAATCACAATCCGGTCTCCGAACCTGGTAAGTCGCGTTATCTAGAGTGCCGAGCGGTGTATTGCAACCAGCTCGGCCGTTAGGACAGACCAGCGCCTGGCAGAGCCCCACTGACTTGAAACAGAGGCGTGAAAACTGACCGTCTCTCGGGACATGTAGCCATCAGTATACACTGGCACGGTTCCAGAGTGACACGAAATATATTACAAAAAGGCCGAACGCAATACTCCCAGCGGTATAGAAGCTTTGGGAGCAGAGGCGTGGCGACAAATATCCAAAGGTGGCGTCCTGGGAAGAACCAGGGGCACCACCGGCCAAAGAGCTATACTTAGCTCTCGAAAGAGTCGCTTGGCTAGCGCGTACAGGCGAATAATGCACTGTGCACGGAGTAGAGCGAGTGGCATCTCCACAGCATCGAGAAGTAGGCTCAATGGGGCAGGTGCGGAAGGCACCGGTCGCCAGGCGAAGGCCGGTGTGATGAATCATGTCCACCTTCCGCAATACCAGCTCAGCAGCAGATGCATAAAACTTGCATCAGTAGTCGAGCTTCGAACGAACAAAGGATAAAAAAAAAGGTAAGGCAGTAGTCCTATCAGCACCCCAAGCGCTGAACGTCACGGAACGAAGAATATCCATGGCGCGGGTACAAGAGACCCTAAGGCTGCGAATATGAGCCTTCCAGGTGAGGCATCGGTCAAATACAAGACCAATGAAACGGTGCGAGTCCACCACTTCCAGGCGTACCCCATTTAGAAACAAGTCTGGGTAAGGGTGGAGTCGTGGATGGCGGCAGAAGTGCACCACCTTAGTCTTGGCAAAGGAAAACCGAAACCTGTGCGCTTTGGCATAATGAGAGACGCGGTTCAATGCCTACTGGAGTCGACGCTCCAGAGTTAGCATCTGAGCCGTGTCAAGAGAGATCGAAGGGTCGTCCACGTTGAACATAGCGAGAACATCTTCCGGCAGCACCAAAGTGATGTCATTGATGCTCAGGAAGAAGTACGACACTGAGGATCTATCCTGCAGGACACCCTCTTCCTGCTGCATTGGGGCGGAGAGAAATACCCCCTCCCCCCCCCCCCCCACCCGTACGCGGAATCGAAGATCTCGCAAAAATTCAGATATAAACATTGGGAGGCGTCCCCTCGCCCCCATCGCGTGGAGAGTCTCCATGATACCGTATCGCCATGCGGTATCATACGCCTTCTGCAGATCGAAAAACACCATGGTGTAGTGCTGTCTACAAAGGAGGGCATCGCAGAATGCATTTTCAGGTCGTAGCAGAGCATCCGACGTGGAATGGAACTTGCTGAAGCCGCACTGTGCAGAAACCCGATGGCCTCCGCTGTCTAGAAAAAAAAAGGCTAATCTAACATTTATCAATTTCTCCATCAACTTGCACACGCAAGAGGTTAAAGATTTTTTTTTTTTTTTTTTTTATAGAGCCCATCTGGCAACTACCCACTTGGGCATAAGTCGCCGAAAAACACGACAGCCTAGAATTAGGCTACTTTAAAGTTAAAATATGAAAACTTAACAATCAATATAAATTGGAAAAACTTAACAATCGAAGCAATCTCCGGCAGCGGGGGGAGGTCCCCCTCACCCCGGTGCAGGAGAGTGCAACCTAAAACAAAACAATAACAAAAAAAGGAACCTTAAATAAAGGGGAGAAGGCCGGCCTCCCCCAAAAAGTCAATAAGTCCACCAGTCATGGTGCACGCACTCGTCCCGAGTACAAGGGAGAGGCGGTAGCGACCCCGCCCATCCCGGTACCGAGACAGGTATCGTGCGCGAAGATCACCCAGACTGGGACATTCGACAAGAATATGCCGAACAGTCTGGGGGACGACGCAGTCGTTGCAATAGGGCACATGCGAGCGCTCCACCAAGTAACGATGCGTCACACGAGTGTGTCCGATTCGAAGACGACAGAAAGCAACCTGAAGCCGCCGCGGCATTGGGGGATAGGTCCATGGGAACAGTCGCGGCGCAAGAGGTTAGAGAGATTGGGCGGAAACAGGCCGGGGTAGAGGGCTATCTTCTCGGTTTGCAAAAAGCGAGCACAGTAGCGATTCGCCAGGAATCTGAGAGGAGACCCTCTAACCAGATCCTGTTGAACAAATCTAACAGAAAAGCCATGTCTCGCTCAGCCAGGTGTCGAAGCATGGCATACAGGACATCGTCCGGACCATGGGCCTTGTCCGCGCATGAAGCAAGAGCGGAAAGCAACTCACTCCGAGTAATCCTGTCGTTGAAGGGTTCTCCGCCTCTGGAGGTAAAGTCCAGTCGGCGGCCTTCCGCGACATCAGGACGTGCATTGAATGTTGGCGGAGCAGCATCCCTGCTAGAGAATAGGGAGAAAGCGGTCGCGAAGGATTCCGCCACGGACGCGGGGTCCAAGATTACTGTCTCATTCTCCTGGATAACGGGAGGGGGGTCCTGCGAGAACTTCCCCCGAATCCTTTTGAGTCGCTTCCACACCTCTCCTAGAGGGATCTTTCCGGTTAAGTGAAGACACGTATGCCCGCCAAAAAGAGCGGCGGGCGTGCTTCGAAATATACCGGAACTTAGCCCTAGCCCGACGGAATTCACCGACAGTGAAATCGTTCGGGTGGCGCTTATAGCACATGTAAGAATAACGCTTCTGCTTGAGGATCGTCTGATACTCGGCTGACCACCACGGGAATGGCCTACATGCAAAACTGCCAGACCTTCTAGGAATAGTAGTTAGGCCAGCGGCGATGAGGTTGCCGGAGAAGAACTCAACGGCCTCATCTACCGACCTAGATAAACTCCTAGACTGAGATAGAGAATTCAGTCATTTCCTGAAATGCAGACCACTATGGCAGGCTCTCGGGCGGCAGCGGGGGGGCTGCCGAGGCGGTGGTCCCTCTTTTGCAGGACCCACAGTCAAGGTCTGGCAAAGGAGCCAAAGCTCCTTTAGTGCTGTCCTTCTTTCGGGGGTCAGCTTTAAAAACTCCGGAAGATGGCCTGGCGACAAACTTCAGGGGTATTGCCTCCTGTGAGTCTAACGACTCGGTGGAGGTGCGTTGCCGTTTCGACTTACGGGAAGGGAGGGGGAAACCCTGGTTTTAGCCGAGGCTGGGTGTGGACCATTTGTGCGGCCAGCTTTACTAGGGAGTGCCCAGTGTGGGTAGAACCTGCAGAAGGCTTCCGAATGGGCGGGGAAACCACCGTGCTCGGAGGCCTGGAGGGGCCATGAACAGACGGTGAGGCATAGATGTTCCAGGCAGCGCTGGGCGTGCAAGGACCAAATCCTTATCCTCTAGGAAGGAGAGACGATCCTGTGCCTGAACAGCCAGGATTTCTTTCTCAAGGAAAAATGCACCACATTACTTCGAAGAAGCGGGGTGCATCTCTCCACAATTGAAACACTAAGCCACATACGATTTGGAGCAATTCACACAGACTTCCGGTAACCCCGACTCTGCACGTCGACAGGAGCGATTAGTATGTCTGAAGCAGTCACAGTAATAGCACCCCCGCAGCAGTGGCATGAATGCCTTCACGCGGTAGCAGTAGCAACCGGCACGCACCGACTCAGGGAGCTTGTCACAATCGAACGTGACGAAGAGTGTAGGGGTGGGTCTCGAGGCCCCTCCCTGTTTTCTCATAACACGTTCGACCTTGACCGCCCCATGGTCGGCCAGCTCTAAGGTGATGTCATCTATGGAGTAGTCCACGAGTTCCCTCGCATAAACTACTTCTTTCACGAAGTTCATGGTAGAGTGGGGCGTCACACTCACGGGGTGTCATCATGCACCTGAAGAGCACTAGTCTTGGCCGCCTCGGAGGGATGCAACGCATTCGCCAGAAGGCTCCCTACCAATCAAACTAGCTAAAGCTCTCCTCTGATGGATCATGTTGCACTTACACAACATGCTCTCATCAGTCGAGCGAATAACAAGAAAGCGTTTGAAGCCAGCGGGCTCGAAAACGGCGGGTAGTATTTGAATGAGGGGCCCCGACGTAATCGAGGCTCCGCTCTGCGCACTTGCACTTTTGGTCTTTGTCAGGAATTCCGGACCCGGGTGCGATGGGTGCAGCGACGCCGGACATGCTGATCTTGGCTTGGTAGCTTACCTAAGTGGCAGCAAACCCATCCGTCCCCGCCGATGGAGAGGAGCGCCAAGTCTTTTTTGGGTATTTTTTTCGAGAGGAGGGCGAGGAATGAACCAGCTTCTCCCCTCCGCCGGCCAGACCTCAGCAAGGTCCTTCGATATGAAAAAGGTCCCGGCGGTCGTAGAGGCAACAGCACGAGGAGGAGATCCCTCCCCTCCTTGTAAATTCTTGGAGACCCGAGCAATCTGAGGAGGACCTTGCAAAGGGGCGGACTCGGGTTCGGTGCCGATCCCGGATTCGCCCCCATGGAAGGTCCTACCATCTGTGGCTGGGTTGCCTCAAGGTCCATATGGCCATCCCCCCTAGGACGTCACATCACAGGTCCCATTGGGAGCGGTGTCTCTAGTCGTGTTTGATGGGGGGGGGGGGGCACGTGCCTTAACCCCTGCTAGGTTAAATATTCGAACCAGCAGGCTTTCGAGGCAAGGGGCCGATGGGCCCCATCTTCCCTCTCCCCCCTAAGGGGGTTTGCCCTACCGCGCCGCTTCAACAGGAAGCGGCCGGTTATGGCTACTGGCTTTCTTGGTAGTCCGCTGAGACAAAGATGGGGTTGCCAGTGGTAAGATGGAGTCAAATAAAGGTCGAGAGGAGTAAGCCTCCTATCCAGTCAAAGAGTTTTGGAGGTTCCCCTGCGCAAGTACAGGGGAAGGGGACTTCCATTTTTTCAGTGGAGCTGCCCGAGGCCGGTTCCGACGGTAGATGAGGGAAAATTAAGGGGAGATTGTTTGTTTTTTCATCATTGGGCATGGTGACACGATTCGTTTTGCGGGATGCATATGCTATCACCCCTCTCAGTAGTCCGCTCTGCAAGGGGTGAGTATGGGGCTGGTAGAGCCAGCTACCACCATTTTAGGCCACCCCTCCAGCATCGCGGCTTAACCTTGGGCACAGCGTCAAATGGATAGAGATTGAAAAGAGAAAGGAAAGGGAAGTGAGGAAGGTGTGGATGGGGATGATGCAGGTTGTTAAAAAAAACTACCATCCCAAACTGGAGCTCAGGGGTTAAGGAACATTGTCCCTTCCCCCCCTCAGCCCGATCCGGGATAGTTGGCTGAGAAGGACAGCATCTACCCTGTGAAAATAGAGGCCGACCAGAGAAAGTTGTGAGAGAGGATGTAGGGGAGAAACACAGGCTGTCTGAAAGAAGAGGCTAAGCTGGGGCCACACGGGGCGCTTAGTCCTGTCAGCACGGCGGCCAAGAAGGGAAATCACCGCGCCCCTTACGGGTTGTCATCTATGGAATAGTACTTCTTTTTAGGAGAGGAGGGTGGGGAATGAACCCGCTTCTCCCCTCCACGGGCAAGAGCCCCTAGACCAGATAAGCCGGCCTCAGCATGATCCATCTCCAAAATGGAGAATGTTTTGAATGTGACAGGGCCACCAGCCGGGGGAGGAGAACCCTCCTCTCCTTGTGAGCCTTTGGGTTCCACGCTCTCTGATGAGAAGCTTTCATAGGGGCGGACTCGGGTTCTGTGCTTGGCACAGAGCCCATGTTCAAACTCATAACAGATCCTATCATCTGTGGCTGGGTCACCTCAGGGGAGCCCTCCTTGTGGCCATCTCCCCCTCCTCCAAAACATAACTGATCACATTCAAGGGAGATTTATTCTTGTCTTGGGCTGGCGAATCGGCATCCATAGAGGAAGAGAAGGGGGCAGGTATAATGACCCCCTGCAAGCTGGTCACGCACACATGTAGGATATTAGGGGGCAAGGGCAGACAGGCTCTGCCATCCCTTGCTCCCTTAAGAGGGTTGGCCCTATCGATCCGCCCTGGATCTATTATAATTATCGGCTGCTTTCCTACTCTATTGGGAGTCCCCTTAGAAAGAAAGGGGGGAATGCTGCTGGAGAAAGGAAGTCGCCCAAGGGTGACTCCAAAGAAGGGGGTGAAGGGGAGTCCCCTGCAAAAGCACAGGGAGGAGGACCTCCATTTTTTTGGTGGAGCTACCCGAGGGCGGCTCTGATGCTGGTAAAGGGGAAGGGGGAGAGGTGTTTTTTTGTTTTCATCATCCAGCATCGTGACCCTATACTTGTCACAGGATGCAAAAGCACATCACCCCACACAGTAGCCCACTCTGCGAGGGAGTGAATATGGGGCCAGCAAAGCCAGTTACTGCCATTTGGGGCCACTCAACCCGCCTAGTGACCTGCCAGTTCATCAACATGGAGGATACACCTTGGGCATGGCGTATAATTGCTAGACAGGGAAAGGAGGAAGAAAGAGTATGTGAGGAAGGTTTGGGTGGGGATGAAGCAAGTTTTTAAAAACCCACCACCCCAGGCCGGAGCTCAAGGGTGATGGAACATTGTCCCCTCCCTCATCAGACACGATCCTGGATAGTTGGGTGAGAGGAAGCTGGTCGGCGTCCACCCTGTGAAATTAGAAGCCCATCAGAGAAAGTTGTGGGAGAGGTTGTAGGAAAAATGAGGAATTAGGGTGAAAACACAGGCTATCAGAAAGAAGGAAAAGAGGCTAAGCTGGGGCCGGACGGGGCAGAGTGCCATCAGCATGGCGGCCAGGAAGGCAAATCGTCGCGCCCCTTAGGAGGAAGATCGTAGGGCTGGGTCTGGGGGCCTCTCCATGTATTTTAACACACATTCGACCTTGAGCGCTATTTGGTCAGCCACCTCTAAGTTGACATCATCTATGGAGTCACCCACGAGTTCCCTCGCATAACCACTCCTTTCATCAAGTTCATGGTAGGGTGCGCATCACGCTCACTAGCGAAGGGCATTAATCATGGATGCCTCTGGAGGTTCCGATGCATTCGCCAGAATGCTCCAGTCCAAGGAACGGGTCACCTTCGGCGCTCTACCAATCAAACTAGCTAATACTCTCTTCTGATGGATCAAGTTGCCCTTGGCAAACACGTCACATGGCAAAGGAGTGAGGGAAGGCCCCTCCACCAGTTGAAGGGATGCCTTAATTTTCCCGGGTCTCCCCGACAGCTAGGGAGGGCGAGGCGGCGCTTGTAAGCAGATTTCCATGCAATTTTTCACTGGTGTAAAGGAGGCACATGGAAATTAGATATTATGACCTCCCAGAGGTTAATGAAAAGTCTCCATAAAAACAGAAATTCAAGAATGTGTTCATTTACACATCCTGTCTCGGTCCAGCTTTGATGGGCTTTGCCAACCCAACCCACCATTTGGGTGAAATTGTTCTGGAGCTCTTTAACCATAAAGAATGGTGCCAGCTTAGCCACCTTACATGTACTAGAGGAAAGTGAACAGCGTTGGTGGGCCAACCCAACACACTCCGTATCCAATACTTGCCCTAGTTAATGGGCTTTCGAGGTAGTAACCACATGGTCACTGCCACTTGACTAAGACTCATAAGAGGACGAAAGTGCGCCAGACAAGTTTGGAATGGGGTCGGATAGTATGTAATAAATAGGTGGGAACACTCCTCCTGGTACAAAGTGCAGGTAGAAAAGGTTGAGGGGATAGCCGTAATGATAATAATTAATAATAACAATAATAATGGATAATAATATCCAGTAATTAGTAACACAATAATTATAATACATAAAAATAAATAATGATAGATAATAATAATCATAGCAATCAGAATAAATAATATAAAATAATAATGCTAATAATAAAAAGGTAATGAAGTGCTGAGAAAGGGTGAGGGGAAACCACACCAACAACTTTATCAAGCCCCATCCTTAAGTTCCAATTAACCCATTGATGGGGCTTCCCTAATTTGACTTAGGGTGGGGGCATGTACACCTCCTACAGGTACCAAGTGTACCAGACTACACAGGGTACTCCCTGCAGGGAAATAAAGTGCTAAATGCCACCACTATGCAGCTCATGCCATTTTATATCAACTATTTCAAATAAATTGTTGTTGTTGCATTGCTCTCCGGGATCAGATGATATCTCTGCTCCCTCCGACCGATAGGGGATCAAGGAAGAAAGTCTTTGATCCCACACCCTGTTCTGTAGGCCCCGTCAACGTTACTACAATTAAGTGGGGCCGCATTCAAATCAATAAAAATGTAAATTTAATGACGATAATTAGAAGAAAAACAAGAAGTTACTTTCTTGTGAAGTGAAATGAAAAAAGAAAAAAAAAAGTTGGTTCCTAAATCAGGCACAAAATGACGTAAAATCAAGGAAAAGACTCTGCAACAGTAGTGATTAAAATGTATTTATTTACCTGTGAGAGAGGAGCTAAAAATTCCCAGAGCATGTGTATCGTCCACCCATTTGAGATCCAATCCTTTGTAGTCCTGGAGAACAGTCATCAGGTCGTGTGTTTGAAACGTGGATGGAAAATCGTAGATTTCGATAATGTTTCCATACTCTTCATCAGTAATGAGACGCTCCTGTGGTTTGAACTCCATGTAATCATTACTAGGTTTTTCTAGCTTTATCTTTCCTATGGCATCTTTGAGCTCTTCTTTGATAGAGATGTGCAAGCAATTTCCACTATCATCATACAATGAATCCCAAGAATCAATTTCACCCATCTGATCTACTTCATCAGCCCAATTAGCAAACACTTTTGTACTTGACTCTTGCTGTGGAGTAGGGCTGATTGATGTCTGTTTGGAAGGACTGTGAATAGGTGTGAGGGATGGCATTTCAACAGGACTTGCAAGACCATCATCCGCCTTTTGCACTTCATTTGGTGGCTGATTTTCATTTTCATCTCTCGGAGTTATTTCTATGGCAGGATGAGTTGATGCTTCACTCTTTAGCTCAACGGTAGCCAGTGATGGCTCAAGTGGATTAGAATTGAAAGGGGAAGCGGAGATATGACTAATCATTAGGGAATTAGTTTTATTACTCTTTTGTTCATTAGATGGGACAAGGGGAGAGGAAACGGCCCCGGATTGATATTGGTTTACAGGTAAATGAGTAGAAGTAGAGTTACTTCTGGAGTTGGCTTGTGTCTCATTAAGATGGCTTTGAGATGATACTAAGGGAAGATTCTCACACTGATCAATAGATGCATCCTCAATTTGTTTGTGCTGACTAGATTGAGTGGGTGAGAGAACAGGATCTGTCACTTCATTCTCCCGCATCGTTGGAGGAGTAATAGCATGATGGGAAAGTTCCACAGTTTCCTCCTCATTATTCTTTGGACTGACAGAAACTGAGAACCCCTCATTATAGGCTGAAGTCAAATTCCTCATAGGAGACTTGGGAACATCATCGCCAATATCAACTAATTGAACATTATGGGCAGCACCAGTTGAGACCTTACCTGTAGGAGGCTTTCCGAGTGAATGCCTCCGGTGAGATCTGTCTGCTCGGGGAGGAGACTGCTTTACTGGGCTGGAGGGGGTTGAGAATACCTTCCTCCTCCATTCGAGGATGGGTGAAGTGCTGCTATCACAGGATGGGGTCCTCTCTACACTGGGGGTTCTGCTGCTGGCACGACTTGAATTCACGCTATTTATGCAGTCGTGATGTCTTTCAAAAGGTGTGGCATTTGAATTGAAGAAAGTCTTTTCAAAATTTTGGGTGCTGATTGAACCCGGGCGTGGACACTGTCCCTGTCCTTCCAAACTATGATCTCGGCTTTTAGACCCTTTCTTTCGATTGCGGCGACCTCTTCGAGAGCGACCATTTTGGGCAACAGGGTGCATCAAGTTCTCTTTGCTGTGTACAGGATGATCATCTCGAAAAGAAGGACTCGACCCCTTTACAAAATCCTTCAAGTCCGTCCTTATTCCCCTAATATTTCTGTTTGAGGAATGAGAATTCTCCCACACAGAGGAAGCTCCCAAAGGTCGATGTGAATCATGGTTGATGCATCTTTCAATCAATTGCAGAGTTTCAGTTGCAAAGAGACCTGGTTTGTTTTTCACACTCCTTTCTTGTATTGGAGTGGACTCCTGGGAAATCAACAAGGGGGTCTTTATATAGGTAGGCCTCGGCTCATCATCAGGGTATGACATCCTATTGTACCCTTCAATGCGATTATATCGGTTCCTCCCACTAAATTCTGACACCACAGAGCATATGGAGTTAGCAGGGGAAGGTGCTCTTGAATGGTCATCATACGGGATGGGAGTACTACATGGTGTGGGATCATCAGGGTGTCGCCTACCTTTAGGAACGTAAAACTGCTGGTCAGGCCGCCGGCTTCGCTGTTTGTTGTCACCATTTTCTCTGAATTCTGAACTTTGTCTCTGGCAAGAAGGGGACTGAGTTGCTCTGATATGCTCAACTGCACGGTTTTGCAGGTTTGTTTGGTATTGCTTCAGTGCTTCTAGATACTGCTGTTGCTGCTGAAGGACATGTTCTTTGTACATGGAACGAGTCTCAAGACCTTTTGGATAAACCTCATTTCGCACAGATCTTGCAGGAGGAGGACGGTAAATTTGGGCAGGTTCTCGTCCAGCTGATGATAAAAAAAAAATTATTTGGTTTCTGATGAGAAAATGGAGAGGGGAAAAACAAACCCAGGATATATGAATTAAAACCAAAGTCTGAAAAAAAAGGTAAATAGATATATAGAGCCATGAACAAGGAGCCTAAATGGGACTGGCAGGGTGAAAATGAAAAAGCAAGAAGTGAACCTGTATAATAAAAATATTTCCCAAAGGAAATGATAAAACAATTTTGCAGTCAATTAAAGAAAAATTATTATGCCTGTTGGAAATGTTTTTTTTTTTAATTTTATAGAGCCCATCTGGCAACTACCCACTTGGGCATAAGTCGCCGAAAAACACGACAGCCTAGAACTAGGCTACTTTAAAATAAAAATATGAAAACTTAACAATGATATAAAAACAATAACAAAAAAAAAGAACCTTAAATAAAGGGGAGAAGCCCGGCCTCCACCAAAAAGTCAACAAGTCAATGTGCACGAATCTGTCCCGAGTACAAGGGACAGGCGGTAGCGACCCCGCCCATCCCGGTACCGGGACAGGTATCGTGCGCGAAGATCACCCAGACTGGGACATTCGACAAGAATGTGCCGAACAGTCTGGGGGACGACGCAGTCGTTGCAATAGGGCGCAGGCGAGCGCTCCGTCAAATAGCGATGCGTCACACGAGTGTGTCCGATTCGGAGACGACAGAAAGCAACCTGAAGCCGCACAGGATTGGGGGATAGGTCCATGGGGACAGTCGCGGCGCAATGGCACGCAAGTTCCCTTCGACCGTCTCCCATCTTCTTTGCCAAGCAGTCCGAAGAGCTGCCCGTATTCCTGCCATGTAGTCGGTGTGAGGAAGAGCGAAACGCTGGTCCGGTCGCAGAGTCCTCGCGGACTCTTTGGCGCCCTCATTCCCCGCAATTCCTACATGTCCAGGAACCCAGCAGAAGATAATCTCGACATCCGCCCGGCTCCCCAAAACCGTGGCGTCACGGATATCGTGAACCAGGGGATGCGGAGATTCCAATGCCCCGAGAGCACTCAGGGCGCTTTGTGAGTCGCTATAGATCACAATCCGGTCTCCGAACCGGGCACGTCGCGTAATCTCCCGTACCGAGTGGTGTATTGCCACCAGCTTGGCCGTGAAGACAGACGCAGCGCCTGGTAGAGCCCCGCTGACTAAAAACAGAGGGGATACCGCGTGGAAAACGACCCCCTCTTGGGGCTTGGAGCCATCCATATACACTGGCACGGTTCCAGCATGACACGAAGTGTGCTCCAAAAAGGTCGAACGCAATACTCCCGGGGCGGTATAAGCTTTGGAAGCAGAGGCGTGGCGACAAATAGCCAAATGTGGTACCCTCCAGGGTGGCGTCCAGGGCAGAACCAGGGGCGCCACCGGCCCGAGAGCTATATCTACCTCTCGATGGAGTTTCCTGGCCCTAAACCCAAAGGGCTTAGGGTATGACTGGCGTCTCTCGGCGGCATAGGCACCATCGAGATCAGCTGAGGATGCAGTGAGAGCTGTTGGCGACTGAGGGAGGCGCCGGGCTCGCGCGTACAGGCGAGTGATGCACTGCACGCGGCGCAGAGCGAGTGGCATCTCCCCAGCATCGACCAACAGGCTCTCAATGGGGGAAGTGCGGAAGGCACCGGTCGCAAGGCGAAGGCCGGTATGGTGGATCGAATCCACCTTCCGCAATAAGCGCTCGGCTGCGGATGCATAAAACTCGCATCCGTAGTCGAGCTTCGAGCGAACAAAGGATCGATAAAAAAGTAAGGCGGTAGCCCTATCAGCGCCCCAAGCGCTGAACGTCACGGAACGGAGAATGTCCATGGCGCGGGTACAAGAGACCCTAAGGCTGCGAATATGAGCCTCCCAGGTGAAGCGTCGGTCGAATACAAGACCAAGGAAACGGTGCGACTCAACCACATCCAGGCGCACCCCATTAAGAAACAAATCTGGGTCGGGGTAGAGCCGTGGATGGCGGCAGAAGTGAACCACCTTAGTCTTGGCCAAAGAAACCCGAAACCTGTGCGCTTCGGCATAGCGAGAGACGCGGTTCAATGCCTGTTGGAGTCGACGCTCCAGAGTTGGCATCTGGGCCGCGCCAAAAGAGATCGAAAGGTCGTCCACGTAGAGCGTAGCGAGAACATCTTCCGGCAGCACCGAGGTGATGCCGTTGATGCTCAGGGCAAAGAGTGTGACACTGAGGACACTTCCCTGCGGGACACCCTCTTCCTGCTCCTTTGGGCCGGAGAGGGCTCCCCCCACCCGTACGCGGAATCGACGATCTCGCAAAAATTCAGATATAAACATTGGGAGGCGTCCCCTCGCCCCCATCGTGTGGAGAGTCTCCATGATACCGTATCGCCATGCAGTATCATAGGCTTTCTCCAGATAAAAAAAAACACCGTGGCGTAGTGCTGTCTACGAAGGAAAGCCTCGCAGACGGCACTTTCCAGTCGGAGCAGAGCATCCTACGTGGGGTGGAACTTACGGAAGCGGCACTGTGCAGAAGACAGATGGCCTCCGCTGTCCAGGAAATAGGCTAATCTAACATTTACAAATTTCTCCTCAACTTGCACACGCAAGAGGTTAGAGAGATTGGGCGGAAACCGGTCGGAGTAGAGTGATCTCTCCCCGGCTTGCGAAAGGCGAGCACAGTAGCGATTCACCAGGAGTCTGGGAGAAGACCTTCCACCCAGATCCTGTTGAACAAATCTAACAGAAAGGCCATGCCTCGCTCACCCAGGTGTCGAAGCATAGCGTACGGGACATCATCCGGACCATGGGCGGTGTCCGCGCACGAAGCGAGAGCGGAACGCAACTCACTCACAGTAAACTTGTCGTTGAAGGGTTCTCCGCCTCTGGAGGCAAAATCCAGCCGGCGGCCTTCCGCGACATCACGACGTGCATTGAATGCTGGCGGAGCAGCATCACGGCTAGAGAATGCGGAAAAAGCGGTCGCTAAGGATTCCGCCACGGACGCGGGGTCCGAGATTGCGGTCCCATTCTCCTGGAGAACGGGAGGGGAGGCCTGCGAGAACTTGCCCCGAATCCTTTTGACTCGCTTCCACACCTCAGCTAAAGGGATCTTCCCGTTAAGTGAAGACACGTATGCCCGCCAAGAAGAGCGGCGAGCGTGCTTCGAAATATACCGGAACCTAGCCCGACGAAATTCAGCCACAGTGAAATCGTTCGGGTGGCGCTTATAGCGCATGTAGGCATAACGCTTCTGTTTGAGGGCCGTCTCACACTCGGCTGACCACCATGGGAGTGGTCGGCATGCAAAACGGCCAGACGTCCTAGGAATAGTACTCAGGCCCACGGCGATGAGGTTACCGGAGAAGAACTCAACGGCCTCATCTACCGACCTGAAATGCAGGCATTTCCTGAAATGCAGGCCACCGCGCCCGCGCCAAGCACCACCGAGGTGGTCTCTCAGGCGGCAGTTGCCCTGAAAATGATATTTGAATGGGAAAGTGATCACTACCATGGAAGTCATCGACCACCCCCACATCAAAATCAGGCTGTGCATCCGAAGAGCACAAAGATAGGTCAAGGCAAGAAAATGAAGCGGTTCTCGGACAATGATGCGTAAACTCATCCACGTTTAGGACACCACTCTCAAGCTCTTCGATCAGATAGGCAAGGACTTGTCCCCTGGGATTTATGGAGTAATCTCCCCAGAGAGGATGCCTGCCGTTCAGATCTCCAAGCAAGAGATAGGGCCTCGGCAACCGTGCCACGACGCGGCGGAGGTCCCCCGCGTCGAAGTCAGCTGACGGTGGAATGTACGCAGAAATGATAGTATACCTCCTATCCAGGTGCAGCTGCACAACCACTGCCTGAAAGGAGGTATCTAAAGAGAAAGGAAGAACGGAAACATAATGCCGGGTTTAAACCGCGCATCCCCCAGCCCGGCCATCCAGCGGTGGTGGGGTCGCAAGACCCTTATACCCCGGGAGGGCAGGTAGGGGGCACGACCCTAGCATGGTCTCCTGCAAAAAAATTGCTAACGGGCACGGGACGAGACGAGCCTCCGCAGCTCCTCCCAGTTGGCCCGGAATCCACGGCAATTCCATTGAAGGAATATGCCCTCCAGGCCTAGCTCGGAGGAGACGCGGGGGCCCTCCTCGAATTGAAGAACCTCACAGGAATGGCCGTACGCTTCCCGGGGGCAGAACCCCGGGCGCTGTTGGCCGGACAAAGCGCTGGAGGCGCTGTCGCCTTCGAGGACTTATTGGAGAAAGTTGGGCTCACCATGCGAGTCTTTTCCTCCCTCCGCCTCGAAACCTTAGGCGGGCGTTGCGGCTTCGGAGGCGGGGGGCCCTCTTTTCGAGAAACCACCGTCTCCGAGCCACTCGCTCCACCTCGGGGCGTGAGCGATGGGGCTGAAGCTCCTTTGTTGCTTTCCTCCTTTCGGGGAACAGCTTTAGCAACCCCGGAAGATGGCTTAGCGACCATGTTCAGGGGTGTTGCCTCCTGTGAGTCTAACGACTCGGTGGAGGCGCGTGGCCGTTTCGCCTTACGGGAAACGGTCACGGTCACGCTGGGGGAAGAGGGGGGAGCCCTAGTTTTAGCCGGGGCAGGGTATGAACCCTTTTTGCCGCTAGCTTTACCAGGGGAGCACCCGGGTTGGGTAGAGCCCGCAGAAGGGCTCCGAATGGGCGCGGAAACAACCGTGCTCGTTGGCCTAGATGGGCCAGGAGCAGAGGGTGCCTTTCTAACTATTGAGGCATATGACGTCCCAGGCCTCGCGGAATGAGAGTCGATCCTGGGCCTGAACGGCCAGGATTTCTTTCTCAAGGAGATATGCACCACATTGCTTCGAAGAAGCAGGGTGCGGCTCTCCGCAATTGACACACTTGGCCACACACGATTTGGACTTATCGTGTGCGACCTTGGAGCAATTTACACAGACTTCGGGTAACCCCGACTTTGCACGTCTACATGAGCGATTCGTATGGCCGAAGCGGTGACAGTAATAGCACCGCCGCGGCTGTGGCACGAATACCTTCACGCGGTAGCGGTACCAACCGGTACGCACCGACTCAGGGAGCTTGTCACAGTCGAACGTGACAAAGAGTGTAGGGGTGGGTCTCGAGGCCCCTCCCTCTTTTCTCATCACACGTTCGACCTTGACCGCCCCATGGTCGGCCAGCTCTAGGGTGATGTCCTCAATGGAGTAGTCAACGAGTTCCCTCGCATAAACTACTCCTTTCACAAAGTTCATGGTAGAGTGCGGCGTCACAGTCACCGGGGTGCCATCAAGTGTCCAAAGAGCACTTATCTTGGTCGCCTCGGCTGGATTCGCCGCATTCGCTAGAAGGCTCCCGTCCGAGAAACGGGTTACCTTCGGCTCTCTACCAATTGCACTAGCTAATCCTCTCCTCTGATGGATCATGTTGCCCTTGGACAACATGGTGCCATCAGTGGAGCGAATAACGAGGAAGCGTTTGAAGCCAGCGGGCTCGAAAACGCCAGGTAACCTCTGAATGAGGGGCCCCGATGTCATCGAGGCTCTGCCCTGTGGACTTTTGGTCTTTTTGATCGTCAGGAGCTCCGTACCCGGGGGGAGGCAGAGGGGCCGGATGTGCCGATCTTGGCTTGGTCGCTTGCCAAAGTGGCAGCAGACCGATCCGTCCCCGTAGCCGCCGCGGATGGAGAGGAGCCCCGAGTCTTTTTCGTTCTTTTCTTTTTTGGAGAGGAGGGCGGGGATGAACCCGCTTCTCACCCCCGCCGGTAGAAGCCCCCAGGCCAGATGGACCGGCCTCAGCCAGGTCCTTCTCCGAAATGGATAAGGTCCTGGTGCTCGCAGAGGCATCATCCGGAGGAGATCCCTCCCTTCCTTGTACTGCCTCAGAATCCCCAGCCGTTTGAGGAGGACCTTGCATAGGGGCGGATTCGGGTTCGGTGCTGTGCGCCGAGCCCGGATTCTCCCCCATGGAAGGCCCTACCGTCTGAGGCTGGTATTCCTCAAGGACCATGTCTATCACAGGAGGGGCCTCTAGTTGGCAAACCCTTCCCAGGACATCGCAGGTCCCCTTAGCAGCGTCATAAGTCTTTAGTGAGGAGGCACAGGCCTTGACCCCGGCAAGGTTTAATATTTTTTGCCAGCAGGTCTTTTGAGGGAAGCGACCGAAGGGGCCTGGCTTCCCTCTCCCCCCTAAGGGGGTTTGCCCTTCCGACCCACTTGCACAAGGGGCGTTCGGCAATGGGCTGCCTGCTGGTTTTCTTGGCAGTCCCCTTAGAAAGCAAAGGAGGGACTGCCGCTGGAGATAGGGATGTGCCCGAATGCACCTCCAGAGAAGGGGGTGAGGGGGAGTCCCCTACACCCGTAGGCGTAGGAGAGGAGTAAGCTTCCTCTCCGGTTAAAGAGGTATGGAGGGTCCCCTGCGCAAGCACAGGGAAGGGGACCTCCATCTTTTCTGTGGAGCTGCATGAGGGCGGCTCCGTTGTTTTAGGGGGAATTAAGGGGAGATGTTTTTTTTCATCATTGGGCATGGTGACCCTCTTTGTTTTACGGGACGCAATCGCTCACCACCTCTTGCAGTAGCCCGCACTGCAAGAGGTGCTTACAGGCCCGGCAGAGCCAGGCGCCGACATTCAGGACCACCCCTCCCGCCTGGTGGCTCCACCTTGAACACGGAGTAAAAAAGATAGATTTTGAAGAGGAGAGGAAAAGGGATGTGAGCAAGGTATGGGTGGGGATGAAGCAGGTTGTTAAAAAAAACCCATCCCGAACCGGAGCTGAGGGGTTAGGGAACAATGTCCCCTCCCCCCTCAGCCCCGATACGGGGTGGTTGGCTTGAGAAGAAGGTCAGCATCTACCCTGTGAAATTAGTCTGACCAGAGAAAGTTGTGGGAGAGGTTGTATGAAAAGCGACGAGGTAGAGAAGAAATCGGGCTATCTGAAGGAAGGAAGAGAGGCTAAGCTGGGGCCGGACGGAGCGCTGGATCCCGTCAGCACGGCGGCCAGGATGGCAAATAGCCGCGCCCCTTACGGGGTCGCCGCATTCGCCAGAAGGCTCCCGTCCGAGAAACAGGTCACCTAAGGCTCTCTACCAATTGCACTAGCTAATCCTCTCCTCTGATGGATCATGTTGCCCTTGGACAACATGGTGCCATCAGTGGAGCGAATAACGAGGAAGCGTTTGAAGCCAGCGGGCTCGAAAACGCCAGGTAACCTCTGAATGAGGGGCCCCGATGTCATCGAGGCTCCGCCCTGTGCACTCTTAGTATTAGTCTTAGTCAGGGGCTCCGCAACCGGGGGGAGCAGAGGGGGCGGATGTGCTTGGTCGCTTGCCAGAGTGGCAGCAGACCAATCCGTCCCCGCAGCCCCCGCGGATGGAGAGGAGCCCGGAGTCTTCTTCGTCTTTTTCTTTCTTGGAGAGGAGGGCGGGGAATGAACCCGCTTCTCACCTCCGCCGGCAGAAGCCCCCATGCCAGATGTGCCGGCCTCAGCCAGGTCCCTCTCCGAAATGGAGAAGGTCCTGGTAGTCGTAGGGGCACCTGTCGAAGGAGATCCCTCCCCTCCTTGTACTGCCTCGGAGCCCTCAGCCCTTTGAGGAGGACCCTGCATAGGGGCGGATTCGGATTCGGTGCTTGGCGCCGAGCCAGGATTCCCCCCCATGGAAGGCCCTACCGTCTGAGGCTGGGTCTCCTCAAGGACCATGTCTATCACAGGAGGGGCCTCCAGTTGGCCATCCCCTCCCAGGACATAGCAGGACCCCATGGCAGCGTAAAGAGTCTTTTATGGGGAGGCACAGGCCTTAACCCGGGCAAGGTTTAATATTCTTGCAAGCAGGTCTTTTGAGGGAAGCGAGCGAAGGGGCCTGCCTTCCCTCTCCCCCCTAAGGGGGTTTGCCCTACCGAGCCGCTTTGATGGGGAGCAGCTGGCTAAGGGCTGCCTGCTGGCAGTCCCCTTGGAAAGAAAAGAGGGGACTGCCGCTGGAAAAAGGAAGGTGCCTGAAAGCCCCTCCAGAGAAGGGGGTGAGGGGAAGTCCCCTGCACCCGTAGGCGAAGGAGAGGAGCAAGCCTCCTCTCCGGTTAGAGAAATATGGAGGGTCCCCTGTGCAAGCACAGGGGGGAAAACCTCCATTTTTTTTTGCTGGAGCTGCCCGAGGGCGGCTCGGTCAATGTTTCAGGGGAAGTTGGGGGTTGAGGTTTTTTTTTATCTTCATCATTGGGCATGGTGACCCTCCTTTTTACACGGGATGCAATCGCGCACACCTCTCGCAGTAGCCCGCACTGCGAGAGGTGCTTACAAGCCCGGCGCCGCCATTTGGGACCACCCCTCCCGCCTGGTGGCCTGGCAGTCCATCGACATGGCGGCTCCACCTTAGACATGGCGTAAAATATATAGATTGTGAAGAGGAGAGGAAAAGGGATGTGAGGAAGGTATGGGTGGGGATGAAGCAGGTTGTTAAAAACCAGCCACCCCAGACCGGAGCTCAGGGGTTAGGGAACATTGTCCCTCACCCCCTCAGCCCTGATGCGGGACGGTTGGCTGAGAAGAAGGTCAGCATCTACCCTGTGAAATTAGAGGCTGACCAGAGAAAGTTGTGGGAGAGGTTGTATGAAAAGCGAGGAAACAAGTTTTTTGAAGGAAGAAGAAGAGGCTAAGCTGGGGTCGGACGGGGTGCTGAGTCCCGTCAGCACGGCGGCCAGGATGGCAAATCGCCGCGCCCCTTACGGGGTTTATGTTGGAAAGTGAGGGGCGATTCAAACTTATACCAATCAAATGCTCATCATTCTTCAAGTCATCTCAACCAAATTGGCCACCATCCACATCCCTTTTCATAAAGCAAAAGAACTGAAAAAATGTGTAATCCAATGAGGACATGAAATAGTGAAGGGAAAACTAAAAGAACATACATATAGCAAAAGGAAAAAAATGAAGTAGCAAAAAAATGCTGCAGATTAAATACAATGATTATTACGATGGCACATCTCTTCACTGTTAGAAATGAAGATGGATTTAAAGAGTGCAAGAGAAAGTTATAAACAACAGGGAAGTAAGTAAGCAAATCTTTGCTTTTTTTTTATAATTTACCAACCTCATAGCTTACCTCTTTTCCTATTAAAACTTGAATCTGATTCAGTAACCATTGTGCCAACTGACATTTTACTGAAAGCACTCGACACTTGCAAATATATCTTGTTTGAATTTTCAAATGATCCTTCTTCAAAGCTGGATTCTGATCTAAAACAAAAACCCTCATATTTAGTACTTTATACATTTTACTTGCAAGATAATTATAAATGATGTATAAAATTAAATACAGCACCGAGCAACTATTTAACTTTTATTTTCAAGAGCCTTAGGTTACTCTTTAAGTATAATTGTTAACATTGAAGGAACAACATTGCATTGGACCATTTCAATAAAATCATAGCCAGTTGGAATCTTGGCTTTAGAGTGCAAATAGGATGTTTTCTGTTATTTATAGGGTTTTTGTGTGTTTCAAATAGTTTATTAGTCATTTTAATAGTTTGATTTTGTGTATTTCAGGTAGTTTTTTTTAGAGCTATAAATCAATTAAACCAAAATGGGTAAACAGAGTGATTTGAGTCCTCAAAAAATTAGACAAATAAAAGTTTTACTGAAAGAAACTAAAACAAAGAAATAGCCCCCCAAAATAATAGAAGTTTCAACTTAAACAGTCAAAGTTGTTAGAAAAAAAAAATGATAACACAAGATTTAAACTAAAAAAAGGGTTGGAAAATGGGGTAAAAAATTAAAAAAACACTCCAAAAACAGATAGAAAATTAATACAATAGGCTCATAAGAATATCTTGCAGGAAGATTTCTATTGAGCTGGCAGCAGAGGGTGTTAGCCTTTCCTGAAGAACAGTGAATGGCAGGCTTTTGGAAGTTGGATTGAAATCATATAGCCTGAGAAAGAAGCCTTGACTCACAGAAACAATGATGAAGGCAAGCTATTATTCCTGGGCAAAGAATCACCTTGAGTGGACTTCAGAACAATGGAGAAAGATAAGAATGACATATCTAGCTAACTATTTATCTGCAATTAAAAAAAACCCTTAATACCTACTAACTTTAACAGTGCACATTTTTGTAATGGCTCCAATCTTTTTAAACCGTAAGGTCATTCCAGATGAACTCCTCAACGAAAGGTACTATGGTAATGGACTCAGATTTGGCTGGGAAAAAAAATTATGCTGGCACCTCTACGTATATAATGAGCATGTGCCAAATTCTAGGGCAAAACTCCAATGGGTTTCTATGCTGTGGCTCTTCACATAAAAGAGTCTTTACCCATTTTTGACACTCCCCAATTGCGCATGTTCCTGAGTACCGACCTTTAGATGCCAATATCTCTGGAATGGAATAAGATGTCTACCTGGAATTTGATATACTATGTATATCACAACAGGCTATTGAGGCTGGATTCCTTCTTGAAGAAGACATGACTATCTGCAGAAGGTTTCTTGACTATACCAAAGTTTTAATTTAGAAGTAAGGGTGCTCTAAAAAGGGCTCAGGCTAAAAAAAAAATCAATTTTTGACTGACAAATTCACTGTGTGGGCATTTACCAATGTAACATTTTTTTTATACACAATTGTACATATATGTACAATTATGTAGAAAAAATACATACAAAGCCCATTACAACCAAACAGCAACTCATATGTCATCTCATTGAAGTTTGGTTCAGATCTATGTGAATCCAGGTAAAGTGAAAAAACATTGATCAATGCCATACCAAGATGCGTTAAAGGACTCATAGATGCTAAGGGGGGCCAAATTGCTTAGTAATAAATGTAGAAGACTTAACACTGTGCCAATGTGTCAAAATAAATCTATTTGCAATGAATAAAAATAGTTTTATTAACATTTTTGTAGAAAGATTTAAAATCTTTTAAAAATTCCATAATTCCGTCAGTACTGTACAGAGATACGAATAAACCCTTAAAGATGAATATGAACAAGTTAAATTGAATATATTAAAAACTAAAATTGTAACAATACTTTAAATCTATATAAACAAGTTCCCAATGAGGCAAATAATAAATCAAGAGTTGAGGAAAATTTATCATCGTGCTGCTATTCAAAAAATATACTATAAATTCCAACCTTCTTATGGTGCATAGCATGGATACAGTACTGTCCAGTAGTTTAGTGTATTTACTACAGGTTTTTATAGCTCCTGCTCTAGTTCCCATTGTAATGAAATGGAGCTTTTTAGCCCAAGCACGATCATCATTACTTTTCTATTTTCTAAAAGGTATGTGGTAATGCACAAAATGGTGAAATTAATCACAAAGTCTAAATTAAAAGAGGGCTCACAAAAAAACACTAGAATAAATCCATCTACTGTCATTTTTAACTAAGCATGTGAACTACCAAGCAAAAAAATGTTTGTAACTTGATGTTCATAATTTGAGGATTCACTGTATAAACAAATTTACTTCCACAAAATACTGAATGGAATACAATGTTAAAACCATGTGAAACTATTATATTATCAAAGGTGTTGTACACATCATAAATAGATCATATTAAAATTGGTACACATCAGCCACACACAAATCTGATTAGATAAGATCAACTGAGATAAGAAGTAGGACTAAAAGATGTAGCTTTCAAAGATGACAAGTAATTGAATATTATTCCTTTTCCATGCATACATTAAATTAATCAGCTATACTCAGAATAATGGGAAATTGAATAAAACTGTATCAAAATATTAAGTGGTTAATATGAGTTGCTTTTTATTTGAGGAAAAAAACAAAAACAAAACAGGAATACATAAATGAACATAAAGGATAAATAAAGAGGAATAAATTTGTAATAAGAGCACAAGCACTTAAAAGTGAATATATAATATGTTATAAAAATAAAGTGAAAAACACAAGCTAATATTCTTCAATGTTTGAATATAATGAATGCAAGTGGGGCCATGCAGGGGAACTATAGGCATTACAGGCATATCTGATAGTTGGGGAAGGAAGAGGAGCCATCAATAAAGACTTCAACCAAAAGGAACAGATAAATTCCCCCCCCCCCCCCCTTAAATTTAAAATAAAATCCTAACAAGAGTGAATCCTGTGAGAAGAATATAGCTGCAGATTATTTTACAGGTATTGAGGTTGGGAGGGGACACAATCATCAAGATGTCAACTGCAACATGGTTGCCCATACTGGGTATTGCAAAAGTCAGGTTACACTCGTTAGGACGCTCTCAACAAAGAACACAATGGTAGTTTTGATGCAGTTAGACACGTTTTCATTGTTTTAACATATAAATATGTATATAAATTGTAATCTTAATCAATGTAGTCGCCATTGGCGGCAAGCACACACTCCAGGCGAGAACTGAAGGCCGCGATGACGTTGCGGACGAAGTCCTTCCTCAGGTTGGCTCACACGCAGTTGAAGGAATACCTCAGTTCGTCGACATTGATATGGTGGATTTTGCAGGCATTGCCCTTGAGATGCGCCCGCCTAAAGTCCTTCGACCCCCCAAACTCTTGCACAATCTTTCTGTGTGGGCTGGGGCACCGTCCTACTTTCTCACCAGGGCAAGACTTTCGTGGCCAATATATCACTGTAATCGTCCGCGAACCACACAGGCAACAGACAACGCAGTCATCACAATAAGGCGCAGGCGAGCGCTCCATCAAATGGCAATGCGTCCAATTCGCAAACGACAGAAAGCAACCTGAAGCTGTCGTGGCATTGGGGGTGTAGGTCCATGGGAACAGTCACGGCGCAATGACACGCAAATTTAGGTTCCCGCCAAGCTGCCCATATTCCTGCCGAGCAATCCGTGTGAGGAAAAGCGAAACGCTGGTCTGGTCGTCCAGTCCTTGCAGAATCTTTGGCGCCCTGATCAGCGCGATCATTCATCGCAATTCTTACATGTCCATTTTTTTTTGAAATAGCACATCTGGCGAGTGCCTACTTGGGCATTAGTCGCCGTATTCAACATTGCGTAAAATTAGGCATCTTTAAAAGAAGATGCTAAAAAAACATCAATAAAATAAAACAAAGAAAAAGGTAATAAGCAGCAAGCAAGCTCAGGCGTCGGAGGGAGGTACGCCTCCTCCCGGCGCAGGAACATGCGACGTACTAAAATAAGAAAAAACAACAACAAAAACCCTCCCCAACTATTTAAATAAAGGGGAGATGGCCGGCGTCCTCCAAAAAGTCTAAAAGTCCATAGGTCGGTGTGCACGAACTCGTCACAAGTACAAGGGACAGGCAGGCAGTAGTGACCCCGCCCATCCCGGTACCGAGCGCTGACATCGCCCAGACAGTACATTCAACAAGAATGTGCCGAACAGACTGGGGGGCAACGCAGTCTTCACAGTAGGGCGCAGGCGAACGCCCCATCAAATGGCGGTGCGTCCCGCGCGTGTGTCCAATTCGGAGACGGCAGAAAGCAACCTGAAGCCTTCGCGGCATTGGGGGGTAGGTCCGTGGGAACAGTCGCGGCGCAATGGCACGCAACGTTACGTTCACTTCGACCGTGTTCCATCTTCTTTGCCAGGCAGCCCGAAGAGCTGCCTGTATTCTTGCCATGTAGTCGGTGTGAGGAAGAGCAAAACGCTGGTGCGGTCGCAGAAAGCTCGCTGACTCTTTGGCGCCCTCATTCCCCGCAATTCCTACCTGTCCAGGAACTGAGCAAAGATAATCTAGACATCCACCCGGCTCGCCAAAACCGTGGCGTCACGGATATCGCGAACCAGGGAATGCGGAGATTCCAATGTTCGGAGAGCACTCAGCGGACTTTGTGAGTAGATATGAATCACAATCCAGTCTCCGAACCGGGCATGTCGCGTTATTTCCCGTACAGAGCGGAGTATTGCAACCAGCTCGGCCGTGAAGACAGACGCAGCGCCTGACAGAGCCTCGCTGACTTCAAACAGAGGGGATACGGCGTGGAAACTGACACACTCGTGGGACTTGGAGCCATTCATATACACTGGCACGATTACACCGTGACACGAAGTGTGTTCCAAAAAGGCCTAAACGCAATATTCCCGGTGCTGTACAAGCCTTGGGAGCAGAGGCGTGGAGACAAATGGTCAAAGGGGGTACCTTCCAGGGTGGCGTACTGGGCAGAAGCAGGGAGGCCACCGGACCGAGAGCTATAGCTAGCTATCGAAGGAGTTTCCTAGCCCTAAACCCGAAGGGCTTAAGGTATGACTAGCGTCTCTGGGCGGCAAAGGCACCGTCGAGATAAGCTGCGAATGCATTCGAGAGCTGTTGGCGAGTGAGGGAGGGGCCGGGCTCGTGCGTACAGGCGAATAATGCACTGTGCACGGCGCAGAGCCAGTGGCATCTCCCCAGCATCGACAAGTAGGCTCTCAATGGGATAAGTGCTGAAGACACCGGTGGCTAGGCGAAGGCCGGTGCGGTGGATCGAGTTCACCTTCGGCAATACACGCTCGGTTGCAGATGCGAAAAACTCCTATCGGTAGTCGAACTTCGAACGAACAAATGATCGATAAAAAAGTAAGGCAGTAGCCCTATCAGCGCCCCAGGCGCTGAACGTCACGAAGCGAAGAATATTCAAGGCGCGGGTAAGAGAGACCCTAAGGCTGCGAATATGAGCCTCCCAGGTGAGGCGTCGGTCAAATACAAGACCAAGGAAACGGTGCGAGTCCACCCCTTCCAGGCGCACCCGGTTGAGAAACAAGTCTGGGTTAGGGTTGAGCAGTGAATAGCGGCAGAAGAGCACCACCTTAGTCTTAGCCAAAGAAAACCGAAGCCTGTGCACTTCGGTATAGCGAGAGACGCGGTTCAATGCCTGTTGGAGTCGACGCTCCAGAGTTGGCATCTTAGCCACGCCAAAAGAGATCGAAAAGTCACCCACGTAGTGTAGTGAGAACATCTTTCGGCCGCACCAAGGTGATGCCGTTGATGCTCAGGGCAAAGAGTGTGACACTGAGGACACTTCCCTGCGGGAGCCCCTGAGGGCTTTCCCCCACCTGTACGCGAAATCGACGATCTCTCAAAAGTTCAGATATAAAGATTGGGAGGTAGTCCCTCGCCCCCATCGTGTGGAGTGTCCCCATGATACCGTATCGCTATGCAGTACTATAGTCCTTCTCCAGATACTGTCTACGAAGGAAGGTCTTGCAGACGGCATTTTCCAGTCAGAGCAGAGATCCGACGTGGAGTGGAACTTGCGGAAGCCGCACTGTACAGAAGACAGGTGCCTCCACTGTCCAGAAAAAAAGGAAAATCTAACATTTTCCTTTTTAGAGAGATTAGGCGGAAACCAACCGGGGTAGAATGATATCTCCCTGGTTTGCGCAAGCGAGCACAGTAACAATTCGCCACGAGTCTGGGAGGATACCCTCTACCCAGATCCTGTTGGACAAATCTAACAGAAAGGGCCATTGGCCGCTCACCCTGATGTTGAAGCAATGCGTACGGGACATCGTCCGGACCAGAGGCGGTGTCCGCGCACGAAGCGAGAGAGCAACGCAACTCGCTCAAAGTAAAACCGTCGTTGAAGGGTTCTCTGCCTCTGGAGGTAGAGTCCAGTCGGCGGCCTTCCGCAATATCGCGACGTGGATTGAATGCTGGGGAGGCAACATCCCGGCTGAAGAATGCGGAGAAAGCGATGGCGAAGAATTCCGTCACGGACGCGGGGAGCGATATGCAGTCCCATTCTCTTGGAGAACTGGAGGGGCATACTACGAGAACTTGCCCCGAATCTTTTTGACTCGCTTCCACCCATCTGCAAGAGTGATCTTCCCGTTAAGTGAACACACGTATGCCCGCCAAGAAAAGCAGCGGGCGTGCTTCGAAATATACCGGAACCTAGCCCTAGCCCGACGATATTTACCGACAGTGAAATCGTTCGGGCGGCGCTTATAGCGCTTCTGTTTGAGGGCCGTCTCACACTTGGGTGACCATCACGGTAGTGGTCGGCGTGCAAAACGGCCAGACGTTCTGGGAATAGTAGTCAGGCCAACGGCGATGAGGTTACCGGAGAAGAACTCAACGGCCTCATCTACCGACCTAAACTCCTCGACTGAGATAGAGAATTCAGTCATTTCCTGAAATGCAGGCCACCGCGCCCGCGCCAAGCACCACCGAGGTGGTCTCTCAGGCGGCAGTTGCCCTGAAAATGATATTTAAATGGGAAAGTGATCACTACCATGGAGATCATCACCCCCCCCCCCAATCCAAATCAGGCTGTGCATCCGAAGAGCACAAAGATAGATCAAGGCAAGAAAATGAAGCGGTTCTCGGGCAGTGATGCGTAAACTCATCCACATTTAGGACACCTATCTCAAGCTCTTCGATCAGATCGGCAAGGATTTGTCTCCTGGGATTTATTGAGTAATCTCCCCAGAGAGGATGCCTGCCGTTCAGATCTCCAAGCAAGAGTAAGGGCCTCGGCAACCGTGCCACGACGCGGCGGAAGCCCCCGCGTCGAAGTCAGCTGACGGTGGAATGTACGCAGAAATGATAGTATACCTCCTATCCAGGTGAAGCTGCACAGGCACTGCCTGAAAGGAGGCATCTAAAGTGAAAGGAAGAACGGAGACATCATGCCGGGTGTAAACCGCGCATCCCCCAGCCCGGCCATTTCGTGGTGGTGGGGTTGCAAGACCCCTATACCCCAGGAGGGTGGGCAGGGGGCACGCGCCTAGCATGGTCTCCTGCAGAAAAATAGCTAATGGGGAGCGGGACGAGGCCCTGTCGCCTTTGAGGACTTATTGGAGGAGGTTGGGCTCACCATGCAAGTCTTTTCCTCCCTGCGCCTCGAAACCCTAGGCGGGCGTTGCGACTTCGGAGGCAGGGAGGCCCTCTTTTTGAGGAACCACCGTCCCTGAGCCACCCAGCCCATCACTAGGCGTGGGTGAAGGAGTCGAAGCTCCTTTCAGGGTGGTAAATGCAGCCAGTTTTGCATTAATAGCATAATCTTTCTGCACTAACACATTTTAAGTCAACTAGCAATTATAATTTGTTTAAATGGGTAGATTGGATTTTGAGGCAGAGAAAAGAGTTAGTTATAAATTAGGGCCATTTTTCAGTCAGAAAAGTTTGGAAAGGAAATGGGCTAATAAAATTGAGAAAGTAAAAATGGACTATTATAGCATAGCTATTGCAAATAATAGGTTAAGTGCAGAGCATGGTGCTGCATAAACAAAGGGCTACTTTTCACAAATAGATTTAAGTTCACAATTTGTAGACAAGAGGTAGCAAAAAAAGGTAAAAGAGGCAGGTGCAAAATTTTTAAAATATCACAGATTATAGACTAAGCAAAATGTGTTTACTAGTTGAGCTTTACTAGAGATGTTGAAATTACTAAATATACAAAATATAAAAAGAGCAGAATAAAAAATTAACTTCCTGTGAACAATATATTAATTTAAAGAAGATCAGTACCATACCTTTAAGCTGATTACTTTGTCATCAAATATTTTTAATTTACAAATGCCACAAATTTATGCTATTTCATGGAAATGACTGGGAAAACGTAACACTTTACATGCTATACTTCTTACTTTAATGGGTTATCATATAATAGAAATAAACATAAGAAGTGCAATATATAACCAAGAATTGCAAATGGTTAGCAAAAGACTACTAAAAAATATATAGTTCTGGAGGTATGCGAAAAGAAAAAGTCTAATTATTTTCTTTTTTATGTAAACTATTAGTTGACTAAGAACTTAAATTAACAAAAAACATTGCTGTAAATGAAAAGATTAACATCAGAAAAATGTTGAATGAGGATAAAAGAAATTTTAAACATAAATGAAAGGCAACCTTTTTTTTTTACAATGCCTCGTTTCCTCTTTGGTTTCCTAAAAAAACCCAACTTTTTATATCCCATAGGCTATTAATTTAATTTTTTAGTGCCCATCTGGTGACAGCGTCTAAGGGCACAAGTTGCAGCAATTAAAATTTCAGCTTAATACTATGCTACTTTAAAATTCTCTAAATCAAAACAAACAAAGAAAAAACAAAAACAAACAAAAAGAGAAAAAGGCAAAAGGAAGAAAGAAGTATGCTCAGGCATTGGGGTGGATCTTGAGGCCCTGAGCTATGTTTACTCATCACACATGAACTTCAGGAAGTTCATGGTAGACAGAGTACGGCATCACACCCATTCAAATTCCGAAGAGCACTAATCATGGCCTCTTCAGAAGGGTCATATGCATTCGCTAGAAAGCTCCCATTCAAGAAACAGGTGACCTTCAGCTCTCTAGCAGTCAAACTAACCAATGCTCTCCTCTGAAGGATCATGGAGAAAATAACAAAGTATTTCAAGCCAGCAGACTAAAAAAATGATAGTCAGGGTGAATGGCCCTAAAGGAATCGAGGCTCTGTTGACCCTTTAACTATGGTCTTTGTCTACCCACCCACACCACCCGAGGGTCAGATGTGCCACTCTTGGCTTGGCCGGCTGCCAAAATGACAGTGGAATCGTCCATCTGCAGAGCCCTTGCCTTTACTCCTTTTAGTTTTTGGAGAGGAGGTCAGAGAGTGAACCTGCTTTTCTCCTCCCCCTGTAGGGGCTCCAAGGCTGAACGGACCAGCCTGGGTGTAGAAGGGCTATCAGTCAAGGTAGGAGGCCCATCCTTTCATTGTCAGTCCTTAGAAACCCAAGCTGCCTGAGAAGGTTGCACAGGGGTAGACGTAGGTTCGCTGTTTGAGGCAGCAAACCCAAGCCAAGATTCACCCCCATTGAAGATCTTGCCATCAGGGACCATGTCCAGGTCAGGAGGCACTACAAGTGGCCATTCATTCATTCCAAAGGTGTTATGAAGCGCATTTGAGAACTTTTCAGTTCTGTCATCGTCCACATAAAGCATCGCGAGAACATCTTCCGGCAGCACCGAGGTGATGCCGTTGATGCTCAGGGAAAACAGTGTGACACCGAGTATACTACCCTGCGAGAGGGTGTCCCGCAGGGTAGTATATTCAGTGTCACATTGTTTGCCCTGAACATCAACCGCATCACCTCGGTGCTGCCGCAATATCTTCTCACTATGCTTTACGTGGACGACCTTTCGATCTCTTTTGGTGCGGCCCAGATGCCAACTCTGGAGTGTCAACTCCAACATGCATTGAACCGCGTCTCTCGCTATGCCGAAGCGCACATGTTTCAGTTTTCCTGTTCCATTGGGCCGGAGAGGGCTCCCCCTCACTGCTACACGGAATCGACGATCTCGTAAAAATTCAGATATAAAGACTGGGAGGGGTCTCATCACCCTCATCGTGTGGAGTCTCCAGATCGAAAAACACCGTGGCGTAGTGCTCGCTGTCTATGAAGAAGACCTCACATACAGCATTTTTCAGCCGAAGCAGAGCATCCGACGTGGAGTGTAACTTGCGGAAGCCACACTGTGCAGAAGACAGATGGCCTCCGGTCTCCATCTCCAGAAAAAAGATAATCTAATATTTACCAATTTCTCCATCAACTTGCACACGCAAGAGGTTAGAGATGGATGGATGGAAACTGGCCGGAGTAGTGATCTTTCCCTGGTTTGCAAAAGGCGAGCACAGTAGCGATTCGCCAGGAATCCGGGAGGAGACCCTCCACCTAGATCCTGTTGAACAAATCTAACAGAAAAGCCATGCCTCGCTCACCCAGGTGTCGAAGCATGGCGTACAGGACATCGTCCGGACTATGGGCAGTGTCCGCACACAAAGCAACTCACTCAAGGTAAACCTGTCATTAAAGGCTTCTCTGCCTATGGAGGTGAAGTCAAGCCGGCGGCCTTCTGTGACATCACAACGTGCATTGAATGTGGCGGAGCAGCATCCCAGCTAGAGAATGTGGAGAAAGCGGTTGCGAAGGATTCCGCCATGGACACGGGGGTCCGAGATTGCAGTCCCATTCTCCTGGAGAATGGGAGGGATGATCCTGCGAGAACTTGTCCCAAATCTTTTTGACTCACTTCCACCCATCTGCTAGAGGGGTCTTCCCATTAAGTGAAGACACGTATGCCCACCAAGAAGAGCAGGCATACAATTCATACCAAGAGATTTAACCAACGAGAGTACCACAACAACACTCCTGACACTTCCCTTGAAGAATTACCTCGCAAATCATCATCCGAGCCTTCCATTCTGACTACCTACCAATCCTCACCACATACTAACCCAACCTATCTATAGCTGAAAACACCTGACATTAATTATAAGTCAAGTAGAACAAATTAACATCTTACATAGAAAACACCCTATCCAACTTCATACTTGAGCAATTCCCTTTCTACCAAGCCCTCCCTCACTTCAATAAAATTGACAAGGCAAGCAACATTCCTTTGGTATTTCAACCCATTCTTCTTTGCCACAATTCTCTATTGGGTTCAAATCTGGTGACTGTTTAGGCCAACTAGGCCACTCTAGAATGTTTACATTGTTTTTGCAGAACCATTCGCGAGTAGCTTTCACAGTATGCTTTGGATCATTATTTTGTACAAAGATACATCCCTATCAAAGTCCCAAGCTTCTATACAGAAACGAACAGATGTTCTTCTAAAATGTGGGTGTAGATTGCTGAATTCATGGTGCCATCTATAATGTGGATATTGCCAGTACTCTTAGATGAGAAACACCCCACACCATGATGCTATCTCCCCCAAACTTCATGGTAGGGATGGTGTTCTTAGAATCATAAACACTGCAGTCTTTCCTCCAGACAGGACGGCCATTGTTACGGCCAAACCATTCTATTTTTGTCTCTTCTGAACACAGGACATTATCCCAGAACTCAGCAGGTTTCTACAAATACTTGTGTGTAAACTTCAACCTTGAAGCTCTGTCTCCCTTGACTTGCGAGACTTAAAATCATGCCAGTTCAGTTCATTACTGATTGTTCCCTTTTTTTACCAACGTTCCTGCCACCAGTAGGTCATCTTGAATTTCCTTAAAGGTTTTCATAAGGCACCTGAACATTGAAGTTTGTTGATGGTTGCCACCTTTTTCCACTTCAGAATGACAGAACCAATGGTGCTGAAAGGTATTTTCAGCTGCTCGGATATCTTCCAGTAGCTAGGCCCATCAGTATGGAGCTTTAGGATCGCCTTCTTCTGGTCATTGGAGAGTTTATTATTCTTCATGATAATGTCTTTATTGCAGGAATGTTGACTGTTGAATGGCAATCCAATCTTTCCTGAGCTCTTGTTGACTGCTGTACATCTTATTGGAACCCTCTAGAAGCTTCTTCACACGGTCACAGAAATAGTAGGTCTCTCATGCGCTTTTAAAAATGAATTTTGTTAGGTTTATATTTCTGTACAAAAACTGATTTCATTAATTTGAATTTTCCTGAATAGCAATTCTGTTTTATGCCTTTTTGTGCACAGAACTTTGCACTTTACATTAATATACATTAGGGTGTTTCATATTTTGTGAAGTGCAATAATTTTATCAGCACAGGTTGGCCTTTGGACCTTTCCTATAAAAAGTGCTTCATGCAAAATCTTAGCAAAATTGAACCATGTTAACAGGTTGCACAGTTTTGTCTTTTCTGTAGTGTCCAGCGGGAGTGAGGGGAGTTTCAAGGTGAGGGTATTAACGTTTCCTTCTGAATGACATGCTAAAAAAATTTTTCAGATTATGTCTTCCACACAAAGCAAGAATCTTCTCTGGCTCCTGGAGAAGTCACCAAATCAAGGTTTCTTGGGAACTCGCCTGCCCTCGCGGGAAGATGTCCTCCTGGTCTTCCTCCACCCCCACCATCTCTCAGAGGCAGCCAAGAGCACCTCTCTCAAGCTGCATGAAGTGTGGGAGAAAGCAAACCTCACTGTCAAGGAGGAGCATGTGATCCGTTGTAACATCAGAAACCTTCACAACGAGTAAGTGAGCCTCAAGAAGGAAGCCAAATGGGAGACATCTGTCGCCATGACAAAGAGGGAGGTTGGAAGGGCGATCTACAGGATGTCTTTGATACCATGAGTGGTAAGATCGCAGAGGCCAACATCCCAAAAGAAGATTGTGCCTTTTTGGAACTGCAGAGGGAGGACAGACAAGTCGTGTTCAATGGAGAATGTGGATAAACTCTATGCGTCCACTGTTGCCCAGAAGGCTGACGAAATGAAGGGGCAGAGGAAGAAGAGGAAGCTGAAGTGAAGTTGTTGAAGAAGGTTGCCCTGGAAGACACTGCCAATTCATCTTCCGTTTCTTCTGGATCATCTGTGTCGGATGAGGACTTCCAAGGATGCCCTTCTCCCACAAAAAGCAAATGGAGGAGAAGGCCATCCAAGAACCCAATGAACCCAGCCCTGACCACGACTTGAGACCGGGAAAACCTTTCATGTCGTTAAACTGCTGCATCCTCAAGCTTAGGGCATGATGTCTTGGAGATCTCCTCCTCTGCCTCCATGGTGCATTGAATGAGGAGAAAGAACTGAGAAACTGAAGCAAAGCGCATTGAAGAAGCCTTCCATGATCCACCTCCCCTTGTTCTCCACTGGGATGGCAAACTGATTCAAAGTGAGGCCACATCTCAGATCTCAGAGGAGAGGATCGCTGTTGTGCTTACTGGGACCAACTTCGAGGAGCTTTTTGGAGTACCTATTGCCGTTGATGGGACCGGGAGAGAAGTAGTGGCTACTGGAAATGTATCAGATTGCTGACAAGAATCATCGCTCTCTCCTTTGATACTACTGCATCCAACAGTATCATGATTAGTGGAGCCTGCACCATAATTAAAGTCCCTTGGAAGACCTCTTCTTTGGCTCTTTTTCAACCCTCTCCCAGGTCCCGAGATTCTGACAAAGATGGGACTTCTTGGGCATCCGTTTGTACCTCCACCAATGAAGAACACCGGGATGAGTCAGGCGAATCACAGAGGCTCAAGATAATAGACTTCCTCAGGGAAGTTATCTATAACAGAGCTCACCCAAGGGAGGAATATCTCAAACTCCTTCAGCTCTCTATTGTCTACCTGGAAGGATGAAGAGGGAATCTGCCTCGAATCATGGCCCTTGGAGCCTACCATCAGGCAAGATGGATGGAGCTGACAAGGTCGGAAAAATGCGGAGTCCGATGACTGGCCCATTTCGTCAGATTCTGGCATGAGGCAGCTGTGCCGAACTGTGAACCGAAGACCTGGAGTTCTTGGCCTCTCCAGGTATTTGTAGAGAGAGAACCCAGGTTAATGGCAGAGAAGGCCCCTCTCGGAGCAAAGAGTGGCCCTAGCGTTCTTCAATGAACGAGTGTCTCCTGATGACCAGGCAGCCATTTTCAAGAACGTAAGCCATCCAGCCACCTTGAGATCACTCAAGAGACTTGAAAAGAAGAACTTCACTCTCCCTGATGGTCTTCCCAAATTGGGAGGATGGTCACTACTCAGAATGTGGAACATGTTCTGCAAGATCTATGAACTCAAGCCACCGTCTGAAGCCTGCATGGCACAAATGATGCAGCAGAGAGAGGAGTGGCACTGATCCAAAGACTCCAAGCCCAAACTAAAGACGAGCAACAAAAGTAGTTCCTTTTCAAAGTTGTTCATCATGACTGCAAGACCGTCAAGAGAACTAAGGCTGGAGTAGTTGCTAAGTTCCCTCCTGCTCCTTGAGCCCCATCCACCAACGACTTAGTTACCCTGCTCTACTTACAGAATTGTTCTGCATTTCTGGTGCATCCTTGGAATTTTCACAACTTTGTTTGATAATTTTCAGTTGAAGACCATTCATTGCAATTTTTTGTCTTTTCCTCCAATTGATTTTTGTGAAGTTTCACTTGAAATGGGAAATCTTGTCAATCTGTGCGATCAGTATATATTGATGAATCAAACCAAATTTTTGCATAAAGTATTTATGGGTTATAAGAAACAAAGGGACACCCGTGCTGACAACTTTTAACACATTTCATTTTTTTATCCCCAGGAGTGAAACACCCTTATATACATCTATTGTGTAAATTTCCTAAAGTTTAATGGGTTAGAAGTCTATTAAAATTGAATTTTGAATGTGTACGAATACCATTTACTCCCACTGTACACGGCTCCACTTATGAATTGACTTGAAGCATCCTTTTTGGTGATGTGGATGATAGCCTAGCAGCTAGCATGGTGGCCTGAAAAGCGAAGAGTGATTGCTTGAAGGCATAGGTTCAAAATGCACCATGTACCTACACCTTGTTTGGTCTTACAAAAAGATGAGTGCTTATGTCTTGTTTTTATTTTTTAGGGGTTATTGAGCTTCCTGGCTTTCTCCTAAAAGATTGCATTGAAATAGCTCTCTGACCGATTTGATATTCATTATAATTTTGAAGTGCTAGCTTGATTTAGCTGTGTAGTAGTTTCTATTTGTGCGAATAATACATTTATGTTTAGTAATTGTTCTTTGTTGAGAAAATGTTTTTTGTTATTTGGTCATGATACCCAAGTTAATTCAGTGAGTTAGTGTTCTTCTCAGCTCTTTAGTGTGCTGCTTTTGCTTTTTTGAGTGTATTTTTTTAAAATATAGTCAAGGACTTGTTTATTTTTTAAATATTAATTAGGTAAAAATGGCTGTGTACAATGAGGGTGAGTATGAATCTTGTGTTTGTGCTGAATGTAGAAGGGTAGGAGTAGGGACTGCTTGTGTTGTATGTGGGCTGCACGAATGTGTAGTAGAGTTGGAGGAGTGAAGAGCACAGAATTTGGAAGGAATATCTACGTTGAAGGAGTTACTAACCAAGCTTAGGAGGGATCTCAGCATAGGCCCAAGGGTAGTTGTAGCGATTGTAAGGTTAGCCCATTTACATTAGCTGAAATAGTAGCAAGTGGAGGGAGGTAAAGGGAAGGAAATGTAGCTAGTGAGGCATATCCTGTTCCAGATGGAAGTAGGGATGGTTCAGTAATAGGTTCAGTGTCTTAGAAGGGGAAGGGGGGTATAGGTGTTAGGTGATTTAAAGGTCAGGTATTTAGACATGATTTTTAGTGAATGTGAGCGCAAGAGGAGGATGAGGGTTGATTTGCCAGATGCATGTGTAGTAGATGTGAGTAAAAGAATTGAAAGGATAGTGGATGGAGCTAAAAATAATGTAGTTATTTTTCATGTGGGAATGAATAACATAGGGAAAACTAGGTCAGGAGCTAGTGTCTATATATAGGGATTTATTAGGAAATTTTGGCCTATTTGAAGGTGTGTAGGGTCAGGAATTTTAGCTAGGCTTAGAGTAGACAGTATACAGCAGTTGGGATAAATGAGAGGAGTAGTAGTACACCAACCTGCCTTTATTCAGGAGGATCTCCAACCAGATAATGAAAGACATAAAGGTCAGTATGACAATCACTGATCAGCCGGAGGGAACCAGGGTCCAGTCCTCTTCCTCTTTGGGGAGAGGTGCCAAGAAATATGTTTTGACACCAAACAGCGTGTGTGTGTATGTTGTGCTAGAAAGGCAGGAGAGGAAAGAAAGCAGTGTGGGTAATTGGGTATGTGTGTAAGACCCACCCACCCCAGTACAGGACTGAGCACAACACATCCACCAAATGGTAGCTAGATCTCTATGTGCTGAGGTTTGTGTCTGCTCTTGCTGGGATCTAACCCAGTACTGCAACATTGGGAGACCAATGCCGTATCCACTTGGCTAGCCAGAACTCTGGATAAATGAGAGTGAAAGTATTGTGTGAAAGTATGGGACTAGTGTTTTTGGATACATGGAGTGAGTTTTTTTTTGGAAAGGACAATTTGTATGCAATGGATGAGTTGTAAGGGTCTGATGGGGTTAAGTGACAGTCGCAAGAGGAGTATTGGGATGAAGGTATTCAGATAAATTTAGAGAGCAACAGGCAGGGAAAGGAGCAAGTCTCCTACTCGACTGACCAACATGGAAATAGTCAGCATGCAAAATGTTCTAGGAATAGTAGTTAGGCCCATTGTGATAAGGTTGCTGGAGAAGAGCTAACTGGACTCATCCAATGACTTAAAATCCTTGAGTGAGAGAGAGAAATCAGAATTTCCTGAAATGTGGATGACTGTACCTGTGAAAAGCACCATCGTGGGTGTTTACAGAAGCAGCAGTTCACATTTTAGGTGGAAGGTGGTCAACAACCACCTTTATTTGTAAACCAATTTCTATCAAACTCTTTTCTAAGCCTCAACTTGTCCAGCTTAATTCCATTGTTACAAGTTTACTAAAAATTAGAACCTTACCGATCTCCCCTATTGTGAGCTTTTACCCACTTGGAAGACTTCAATTGAGTCCCCTCAAACTCTTCTCCTTTCTAATGTATGTAGCTTTAGTCTCCTTAGCCTTCCACCATAAGAAATTCTTCAACCACTGAATCATTTCTGTCATCCTTTATTCCACAATCGTATGCAAACCAATATCCATACTATAATATAGTGACCAAAATTTGCACTGCACAGTCAAGATTAAGCCAAACTAATGCCAGGTAGTTTCAGAATGACATCAGCACTTCTATTTCTCATATTACTCCTAATAAACTGTAATGGCTCCATTCTTAGCAGTTAACCACTGCTTTCTAGGCCAGAGATCAGAACTTACAAGGACACCTAAGTCTCTTTCACATTCTGACCTTCCTAAAAGTGCCTCATACAATTTATAATTATTCAGTGGATTACACCTACCTAAGTTTCAACCACTCATGGTTCATCAACACAAGCCCCTCATACCTATACTCAAACCCCCAACACAAGCCAACTTCAACCGCCCAATCTCACTCCTGTGCACATTATTAAAATCCTCAAAAACTAATACACCAAAGAATAAGGCCATGGTAGGGCCCTGGAATCCCAGTAGCATAGGAGGGGCGGGGGCAGTGGCTGAACATATAAACTGATACACTAGTCAGGTTGGCAGCAAAGACAAAGGTGGTACATAGTAATAGAGACTGGTTTCATGTACATATCATGGCATATGACCAGACTATACAGTTAGGTAACATACAATATAATACTGGGTAATTTTACAAAATACAACAAATTAAAAGGTGAAAAAATAGTGGTGGAGAACAATGGAAAGTATGAGACTTGAATTGGACCAGGAAGGAAGCATCCACATCAGCTGGGTGAGCGCCTCAGTTTGAACATGCCTTATAAATATCTTGAATTGGTGACCTCAAGTACCAGAAAATAGAGATAGGGTAAAAATATCTGTTGAATTAATTTTGGACAGGTTGTGAAAAAATTTCTAGCATAAAATTAGATCTGAATGCAAGTCTTCCTTTAAGAAAAAAAGTTTTTGTCTTGACAGTCAGTTGGGATAAGAGGGGCCAGAGAGACCTGACATCCCTTTGGTCCAACTCCAGTAACAGATTCTAGTAAACTGAGATATGCCAAATAGACAGTATTCCAAACTGGACTAGCAAAATCTAGAATTGGTCAAATGTCACAAATGAGTATGGAATTCATTAATGGAAGGGGGGGAGCAACAAATAGTTGACTTGGGAAGATTTGGTACTACTCCTCCAGCCTTTGTAACAGCTTTCCTGATATGCTGGTGAAACTTTAGGTCTGAATCAATCAAAACATCAAGATCTCTATGAGAAAAAACATCTAATTGGGGTCCCCTGCCAATAGTTTTTTCCAGTCTTCTTACTTGTTTCCACATTGATTCTGGAAGACCCAAATCTGGATTTGTCAAGTCCAACAGTACGTAACAGGCTTCAATTCTAATAAGCGCTCTATCATTAAATAGGTGGTGCCCCATCTAGTAGGTTGATCTAAAATGATACGAGGAGCGGTCAATAAGTTTTGCGAATCAGTAGTGCAAAACAGAGGAAGGGGGATGGCCGTTTGTGGGAGTGTTAGGACAAGTTATGACAAGTCAGGACCTGCAGCCACATGCTCCTGCCTCGTCTATTTAAGAAGCAGTATATGTGATCGCAGATCGTCAGTCATAAATTTTTCAACAATGGAGAAGGTTGAGCAACGCGCAGTGATCAAATTTTTGACCAAGGAAGGCAAGAAGGCAAAAGAGATCCATGAACGCATGGTTGCAGTGTACACTGACACCGCCCTTTCCTATACAACCATTGCTTTCTGGTATAGAGAGTTCCGCCATGGTCATGAGTCCCTTGAAGATGACCCCATCCAGGATGCCCATCAGATGTAACCAACGAGGGCAATGTGGCCCGTGTGGAGGATGATCCTCGAAAATCGACGGGTGAAGGTCGCAGCTGCCCTGCGTGAGTGCGGATTCGAGGAGCTCAACCATCACCCCTGCAGTCCAGATCTGGCCCCTAGCGACTACTTTTTATTCTGCCAGCTCAAGGCTGCACTGCGTGGACGCCGGTGTGGGGACGATGAAGATGTCCAGCTCGCCGTCCAGGAGTGGATGAACAGCAGTCGGGAGATTTATGGTTGTCAGGAATTCGAAGCCTCAGGAACAAGTGGAGCAAGTGCATTGAAGTCGAGGGTAGTTATATTGAAAAATAATAAAACACTTTTCCTTATATCCGAATTGCAAAACTTATTGACCGCTCCTCGTAGTTTTTAATTTTTTAGTCAGCTATCCCACTGGACAATAAATGAGCTTTATTGAATACTGTCATTGGCCAATCATAAGCATTTATTTTTCCAAGCTTTCTTTTGTGTTTCTAAAGCTGGGTAAAAAGTAGGATTTTTTTATATTATCTATGGTTTTTTCTTAAGTTGATTATCCATCTCTCCTAAGTAATCTATGCCTGACCCTATTTATTCTTTGGACGTAGTTTTCCTTTTTATTTTGTTTTTAATTGAATAAAATAATTTTTTTCTATTGGCAATGAATTGTTCGCAGAGTGAAGCCAAAATCAAACTACAGGGTTATTAAAAAAGAATGAACCAATTTCATGATGCATTGTTTCATTTTTAAAGCATTGTCATGGAATGAGTCAGTGACTATTTGAAAGTTTTCTAAGTTTTGAATGGTTGCCACAGGGGCACTGTAGTCACGTCACATCATTCCTCCGGCAATGTTCAGTTGTGTGTTCACCTTCAGAATTTGGAGAGCTCAGCAAAAGGCATTCTGCATTCTAAAGAAGTTTGCGAAATCAAATTCAGTTGTCATGGTGCAGCATGCTTTTCGAAGGCGATTCAACATTAATCCGCCCTCTTCTAAGAACATTTGACAGTAGTTTAGACAGTTTCAAGAGAGTGGGTGTGTGTGTAAAGGAAAAAGTCCAGGCCGATCACAAGTTTCAGCAGAACAAGTGGTGAGAATCCTTGCTCGGTTTGAGGGGAGCCTGTGGAAATCCACAAATTGAGCTAGCACTTACCAAAGAGATCAAGAGGAAGCAGATGGATGACGAAAACTTCATTTCACGTTTAATTTTTAATGATGAAGCGACTTTTCACTTGTGCAGCACAGTCAATCGTCAAAATGTGATATTTGGGGAATAGAGAAGCCACATGAAACAGTTGAGCATGAACGAAATTCCCCTAAGGTGAACGTCTTCTGTGCTGTGTCTCGGGACAAGATTTATGGTCCCTTTTTCTTTCAAGGAAACACAGTTACAGGACAACCCTATCTTGATATGCTCCCAAACTGGCTCTTCACTCCACTGCAAGCAGATTCGCATGACTTAATTTTTCAACAAGATGGAGCACTGCCCCATTGGCACTTAATGGTTTGAGCTTTTTTAAATGAAAAAGTGCCCCAGTGATGGATTGGTCGGAAGGCGGGCCCCAAGACCTTGCTCTGTGCTTGGCCTGTGAGATCCCCAGATGACACGGTGTGATTTTTTTTTGTGCAGATATGTAAAAGATCGTGTTTATGTTCCACCGCTACCCCCTAACCTCGATGACCTTAAACATTGAATAACAACAGCGATCAACTCGGTGGATTGTAATATGCTGATACGTGTCTGGGAGGAATTCTCTTATTGCATTGATGTTGCCTGTGGTGCAGGTTGTGGCCACATTGAACACTTGTAGCTTTGCTGGAGTTTCCTATTGCTTTACCTTAATAAAATATTGCATAATGAAATCGGTTCATTATGTTTGAATAAGCCTGTCTAAAAAGCCCCCTTTAAAATTTCTGTTTGCTGTTCCTTTTTACAAACTATTTTTTATGGAACTATTTCTTATTATCGTTGCGAAACAATCCATTATGTATAGGTTGGTTTATTGTAAAAAGTTTGACATAAAACAAACACATTTTCTCAATGTTTTTACTTTTGAAATCGATGCTTCTTTTCCGTTTGTATGGATGGTAAAAATACTTGAGGTTAGGCCTACTCATGCAGTTTTTTTTTTTCAAAATGGCAAGTGCATGTGAGATGTGATCCAATGTCTGATCAATCCTATCTATTTTCTTTGTTAAACATCAATTAATAAACACTAAAAGAAGCGAGTGCCTAAAATGTAATTTGAAAATAATAGTTAAAGATTTTTTTCCATTGTGATAAATTATTTATTAGCGCGGGGGGGCAGGAATGAAGGGTGCCTGAAGTAAGTAAATTATACTACCTATTTTGTTAACAATTACTAGTAGATTATTAAAAATAGCGGCAGGTACTGGGGTGCAACTCCCCACAATTAAAAGAGGGTATGGCGGTGAAGCCCCCCCCCCCCCTCCACCATTTCCAAAAAGGTAGCTAGCAAACTAGCCCCCCAAATCATCCATAGCTAAACTTAATTACTTAGGTAAGGTTAGGTCTAATTCTTTTAAATGAATTTGAAAATGTGTTTTTCTTATGCAGTTTTATGTGTACTTTTCAGATCTGAAACTCGTTTTTGCTGGAAATAGATACTTGTCCTATTATGGAGCTTCAATTATAGGTAAAGTATGCATTTCCTGGAAAAAACTAATGTCAGATCTGAAAAGTACACAGAACTGCATAAGAAAAACATTAAAAAAAAAAATTCATTATAAAATGTGTTAAAACTAATACGTATTTATGCAACTTTTTGCAAAAATACTTTTCCACTGTGATATCATCAGGTCAAACTTCAGAAAACCTATGCCATATTTTTAGTGTTATAGAGGTACTAATGGTCTTTTTAAGCATTCCAATGGTCATCTATGGTTTCAGTTTGGCGCAGAAAGTACATATTTTTAAGATACTACACCTTGATGGGGTTAAAATTGACAGTGAAATATGTCAGCCTTGCCTTCTGTTAATGTAAAAATAAACCATTATTTTCACATACTAGCAACATTTAATTCACACATTGACAAACCTGGATACAAGCATTTATAACAGCGCTGCTTTTAATTTTCGGGCCCAAACCTGTGTCTAACATTCTTAATGGAATCCTGTTTTGGGGTACTTAAATTTTTAATCTTTATTTAATAAGACTTCTCATAATTCCTTGGTAAATTTAATAGACTTTTGTTGAAATTTTAGCCTCATTTTGAAAGTGAAGCGTTGCAACAGGTGTAGCTTGATTATAATATCCCCAGGACTAAACACTAAGTTTGTTTTGTCTTAAACCTAATGCTAGGCTTTAAAATTGTTAATACTACTAGGTGTTTTAGATAAGATTTTGTTGTACTACTTATTCCTGAGGCACAAGCGGAACAAGTGGGGGGGGGGGGCAGAGCCCCCCTAGGACTATTGTAGTTACTTACTTAATCCTTTTTGAGTCAGATTTTCTCAATTTTAAAATCTTGAGGTTAGACGTTGGATGATTTGCTCCCATCTTTCTCTATTATAAGCCTCATTTTCTTGCAGTCCTATATTCTTCTTCCATGTTTTCTTGGGTCACCTCTTGGCCTTCTTACATCCACCTCCAACTCTCTCACCTTTTCTTCATCTCTTCACTTCACATATCCAAATCTTCTCAGTCTTATTCTCCTCAGAACTACGTCCAACTCATCAACACACTTTCTAGCTACCTCTTCACTCCGAACTCTACTCCTCCAAGTTACACCAGCCATGTACCTCAACACTCTCTTATCACAGTTCATCAGCACTTTTTTCAACCTCAGTGTAGTGTTTATCATAATTACTTTCAAATGAAACGATGCTGGGACTAGATACTACATATTCCTGTAAACTATTCTAAGTGTTAACAATTCTTGCGTCGAAAAATTATTCCTCTTCAAGGTTCTATGACGCTGCTTCAGTAGCTTGAGTTGGTCTCCTCTGGTCTGGGACTGAGCGCTGGTACCTCTGGTTTGCAAGTTGGAAGAATTGGTTGGCGTTGATGTTCTCATAGCAATTGAGGATCTTAAAGACCTTAAACATTGAATAACAACAGCGATCAACTCGGTGGATTGTAATATGCTGATACGTGTCTGGGAGGAATTCTCTTATTGCATTGATGTTGCCTGTGGTGCAGGTTGTGGCCACATTGAACACTTGTAGCTTTGCTGGAGTTTCCTATTGCTTTACCTTAATAAAATATTGCATAATGAAATCGGTTCATTATGTTTGAATAAGCCTGTCTAAAAAGCCCCCTTTAAAATTTCTGTTTGCTGTTCCTTTTTACAAACTATTTTTTATGGAACTATTTCTTATTATCGTTGCGAAACAATCCATTATGTATAGGTTGGTTTATTGTAAAAAGTTTGACATAAAACAAACACATTTTCTCAATGTTTTTACTTTTGAAATCGATGCTTCTTTTCCGTTTGTATGGATGGTAAAAATACTTGAGGTTAGGCCTACTCATGCAGTTTTTTTTTTTTCAAAATGGCAAGTGCATGTGAGATGTGATCCAATGTCTGATCAATCCTATCTATTTTCTTTGTTAAACATCAATTAATAAACACTAAAAGAAGCGAGTGCCTAAAATGTAATTTGAAAATAATAGTTAAAGATTTTTTTCCATTGTGATAAATTATTTATTAGCGCGGGGGGGCAGGAATGAAGGGTGCCTGAAGTAAGTAAATTATACTACCTATTTTGTTAACAATTACTAGTAGATTATTAAAAATAGCGGCAGGTACTGGGGTGCAACTCCCCACAATTAAAAGAGGGTATGGCGGTGAAGCCCCCCCCCCCCTCCACCATTTCCAAAAAGGTAGCTAGCAAACTAGCCCCCCAAATCATCCATAGCTAAACTTAATTACTTAGGTAAGGTTAGGTCTAATTCTTTTAAATGAATTTGAAAATGTGTTTTTCTTATGCAGTTTTATGTGTACTTTTCAGATCTGAAACTCGTTTTTGCTGGAAATAGATACTTGTCCTATTATGGAGCTTCAATTATAGGTAAAGTATGCATTTCCTGGAAAAAACTAATGTCAGATCTGAAAAGTACACAGAACTGCATAAGAAAAACATTAAAAAAAAAAAATTCATTATAAAATGTGTTAAAACTAATACGTATTTATGCAACTTTTTGCAAAAATACTTTTCCACTGTGATATCATCAGGTCAAACTTCAGAAAACCTATGCCATATTTTTAGTGTTATAGAGGTACTAATGGTCTTTTTAAGCATTCCAATGGTCATCTATGGTTTCAGTTTGGCGCAGAAAGTACATATTTTTAAGATACTACACCTTGATGGGGTTAAAATTGACAGTGAAATATGTCAGCCTTGCCTTCTGTTAATGTAAAAATAAACCATTATTTTCACATACTAGCAACATTTAATTCACACATTGACAAACCTGGATACAAGCATTTATAACAGCGCTGCTTTTAATTTTCGGGCCCAAACCTGTGTCTAACATTCTTAATGGAATCCTGTTTTGGGGTACTTAAATTTTTAATCTTTATTTAATAAGACTTCTCATAATTCCTTGGTAAATTTAATAGACTTTTGTTGAAATTTTAGCCTCATTTTGAAAGTGAAGCGTTGCAACAGGTGTAGCTTGATTATAATATCCCCAGGACTAAACACTAAGTTTGTTTTGTCTTAAACCTAATGCTAGGCTTTAAAATTATTAATACTACTAGGTGTTTTAGATAAGATTTTGTTGTACTACTTATTCCTGAGGCACAAGCGGAACAAGTGGGGGGGGGGCAGAGCCCCCCTAGGACTATTGTAGTTACTTACTTAATCCTTTTTGAGTCAGATTTTCTCAATTTTAAAATCTTGAGGTTAGACGTTGGATGATTTGCTCCCATCTTTCTCTATTATAAGCCTCATTTTCTTGCAGTCCTATATTCTTCTTCCATGTTTTCTTGGGTCACCTCTTGGCCTTCTTACATCCACCTCCAACTCTCTCACCTTTTCTTCATCTCTTCACTTCACATATCCAAATCTTCTCAGTCTTATTCTCCTCAGAACTACGTCCAACTCATCAACACACTTTCTAGCTACCTCTTCACTCCGAACTCTACTCCTCCAAGTTACACCAGCCATGTACCTCAACACTCTCTTATCACAGTTCATCAGCACTTTTTTCAACCTCAGTGTAGTGTTTATCATAATTACTTTCAAATGAAACGATGCTGGGACTAGATACTACATATTCCTGTAAACTATTCTAAGTGTTAACAATTCTTGCGTCGAAAAATTATTCCTCTTCAAGGTTCTATGACGCTGCTTCAGTAGCTTGAGTTGGTCTCCTCTGGTCTGGGACTGAGCGCTGGTACCTCTGGTTTGCAAGTTGGAAGAATTGGTTGGCGTTGATGTTCTCATAGCAATTGAGGATCTTAAAGACCTTAAACATTGAATAACAACAGCGATCAACTCGGTGGATTGTAATATGCTGATACGTGTCTGGGAGGAATTCTCTTATTGCATTGATGTTGCCTGTGGTGCAGGTTGTGGCCACATTGAACACTTGTAGCTTTGCTGGAGTTTCCTATTGCTTTACCTTAATAAAATATTGCATAATGAAATCGGTTCATTATGTTTGAATAAGCCTGTCTAAAAAGCCCCCTTTAAAATTTCTGTTTGCTGTTCCTTTTTACAAACTATTTTTTATGGAACTATTTCTTATTATCGTTGCGAAACAATCCATTATGTATAGGTTGGTTTATTGTAAAAAGTTTGACATAAAACAAACACATTTTCTCAATGTTTTTACTTTTGAAATCGATGCTTCTTTTCCGTTTGTATGGATGGTAAAAATACTTGAGGTTAGGCCTACTCATGCAGTTTTTTTTTTTCAAAATGGCAAGTGCATGTGAGATGTGATCCAATGTCTGATCAATCCTATCTATTTTCTTTGTTAAACATCAATTAATAAACACTAAAAGAAGCGAGTGCCTAAAATGTAATTTGAAAATAATAGTTAAAGATTTTTTTCCATTGTGATAAATTATTTATTAGCGCGGGGGGGCAGGAATGAAGGGTGCCTGAAGTAAGTAAATTATACTACCTATTTTGTTAACAATTACTAGTAGATTATTAAAAATAGCGGCAGGTACTGGGGTGCAACTCCCCACAATTAAAAGAGGGTATGGCGGTGAAGCCCCCCCCCCCCTCCACCATTTCCAAAAAGGTAGCTAGCAAACTAGCCCCCCAAATCATCCATAGCTAAACTTAATTACTTAGGTAAGGTTAGGTCTAATTCTTTTAAATGAATTTGAAAATGTGTTTTTCTTATGCAGTTTTATGTGTACTTTTCAGATCTGAAACTCGTTTTTGCTGGAAATAGATACTTGTCCTATTATGGAGCTTCAATTATAGGTAAAGTATGCATTTCCTGGAAAAAACTAATGTCAGATCTGAAAAGTACACAGAACTGCATAAGAAAAACATTAAAAAAAAAAATTCATTATAAAATGTGTTAAAACTAATACGTATTTATGCAACTTTTTGCAAAAATACTTTTCCACTGTGATATCATCAGGTCAAACTTCAGAAAACCTATGCCATATTTTTAGTGTTATAGAGGTACTAATGGTCTTTTTAAGCATTCCAATGGTCATCTATGGTTTCAGTTTGGCGCAGAAAGTACATATTTTTAAGATACTACACCTTGATGGGGTTAAAATTGACAGTGAAATATGTCAGCCTTGCCTTCTGTTAATGTAAAAATAAACCATTATTTTCACATACTAGCAACATTTAATTCACACATTGACAAACCTGGATACAAGCATTTATAACAGCGCTGCTTTTAATTTTCGGGCCCAAACCTGTGTCTAACATTCTTAATGGAATCCTGTTTTGGGGTACTTAAATTTTTAATCTTTATTTAATAAGACTTCTCATAATTCCTTGGTAAATTTAATAGACTTTTGTTGAAATTTTAGCCTCATTTTGAAAGTGAAGCGTTGCAACAGGTGTAGCTTGATTATAATATCCCCAGGACTAAACACTAAGTTTGTTTTGTCTTAAACCTAATGCTAGGCTTTAAAATTGTTAATACTACTAGGTGTTTTAGATAAGATTTTGTTGTACTACTTATTCCTGAGGCACAAGCGGAACAAGTGGGGGGGGGGGGGCAGAGCCCCCCTAGGACTATTGTAGTTACTTACTTAATCCTTTTTGAGTCAGATTTTCTCAATTTTAAAATCTTGAGGTTAGACGTTGGATGATTTGCTCCCATCTTTCTCTATTATAAGCCTCATTTTCTTGCAGTCCTATATTCTTCTTCCATGTTTTCTTGGGTCACCTCTTGGCCTTCTTACATCCACCTCCAACTCTCTCACCTTTTCTTCATCTCTTCACTTCACATATCCAAATCTTCTCAGTCTTATTCTCCTCAGAACTACGTCCAACTCATCAACACACTTTCTAGCTACCTCTTCACTCCGAACTCTACTCCTCCAAGTTACACCAGCCATGTACCTCAACACTCTCTTATCACAGTTCATCAGCACTTTTTTCAACCTCAGTGTAGTGTTTATCATAATTACTTTCAAATGAAACGATGCTGGGACTAGATACTACATATTCCTGTAAACTATTCTAAGTGTTAACAATTCTTGCGTCGAAAAATTATTCCTCTTCAAGGTTCTATGACGCTGCTTCAGTAGCTTGAGTTGGTCTCCTCTGGTCTGGGACTGAGCGCTGGTACCTCTGGTTTGCAAGTTGGAAGAATTGGTTGGCGTTGATGTTCTCATAGCAATTGAGGATCTTAAAGACCTTAAACATTGAATAACAACAGCGATCAACTCGGTGGATTGTAATATGCTGATACGTGTCTGGGAGGAATTCTCTTATTGCATTGATGTTGCCTGTGGTGCAGGTTGTGGCCACATTGAACACTTGTAGCTTTGCTGGAGTTTCCTATTGCTTTACCTTAATAAAATATTGCATAATGAAATCGGTTCATTATGTTTGAATAAGCCTGTCTAAAAAGCCCCCTTTAAAATTTCTGTTTGCTGTTCCTTTTTACAAACTATTTTTTATGGAACTATTTCTTATTATCGTTGCGAAACAATCCATTATGTATAGGTTGGTTTATTGTAAAAAGTTTGACATAAAACAAACACATTTTCTCAATGTTTTTACTTTTGAAATCGATGCTTCTTTTCCGTTTGTATGGATGGTAAAAATACTTGAGGTTAGGCCTACTCATGCAGTTTTTTTTTTTTCAAAATGGCAAGTGCATGTGAGATGTGATCCAATGTCTGATCAATCCTATCTATTTTCTTTGTTAAACATCAATTAATAAACACTAAAAGAAGCGAGTGCCTAAAATGTAATTTGAAAATAATAGTTAAAGATTTTTTTCCATTGTGATAAATTATTTATTAGCGCGGGGGGGCAGGAATGAAGGGTGCCTGAAGTAAGTAAATTATACTACCTATTTTGTTAACAATTACTAGTAGATTATTAAAAATAGCGGCAGGTACTGGGGTGCAACTCCCCACAATTAAAAGAGGGTATGGCGGTGAAGCCCCCCCCCCCCTCCACCATTTCCAAAAAGGTAGCTAGCAAACTAGCCCCCCAAATCATCCATAGCTAAACTTAATTACTTAGGTAAGGTTAGGTCTAATTCTTTTAAATGAATTTGAAAATGTGTTTTTCTTATGCAGTTTTATGTGTACTTTTCAGATCTGAAACTCGTTTTTGCTGGAAATAGATACTTGTCCTATTATGGAGCTTCAATTATAGGTAAAGTATGCATTTCCTGGAAAAAACTAATGTCAGATCTGAAAAGTACACAGAACTGCATAAGAAAAACATTAAAAAAAAAAAATTCATTATAAAATGTGTTAAAACTAATACGTATTTATGCAACTTTTTGCAAAAATACTTTTCCACTGTGATATCATCAGGTCAAACTTCAGAAAACCTATGCCATATTTTTAGTGTTATAGAGGTACTAATGGTCTTTTTAAGCATTCCAATGGTCATCTATGGTTTCAGTTTGGCGCAGAAAGTACATATTTTTAAGATACTACACCTTGATGGGGTTAAAATTGACAGTGAAATATGTCAGCCTTGCCTTCTGTTAATGTAAAAATAAACCATTATTTTCACATACTAGCAACATTTAATTCACACATTGACAAACCTGGATACAAGCATTTATAACAGCGCTGCTTTTAATTTTCGGGCCCAAACCTGTGTCTAACATTCTTAATGGAATCCTGTTTTGGGGTACTTAAATTTTTAATCTTTATTTAATAAGACTTCTCATAATTCCTTGGTAAATTTAATAGACTTTTGTTGAAATTTTAGCCTCATTTTGAAAGTGAAGCGTTGCAACAGGTGTAGCTTGATTATAATATCCCCAGGACTAAACACTAAGTTTGTTTTGTCTTAAACCTAATGCTAGGCTTTAAAATTGTTAATACTACTAGGTGTTTTAGATAAGATTTTGTTGTACTACTTATTCCTGAGGCACAAGCGGAACAAGTGGGGGGGGGGCAGAGCCCCCCTAGGACTATTGTAGTTACTTACTTAATCCTTTTTGAGTCAGATTTTCTCAATTTTAAAATCTTGAGGTTAGACGTTGGATGATTTGCTCCCATCTTTCTCTATTATAAGCCTCATTTTCTTGCAGTCCTATATTCTTCTTCCATGTTTTCTTGGGTCACCTCTTGGCCTTCTTACATCCACCTCCAACTCTCTCACCTTTTCTTCATCTCTTCACTTCACATATCCAAATCTTCTCAGTCTTATTCTCCTCAGAACTACGTCCAACTCATCAACACACTTTCTAGCTACCTCTTCACTCCGAACTCTACTCCTCCAAGTTACACCAGCCATGTACCTCAACACTCTCTTATCACAGTTCATCAGCACTTTTTTCAACCTCAGTGTAGTGTTTATCATAATTACTTTCAAATGAAACGATGCTGGGACTAGATACTACATATTCCTGTAAACTATTCTAAGTGTTAACAATTCTTGCGTCGAAAAATTATTCCTCTTCAAGGTTCTATGACGCTGCTTCAGTAGCTTGAGTTGGTCTCCTCTGGTCTGGGACTGAGCGCTGGTACCTCTGGTTTGCAAGTTGGAAGAATTGGTTGGCGTTGATGTTCTCATAGCAATTGAGGATCTTAAAGACCTTAAACATTGAATAACAACAGCGATCAACTCGGTGGATTGTAATATGCTGATACGTGTCTGGGAGGAATTCTCTTATTGCATTGATGTTGCCTGTGGTGCAGGTTGTGGCCACATTGAACACTTGTAGCTTTGCTGGAGTTTCCTATTGCTTTACCTTAATAAAATATTGCATAATGAAATCGGTTCATTATGTTTGAATAAGCCTGTCTAAAAAGCCCCCTTTAAAATTTCTGTTTGCTGTTCCTTTTTACAAACTATTTTTTATGGAACTATTTCTTATTATCGTTGCGAAACAATCCATTATGTATAGGTTGGTTTATTGTAAAAAGTTTGACATAAAACAAACACATTTTCTCAATGTTTTTACTTTTGAAATCGATGCTTCTTTTCCGTTTGTATGGATGGTAAAAATACTTGAGGTTAGGCCTACTCATGCAGTTTTTTTTTTTCAAAATGGCAAGTGCATGTGAGATGTGATCCAATGTCTGATCAATCCTATCTATTTTCTTTGTTAAACATCAATTAATAAACACTAAAAGAAGCGAGTGCCTAAAATGTAATTTGAAAATAATAGTTAAAGATTTTTTTCCATTGTGATAAATTATTTACTAGCGCGGGGGGGCAGGAATGAAGGGTGCCTGAAGTAAGTAAATTATACTACCTATTTTGTTAACAATTACTAGTAGATTATTAAAAATAGCGGCAGGTACTGGGGTGCAACTCCCCACAATTAAAAGAGGGTATGGCGGTGAAGCCCCCCCCCCCCCTCCACCATTTCCAAAAAGGTAGCTAGCAAACTAGCCCCCCAAATCATCCATAGCTAAACTTAATTACTTAGGTAAGGTTAGGTCTAATTCTTTTAAATGAATTTGAAAATGTGTTTTTCTTATGCAGTTTTATGTGTACTTTTCAGATCTGAAACTCGTTTTTGCTGGAAATAGATACTTGTCCTATTATGGAGCTTCAATTATAGGTAAAGTATGCATTTCCTGGAAAAAACTAATGTCAGATCTGAAAAGTACACAGAACTGCATAAGAAAAACATTAAAAAAAAAAATTCATTATAAAATGTGTTAAAACTAATACGTATTTATGCAACTTTTTGCAAAAATACTTTTCCACTGTGATATCATCAGGTCAAACTTCAGAAAACCTATGCCATATTTTTAGTGTTATAGAGGTACTAATGGTCTTTTTAAGCATTCCAATGGTCATCTATGGTTTCAGTTTGGCGCAGAAAGTACATATTTTTAAGATACTACACCTTGATGGGGTTAAAATTGACAGTGAAATATGTCAGCCTTGCCTTCTGTTAATGTAAAAATAAACCATTATTTTCACATACTAGCAACATTTAATTCACACATTGACAAACCTGGATACAAGCATTTATAACAGCGCTGCTTTTAATTTTCGGGCCCAAACCTGTGTCTAACATTCTTAATGGAATCCTGTTTTGGGGTACTTAAATTTTTAATCTTTATTTAATAAGACTTCTCATAATTCCTTGGTAAATTTAATAGACTTTTGTTGAAATTTTAGCCTCATTTTGAAAGTGAAGCGTTGCAACAGGTGTAGCTTGATTATAATATCCCCAGGACTAAACACTAAGTTTGTTTTGTCTTAAACCTAATGCTAGGCTTTAAAATTGTTAATACTACTAGGTGTTTTAGATAAGATTTTGTTGTACTACTTATTCCTGAGGCACAAGCGGAACAAGTGGGGGGGGGGGGCAGAGCCCCCCTAGGACTATTGTAGTTACTTACTTAATCCTTTTTGAGTCAGATTTTCTCAATTTTAAAATCTTGAGGTTAGACGTTGGATGATTTGCTCCCATCTTTCTCTATTATAAGCCTCATTTTCTTGCAGTCCTATATTCTTCTTCCATGTTTTCTTGGGTCACCTCTTGGCCTTCTTACATCCACCTCCAACTCTCTCACCTTTTCTTCATCTCTTCACTTCACATATCCAAATCTTCTCAGTCTTATTCTCCTCAGAACTACGTCCAACTCATCAACACACTTTCTAGCTACCTCTTCACTCCGAACTCTACTCCTCCAAGTTACACCAGCCATGTACCTCAACACTCTCTTATCACAGTTCATCAGCACTTTTTTCAACCTCAGTGTAGTGTTTATCATAATTACTTTCAAATGAAACGATGCTGGGACTAGATACTACATATTCCTGTAAACTATTCTAAGTGTTAACAATTCTTGCGTCGAAAAATTATTCCTCTTCAAGGTTCTATGACGCTGCTTCAGTAGCTTGAGTTGGTCTCCTCTGGTCTGGGACTGAGCGCTGGTACCTCTGGTTTGCAAGTTGGAAGAATTGGTTGGCGTTGATGTTCTCATAGCAATTGAGGATCTTAAAGACCTATCATATCACCCCTGCTTCTTCGTTCCTCCAGGGTAGTTAGCCCCAGCCTAGCTAGTCACTTTTCATACAATAGATCAAACAGTTGCGGTACCTTCATCGCTCTTCTCTGTAGTTTCTCTAGCTTGCTTATATCCCCTACTCTGCCTTGGAAGACCAAGTTTGAACTACATATTCCATCGATGGTCTGACCAGTGCCAAGTACAAAGCCAGAAACATTTCAGCATTATTGAAAGAAAAGGTACGTCTAATCCTTCCCATCATCTGGTTGTTCTTTGCAGCAATTCTGTCAACATAGGGTTGTGGTGAAGTGAATGCGAGTGTTTGAAGGGCCATTCTCCCACCCCTTTTCCAATACCCTCTCCCTCCCTCTGTAAGAATGTGTGTGTAAATGTGAGATATTTATATATACCTATATATATAATTGATTTTCATGTTTTGTTTAAAATGTTTTTGTCTCTTTGCAGATAGTTTCTTCGGTAAAATCCTTTTAACAAAAAGTCACTCTTATTATTTTGATAAGAACTCCAAAATTTAATCCAGCAATTTGTAAAGAGTGGCTGAGAGTGTAGGATTTGTGGCAATAATGTAATTGTCCATAGTTTGTATTTCGTTGGACGGAGGTCTTTTAAATAGCCTCAAGACACGACCGGATTGCTTTATATTGTATGAGCTCAGAGGCCAAGGCCTTTAAAAAAAGACACGCAAAAATTGTGCCCACAAGAGTGGCAGCCAACAAGGCTCTTTTCCCGGGAAACCCTAACTGTGAGATAAGAGGCCTCGCTTGTTTGTTTATATTTTGTAAATATTTTTTTTGCATTGTTTGGTTTGAATAAGAGAATTGTTTATTTGATTGGTAGTATTCATAAGTAGGATTGTTTTTTTTTGTATATATCGAGATCTCAAGTATATTTACCCATATTTTTTTGTAAATAAAGGACTGTATATACAATCCATTTCATTTCTCCCTCGATTTCTCACATCCGACTTAGTGTAGGAAGCGGGTTAGATAGATTGAGGTTAGTGTAGGTTCATGGCCCGCTACATTTGGTGTCCAAATAGGGACATGAGATCTCAAAACCCGGAGCGTGACAAGATTGGATTGCAGTCCATCATCGGATTGGACATAGTTGATTGTTGTTTTTTGCCCATCTTCTGTCCTTTATTACTAATCTGGGAGGATGGTTTCTGTGGAACAGGGCCCCCATGATGGGATTGTGAGACTGAGGCTTGAAGGATTGTATATGTTAAGGAGCGTGATTGAGGGGTTGAGGAGTGATATGGTGGGTATGACTGAAAAGACTCATCGGATGAAGGTGGATATGGATGAGGCAGAAGCATGTCGAGCAAAGGATGCAGGAGCTCTATGTCTTCAGATAGTTGGAAATAAGCACACTGAGGTCCCTTTCCGATGTTGAGATACTGAGTGACCCATGGTGTAGCTGAGACCTGGATTATTATTTCTCACATGCATAATGCTACACTTTCTCTCATTAAAACTGAGCAACCACTTGTTACTCCAGTCCTGAAGGTTTTCTAGGTAGCCCTGTAAAGTTTCTGCATCCTTCGGTGTTTTGCTTCTATAAATCTTTGCATTATCAGCAAATAACTTTCTAGGAGGGCTTACAGTCCAGGATATCATTAATAAATATTAGTTAAGAGTACTGGACCTAGGACACTTCCCTGGGGAACTCAGTTCCAAACCTCCCCCTTTCACCACAATTCTGCTGTCTGTTGTGCAGAAATGCTTCAATCCAGTTCTGTATTGTTCCCCTGATCCCTATAGCATGCAGCTTAGCAATAAGCCTTTTGTGTGGGACAGTATCGAATGTCTCCCTACAATCCAGATAGATTATGTCGACACTATCATGCTCATCAACCGTCTTCTCCATGTCTTCCAGATACTCTAACAGTTGCGTTATACATGACCCTCTGGATGTTCTACCATAGTTTTCCTGATTAATCTCTCCAGAATTTTACATGGGATGGATGTTGGGTTCACCGGGCAGTAATTCAACAGGTGTGTTCATTTTCCACTCTTGAATATAGGCGTGACATTAGTTTGGTGTCAGTCTGCTGGTACTATACCAATTGTGAGGGATACCTTATATATGTTCCATAGAGGAATGGCCAGGTTAGTACTGCACTCATTGAGGACCCACGGATGGATACTGTCCAGTCCAAGCGACAAGCTGCTTTTCAGGTTCTTTTTATTACGTTTACTGTGTCTTCCACTGAGAAATCGCATTCAAGGTGTCCTATACCTTCAAAGGAGTATGGGTCAAGTAAATTGCCTTCCTCCTGTTGGAATACCTTCTGGAACTCCCAGTTCCCAGCAGTCACGGTGGAAAAAAGGGAGGGGGGGGGTCTGCAGTCTTCAGCAAGTTACTTCTTCTCTGATAGTAGTCTTGCTCCAGCAGTATGAGTAAAAAGCTCTTGTTTGTTTTCACTTCACAGGCCAAACTTTGCTTGCCTGTTGTGGTGGATGTGTTCCTTTTCATGCAGTAGTGTTGGTACCCGTGTCTTGTTTTCCTTTTAACATACCTTGCCCAGACTTTTTCCTTTGCCTCAATCTTCCTCATCACACCCACAGTCATTCACTTGGGGTTATCCTTGCCAGTTTTGTTCAGACATCAGTAGTATACACTTGTCAACTGCATTATTGTATTCCCTCAAAAAGAGAGTCAATATCTCATCCACAGGTTTGTCTTTAAGTAATACATCCCAGTTTAACAACCTTAGTAATTAGTTCATTTTTTCATAGTCACCTTAAATAGTTGCATTTATAGGAGGGGAATTTCCTTCCAACTCAAAATCAAAAACAAGGACCGCATGGCCACTGGAACTGATCGGTGCTTTGTACTGTATTTCTTGAATTTCAAGTTAACTTTTGGAAAGGACGAGGTCAAGGGTGGAAGGGGTATTGCTTACACAAATACGAGTGAACTGGTCCACATGTTGATACAAGAAGGAATCTTAGCAGGTATCACAGAACCCTCTCTGCTGACTCCCAGGTCCCCCTGCAATAGCATGTTCCACCCAGTCAATCTCTTTGAAATTGAAATTGCCACATAGGTGGTAGTACCTGGAAAGAGTCAATAATACCTATGATAGTGACTGACTGCCTAACCATGGTGTTGTCCTCTGCAGTCAACCCTGGTGGTCTGTATATACATCCGAGTAGTACTTTCTTGCTGTTTATGTGTAGGGAGGTGGCTACTGCTTCAATATTCTCCCAGGTTTCATCTTCCACAACTACTAAGGTTAAGTTCTTGTTGATCATGATAACAACACCTCTACCTCTCATACCCCAGTCCTTTCTGTAGACATTATATTTACGTGTGTTGAGAAAAGTGGAATGAGACATCAGAGTTCTTCAGCTTGGTTTCTCTTAGGAAAATTACATGCTGGTTAGATTTCTCAATAACGGCTTGATAATGGCTTCCAGTAACCAAATACATAAACCAATAATCTATAAATAAATAGTAAGTACATAAAAACAGTACTAATGATGTTTTAGTCATTCAGGGCTTCATTTTCACACAAAAAGCAGTTATTTTTAAGATAGTATCACTGCAAATAGAGTTGTAGTCCGAGTGCTAACATCTTAAAAATAAGTGCTTTCCGTGCCTGACCGAAGATGTAAATGACTAGAATGCCTAAAACACCATTAGTAGTTTTTACTACAAAAAAAAAACAGCCTAGGTTTTCTGAAGTTTCCACCTATCATCACAATTAAGAGAATAAATGGTGAAACTTAAATTGTTGACGTAATTGTTTCAGGAAGGAAATGAGGAAGCAAGCCTTTGTATGACTTGGGGAGGGGGGGAGTGATTGTGGTAGTGATCGGACATGTTCTCGGCAAGCTCTCTATTCAGTGAGATTTTTGATTTTTTGGTGTAATATATTTAAGTTCGGGAAGATAGTTAACTTTGAGTATTAGACATAATACTAAAGGAATTTTAATTATATTTTGAAAAGTTTCTCAGTATGGCTGTTGCTTTGGATGATGTGAGTATGCCTCTTGATGTAAGCTGTGTGTATGTAGTTTGTGATTTTTGTGGTATTGAAAGAAGAGCAAATGTATCTGATTGCCCAGTTTGTTATGTGACTAGTGCAAATGTGGTTTTGATAGAGGAGGTGAGTCAGTTACGTGATGAGTGCAAGAGATTAAGTGATTTGGTGAATGAAGTGAGAAGGGATGAGAGTGTATGCATGAAGAATGTGGCTGGGACCAGGAGGGTGGAAGATAGGCCTAGACTAGGGACTGGAGAGAAAGTGACTGATGTGAGTGAAGATGAATGGTGGGTGAATATGGATAGATAGGTTAGGATATGGAACCTGTTAGGTTGACTAACAGATTCGATGCCCTGAGAGAGGAAGAGGTTGAAAGTGATTTGTCTGATGTGGTTGTGGCAGAAAGTGAAATAAGTGGTAGTTTGAGTGAGAACAGGAGGATGACTGAGATGCTTGTGATGGGTGACTCTCAGATGAGATATTTAGAAAGGAAGTTGAGTGCAAGCAAATGGAAGGGAGTGAGAGTTTGTTTGCTGGGTGTTGGTGTAAATGATGTGTCTGAGAGGTATGATAGTCTGGTGTCTGGGTGTGAGAGGGATGCAGTTGTGATTACACAAGTGGGAGTAAATGATGTAAAGAAGGTGGGTTCATGTGAGTTATGAGAGAGGTAAAAAAGGTTAGTTGAAAGGATGAGTGAAAGGCATTGTTTCAGGTGTGCTTCCGAGATTGGATGTGGGAATGGAATGGTTGTCTCATGCAATTGGACTGAATGAGTATGTGAAAGGCCTGTGTGAGGAGTCAGGATTAGTGTTTGTAGATGTTTGGAATGGGTTTTATGGGAATATGGCATTGTATGCATTGGATGGACTCCATCTAAGCCGGGCTGGGGTTGACGTGTTGTGGCAGGGGTTAGAGAGTGTCATTGGGTCTTTGCAGGTGGGAAACTAGTTACTGATAGTGGTCAGGGAAATATAAGAGTACAGGGTGGGGCAGGGAAAGGAAAGAGATGCAGATGAGATAGAGTGGAAGGTATACATTCTAAAAGAGGTGCTTCAGGGATAGGAGGGCTGAGTTGTCTTTATACTAATGCTCGTAGTCTTAGAAATAAGAAAGATGAGTTATTTAGTTGTATTATTGATGAAGATATAGATATAATATGTGTAATAGAATCATGGGTTAATGAAAATAAATTTAATGATGTGAGTGAATTTGAACTACAGGGTTATGATATGTACATTAGTCAAAGGAGAGATAGGATGGGTGGTGGGTTGATTATTTATATCAGAAATGGCATTTCTTCAAATCTAAATAATTCTATAAATCAAGAAGAAGTTGAGTCACTGTGGATAGATATTAGAGTCAGTAAAAATAGGATAATACACTTGGGAGCCTTTTACAGACCACCAGGACACTGACTGTATTGATGAGCTAATGATCAGGGAAATAAGGAAAGGATGTGAAGTAGATAGAGTTATTTTTGGTGACTTTAATTTAAATTCTGTGGACTGGAAAAATATGATAGAAGGCATAGCCTACAAGTTGCAAGTTTATAGAATGCTTTGAGGATAATATTTTGACTCAATTTGTTAATAAGCCAATAAGGGGTGCCAATATCTTAGATCTGGTTCTTTCAAATGATGATCACTTGGTTCAGGAATTGATTGTCGGGAAATCATTGGGAAATAGTGATCATCAGATGGTTCATTTTAACTTGGGAATAGTGAAAGGTAGAACATCAACAAACTCCACAAAAACTCCAAATTTTTATAGGGGAAATTATGATAAATTACAAAACTTGCTAAATCAGATTAGGCGGGATATGGAATTCAGGGGGAAGAATACTTATGAGATGTAGGACACTTTTAAGACTATACTAAACATAGTCCAGGAGCAGTTTATTACAATGAAGGCTATTAGGAAGAAATGTAGGAAGCCATTGTGGTGGAATCACAAGATAGCTAGGAAAATTTCTGAGAAGAAAAGGGAATACCAGAGATTACAGAGAGAAAGTACTTTTAACAATTTAAATCATTATAGGTCAACCAGAAATGAGCTAAATAAGATTATAAAGAAAAGAAAAAGGGCAGCACAAATTAATTTAGCTCAAAATAATAAAGATCTAAGAAAATTCTTCAGCTATTATAAAATTAATAACAAATCTAACAGTGATAAAATTGGGCCTACATATTACATATGAAGAGGTTTTAAAAGAATCTGATGAGGAAATAGTAGAGGTTCTTAATGATAATTTTTCTTAAGTATTTGCACAAGAGAATCAAGATAGATTAATTGATGATAATTCTAGGTCAAGGGAAGTAGTGTTGAATACCATTAATGTGAACAGGAAAATAATTAAAGGGCTTATATGGGAGTTAAATACTAGTAAGTCATCTAGCCCAGACAACATTCATTCTAGGTTACTCAAAGAAGGTGTAGATAGTATTGCAGTAGCTCTTGAGAAGTTATATACTAGATCACTAGAGTTTGGAGAAATACCTAATGATTGGAAGTTAGTGAATGTAGTGCCAATTTTTAAAAATGGAAGTAGAGAGGACCCCAATAACTTTAGGCTGGTAAGCTTAACTTTTATCATTTGTAAAATCCTTGAGAAGATAGTTAAGAAGGGGATTTCTGACCATCTAGAGTATGGTAGGTTAATAAATGATGCTGAGCATAGGTTTAGAAGAGGTAGATCGTGTTTAACAAATTTACTTGATTTTATGGATTATGTTACTAAACAATTAGTTAAGGGAGAGAATGTTGATGTAATTTACTTAGATTTTAGCAAAGCTTTTGATAAGGTTCCACATAAGAGACTAGTTCACAAATTAAAAATGCATGGGATATGTGGTAAAGTTTTGAATTGGATAACTGAATGGCTGAAAGACAGGAAACAGAGTTGTGCTGAATGGGGTGAGGTCACAGTGGAGGGACATTATCAGTGGCGTACCTTAGGGATCCATTCTAGGCCCTTTATTATTCATAGTTTATATAAATAATCTTGGGGAGGCTGTAAATAGCAAAGTGTTAATTTTTGCTGACGACACTAAATTGACAGCTGTAGTCAAAGAAGTTGAGGGTAGCTTTAAAGTGCAGAGTGACTTAAATAAGTTATTAGATTGGTCTCAGACATGGCAGATGACTTTTAACCTTAAAAAATGCAAAGTTCTTAACATGGGAAGGGATAATAGGAAATTTAGCTATGAAATGGATGGGCATTGGCTGAATTCAGTTAAGGATGAGAAGGACTTAGGCGTAGTAGTAGATAGGTCACTGAAGTTTTTAAAGCAGTGTATTGAGGCAAAAAATAGAGCAAATAGGGTCCTAGGCCACATTTAGAGTACTGTATACAAGCATGGTACCACATTTTAGACATGACATCAACATGCTAGTCAGTACAAAGGAGGGCAACAAAAATAATACCTTCCCTGAAGCATCTTAAATATGAAGATAGACTGAGGGTACTAAATATGTTCTCATTTGAGAGATGTGTGAGGGAAGATATGATTTGAGCTTTTTAAAATCTGTTCTGGGATGGATAAGTTGGATTTTAGCAAGTTATTTGAGTTGGAAGGTACTAATAGGACCACTTAAAAATTAAAAAACAGAGGTGCAGGTTGGATGTTAGAAAATATTTTTTCACCAATAGAATGGTAGATTACTGTAATAGTTTGCCATCTGGGATGGTAGACAGTCCAAACTTGAATGTATTCAAACGCAGTTACATGATTTTATGGGGCGGAAGGGTTTTTTTATTATTGTATATTACGATTGATTTGGATTTTGACGAGTCTTGATGATGATGCCTTTTTGTTTTTGACACATTCCTGTGGATGGTTCGAATTGTATATTGTAGATGCATGATCTGACACAATCCTATGGATGGATTTTGTGGGTGGGTTTTGACAGATGCGGATGACCTTTGATAGACCCTTATGGCTTTTGTCATCCGTGAAATTATGTTATGTTAACAGGTTAGCTTTAAGAGTAACCAAACTTAATAGTGCCACCTGTAAACGAACGAAAGAACATGTTTTTTTTTATCCTGTTTGGCTTAAAAAACAAACAAAATAATGTCCGCGATTCTTCTTAAAAATTAAAAAAAATTCAATAGTTTCATCCCATCTTTAGTAATACAAGTTCTAAATAGGAAATGAATTAAAGGAAGGAATAAACTATGAGAAGAGAACTACTTCGACTGAAATACTCAAGGACAAACTCCCGATGAAAGACGAGATTTATGCATGAAGCGCGAATGAAAACAAGATGAGTTGCCAAATAACAGTTTCATAAAGACGTAGGACAATTTTGCGTATATAACTCGTCCAGCAAAGTTTAATTTCGGAATTTCATTAATATTCGGTATTACTACTTTTTTCCGAAGAAAATAATAATGTCAACTTTCCTAAATGCAAAACACGTATATACAATACTGCACAAAGAAAGCGCCAGGGTCATGCGAGAAGACTCGAACAAACAAACAAAGGCAGCAGATTGTTAATATTCAATTAGAAGTAAGCCAAGTCCTGCAAAAATATGCACTGATTTTATAGTTAATAATAATAGCAACCATTAAAAAAATTAAATTGTACTTGGTAACCAAAAAATTCGATTTCGTTCAACAAACGAAATTTTGCGAAAAAAGACAACTGTCAACCGTCCAATAACGTGATGTAAGAGGTACTATTTTTTGGCAATTTTAGTGATTATGACGTCAGAGATTTGTGTGGGAAATTACGTCTTGCATCTCGACTATTTTAATAAAATGTGACGAAGAGCATGCAGACTGTAGCAATTTTTCATTTAATATTATTTTTTGTTATTAAACTGCAATGACGCAGCTATAAAATGCAGTTAAAGATCAATGGTAAAGTCAAACGATGCGAAGGACATATTATAATCGCGCTCACCAGTGGCGGATCCAGAAAGGGGATGGGGGGGGCTAACATGAATTCTTCGGAGTCTGAGTAAAGGGCATTAAACATTAAGTTTATCACACAGGAGTGAGCACCAACACTCTCATAAACGATTTTTGTTCACACTTCAGAAAATTATGAATTATAGTTTATTGTAGTTTTGGGACATCAGCAAAGGTATAATAGTGAATTAAATTATCTTTGAGATTTACCAGTATTTGATCTTGTATCGTGCAAGGTACATTCGATCTTTTTGATACAAATAAAGAATTAAAGCGTTTGCAAGGGCTTAAGTGTTCCAATGATTCCAAGAGCGATGCCGACGCGAGTTTCAAACTTCTGGCAGGGTCACCCAAGGCAGTAAGGTCGTGGGATGAGGTTCCAGACTAAACGCAACTAACAGCAAGACCCCAACAGCGAACCAAGCAGACATTGGTCATAAAATATTCCTATGTCTGGCTAGGACGGAGGAGGGCAGCACCCGGCGGGCAAGCGAGACAAAGGCGGACCTTGATAGACCAAGAACCCGGTAGCCCGATGCGAACAGACTCATCGCATGTCTCAATGTTTTGAGACGCAGCGAACGCGTGGCCGTCACGCAACCACGATCGCCCAAAACAAATTCCTCAGCGACTGGCATTCGTCGTTTTCTTTCCTCGAGGAGACCGGATAACTGAAGACGAAACCAATGCTCGGACACGAGCTGGAGCCGACGAAGACGACATTCGATCGCAACGATTAAAAAAAAAGTTTATATATATATATATATTCTATATTATTACACAACTTTCTGAATAGCAAAATGAACGTATGGCTTTGGACAATGTTGACTGCAAGTTTGCTATCTATCCTCATAACCACTGAGTTCGCATATCAGACAGTTCGACCTTTATCAAAAGGCTAAAAACGAAAGTAGTGTAACTAACATGGGGATATTGAGGCTTAAATTTAACTGACTTTGATCGCGGAGATTTTGAATGAATCCTCTCACGCCCACTTTAAAAAAGAGGGATGAGTTTTGCTTCGGCAATCTTTACCTACGGCGAAGGGCCAAGTCTGGGCGTAGCTTCTTTTTTTTTCAAAAGGAGTAAAGTTCAATTGTACCCATTTAGAGCCATGAAATGACACAGAGTTATTCATCCTGGAGATTCAAATCTGCCATCAGATTTGGTGCTGGGCTGCTCCATCTAGTGGCAGAAGCCTCATTTAGCCATTGAAAGGCTAAATCGCGATTTAGACTCATGGCAACTTGGTTTCTCAATACTGGAGACCTGACTACTCCAACAAGTGTAGTATCATCTGCATACTGAACAACTTTGTTTTCAAGACCCTGTACCAAATCACTCGTGTATACTAAAAACAACAAAGGCCCAATAACACTGCCTTGTGGAACTCCAGACACAACACGACTAGGTTCATTAAAAACTCCATCTACAACACGTTGCTCCCGATCTATTAAAAAGTCGTTAATTAGTCCTAAGAGGAGCCACCAATTCCAAAGCTTTGTAGTTTAAAAACAAGTGCTTTATGGTTAACACGATCAAAAGCAGCACTAAAATCAATCTGAACTAATCTAGATTCAAAACCCTTGTCAAGATTATCTTGCATACTACAAGTCAAATATAAAAGGGCATCACAAGTACCCAACTGCCTCCTAGCCAGTAAGCCACTCGACTCCAGGTATCATCTATACAAGGGCCAAGAAAAAAGAAAAATGTGACCGAGATATATAACCACAGAGGCTCTTTAAGGCAATGGGGCCGGGAAGGTCAACTGCGGGAGTTGGGGCCAGGTAGACACACAATTTCTTAGATGCCAACTGCACCAAGGCTACATGCTACACCTGACACCCCCTTAAAGGGGATACCAAGAGAAAAAAACGATGAGTAGGCACGTTAAATACAGACAGCCCACCCCCTAACCAAAAAGGGAGTTAATACCCTCTCCCGGTTCAAACCAGGAATGAATGGACAAAAGCTGGTCGCTGATTAGGCTGCAAAATTAATCGCCGGTCAAGAAAAAATAGCGGGGGGGGGGGGGGCTTGTAGAAAAAGGTGAAATGATGTGAAGGATAAATCCAATGTCGTTTCAGACTATCGGAGACGGTGAGATCGTGAGGGAGTGGCACACCTCCACCTCTAAGTCTCCACGGACACCCCGTTGCGGGGATAACTAGGCGTATTTCCCGTGAACGTTTTCCCCCCAAAGTGCGGGCCAATTCGTGGGAAGGGGTGGGGTTGGGAGAGTTGTCGACGCAGCTCAAAGACTTGTGAATCATCATCATCACAAACCATCACCAGAATATTCCCAAGTTGGCATCACGCCATGAATAGATGTAACGGAAACTGACTACGTCCAGCAAAAACAATTAAAACACGGGTGCCACATTTGTTTTTTGTTTTTTTTTGCCCTCTGGCACTAAAGGCGAGAAAACACAAATCAAAGTGCTTGGAAACATATGTAAGTGTGAAATAATTTCCCCCTTCTCGTATTCTACGGTGTCCACCAAACATTGTTTTGGCTCACTCAATGAGGAAAGACGAATTAAATTACTCATTGAATGCCTTTGGCTTCCTAATTAGCAAGCGGTCAGTAAAATGATGATGTTAAACTGCGCTTTTCATCGGAATTCAGAACACGATGCCGTCAGGAATTAAAAGAAAATTAGGCAAATGGGTCTGATTCCTGCATTTGTTAAATGCCACTCGCTCTTTGGAATCGTCACTAGTCAGGGTCAAGAAATACACATCTTACTTAACACACGGCTTACCGGGTGACAAAACAGAAGAAAACCTACATGTGTGTTGGAGTGGTACCTACAGGTGGCAAATAATTTTATTTACTTAAAAGTAAGAGAAAACTAACGTGAGTATCTCCGTCAGCGGGCGTTTGAAGAGGTTAAAGAAAATGTTGGGATTAAGTGAAATAGGAATGTGTGGAAAGTATGTAGTTGCCACAATTAGTTAATTTACACTTTTTCAAAGAGTGATGAGAGGTGTGTTTGTGTATGGGGGGAGGGGGAGGTATATTTAGTTATAAATAAACTAGTGATTTCTTTTAAAGTTATTTCAAGCAGTTCTGTCGAAACATTTTGAAAGTTTTGTTTCAAAGCAGGGTGCCAAATTTCCCCCAATTTGGACCTTTTTAGATTAACTTTATAAATTTTATTTTTAATTATCGACATCACAATAATATTGGCATTAACACTTTGCTTTTTTTATTCCTATAACTAATTTTCCAACCTATTATGAAAATATTATTACTTGGCAACACAGCAAAGCCTAGTGGCAGTCATCCAAAATTATTCGATGATTTATTGAACATATAAATAATATCAGTTAACTTAATTTTGTAAGAAACATTGTAAAAAATATACATAGCCTAAGGGGTAACTGTTTGAGATGCTCGGGACAAAGAATGCGCGTAACACCGGAATCTGTCCAACTTTTGTGGGGGTAACGAAGATCCTCTCTGTGATAGGCACACAGTAAAATATAAGAACAGAACACCATCATGCACCAGAATGCTTTGAGAGTAAGTGGGTCTTATCGTTTGTACGTCAAGCATGAAACGCGGTCGAAAGTGAGAGGAATTGCGGCAATTCGTCTGGTGGGGCCAAACGCTCAATCTAGACGGCTCTGGCAACCGATGACGTCGGGATTACATCACAGCACGACGCGGCGAACCGGAATAAGCGAGTTCCACTTCACGCTTCGGTTAAAACAAAGGAAATTCGCACTGATAAACCAAGGATTGAACGATCGGAAATAAAAAACAGAGGAGGACATGATAGTATTAATTTTTGCAAAGACGCAAATGTAAATTAAAGAAAAAGTTCGTAAAGAAACTTTAAAAAAAAGTATTTTTCCCCACCGTTCTTTACTCACTTTGAGGCATTCTATATCTCAGGGAAACCGAGACCAAGGCATTCTATATTTAAGGGAAACCGGGAACAAGGCATTCTATAACACAGGAGAACCGGGACCAAGGTATTCTATATCTGACGAACCGGTACCAAGGCATTCTACAGTACCGGCTATAATATAAGGGTCAGTAAGAACAAGTGCATTTAAATATTTATTATAGAAGTTTAAAAAATCGTTGAGACTATATATATTAGACAAATATTTGGATATATCTAATATCTATGTTTTGTGAAAATTTCAAGTGAATGGATTAAATATTTCGTAAGTTATGAGGAAATAAACAAACTCCCTTCTAACTTGCAGCAGCCAAAAGTTAAGGGTACTTAGAAAAACAATGTAAAACGGAAAAAGAACAAAAAAGAAACCCTTAGTATTAATATTTTATGAATAACCCTTTACTAGCAATGACCTCCCGACATTTGTTACCACAAGACTGAATTAATTTCTTGTAAAATGATGGGGTAACTTTTTTCCATTCGTTTTTCAATCATTCCCCAAAGTTTATCTTGGTTCTTTAGATTTCTCCTTCGCGCACCAACTCCAATGAGCTTCCAAACGTTTTCTATAGGGTTAAGATAGGGACTTTGAGGTGGCCAGTCCATGAGATCAACCCCTTCATCACTCAAAAAAATCTTTCACTCTCTTCGCAGTGTGGCGGGGAGCGTTGTCCTGCACGAAGATCGGAGATGTGGATGGGCATGCTGTCTAAGAAACTGCTTGTAGATTTCAGCATTGACAGTCCCTTCTAGGTGAATAAGCGGACCAGGACCAACAGCAGAGATCACTCCCTATACCATTACACTGTCTCCTTCACATTTCACAGTCTTCTTCACACAAGCACGAGATAACCTTTCACAACATCTTCGTCGGGCGTACATCCCTCCATCGGAATCAATCACATTAAACTTCGATTCATCGCTAAAATGAACCTGCGACCACTGTTCTTCTGTCCAAACATGTTCGTGAGCGTAACGAAGATGAGCTCTTGGATTCTCCTTGGGGATCAGAGGTTTCTTTGCCGGTGCTCGAGCAAGCAACCCAGAAGTTCGTAACCTCCGGGAAATTGTTTTGCCCGATACGTTGACATTGGAAGCGGAGCTGAACTCGCGGGATATCTCAGCAGCACTCTTAAACTTATCCTTCAGTGACATTCTAACCATAATACGATCCTTTCTTGGTGACGTTTTACGAGGTCTACCGACTTTGGGTTTAGCATCTGTCGACTCTGATGACTTAAAAAGAGCTACAATTCGTTGCATAACATTTCTAGACCTCCCTACAGTAGTTACTATCACATAATTTGACTCGCCCTCTCGGTAAAGGCACACAATCCTGTTTTTCATCACAGGATACCGGTCTGTCTCTCACAAGCGGCCATGTTGACAGTTGAATGTTCCAATAATGTATGATTATAAGAAGTAACTGTTAGCACATCACAGTCTCCTAAACACAAATACCTTGGTTAGTAGTTCATTTTTTCTAAGAGACCCTTAACTGTTGGCCGCTGCAATTTAGAAGATAGTTTGAAATTCCATTCACTTAAAGTTTTCACGAAAGATATATATTAGATATATCTAAATTTGTTTATAATATAGTCTCAACGTTTTGTTGAACTTCTATAATAAATATTTAAATACACTTGTTCTTACTGACCCTTATATTATGGCCGCTACTGTATATGTCAGGGAAACAAGGACCAACGCATTCTACAGCTCAGGAATACCGGAACTATAAGGTATTATCTCAAGGGAACCGGTACCAAGGCATTATATATCTCAGAGGAACCGTGACCAAGGCATTCAATATCTCAGGGGAACGGGACCAAGGCATTCAATATCTCAGGGGAACGGGATCAGGGCATTCTATATCTTAGGGGAACCGGGACCTACAGCTTAACATGGAATTGGAACCAGGGGTATCTGAACTGTATAACAGCCACGGTGAAGTTGATCAGAATACGAACTCCATCCGGCAACTTACAACACACAATGTGACTTAGCTTAGCTGAAATCGAAAACGGTATATCCAGTCGGATAGTCCGTCGTAATCACTCACTAAAGAAGAAAGTGAAATTAGAGGGAATAACCATATGTGGAAGGTACATAACCAGAGGGGAAGACGAGAAAAGTTGGAGAGATGGGGGGGAAGGGGGGCCTTGGAAAGCGCCTGATTGTTCTGAGCCTGCCCTCCCCTATAGAAGTAATTACCTTTTAAGGGCCACATGAAGGCATACAAAAGACTGACCTTCGGAGAGCCCCAAAAGGAAAGAATAGAGAAACCATGAGGAAAAAACTCTTATAAAGGGAAATTGAATAGTAGTTAAAATACAAAAACTAATAATAATACAAACTCTCGATGTATCACTCGCATCCTTGACCCTATTATCAGTGACTGGCTTGGCCACAAATTCTTGTTCTATTTGGAGAGTTTGTTCGACTGACCTAAAATACACACAGAAAGCCCTCGCGTGTTTACCAGACCAATGCCAATTTACTAAGACCTCTTAATCCCACTGTCTAACTCGCTTGATTTTCGAAAAGATTTCTAGGGAGAATGAAATTTACACAGTGTATAGTACAATAGAGATAGGCACTCTTAAATATGAGATTGACTAAAAACGAGTCTCAACGAGGCCTACCTGTCGGTTCCTATCTGAGGGGAGGAAATGGAAAGTCCCTCCCGCTCACAATCCTCCCACCAAGACCAATTAAAGTCTTCTTCAGTTCCAATCGACACTAAATTCGGGTCACTTGTGTTTTCTTGTGCACCACTCCATGGGATGTCTGACGCTAACTGGCTACACTTTGCACTATGATTTATATAGTTTTTGGAGGCACAACTACCACTACCATTTGGTCCAACTTTTTCCCGACAGTTGGAAAGTTCCGAATCGACCCCGCGTTCACGTGCAGTTTCGGTTTCGTTGCCTATAGTCTGACCGCACTTGTAAGGTTGGACTCTGTTTCGATCGGGGGGAAGATAATCACAAGGCTTCTCGTCCAATGAATCTACAAACAAATGAGTGACATTAACGGGTTCTCTATCCTCGTTTGAAATAGGGTAGGGTCGAGGATGAAAATGGGAAGAAACGGAACATTTTTCCTTCGCGGGCCTCCTGTCTTGACACCCCTCGCAACAACTTCCTCCTTTCCGCTCCTCCTGTTTTTCGAGACACCGGTCCGAGGGGCAGTTAAAGATGACACTCTGCCCTTCAGATTGGGATTCGGGAGCTTCGTCTTCGTTTACGGATGAACAAAGAGTCGAGCAAGCTAGATTAGTGTAAGCAGTACCAGCACTGACGGATGGAAGAGCCGAATTGAATAAATGTAAACTCTCTCCACAAGGGGCCTCAGTACCTTTCCTGAGATCAACGTCAAGCAAACTCGGTTTGCTTGAAAAACGCCACCGACTATCTTCGATCTGTCTTCGCTTCCGGAATGAGGTCTGAACAGAAGCTGCTGGGTCTACAGCCTTCTTCTTGTCGCTAGCTTCAACATCGCCAATAGTGGTTCTTGACGCCCTCTCTCTCGCACTAGATTCTCCCTCCTTCCTTCTCCCAGTCAAGAGGTGATGCCAGGTAACGGCGGTGCGTCGGAATGGCTCTGCCCCGACACTGAACGAGGCAAGAAACGGAAAATGTTCCTCGATTGTTTTATGCAGGAGAAATCGACCCCTGGCGGTCACCGGCGGGAACAGCAATGCTCTGAGGAAGACAAGAAAAAAGAAATAAGAAAAGTGTGTTTCGGTATACTGTCTAATCCTGGCTTTCTTTTAATCTAGAATGAAATAAGCGTGTTAATTAATTATAGATCAATGTTACGAAACGCAAATTATTACAATCACTTAACAAGATGATATTACAACCAAATTAATACTCCAGTTGATAATTGTTTGATCAAAGCCTCAAGCCTTTTCTTACAATCCACCACTAAAATTCTTGCAAGTGTCAATGGATATCTTAACCCCTACTCACTCATTTTTTTAGCCCAAGACATTAATTAACTAGATGACATTGCATTTGAAGGCAATTATTTTTTAACTATTTTTTTAATTCGCCCATCTGGCGATTGCCTTCAAATACAATGCCATCGTAATTAAAATTCTAGACTAGAACTGGGCTATTCTAAAATTCGCACCCCCAGCAAAAACAACAACAAACAAATACAAAACAAGAAAGAAGTACGTTCCAGCGTCACGGGGAGGGCCCGCCACCCCTATTTTTGCATAAAACTTCTAAAAATTCAAGGGGCCATTGATTTTGTTAGCCGCTCTCTTTCTTTCCTTCCACAAATTGACGAATTCGGAGTTCCCAAAATGCACAATATTCTTCTTAGGAGATTTCTTAGAAATGACGCACGAAGTGACGTCACCATGGTGATGGCACAATTTAAACCAGGACGACATAACTACAATGGGAATGCTTAAAATAAATAATCACTTTCAAATGACTATCCCAAAGTGAATGAATGTATTTATATTAATGAAATGGAAAACAAATAGCTAACAACGTGGTTTTAAGAACATAGTGTTAAAGGAAGATACAAAAACAGCTGGTAAGGGTACACGCGTGGTGGGTGGGTATTATTATCCCTACTATTTAGCGATTCGAATAACAGCCAGCATATTAAATAAACTAGACTATCACTATACATTAATAATTATGATAGTTTCTATATTTACTTTCTTCATTTGTTCCCAACTTCCCTTCAGTCGACTTTATGTCGTCTTCCTCCTCCCCTACCGGGTAAAAATGTCTCGGAGCGCCACTTGTATTTATTCTGTGTCTAATTAGTATTCGAACTCAGAATCGTCCCCGTAATTCCTTACAGCATAATTATAACCCATGGAAATTTCAATTCACCTTCAAGAAGACCAGGCTACACGGAATAAAGGATTGGCAGGAGCAAAGGACTGCGACTGAATCTCACAGTCAACTCTAAATGGTGGTGCAGTGTGGTGCTACTAGATGGCAACCGACCAGGGTAAAAACACCGCTGAGTAAGGTTCCAAATTGGAAATGGGCAAGAGAGACTTTTCAACCATAAGTACTACAATCGCGTTAGAGTTGTGAAGCGAGCGGGAATTAGACAGGAAGAAGTCGAGGCAGTAGTTCGCATTATATTATAAAAAAAAAAGAAGCAAATGAAGCATTTCACCAGAAAGTCTTTAAGAACGACGGACTGAACTGAAAACACGCGAGTGATTTATGCACGAGGTTTCCTAAGAATTTTTATGGGCCAATCGATCAAGGTTTTCCAAGGAAACACACATAGTCTCAAATACTACAAAACACACTCACACACACTTAATCTCTGATACATTCACTCTTTCACACACTCACTGACTCTCACACAATTCTCTATATATACAGCCCCGGCCAAAAGTATTAGGCCACCTCAGTTTTGGGGGGTTCTGCTATCTCAATAATAATGAAACTCGTAAACATGGTGGTTTATGGTATATTACACAATATACATTAGTTTAGCTTCAATTACCCCTTTTATATTGTACGTATGTAACCAGTTATGTGTTAAACCAACGTCCACAATTAACTTATTTTCCCTTGATTATTCCAGTGTTCTATGCTAAAATACGTTGTAGATACAGTTAATACAGTAAAATGCTAAAACAAGGAGTTGAACGAGTGTGAGCGAGGTCAAATCGTAGCTCATCATAAAGATGGAATGTCTCAAAGGCAAATTGCTCAGAAGAAGAAATGTTCTCGATGTGTGGTGCAAACGATTCTCAGATGTGAAGACAATACATAGAACAGGTGGAAAAAAGGTTATAACGCCTCGTGATGACACATCCATCATCCGTCAGTGGCTCAGAAGCAGGAGAAAAACATCATCAGACCTCTGTGCAGACTTCAACGAGGCAGGTACATCACAAATATCAACCAAAACTGTTATAAAGGCTGGTAGAGTACGGTCTGAAAGCTGTAAAACCAGGAAGAGGCCATGGATTTCTGAAGCGAATATGAATAAACGTCTTCAGTTGACCAAAAAACATTCAAATTGGACCAGTGAGCAATGGTCGTAAGTCATATGGTCTAATGAAAGTAACTATGAGGTAAGATAGTACAAGTATTCAATCAACATATAAACTCAAAATATCTGGGAGGTTTGCCCCAAATATATAAGAAATATCCAACATAAGGATAATATCGTTCATGTTTTCGGCACATCTGGTGCAACTTTCGGGCGTCGCAGAGTTGAGGAAGCATTTAAGGCTGAATGTATGGTACCAACCGTAAAACATGGGGGTGGGCCTTCATGTCTGCCACAGGCCCCGGAGAAATGTTTTTATGTCAGGGAAGGATGAATTCAGCTACCTATGTTTCCATGTTATCGGATGTTTTAGAGCCATCAATTGCTAAATTGCATCCAGGAGTGTCGAAAAACAGTTATCTTTCGACAGGATAACGCTCCATGTCATGCAGCTAAGAATACTCGTCAATGGTTTGAGACACAGGGTATTGTTCCCATGGACTGGCCAGCTCAAAGCCCCGATCTAAATCCGATCGAACACGTATGGGAAACTCTTGGTAAAGCTATCAAGAACCCAACAATTAAAAATAAAGAGCATTTGTACCAAAAACTTAAGAGAAGAATGGAGTAAGATTGAGCCTAGCACCTGCAAGAAAATAGTTGATTCTATGCTTAACCGTATAAAAGCGGTAATTGAAGCTAAAGGAGGGTCAACCAAATATTAAAACTAATGTACGAGGGGCGGTCAATAAGTTTTGCGAATCGGTAGGGCAAAACAGAGGAAGGGGGATGGCTGTTTGTTGGGGTGTTAGGACAAGTTATGACAAGTCAGGACCTGCAGCGCACGCTCCTACCTCGTCTATTTAAGAAGCAGTAGCTCATCGCAGATAGTCAGTCACAAAATTTTCAACAATGGAGAAGGTTGAGCACCGCGCAGTGATCAAATTTTTGACCAAGGAAGGCAAGAATGCAAAAGAGATCCATGAACGCATGGTGTCAGCGTACACCGACACCGCCCCTTCCTATGCAACCAATACTCGCTGGAATAGGGAGTTCTGCTATGGTCGTGAGTCCCTTGAAGATGACCCCCCGACAGGACGCCCGTCAGACGTGACGAACGAGGACAATGTGGCACGTGTGAAGAGGATCATCTTCGAAAATCGACGGGTGAAGGTTGAAGAAATCGAGCGAGAACTTGGAATATCACATGGAAGTGTTATGAACATCATCCACGACAATTTGGCCATGACCAAGGTCTCTGCCCGTTGGGTCCCTAGAAACCTCACGCCCCATGATTGACTTCAACGTCGTCAAAGTCCACAAGGACAGAGTTGCACAAGCTGCCCTGCGCGAGTGCTGATCCGAGGAGCTCAACCATCCCCCATCCCCTACAGTCCAGATCTGGCCCCTAGCGACTACTTTTTATTCCGCCAGCTCAAGGCTGCACTGCGTGGACGCCGGTTTGGGGACGATGAAGATTGTCCAGCTTGCCGTCCAGGAGTGGATTGAACAGCAGTCGGGAGATTTCTGGTGTTCGGGAATTCGAAGCCTCAGGGACAAGTGGCGCAAGTGCATTGAAGTCGAGGGTAGTTATATTGAAAAATAATAAAACACTTTTCCTCATATCTCGTTTCCTTATATCCGAATTGCAAAACTTAATGACAGCCCCTCGTATATTGTGAAATATACCATAAACCACCATGTGAACGAGTTTCATTAACATCGAGATAGCAGAACCCAAAGTTCGGAACATTCGTTAGACCTCGCATCCGGGAAGAAACGGTGTTACGACATATCGATAGTTAATGGCGCAAGCAGAAGTGAACGCGACGGCTAGAAACTGCCCACATAACTGACACACTCCTTGTTTATCAAGGTTATCCAACAAATCGAATACTGAAGCGTCCCCTCCAACGTTTCTTCTCAAATATTATTACAGCTTAAGAAAACTATAGCTATTCGATGTGATGAATCTTAATAATGAGAGACTAAGCTTGGGGGTGGGCGAAACTGGGGCGTAGGGAAGAGGAAAAACAGCGGTGGTCCCCACATAGTTATATGCGGAAATCTCGCGTCATTTAGGGCGACCGAGTGGGAAAATTATTAGTTTATTTGAGGGGAAACAAATAGAGGAATTTTGCTTTGTTTTTAAATAGGTTTAGGAACCGGAAAAAAATCCTTGAATGCGCTAGGTGCATTTAACTTCCCGTACGGAGGAGACGTTCACGTATTATCTTTATAGGCAGAGAACTTTACCGATATAATAATTCAGTTCACTTATGTAACCGTGGACAAAGGTTATGATGGAACGCATATGTGCACCTTGCTCCCACGAATCCTTTAATGGGTAAGTGGATAAAAGAAGACCCTGACCAAGCAAACGGGCCGAGTTCAGCGCATCTGGCATTTAAGAAAAAGGTCAAGGCGCCTCCAAAGCTGAGGTAATAGACACTCATCCCGAAAGGAGGGGCGGCGGCGAGATTGACAAAACTTGAAAAAAAAATCTAACTTTAACCAACGATGTGCTCGGCTTTACCACAAAAATTTACCTCTAAATCGAAGGACATAATTACGCCTCTTGACTCTCTGGTTCACCCTCACGGGGAAAGGCAGTTCAATTCTGGTCTCAAAATTACGAAAATATGTCGGGGAAAAGTTTATCGTAACAGCGCCCCCCTCCCTCCAAAAAAAAGTACCGAACGAAAGAAGTTGTGAGTTAGGGATATGAAAAGGATTGGGAGATAAATATATAAAAGTAAACCAATAAAATGGGTTAGGGGATCGGGAGGGGGCATAACTTTCCTGAAACTACCTCCAGCCCGCAAAGAAGGTAGATTCCCCGGGTAGGGTACTCTGGCGAAAAAAGATACGAGAAAATTAAAATTACAAACCTCACGATTGAGGAAATTAAACCATTTTATTTAAACACGAAGAGATTCCAGTAACGTGGGACCCCCCCCCCCCCCTCCCACCAAGTCTAGGCTACTGTAATGGTCTTCCCACCGTAGTTGCTAACCACAATTCTGTGGATGGTTAAAAAAAAAAAAAAAATCAAAAGAGGAATGATATTGAGTGGAATCTTTTGGTTGTGTCGACACCATCTTAGAGTAAGTGGCGAGAGGAGGAGTCGATCTCCATAAAATCCTTCTTCGAATAAGCATGTACAAAACCCCCATCAACAATTTACCGATTCCAAATCAATCTCGTCATGACCAAGTGTCATCGATCGGAGGTACCTTAAAATTTGCCCGCCAAATGACGCTGCTCAAACTGAAACCTGGAAGATCCTGCCCCATCAACCCCAGTTATTCACACTCCCAGCCCCAATGTCTCGACCTTCACTACTTTCTTTACAGATCTCCCCGCGTTAATTTTCGGCGCGATGCGGCCTCGTTGCTATTACGCTTTAAATTTCGAATACAAAATGTACGCAGCGAAGGGGGCACATGGGGGGAGCGATGCACAAGCGAGGTGGGGCTAAAAAGGACGAAAAGAGGTAATCAATCTCAAGTATAACTGACGATTAAGGAACCTAACGCACACAGGAGGGGAAATATTCAAAGCCTCGGTTTAGGTTGCCAGGAGGGGGCGTTTCTTTTAAGTGTCATCTCGGCCACTAAGTTTTTCATAAAAAGAGTCCGGTGTAAAGAAATAAGGAAGAAGAAAAAGAGTCCGGTGTAAAGAAATAAAGAAGAAAAGAAGAGTCCAGTGTAAAAAAACAAAGAAAAAAATAGCCGGCTGTAAAGAAAGGAAGTGAAGAAATTAAGAGAGGTGTAAAAGAAAGGAAGAGCCCGTGTAAAGAGAGGCCTCCTTGGAACTAAAGATCATATTTGAAGCTTGAAGAGATTCGACGGACTTCGAAGAACAATGACCGATAAAGAGATGAAATTGGGGAAAGCGAAATAAGGTAGTCCATAGCAGAGAAGACTTCGAAGAGACGCCTCTACTCGTCCAAGGTTGCCCTGTAGGGAGATGGCAGGTGTAGCTAACATTTGAACGATAGATTGTGCGCAAGAAGTATACAATTAAACCCACGTCGAGCCCCCCCCCCTTAGCTGTAGGAATGAACCCATGCTCACTCGCTCATATGGGCACCTCCATTACGGGAGAACAGCTGGTTCAAGAGTTGAGCGTTCTTCCCATCCACCCATGTAGTCTTTTCGATTGTGGCTCCTTCCACACATTTTCATTTCGCTCTCCATTATCCGACCATTACTACTTTTTTTGCAAATCTTTTTCTAAAAATAACTACCAATAAATAAGCCCTCCCACCCCCACCCCATATGTAAATTTAGAGGATCTGACCAAAATCAGTTAATGAAAGGATGGCGGGGTTTTTGTTTGTTGTTTTCAATTATATGTCAAAATAGCTGATCAACGAGTACATAGTCGCCGTCACAACAAATAATTAATATTTTAGTCTATAAATGTGGTGATACACAAACATATACACATGCATCCACATAAGGATTGTATCCGGCACAAACAATATATAGAGAACTACATACTACTGCTCCTGTTTGTTGGCAGCCGTTTAAGTCCCCCTTCGAATGAATTATAACCCCTTTTCACCTGGTGCATATGGGTACCAAATGAACCTGCTCACGCAACAACATTGGGTAACTGGCCTACTTAAACCTTCACAACCAGTGCTCATGTGGTTTAACGCGTCACGCAATGACGCAACAAATAATAATAATAATAAAAAAATTGCCATCCGGAACTACTCAGTTCATTCGTTCTGGCTAAATTCTTCTAAATTCCGCCTTTGTACGCCAACTGAAAATGATTGGAAAGGTTCCAGTGATTGGAAAATGGGTCCCGCACGAACTGTCTACAGCGAATCTTTTAACAGCGTGTTGCTTATTGTGAAGACCTTCAGGAACCATTTTGGGCAGGCTTGTTACTGCTGATAAGAAGTGTGTCCTTTATGATAACGTTAAACGCCGACGTTCGTAGATTAGTCGAGGAAGCAGAGTTTCTCAACAACCGAGAGGATGACTTCATCCCCAAAAGATCATGTTGAGCGTATGATGGGATATAGAAGAAATTTTACGAACTTTTAAATAACAATCAAACAATTAATGCTAACCTCTACTGCTATCAACTTCGTCGTTTGAAAGCCCATCCTCACACAGCTTGATTGACCAAAGATCTTTTGGAGCAGCTCGGTTGGGAAAGATTGCTACATCCTCCATATTCTTCTGACGTTGCTCCTTCACTTGTTTAAAGGGTTACATAACCATTTGGATGATCTTAGGTAGACATCAAGAGAAGAAGTTGAAAACGAGTTCGATTCCTATTTTGCATCAAAACCTAAATAGTTTTACAAGCGGGGCATTTATAAGCTTGTTGACATATGGAATGATGTTCTAGAAGGCAATGGAGGTTAGGTTTGATTAAATATTTACGCGTTTTTTTTATTTTTAATATTTACCCTAAAATCGGACAGTACTTTCGTTCTAACCTGATAGTTTGCCAATTGGAATTTTGAGGGAAGCCCCTCTACCAGACAAAGGCGTGTTGTCAATAGGCCTCGCCTAACCACAAGGTGAGGAAAGATTATTTTTTTATTTTGACTTCTAATTGTTTTTTTTGGAGCGTAGTAGAAAAAAAAAAATCCCAAAACGTGACTACATAAATGAAGCGCGAGGTGGGGGGTTATATTGCACGTCCCCCCAACTCGCGTCTATCCCGTCCCAAGTTTGGGGAATCATAGAGGGGTTCCCATTCGCTGACAAGACGGCCATCATGTGAAAGACACAGAGACGAGATCAAAGACTTTTAGTTGATCCGACAGCCAAGACTACAGTAAAGATAGTCCCTATAGGCAGTTCCGCCGTAGGCACCCGAGAAATCCAACAGGGAGGTGGTCAGCCCATTAAACGCCCAGGACACCTTAAGTCTGATATCTTTTAATCTGTCAGGGGCAGAAAGGAAAGTGGTGAATAATATAGGTAGAGTGAAAATAGTGGAAGATATAAAGTCGCGGGTCCTGCTAACATTGGGGCTGGGATAATGGGACTCGAGGCCGTGTCAGAGGGTTTTTAACTATGGGAACTCAAGGGGGAGGACGCGCCGCTTTTCCAGGTACCAGGTACGGCAGTCTACATATGGTACCCCACTGTGGGGTTCGCAGCGAACGCACACAATTTTTTCAGCGTACAGAAGGAGCTTCCAACTTGTTGGCGGACGCGCGGAGCCTGGCGCGTGGGCGCAGGAAACTCCATCCATACACAGCTAATCACAACACCGCTCTCTCTTGGTATAGACAACACATCACTGCTCCGTTCTGGAACTTCCCTTGGTTCACTAAGAAATCTTCTCGCTGGTTTGTATCAAAACAGTAATGACGTCGCACCCCCTCCCCTCATCCTCCACTCTATGAAGACCAGCTCCTGGTGGCGCATGTCAGCGATTGCTATTCTGATCTTTAGGTTAATTTCATTATGCGGTCGGGGCCACGATTGAAAAGGAACGTCTGGTGTAATTAACTAGTGAAAAGCTTGAAAAGCTGTGTGTGTTGTAGGGTTAAACCTGCAAGACAAAGCCTTATAAAGATCGCATTCAACGGTCGGACGTCAAATCTTGTTAGGGGGGAAAGATAGTTGAGAGAAGACGAAAGTTGTTCACCAGAGGCGATGAATCGCCATCACTAGACTCCACCTTATATCACACGACGGGGAGGATGCGCAACTCTTCTGAACCTGTCCAACTTGCGCAATTACCTTGGAGATTCCGATTGACGAAACATCGAATCTTACCTCTCCGTCTTTGCTCGAGAGCTAGAATGGTGCCGGGGCAAATTAGGTCGCGGGGCGTTGGTCAACCGGGCTCCGCGTCTAGCTCATTGGATGTTCCACAAAGGCGAGGTGTGGCAAGCCTTTCAGCGTGCTTGCACTGCGCTGTCGTGTTACGCCATCGCCATCTCGACAACAATGGCCGGTAGGGCGAAACAGAGCGAGGCGAAAGCTCGAACTCACACTGCCAATTATGCAAACAACTACTCAGGGTCGGTCTTTTGGGATCAGAAAACTGAGTGAGGAGAAGGGAGGAGCGCTCTTGTCCAATGGAGCTAAAGTGCTCATTGGCATGATAACAATTAAAGCAGAGAGAAGCAGTAAACTCCGAATATGACAAGATGCACGCCGATATCTCAGGGAACACTGGATTCGAATGTTCGGCCTTAGGAGCTTAGCGGGGCTTTTGGGTAGGCGCAAAATGTGGGCAGAGCGACCTGCGTTACTTCCCTTGCCCAACAGCGAGTAGACTGCCGTCGGCAAGTGGGGTCGTGCCTTAGAGTCTCGCTGAGACCCGTGGCACATTTGACCACGTCTGGGTTACCTTAGTGTGACGACTGCAAAGTGGGCGGTTTATAAGCTTAGCATGAACCGAGTTTTGTTAGGCTGCTGGATAACAGAGTGGATTAAGCCCCAAGTACACTCATCTCGTCGTCCCTCATTTCTTTTTCCCCTTTAAAATCATCTTCATAAACTTGATACCAATAACCTATTCGTTCTCGGCCTTTTTCTTTTTCCAAGATCTGTCTAAGGAAAAGGCAATTATAGCTTCCGTATAATTTCTTTTTACCAGAAATTCGGTGTTCGAATCGACCTCGCCCCCCTCACAACCCGAAGGTTTTATATCGGTATCCAAAGGATAGAGGAAGGTGCTGGCTCCCATCCTTGAATACTAATTTCCGATTCATGATATCCAGTGTAAGGAGAAATAAGGTAACCAGTATCTACCATTCAGGATCGTGGGTATAACTTGCAAACTATAAAAATACAGGAACAAATACAACTCGCTTCGGGCCACAACCTAACCTTGGCTGGATCAGTATAATTCAAACAGGACTTGGCTCTGATATACAAACCTGTTATTGCTTTCACAATGGAAGCCAAAGAAATACAAATTAGCTCCGTTTTCCTGTCAAAATCTGAACCACGCTTGTTTATACCATATGTGAAGTGCAAACTGCAACTCACCCATCACACGGGTTTTCTCTTACAAATCAAAAATGGAAGAGAGAGAAAAAGGTGAAGCAATGTCGAGTTACCTTGTGTAATAATATTGGACGGATGAGAAATTGGCTCAGTGACTCGAAACGAATAAATAAACAAAGTTTAGCGTGTTGCTGGGGAAGGCAAAATGTGGACAACTGATTTATATCTTTTAAAATAGGGCGAATACGGAATCATCTCCACCAAACATCTTTTTTGAAAAGGGGCTTCGTAGAGAAAGTGTGAAGGGGAAGTGAAAAATGGGCAGAGGGTAAATAACCCAGTAGCTAAGAGGAAACTAACGCGTTAGGAACAGGATTGATTGATTGATTATTGATTGTTTAAGGGCTACGCAACTTCAATCAAGAGTTATTGTCGCCCGTCAGAAGGAAGGAGAAGAGGCTAAGCTAGGGCCGGACGGAGCGCTGAATCCCGTCAGCACGGCGGCCAGGATGGCAAATCGCCACGCCCCTTACGGGGTTAGGAACAGTGCTCCGCCCCCCTTGAACTTGTCCCTGTTCGGCAACGAAGGGAGAAGCAAATCATAAAGGGAGAACAAATTCGAATTTGTGAAATCCTGAAGAGTTTCGAGATTCATCCAATTCGACACCGCAAACAGAAATAGAAGCGACAAGATTTGACCCAAATAGATGCGGCCAAGAAATCTGTTCGTTGTTAGGTTTTAGATCTTGTAGACAAAACTTCTAAAGAACAAAATAGTGAGTAAATAAAACAACTCGGGTTGGCTAAACTGTCTTAATGAGCCCTAACTATTTAACACTACCATATGAAGATCTTCACAGAAGGTTGAAGAATCCAACGTTATCCAGGGACCGAATCCTCCAAGGGTTGACATCCGAAAATGTACCCATTTATTTACATTTTTAAGGGAGGAAAAATTGGGTTGCCTTCGTGTAAACAGCAGCGCAATCGAACCAGCGGTGGAGGATCCTAAGAAAAAAACCCCGTTGAGTGCTCCTAAGAAAAAAAAACCCCGTTGAGAGCACTCAACCGGACAAACTTTGTAAGGAGAGATATGTAAAGGGGTGAAATTGTGCGCCCTGGACTACAAGCAATCCTCTAGATGTCGGGTACGGCAGACTGGTCTACACAATTGACACCCATTTGCGGGGGAAATGAATCAAAATAAAGCGCCCCACACAAGAGAAGTGTCTACGAATATAAGACGTACCTTAAAGCCTCTAATTTTCTTATGTAAAACACCGAAACTCAACAGCACGAACTTATCGATTTATAGATATCAGTTCCTTGAAAAAAAAACAGCAACCACGAATCACTTCTACCCCAAATCTAAATGGGGATATTGAGAAAACCAATCAAGGTCCTACTCAGTAGAAGGGCAGATTTTTTTTTCGAAGCGATACAGAATGGGTGAAGCCAAATAACGCCGAGTCGCGCATTCATATTAATCGCCAAGAGGAAGGAAGAGAAAATTATAAGGGCTTATTGATAAGCCACGGTCGATAACGGGGAGAAGATTCTCAATCAAACTCTCATCCTCTGTCGTGTGAAGAGTTCTGTTGTTCCTCGTCGAGGGCTCGTATCCCTGACTAATCCCTATTCTAAATTTGAACCCAATTTCTAGAAAAGAACCGTCTGCCCCCTTCCACCGGAAAAGCTTTGGCAGACCAGGGAAGGGAGAGGGCCCTCAACTGCGGATCTAAAAAAAACAAAAAAAAATCAAGATTAATCCCATTATACGGAATTTCCGCGCGTTTTATTTTTACTAAGGCTTCATCGACATAAACGCCCCCCCCCCTCCCCATTTACGACTCACCCATAACAAAAATAGCTGGGTTGTTCCAACTACCCAAAATCTAGTCTTCGGAGCGGGAGGCAAATCTCATTCCCTCATTTTCACTACAGTGGAAAAAGTTTACAACATACAGTGGCAAAAGTTTGCAACAGTGTTAGAAATGCAAATTTACACACTTTTAGTTAACGTAGTTAATGAAATTTAGAAAGCATATGGAACTTTATGTATTAAATACAATGTAACGATCAGAAAAGCAAAATAGTGAACAGGAAAAACTATATAAAAGGACAATAGTGAAATATGACAACGCAAAAGTTTACAACACATTCATATAAATAGATAGGCTACCTCTGCAAAATACCTCATTAAAAACTAATAAACTTTTGTTCCTGAATATCTAGCCTTCCTAAAATAAATGCGAGGTTTCTTTCGTCATCATGTAAAGCTACTGAGTAATTCATTACAAGATATTCACAAACAAATCAGTGTGAACACATTGTAGCTTAAAGTACCTCAAGCTTCAGTTGAAACCACGATACGCAACTGGAAGTCTTGTAATTCAATTCATCCTTTGGATCGTTTAGGTCACCCTCAGATGATAAAGGAACGTGCAGCTCGAAAACTTGCTATAACTGTATGCGATGAAGCACAGACTACTCTTAGAGAGCTACAGGAAGATCCGGAAACAAGTGGAGTTGAAGTTAGCAAGGATACAATAAGTAAAAAACTGCGTCGTTATGGTCTCTTTTTCTCGTACTCCAAGAAAGACCCAATTCCTAAGGATCTCTTCGCAAAGAGATGAAGTGAAAATGCGATTGAGAGAGCCCAAGTAGACAACTTGAAGAGTGAGCGCAACTCTCTTGAACCTGCCCTTAGTTCCATGCTTTTCCATGACTGCGGAGCGGTTGGTTATACTAACACACTCACAGTTTATATTATATATTATTAACGAGGTCAGGTTGGAATTATTCTAGTTCCTCAAGTCAGGGGGCTTGCAGCTCACGTGGATGGAGAGCTTCTTGGAGGTTAATGCGAGGGTTGGCACTTGGCGTGGAGCGAGCGTGACAGCGAGACATTTGAATCTGCATTCCCCGTGACGCCAGATTAAGTAGGCCTCGAATAGCGTGGCCAGGTATGGCCATCATTGGGTTGCCAGTAGTTGCTGGCTGCGCCAAATGGATGCGGTTCGTGTCTAAATCATGCATCATCGGCATCCCCTTAAATAATATTACGAATCACAATCTTAGCATATTAAAAACCCCATTTTCCGAACGTATATACACTTGCTGTCCTGTAAATTCATTGAAGAGTTGGAACTGTACTTCCCGTTACCAAGTATCTAGGTAAGAACCTACTTCAGACATTCTTTGGTATATTCTGCTATGAAAGCAGCGTCCTAATGTTTGAGAATGTTGATGGAAGCCTTTGACAGGGAGTATATGAGAAAGGGTGGGGGTAAAAGTGAATGCAGAAAAGAGTAAGGTAATGGTATAAAGGGATGAGAATGGGGGCAGGGTGTGATATCCCAAGCGGTGGTATCACGTTTGAACGAGTGCGTAGTTTTAAGTATTTCTGATGCATTGTAAATGGTAGTGGTACAGATGAAGCGATTGGCGACCACAAAGTTTTAAATGGTAAGCAAGACTGGGGGATTAGTTCCTTAGTGAATCCCAAGGGTTTTAGTGTGGTAGGGTGCCAGATAGCTGCTTTTTTTCTAAAAGAGCCCACCCGGCACCTGCCTACTAGAGCAAAAGTCGCTGTACTCCCACCGAAGGCTAATATCAGAGGCTAGATTAAAAAGAAAGAAAATAATAAAGATAAAAAAGGAACAAAGGCAAGATACAAGCTAAAAAAACAACAGCAACAAGGAAACGCGCTCCGGCGTCGGGGGTAGGCCCGCCTCCCCGTGGCGCAGGAACATGCGACCTACAACAAAGAGAGACTTTTTGGAGGAGGCCAATCTCCTCCAAAAAGTCGTACAGTCCGCAAGTCTGTGTGCACGAACCAGTCTCGAGTACAAGACAAGCAGTGCGATCCCGTAAAGTGCGCGAAGATCACCCAGACTGGGACATTCAACAACCAGGAAACTGCATGAGAGTATGATGGTAGCAACGTGAGTGAGACTTTAGAAGTCAAGGAAAGATCTCGAGCGAAAGCAGTGAAATTGGACAACTTGAGATGGATGGAGTGAGGAAGGCAAGGGTAAGGGATGTTTATGATGTTAAGAAGGGTGTGAATGAGGTGGTATGGACGTGCGAGAAGAATGGATGAAAATAGACTTGTAAAGATAATACACAAGACTGTTAGTGTGAGGTGTGAAAAACTGCGTAAAAGGGGGGTTGGTTGTGTGAAAGTGTTCGGGAGAGAGGAAGCGCTGGCCGAGGAGGAAGTGAACAATATCGTGGAATAAGTGATGGGTGACCTTGTGCTTAATAGTTTGTTTTAGTCGCGTTGAAACTAGCCCATTCCAATTTGTGGTTAAGCGGTAAATGTTGAAGTATCAAAATGGACCTGAGAGGGGGTAACGCAGGTCGAAACTACTCTTCAGAAGTGGTTCCTTATTTAACCTCGTTAAAACCATTCGCAAGGAGTGGGCCAAATGGATTTTTTTTTTTTTGGGGGGGGGGGGCAAATGGAGAAGTCCGCTCAGCACAAATACTACGACAAAACGGGAGCTCCCTCGAGTATAGCGGAGAAGGCGTTTATAATTGTCACGCTAAGCTATCTTGTTCGATTTCCGGGGAGAGATGACACAGACAAATTTCCAGTCCTCTTTGATTTTTGCTTACCTTTCTTTTAATTTTTTGGGGAGGGTGAGGAGTGAACCCGCTTCTCTCCACCCAAGGATAGGACCCCATTGGCGGATGGACAAGCCTAGGCAAGATCCTTCTAAATGGAGATCTTGGCCGTAGACGGGATAGAGGTCCTTCCTCTCCTTGTGTGTCTTCGGGGGGGGGGGGCATGCCGCCTGAGGACCTTACACGGAGGCGGATTCAGGGTCGGTGTTTGGCACCAAGCACAGGTTCGCTCCCAAGGAACACCGTGCCATCTAGTTGGGAGGTATCCCCGGACTCATGCCCACCTCGGGAAAGGAGATGCGGTCATGCCGACCTCCATTGGAAAAAAGGGTTTGTTTTTTTTTTTGTTTTTTTAGGAGCCTATCCGGCGACTACCCACTTGGGCACAAGTAGCCGCACACACGACAGCCTAGCACTAGGCTACTTTAAAATAAGAATATGGAAAAAACAACAAAAAGGAAAAATGGCAACAAGGAGGAAGCAAGCTTCAGTGTCGGAGAGAGGTCCGCCTCACCTCCGGCGCAGGAACGTGCGACCTACAAAGAAAACAACAAAAAGAACCTAGTTAAATAGAGGGGAGAAGGCCGGCCTCCCACCAAAAGTCTCAGTGCAGCAGTCAATGTGCACGAACTCGTCCCGAGTATAAGGGACAGGTGGTAGCGACTTCGCCCATCCCAGTACCGGGACAGCTAACGTGCGCGGAGATCGCTAAGACTGGGACACTCAAGAAGAATGTGCCGAACAGTCTGGGGGACAACGCATTCTTCACAGTAGGGCGCTAGCGAGCGCTCCATCAAATGGCGGTGCGTTCCCCCGAGGGTAGCCAATTCGGAGACAACAGAAAACAATCTGAAGCCTTCGACAGCATTGGGGGGTACGTCCATGGGAACGGCACGGCGCAATGGCACGAAACTAAGTTTCCTTAGACCGTCTCCCATCTTCTTTGTTAAGCAGCCCGTATTCCTGCCATGTAGTCGGTGTAAGGAAGAGCGAAACGCTGGTCCGGTCGCAGAAAGCTCGCGGACTCTTTGGCGCGCTCATTCCACGCAATTCCTACATATCCAGGAACCCAGCAGAAGATAATCTCGACATCCGCCCGGCTTGCCAAAACCGTGGCGTCACGGATATCGCAAACCAGGGGATGCGGAGATTCCAATGCCCCGAGAGCACTCAGGGCGCGTTGTAAGTCGCTATAGATCACAATCTGGTCTCCGAACCGGGCACGTCGCGTAATCTCCCGTACCGAGTGGTGTATTGCCACCAGCTCGGCCGTGAAGACAGACGTAGCGCCTGGCAGAGCCACCAGCCGCTGTACAAGGTTTGGGAGCAGAGGCGTGGCGACAAATAGCCAAATGTGGTACCGTCCAGGGTGGCGTCCTGGGCAGAACAAGGGGTGCCACCGGCCCAAGAGATATACCTAGCTCTTGAAGGAGTTTCCTGGCCCTAAACCCAAAGGGTGGGGAGTATGACAGGCGTCTCTCGGCGACCTAGGCACAGTCGAAATCAACTGCGGATGCAATGAGAGCTGTTGGCGGTTGAGGGAGTCGCCGGGTTCGCGCGTACAGGCGAATAATGAACTGTACACGGCGTAGAGCGAGTAGAATCTCCATAGCATCGACAAGTAGGCTCTCACTGGGGGAAGTGCAGAAGGCACCGGTCGCAAGGCGAAGGCCAGTGTGGTGGATCGAGTCCACCTTCCACAATACACGCTCGGCTGCGGATGCATAAAACTCGCATCCGTAGTCGAGCTTCGAACGAACAAAGGATCGATAAAAAAATAAAGCAGTAGCCCTATCAGCGCCCCAAGCGCTGAACGTCACGGAACGGAGAATATCCATGACGCGGGTACAAGAGACCCTAAGGCTGCGAATATGATCCTCTCAGGTGAGGCGTCGGTCAAATACAGGACCGAGGAAACGGTGCGATTTAACCACTTCGAGGCGTACCTCATTAAGAAACAAGTATGGGTTAGGGTGGAGCCATGGATGGCGGCAGAAGTGCCAACCTTAGTCTTGGCCAAGGAAAATCGAAACCTGTGCGCTTCGGCATAGCAAGAGACGCGGTTCAATGCCTGTTGGAGTTGACGCACCAGAGTTGGCATCTGGGTTGCGCCAAAAGAGATCGAAAGGGCGGCCACGTAGAGCGTAGCGAGAACATCTTCTGGCAACAGCGAGGTGATGCCGTTGATGCTCAGGGCAAAGAGTGTGCCACTGACGACAGTTTCCTGCAGGACACCCTCTTCCTGCTCCAGTGGGCCGGAGAGGGCTCCCCCCACCTGCATGCGGAATCGAAGATCTCACAAAAATTCAGATATACAGATTGGGAGGCATCCCCTCGTCCCCATCGTGTAGTGCTGTCTAAGAAAGAAGGCCTAGCAGACGGCATTTTCCAGTCGGAGTAGAGCATCGACGTGGGGTGGAACTTGCGGAAGCCGCACTGTGCAGAAGACACATGGTCTCCGCTTTCCAGAAAAAAGGTTAATCTAACATTTACCAATTTTTCCATACACTTGCACACGCAAGAGGTTAGAGAGATTAGGCGGGAACCGGCCGGAGTAGTGATCTCTCCCCGGTTGGCGAAATGCGAGCACAGTAGCGATTCGCCAGGAATCTACAGGAGACCCTACACCAAGATCCTGTTGAACAAATCAAATAGAAAGACCATGTCTCCTTCACACAGGTATCGAAGCGTGGCGTACGGGTCATCGTCCAAACGATGGGCGGTGTCCGCGCACGAAGCAAGAGCGGAAGGCAACTCACTCAGAGCAAACCTGTCGTTGAAGGGTTCTCCGCCTCTGGAGGTAAAGTCCAGTCCTGGGACTTCTGCGACATCAAGACGTGCATTGAATGCTGGCCGAGCCTCATCCGGGCTAGAGAATGCAAAGCAAGCGGTGGCGAAGGATTCCGCCACGGACGCTGGGTCAAAGATTGCGGTCCCATTCTCCTCGAGACCCTGAGAGAACTTGCGCCGAATCCTTTTGACTCGCTTCCACACCTTTGCTAGAGGGGTCTTCCCGTTAAGTGAAGACACGTATGCCCGCCAAGAAGAGCGACAGGCGTGCTTCGAAATATACCGGAACCTAGTCCTAACCCGATAAAATTCACCGACAGTAAAATCGTTCGGGCGGCGCTTATAGCGCATGTAGGCATAGCGCTTCTGTTTGAGGGCCGTATCACACTCAGCTAATCACCAGGAGAGTAGTCATCGTGCAAAACGGCCAAAACTTTTAGGAATATTAGCCAGGCACGGCAGTGAGGTTGCCGGAGAAAAACTCAACGGCCTCATCTACAGACCTAAACTCCTCGACTGAGATTGAGAATGCAGTAATTTCCTGAAATGCAGACCACCTCGCTCGTGCCAAGCACCAGCGGGGCGGCTCTCGGGGGACAGCGGCCCAGAAAATTTTGAATGGGAAAGTGATCACTACCACTCTCCAATCAAAATCGGGCTGTGCATCCGGAGAGCACAAAGATAGATCGAGGCAGGAAAAATGAAGCGGTTCTCGGGAGGTGATGCGTAAACTCGTCCACAGTTAGGACACCCATCCCAAGCTCGTCGATCAGGTGGACAAGGACTTGACCCCAGGGATTGATAGAGTAGTCTCTCCAGAAGGGGTGTCTACCGTTTAGATATCTGAGCAAGAGATAGGGCCTCGGCAACAGTGCCACGACACGGCGGAAGTCCCCCCCCCCGTCGAAGTCGGCTGACGGTGGAATGCACGCGGAAATAACAGTATACCTCCTATCAAGGTGCAGCTGCACAGCTACTGCCTGGAAGGAGGTATCTAAAGGGAAGAGAAGGACGGAAACATCATGCCGGGTGTAAATCGCGCATCCTCCCGCCAGGCCATTCCGTGGTGGTGGGGTACCAAAACCCTTATACCCCGTGAGGGTGGGCAGGGGGCATGCGTCCAGCATGGTCTCCTGCAAAAAAACATAGCTAACGGGGAACGGGACAAGACGAGCCTCCGCAGCTCCTCCCAGTTGCCTCGGAGTCCACGGCAATTCCATTGAAGGACTATGCCCTCCAGGCCTAGCTCAGAGACGAGGCGGGGGGCCCTCTTCGAACGGAAGACCCTCACGGAAATGGCCGTACGCTTCTCGGAGGCAGAACCCCGGGCGCTTTGGGCTGGACAATGCGCTGTCGACTTCGACGATTTATTGGGCGAGGTTGGGCACGCCATGCGAGTCTTTTCCTCCCTACGCCTCGAAACCTTAGGCGGGTGTTGCGGCTTCGGAGGCGGGGGGCCCTCTTTTCGAGGATCCACCGTCTCCGAGCCACCTAGCCCACTACTAGATGTGGGTGAAGGAGTCGAAGCTCCTTTTTGAGGGGGGGCAGCTTTAGGAACCCCGAAAGATGGCCTGACGACCAACTTTTGGGGTATTGCCTCTAGTGAGTCTAACGACTCGGTGGAGGCGCATAGCAGTTTCGCCTTACGGGAAACGGTCACGCTGGGGGAAGGGAGGGGGGGCTGGTTTTAGCCGGGGCTGGGCGTGACGACCCCTTTGTGCCGCCAGCTTTACCAGGGGAGCGCCCAGGTTGAGTAGAACCCGCACAAGGGCTCCGAATGGGCGCGGAAACAACCGTGCTCGTTGGCCTGGATGGGCCAGGAGCAGAAGGTGTCTTTCTAAGCATTGAGGCGTAAGATGTCTCAGGCAGAGCCAGGCGCGCCAGGACCAAGTCCTTAGCCTCGCGGAATGAGAGACGATCCTGGGCCTGAACCGCCAGGAATTCTTTCTCGAGGATATGCAACACATTGCTTCGTAGAAGCGGGGTGCGGTTCTCCGCAATTGACACACTTGGCTACACACGATTTGGACTTATCAAGTGCGGCCTTGGAACCCCCAGCCCAGAAGGACCGGCCTCAGTCAGGTCCTTCTCAGAAATGGACAAGGTCCTGGTGGTCGCAGGAGCACCGGTCAGAGGAGATCCCTCCCTTCCTTGTATTGCCTCGGAGGCCCCAGCCATTTGAGGAGGACCTTGCATAGGGGCGGATTCGGGTTCGGTGCTTGGCATCGAGCCCGGATTCCCCCCTATTGAAGGCCCTACCGCCTGAGGCTGAGTTTCCTCAAAGACCATGTCTATCACAGGAGGGGCCTCCAGTTGGCTACCCCCTCCCAGGAGATCGCAGCTCCCCTTGGCAGCGTCACCGGTCTTGTTTGGGGAGGGACAGGCCTTGACCCCGGAAAGGTTTAAAATTCTTGCCAGCAGGCCTTTTGAGGGAAGCGACCGAAGGGGCTTGGCTTCCCTCTCCCCCCTAAGGGGGTTTGCCCTACCAAGACGCTTCGATGTGGAGCGGCTGGCTAAGGGCTGCCTGCTGGCTTTCTTGGCAGTCCCCTTGGAAAGAACAGAGGGGACTGCCGATGGAAAGAGGGAGGTGCCCAAAAGCACCTCCAGAGAAGGGGGTGAGGGGGAGTCCCCTACACCCGTAGGCGAAGGATAGGAGTGAGCCTTCTCTCCGGTTAAAGAAGTATGGAGGGTCCCCTGCGCAAGCACAGGGGGGGGGGGTGGACCTCCATTTTTTCGGTGGAGCTGCCCGAGGGCGGCTCCGTTGATGTTACAGGGGAAGTTGGGGGTTGTTTTTTTTTATATTCATCATTGGGCATGGTGACTATTTGTATCACGGGACGCAATAGCTCATCACCACTTGCAGTTGCCCGCACTGCAAGAGGTGCTTACAGGCCCGGCAGAGCCAGGCGCCGCCATTTGGGACCACCCCTCCTGCCTGGTTGCCTGGCAGTCCATCCGCATGGCGGCTCCCCCTTGGACACGGCGTAAAAAAGATTGTGAAGAGGAGAGGAAAAGGGATGTGAGGAAGGTATGGGTGGGGATGAAGCAGGTTGTTAAAAACCAGCCACCCCAGACCGGAGCTCAGGGGTTAGGGAACATTGTCCCCTACCCCCTCAGCCCCGATCCGGGACGGTTGGCTGAGAAGAAGGTCAGTATCTACCCTGTGAAATTAGAGGCTGACCAGAGAAAGTTGTGGGAGAGGTTGTATGAAAAGCGAGGAAACAAATGTTTTGAAGGAAGGAGAGGCTAAGCTGGGGTCGGACGGGGTGCTGAGTCCCGTCAGCACGGCGGCCAGGATGGCAAATCGACGCACCCCTTACGGGGCCGCCTCGGAGGGATCCGACGCATTAGCCATGTCGAGGAATTGTGGCTCCCTCTTTTTGTCAGAGAACTATATATTTAATGACTTTAGCTCGCCATTCTGACACTACTACTTAGGAAGGGAAACAATTCCTCTATTAGATGAGTCGACTCATTAATTACTGTATTATAAGAGTACCACAGCGTTTAATCAGTTTTAAGGAAAGAGCCGGTCAACACGTAAGGATCCAGTGAAACACCAAGAATTAACCAAAAATATATATCTTTAATTTATCAATTAACTCAAATATGTACACTAAATTTTAAAAGCTTAACACGGTCCGCAAGAATTGAATAAGGGCCTAGGCCTATTCCTGAAGCGAGTCCTGATCAAAGCAAAGTAGGCTCCACGTAAACAAACCAATTGCCAGTTAGTTAATTTATGGAGATCTTTTAGTACAGCATATAGCCACAATTTACGTTCCACTAATCTAACTAAAAAATATGACAGGAGTCACTAAATATTACGAGTATCTCTCCTTTAGTTAGCTTGGGTACAGCATTAAAATCCTACTCAATCTAAACAAATATATATAGTCATTCGGATTTACATGACCCTGAAAGGAACAGGGGTTGACGGATGTCGCTATATTGGATTTTTCACGATTCTTCGCGTTGCAGAGGGCGGATGGTGGTTGTCCTGGAGACGGTAGAAAACAATGTCTAATTCTTCTTATAACTTTATCTATCTGGTTATACGTCTAAAAGACGGAGAGAGTAGTTGTGCTCTCTGGCTCAAGGAGTAGTCTTCTTGGTAGCTCTTGAGTTCTTCTAGTATCCTCTTCTTCGCAGGGTTGCCCAACTGGGTTTTGGTTTACGAGGTGATTCTGAAATTACTTAAATGGAACTTCCTTGGGGATTAATTCTTCTTCTCTCACAATTACTGAGATGGCAATTTAAGAGTCCTTCGAGGGTGAGCGGATCTTCTTTTGTCATGCTCCCGAAATTTCTGTTTGGCACTTAGGAATTGTGATCCAGCCAGACGTCTTGCTAAGTTTGCGAAGGATAAATCGGTATGGCACCGATAAGAAAACGAGACGAACTTCTAAGTCTTAGAAGTCGAGTTCGGAACTGGGCGAGGAACTGATCACAATAATCTAATCCTCTATCGTCTCTGCCAGAATAATCACAGGAGACCGCCCCACCTAATGGAGACGGGGTAATTCCACTGAGGGAAGCGCGAGGGGTGAGGGGGGGGGGACACCGTGGAGCCCAGGTCTGCTTCTTAATGAGAGGCACCGCTTTTTGTCGCTTTAACCGCGGGCCTCCTGACCTCGTAGGTAATCAGATCTTTTGAGAGCTACTTAATGGCCTTTTGTGGCTACCTTGGTCCTGCAGCCCGACTCGACTACCCACTCGGCGGGGAGATCAGAGCCCTTCGGCCGTTTGACTGTGAGTCAGACGATTAACGTTCTCACGCCTCTCATCTTCTGGTACGTTTGTCTCGCTCTCTTCGAAGAGGGACTTTAATGTCCGCTTGGCTCTCTGGGTGGCGTTATGTTATAATAGCTCTAAAAGCCAGAAGGCTCTCTACCAATCAAACTAGCAAATACACTTCTCTGATGGATCATGTTGCTCTTGACCAACATGTTGCCATCAGTGGAGTGAATAACTAGAAAGTGTTTGAAGTTAGCGGGTTCGAAAACACCAGGTTGTCTCTCAATGAGGGGCCCCGACGTAATCAAGTATACGCTCAGAAGACTTGCGACTTTGGTGTTAGTCTGGGCCTCCCTATACGAGGACGGATCGGGGCCAGATGTGCTGATCTTGTCCTGTTCGCTTGCTGAATCGGCACTGAACCCGTCATCTCACCAGCCCCCACGGAGGGAAAGGAACCCTTAGTCATCTTTGTCTTTTTAGGAGAGGAGGGCGGGGAGTGAACCCGTTTCTACCCCCCCCCCCTTCTGCCATCCTAGATCCAACTGACCTACCTCATCAAATTTCTTCTTTGAAATGGAGGCCTTAGCTGTCAAAGGGGCACCAGTCAGGTAGAAGGTCCCCCCTATTCTTGTGAGTCCTCGAGGGCATGAGCCATCTGAGGAGAAGCTTGCACAGGGGCGGACTCAAGTTCAGTGGTTGGCACCGAGCCCAGGTTCGCCCTCATGGAAGATCCTGCCACCTGTGGCTGGGTCACCTCTAGGATCAAGTTCAGCTCAGGACGGGCCTCCATGTGGCCATCCTCCCTGAAAGTATTACGCATCCTATTCGAGATATCTTCAGACACTGTAGTCTCTGGTCGGCGAACCGACCTCCATCGTTGAAGAGAGGGGGGTAGGCACGCCGGAACCTGCAAGATTCATAGGAATGCCTGTAGGATGGTAGGGGCACGGCCTGACGGGCCCTGCTATCCCTTGTTTCTATCGAGCAGCTCCTACTAGTGGCAGTCAATTTCAGGCCGCTTGTCGCTCTCTTAACAGCCCCCTGTGATATGAAAGGGAGAAGCGCCGTTAAAACTAAGATGGAGTCGCCCAAGGGCGGCTCCCAAGAACGGGGTAAAGGGGAAACCAATGAAACCTTCATGAGAGGGAGAAGCGAATTCTCCGCTTGAAGAAGTTTCAATCGGCCTCTGAAAAGCACGGAGAGGGGCACCTCCTTCTTAGAGGCGGCTCCAAAGATCGCAAAAGGAAAGCCTCTTTGCCGTATGGGGGTGATGAGAGGAGAGCCCCTAAACCAGTCTAAGTTATGCATTGTTTTAACTTGTCCTCCCTGGCACCTAGGGGAAACGAGGCCGCGCTTGGTGGCGGATCTCCATGCAACACCTGCGGGCGCCCATTATTTCCTTCACTTGTAACCATAACATTTATGAAAAGTAAAGGATGCATATAACGTAGATACTATGACCTCCCATTCCAATACCTTGGGAGGTTAAGAGAAAAGTCACCATACGATTATAAAAGTCCAGAATGTGATCAGTTACACAAACTCAGCCCGCGAGTACGAGCTAAGATGGTCTTTGACAACCAGGTCCGCCATTCAAGCAAATTTGCACTAGAGCTAGGCCATAAAGGATGGTACCGACGTAGCCCTCGCAGCAGGTAGGAACCTCAGGGTATACGCTGCAACTTGACTAAGTACCCATAAGAACACGAAGTGTTCCGGGCAGCCAGAACCTCTGTGGATAGAACAAATGTAGAAAGTATGTAATAAAGAGGAGTAGAGAGAGGCTGGTCCACTAATGAGTAGGGTGTGTGATCACCGACCTATTATTATAATTATACTTTAGCGTTAGGTGATCCCAGGATGGCATGCAGTCCACCAAGGCACCATGTCTTGCAGACCAAACTTTGTTCATGTGAGAACAGTTCCTCCTGGTACGAAGTGTGTGTAGACAAAGGGTTAAGGAGATAGTCGTAATAATAAATTATAATATGATAAAGTAGTGCTGAGGGGGGTGGCGGGGGAAGAGTGCACCAACTTTCCCAGGCCACATCAGTGCTCAATCGACCCAGTGACAGGGCTTCCTTATTTGCAGTCACACCGGGAGGATATGCAACTCGTCCGGGTACCCTTCCCCCCCATGGAGGTTTGTAAAGAAGAGAGGGCCCCCTGCGATAGCACAGGGAACCCACCCTTGGAGGCGTATCTCCCTGCGCCAGCGGACTCCGAGTACATAACTCTCCATTGCCACCATATATAATAGTAAAAAATAAAAGGGACACATGGAAAATATATACTATGACCTCCCAGTGCGTTGGAAGCTTAAGGGAAAAGTCCATCGGATCAGAAACATCCAAAATGTGATCATTTACATATACTCGGCCTACAGATTAGAACTAAGATGGGTGTTGGCAAACACGACCCGCCGTAATGGAGACTTGATCTTGGACATTTTAAACCATAAACAATAGTACCTGTGTAGCCACCTTCTATGCGCACTGGAAGCGGTGAACACAGTCGACGACACAGCGCACCTCGTACCTAATACCTCCCCTAGTCGGAGAGCTTCCTGTCGTCGCGGGGTATCCTACCAATGCGTTATGTTATGGTAAGACGACGAAAGAGCGGAAAGCTGCCAAAACCTATCTGGATAAGAGCTAAAGTTGGGATGGGGGAAGACAAGGATATGTAAGAGAGAAAAAAAAGAGAGAGAGAGAGTAACAAGGAAAGTAAGTACCCTAGGAGACCTTACGGTCCATTCAAAGAGGGTACCTTTGGACTAGCAATTGAGCGGGCACATGGCTGCCCAATTGTTTTGCGTCCATAAACGGCCACTTTTCAAGACTTTGTCTAGTCTTGACTTGAACTGGTCAACAGATTCACTGTTGACAACTTCCACTGGAAGTGCGTTCCACTTACCGCAGATACTGTAGGTGAAAAAGTTTCCACACAGATTGCGGTTGTAACGCTTCAGTTCAAGTTTGAAGCCGTGATTGCGCGTTCTGTTCTCACTCAAGTGTGAAAATATCCCGGTAGTCAACATTGTCGAACCCTCGAAGTATTTTGAAGACTTCGATGAGCTGACCACGCTGTCTACGGGTTTCCAGCGAGAACAGATCTAATTCCCTTAGTCTATCCTCATAACTTTTATGTCGGATAGAGGGAATCAGCTTGGTTGCCCTGGCTTGTACGCGTTCCAATCTCGCGATGTCCTTTCGCAATGAAGGACTCCAAAATTGTACGGCATACTCCAGGTGCGGTCGGACAAGTGAGTTGTACAGGCACAGTACAATCTCCTGGTTCCGATAACCAAACTGGCGCTTAATATAGCCTAGCATCCTTTGGGCCTTTTTCTCCGCCTCAATGCACTGTTTCGAGAACTTGAGGTCACTAGTGATTGTTACACCCAAGTCCTTCTCAGTGTCACTCGATTCAATAGCAGTGCCCTTAAGGATATACTGGGATTGGGGGTTTCTGTGGCCGATATGCATCACTTTGCATTTCCCCACGTTAAAAGGCATTTGCCACGTGTCCGACCACTCCCCAATCTTCCCAAGATCTTCCTGCAGGCGGGCAGTATTTCCATCCTTTGCAACGTTCATACCAAGCTTGGTATCGTCGGCAAATTTGGAAATCTTCGCAACCATGTCACCGTCCATGTCGTTGACGTAGATGATGAATAGTAGTGGTCCCAGGACAGAACCTTGAGGCACCCCGCTAGTAACGGGCACCCACTCAGAAGACTGTCCATTCACCACCACCCGTTGCCGTCTGCCACTTAGCCAGTTCTCGATCCAGCCGGCTACCTTTCCGTCTATGCCAAGCGCTCGCACTTTCCGGAGAAGGCGGCGGTGTGGTACCTTATCAAAGGCTTTCTGAAAGTCTAGGTAGACCACATCCACCGCCTTGTCCCGATCGTGCTCGCTGAAAACGAAGTGGAAGAATTCTACAAGGTTCGTCAGGCATGACCGTTGCCTTCGGAAGCCGTGCTGGGAACTCCTCAGTAGCAGGTTTGACTCTAAATACGACGTCACTTTGTCCACCATGATGCTTTCCATGAGTTTACCGACTATCGAAGTCAGACTGATTGGTCGGTAGTTCGACGGTTGGTTACGGTCTCCTTTCTTGAAGATCGGAGTCACCTCCGCCTCACGCTAGTCTCTAGGAACGCATTTGGTCCGGATTGACATGTTAAATATAGCGCACAGACGTCGTGATACTTCATCGCACACTTCTTTCAACACTTTAGGTAGAAACCTGTCCGGTCCAGGGGACTTATTCGTCTTTAGGTCAGCGATCTTTTTCTTTATTTCTCCTTCGGTGAAGTCCATTGCCTCCAGCTTTTCCCCCGAGTAGGAATCCGTCGGTTGGGGAATGGGACCACACTCTTCAGTAAACACTGAAGAGAAGTAGTCGTTGAGGAGGTTAGCATTTTCTGCGTCTAAATGCTTTAATGTCCCCTCCTCATTCCTCAAAGGGTCAATCGTTCGACGGATCGGTTTACGGCTGTTCACATATCCAAAAAACTCCTTGGGATTCTCTTTACAGAGTCTCGCCACTCGGAGTTCCTCAGACCGCTTAGCCGCCCTTATGCTGGACTTCACTCTCATGGCTAGCCTCCGGTATTCGTCAAAGTCACCCGAGATCTTCGATTGCCGGTACACATTTCTCTTCTCCCTAAGCAGTTGCCCGATTTCTCGATTAAACCACTTTGGTTGAACAGAAGACCGACGGGGGCATTTCAGAGGGATAAAACGCGATTGAAGACTCATGAATGTGGTTTTGAAACGGTTCCAAGAGTCTTCAACAGCATCGCACTCTTCTAGCCTCGCGTCAGTCAGTCCCGCGCGTAGACCTGCAAAGTCTGCTCTTCTTAAATCGAGTTTCCTTGATTTACTAATTGCAGGCTCTGCCTTGGGGACTTTGACTACAAATCTAATTAGTCGGTGGTCACTGCCACCGAGCTCTTCGCCAACAGAGAGGTCCTCAACGATGTCATCCTCAGAGGTGAAAACCAAGTCGAGGATATTGTCTCCTCTCGTTGGCTCTCTCACCCATTGAGTGAGGAACTCGTTGTTCGTGAACTCCAGGAGTAGTGCGTTCTCGCCACAGGGTTCTCTGGTTTCCCAGTCAACTTGTGTGTTGAAATCACCCATGACGATACACACTGTCTTCGACAAGTTCTCCTAGTAGCTGGTACAGATCTGTGTCCTTTTCAACGAGTTGGGCAGGAGGTCTATAAAGCACCAGGGTCCTGTATTTGGCAGGACCTATCTCTAGGTCAACACCTAGTAGTTCATGGTCGGATACGATGTTGCAATACGTCGAGTTGAGAGTATCCTTGACATACAACATCACACCGCCACCCTCTCTGTCTGGCCTATCTTTCAAGAAGAGCTGGTAACCGGGAATCGTGAATTCGCCTTCAAAGTCTCGGTTTGAGGTTTTTATCCACGATTCTGTTATGGCTACCATTTCGGGTTCTTCCGTCTCTACGAGGCCACGGAGCTCAGGAAACTTGTTCCTGATTGACCTCGCATTGAACAGAAGAACTTTCAGGGAGTCCCCGACTGTAGGACTCCCTACGCTCTTCCGTTTCCCGGCTTGTTTGTTGGCGAGGCACCCCTTTTTGCGACCTCTGAGAAGGTCGTTCCTGGAGTGACACGGGCATACTGGCGTACGTCCGCCCTCACTCTGGGCCGGATACTCCTTTCGGTCCTCTCTACGACATCCTGGATCATGTTCGACAGAAAGGCCTTTCCTTTAAAGGAAAGATGTACCCCATCCCTTTGGTAGAGATCATTTCTACCATAAAAGGTGCGGTACGGGTCCACAAAAAAGACCCCCTCTGCCGTACACAAATCTGCCAGGCGCCGGTTTAAAGACATTCATCGAGTGAGCGGTCCGTGTTGGACCTCTCCTCGGGAGCATCCCGACTACCACGCGCTTGCGGGTTTTCAGCCCACAGTCGTCCACGGCACCCATGACCGTGTGGAGGATTTTATCTGTAGGGCCTACCCTAACTCCTCTCAGGTAGAGGTCGTTTCCACTGACCATCAGAGCAACGACTGAGCTCTCAGAAATCTGTGATTTCTCAGCCTCTACTCTGATGTGGTGGTTACCACATCCTGGCCGGCAGCTTACCTTAACGCTTGTGCGAAGGCGGGCCGCTAGCAGGGGCTGCAGGTCCCGTGCCTGGGAATCGCCCACAAGGATGACCCTGGCACATTTGCCTGCTGAGCTCGGATTCTTTATTTTCTGAGGCAAGCTCCCCGATTCCTCTCTCTTCCCCATCATGGTCTTTTCAGGCTTTTCTTTTTTCTTCTTCTTCTTCTCTATCATCTTTTCCCCCCTTGTCATCCTTTTCATTAACTTCTTCTACCTTTTCTTCTTCTATTTTTCTCTCTTCCTCTTTCTTCTTTCCCTTTTTCGTCTTTTTTTTCTTTTTTCCTTTTGGTGTCGCTGCCACATTCGGGCCCGGCCTTTCTGTAGAGGTGGTGTTTGCCACAGGACTCGAGAGATCGTTTAATTTCTCTTCGAGCCTGCGGATCTGGTGGGAGTGCTCCTCCTTGAGCCTCTCGATTTTCTGTTCGAGGTCTGTAGTTCTTTCCCTGTAGTAGGCGACTACTTCCTCCACTTCCTTCTTTAAAATGCAAGTGGTGCATACTGTCTGGGTGGCATTTCGCATAGCAGCCTTCCGGGAAGTCAACGCACCACTTGTCCTTCTTACATGTGGCACACGTGAATTTTAGCGCTGCTGGACCTTTCTTTCCTGCCATTTTGAACACTCTATTTCTTAAGCTTGTGACCAATCGATATATAAAAAGGGGTTGGTGAGTTCTCCCCGCGTGAGTCGCTCCCGCCTATTGATCGGAGTCGTTTCGGAGTCTTCCAGAAGGCACGCTCCATGTGCTGCTGTTCGTCCGACCAAGTCGTCAAGCCTCGGCGTGCCGTGGCTCCCAACCAAGCAGCACAGACGGTCCCCGAAGGGGCCATCGATTTCTCACCAGGTGAACAACGAAGCACACCCCTTACTAAACTCCTACTAGTTCCCTTCACAACGGCCAGGATCTCGGAGTAGCGTTCAATGGATATCCCGCCACTCCAAGGAACTCGACCCAAGGCTTTTTATTGGCCTGGCAACCAACCTGGGAACAAAGGGCCGTCACCTCGGACCGATGCTACCAGAGGCACCCGTCAACGGGCACTGGGAACGGTCAATAATTACGCGCCAGGGAAGGGGTTAACGGGGCACTACCCTCATCCCACTCATCGTGTCCCAACGCCTAGGACCCCTCTAGTCCTAGTCTCTCGCAACCAGTGAGCGTCGATTGGGGTTGTTTATAGAGGTTCCAAAGCCTCTCTTCTGACGCGTGAGGTAGCTGCCAGGTCCTTATATGTAGATAGAGGGAAAAAAGGGAAAGAGTGACATGATAGGAGTAGGCTTTTTTTTTGTTTTTTTTTCTTTTTGTATAAGTGGGAAGTAAGATAAAAGTAAAAAAAAGAGAAGGATAGAGTAGAAAAAAGAAAAGATGACGCATTTAGTCTGGAACCTCGTTTCCGACCAAATCGACAAGGGAAGCCCTGCCAGGGGTACCCAGAAGAGGTACCCCCGCCGACATAGCTCGAAAAGTCAAAGGTCCACACAAGCTCTCTTCCCGCGACAAGGGGGCGTCACCTCTCCCTCTGGTTCTCTTGAGAGAGAGAGAGAGAGAGAGAGAGAGAGAGAGAGAGAGAGAGAGAGAGAGAGGGAGAGAGAGAGAGGAGAGAGAGAGAGAGAGAGAGAGAGAGAGAGAGAGAGAGAGAGAGAGAGAGAGAGAGAGAGAGAGAGAGAGAGAGAGAGAGAGAGAGAGAGAGAGAGAGAGAGAGAGAGAGAGAGAGAGAGAGGGGGGGGGACGTGTCCACTAAGGAGTAGGATGGGTGATCACCTATTATTATTCACTCGGTTGCCCTGAGTGCAATCGCTCTGGGTAGCATGTGTAGCGAACTAGACAGATTACGCCCCCCCCCCGGCGGGGCCTAAATTCTAGATTTTTTTAAAATCCTTGCGGCTGCTAGTGAGAGCATGACCGCTGAAACTAGAAAATGTAGAGGGGATAGTCGTAGAAAAATGTGGGTGCCATTAGGGGCACGAGGCAGCTTCCCCAGGCCCCGTCAACGAGTTAAAGTCGACCCAGTGAGTGGGAGCTACCCTATGTGACCTCGGGCAGGGAGGACATGCAGTTCCTCCCCGTACCAGGTGTAACAAACAGCGTACCCTCCTGGGGGGGATAAGGTATGGAGACCGCCGCTAAGGATACCCGAAACGTGACTCCATCCGGTAACTAATCACACTCGATACGACTTAAATTGGCCACAATCGGAAGTTGTTTTCAGTCGCCTAGGCCGTAACCTAGGCCCCAGTAGTTTAATGAGACTCCTTGAGGACGTCAACATCGGATGGCAATGCGAATTTTCAAAATTTATGGCGTTTGAGAAAAATATAAGGTGATCATAAAGTCTCTCCGCAGTAAGAATAATTCAATGTCATACAAAAACTTACATTAAGCGTAGAAAATGTCGTCCTTGAGCTCGAACACAAGGAGTGATCCTTGTCAGTCTTTAGACAAAGACAGCGATTCCTATTCTTCATTTCTAATTACTCCTTTTCACTTATTTCACGTTTCAATGGGGAAAATTTGTTACTGAGGAGAGATTTGGGGATCACCCTGTTTGGGATGCCACTCTTGTGTCGAAGGATGGTGGCACCGTATCTTAGCAGCTCATATTTTTCGGGTCAATATATTATTTATCTTAGTCCGTTTGCCCCCTTCAATGAGCGCCTGAGTTGTTATACCCGAGGGTGTGGGGCGGATGTAAAAACAAAAACAAAACGCCCTTTAATTCTTTGATAAGAAAGCAGGTGCATGGAAAGGTATAAAAAAGGGGCTCAATCCCATCCTTTGTTCGAAAAAAATCAAATCATAAACAAGGCAGCGAGAGGTATTTGTAAAACGTGGCTACGTATATACATCTACATGGTGCCAATGACACGCGTGCTGCTAACGCGACGGCAAGGCTCAAGGTCTGCCCGCCCCCCCCCCCCACGCCAAAACGGGATTCTCATAAGGGCGAAAACTTCCGGGGTCTTTGCCCACTCGAGTCAAATATCCGGAAGTGAAGCGGAAGTAACATGCCTGTGAAGTAAGCGGGAAGCGGCGCTCTCGTCCCCATCTACTCCCTTAAGGTCGAGCGCACAGGTGACTGACCTCTCTTTGAGCACGTCAGATGCATCGCGCATTCATCTATCAAGATTTCCGCTTAACCATGGGTTATTCAGCTGTGGTCCTAGGGCGGATTATTCATTGGATTCTTAATTACGTCCACTATTTGGAGTTGATAAAGGAACCGTGGATATATGAAAATTATTTGGTTCGATCCAGGATTACTCGAGTTTTGTGAAGGTTTGTCGCAGCCACTAAGGAATAAAGCGAAAAGACTTAATAGGAATCGTGTATAGTTAGATCCTGAAACCCTGAATCGCACACGGTGCGCTTAGTTGGCCAAGATCCAGTTTCAATAAATCCGGGGGTAGTGAAATCTGCACCATACACCAAGAAATATGGGGATAGATACGCAAAATCATACCAACAGTCACTACGTAGAGCAGAACTGCTCTCAAAGTAACCTTACATCATAGTTTCATTCACTCTCTGACATTGGTAGGCTCGCCGCATTACCCGGAACACAGCCGCCACAAATTAACCAAGTTTAACGGCACCAAATTATTGCTATTTTAGTTTATTTAAGTGTTACGACAATGAATACTAGTGACCACCTTAAGGGGGTGGGGGGTACGAACGCTGACGTAAGTGTTTCGTTCCTTTCCCTATCCCGCAGGGTCACTAACCAGGAAGCACGTTGGGTGCTCTGACGCGAGATGATTACACAAGTATGCTAATAAGGCAACTGGTCATCGCATGGTCGGGAGACGATAGCGTTTTCAACACACATGTAAGTAACCTCTGACATAGTTGAGGATTACATTGTCCTGTAGACAGGACAATGCAATCCTCAATTTTAAGAGAAGACAATTGAGTGTCAAAGATAAGATGAAGAAAATCTTGATCAGAGGAGAAATCAGAAGAAGCAGAACGACAAGGACAACAAAAGGAGCCTTCAAATGACTCACCGAGTATACAATTCCACATCGCCAATCACAAACGTTGCAAAACTTATGTTAGGAGGAATGAAAGATTGCAGCCACTTGTGAAGGGGGAGGAAGGTCACATCCAACAAGCATGACGCAAAAACACAAACTTTACACCACCTATAGCATGGGTGTAACACGAAACACAAGCGGGGCTGATGAGCACCAGATACTCATTTCAATTATTAATTCCCGATAACAGAATGGGGAAAGACAAAAACGCTGCTGAAGCAATTTACTTGGAAACCAGTTTAAGGATCGGGGGGGGGGGGTAATTTTCGTCTTCACTTTAAATCGAAATGACCCTCCACTTCAAATAAGAGATATTTTCCCCACACAGACAAAGACAGCAACAGTGCATGGATGAGACCGTGAATACAAAAGCAGAAGATACAGCCAAGGGGGCAGAATATTTCCGAATGAAGGAGCGCGGTCAGAAAGTTTTAGGAAAACAGTTCCGAAAGGAAAGAAAAGATGTGAGAAATGACATATGCGCAGGATACACTGCGAGGCGTTTAAGACTCAGGGAGGGGAGAAGGGCGGGCAAGAAAGGCGTTCCCTCGTGTGTGAGAACTGGATAGCCGGATCACATCCATTTTAACCGAGTGCGGATAGAGTGAGGAACAGCGGCCTCCTCGGGTACAACTAAATGCAATGGCGGATAAGTTCTACTACATCTGTGGCAAGAGGCAAGCAAAACATGTGACGAGGAACCCTTAAGAACTATGCTGGAGGAAAGCGAGAGAGGGCCGACACATCGAAAATATGCCACAAGGACTACTAAAGAACTACAGATTAGTTACTACTACCATTTATGCAAACATTAGGACTTTGAGAATTAGCTCTAATAATGGGTTTTGTTATATGGTGACTACCTTCAACCTGTACTATGAGGCTTAATTTGCACTGCCTTTGATATCCTTAACTGTTTCCCCCTATTATAATGTTGTTTTTTTTATAGTGGCTGGGGGAAAGTTCCTTTTTACCCCAAGGATCTGGAAGGTGGTGGTAGTGGCACGTGTGTGTAGGAGGAGGGGGGGGGGCATCCTCTTTTCTACACATGTTTTGTTTTCAAAATTGTCATTCATTATACAAAGAAACCACCGTTTGTGAGCATGAAGTGTATTAGAACGCGACCAGTTTCGATGTGGTTTCCCATATCAGCCGTAAACTACGAGAAATTGGGAAAGAAACCTGGAATATATAATAACAAGCAACTGACATTAATCTGAAGCCGATAGATTTAAGTGATTAACAATATTTTTTAAAATTGAGGTTTGAGACATAGGGACTACATTTATGCTTACAGAAACCACGTTCTGGCCTTAGGTCTTGGTGAGGTCCTCTTGGGCTTATGCTGCCCTTCTTACATAAATGTAGTCCCTAGTCTCAAGCCTCCATTTTAAAAAATATTGTTAATCACTTAAAATCTATCGGCTTCAGATTAATGTCAGTTGCTTGTTATTATATATTCCAGGTTTCTTTCCCAATTTCTCGTAGTTTACGGCTGATATGGGAAACCACATCGAAACTGGTCGCGTTCTAATACACTTCATGTGACATTTAATTTACCCCCGCCATGGAATCTAACACCCATTCTCAATGCTCTACACAATACGCGACACTAGGAGGAATTAACTAGGACCAAAATAAAGGACAGTGGCTAAAACACAACCATAACTGCTGGGTGGGCGGGCACTGCTAAGAAACGCGGGCGAGACGACGTTTAGACACAAGGCCGGACAGAAAGGGGAGGGGGGACTTACCTCTTGGTGGGCTCGAGGTCTCCCCCAGCCCCATGCACCGAACCTCCTATGCTAGATTAGATGTAAAGGGTACGAGATGGGTAGTGGGTTTAAATAGAAGAGGGGCGCTGTTTCTGGGCTACAATTTAGGTCTTATGACATCAGACGGTAGCTTCAAAGGGGCCCAATCACGGCGTTGGGTAACACTTCAGTTTCGGGGCGCACGGTAGGTGGCGCTGTTTATAGGCTGTTTATGACATCAGACGGTTGCGTCAGATGTGAACAATTACGGCGTTATATTTTTTTTGTATATGAGTATATACTGGGGGATCATCGCAGGTCGCAGGGTGGTCCCACCGCAGTGATATCTCCCCCACGAGCAGTCCCCTTGAATTTACTGGGTTTTTTCCCCCCCAACAGCTTTTTACTGGCAGAAAAACCTAACCTAATAACAAACAATACTTACTTTTATAGGCTTCTTGATTAGTTTATGCGCCTCTAAATAATCTAAAAGTTTTTCGCCATTATACAAACTAAACCCGAATTCGAATAACGAAGAAGCACAACTAGAGCACGAAAAAGCCATAACGAAACAAACAAATGCTAAGCAGGTTATATTTATAGCGACGACGTTGCCAGGAGGAGCTGTTATCATTCGCTGCGAAACAAACAATAAGAAAAAAACAACAAAATAAAGAATATCAAGAAACCTTACCTAACTTAGAAAAAAACTATAAACGAGCAGAGGCGCAGATATTTAGTAAATAATACATACTAAAAGTTACAAATCTCAAACAACAACAAAAAATATAACGCCGTGATTGGTCACATCTGAAGCTACCATCTGACGTCATAAGAGATATATTGTAGCCCAAAAGTGTAGCCTACTAACAGCGCCACCTACCGTGCGGCCCGCACCTAATCTGAAGTATTACCAATTATATTATTTAGTAATGCATTGATTTTTTTTTTATAATTACTAATGTATTAAACTTTGTATGTTTCGTTTAACTATTTTTGTGAAACTAAACCATTAATTTCACACACTGGCAAACCTTAATTCAACCTTATTTCAAACATTGGCAAGCATAACACCGAGCAGTAAAAAGAGCGCGATAGCTGTGAATAGGGTTTGTTCGACTTCAATACGACTTGTGTTAATTCCTCGGTCAATTTAATAGACTTTCTATAGATCGTGGTCTCATTTAAAAGAAGCGCGGCTCAATTATAATAGTGAAATGTGGACAGAGGGTAAACCTGAAGATCTGCGTCACGCGCTCGCCTCCGCTGTTCCCCGGTACTGGCCGCATAATATTTCGTCCATGTTCCAATATGTTTCACCTTTTTGACTAATTTCGAGCTACGGCTCGTGAAGGCGATCGCCCTGCGATGACCCTGAGATTTCAATCGTCTGGGGGGCGCAGCCCAACAGTATACAATCGTAATTGTTTATAGAATAATGTTCGGTTTGGGTTTTTTTTAACAAATCGTTTCTGCGCGTCTGAACGAAACCTAAAAGCAACTTGGTCCCGATAGATTTCGGCTGAAATCTATTTTCAAAGTAACTAAAAAACATTAATTTTTGGCGGAAATAGCCTAAATCAGGCGGCGCTATCGTCTTTATTATTTTGATAAACATGCTATCGGCTCTGCACGTTTATCGAAATAATAAAAACGACAGTGTCGCCTACTCTATGCTATTTTCGCCAAAAGATTAACATTTTTAGTTACTTTCGAAATGAGGGGCTTCGCCTTTTTACCTCTGACATCATAAGGCCCAAATTGTAGCCCAGAAACAGCGCCCCTAAACTGAAGTATTACCACTATAAATACCAGAGTAAATATAAACTATCTTTTTCATTTATCGGTCCCCAATTCTCCCTACTGCACATTGAAGGGGGGGGGGGATACAAAACTATTTCTTATGATAGCCCCCCCCCCCTCCTTGAATATTAACGAGGGTATCTCCCGTGGGAGGTTTGTAAACAAATATGTGCAAAAAGTGAAAATGACAGCCGCAACAAGGTAAGATGGGGTAATAAACAGAGAAAAGTGAAGCGACCCAAGCCCCCTCCTCCCAAGGATGAATGGACGAAAGCTGGTCTCTGCTTGCGAAGTTATCCTGCCGGAGGACAATAAGAGATGCTTGTGAAGAAAGTGAAATGATAGAAGGGGCAGATCTTGACTTCAGAAGTTTAAATGTGCACAGCGTCGAGAATAGCAAAACGGCAATAATTATTGCCAAAACAAAAACTGTTGAAAGCAGAATTTGCCTCCAGAATTACCACAGGAATCAGTGGCAACAATCGACACTCGTATAAGAGTCTTCGGCACACTATGGGCGCAGCAACGGTTGATTGAAATTTTCAATTCGAAATGAAAAGTCACTTAAATTCAGGTATCAACTCAAAAATCCTAAGAATGCAAACACGACCTATTGCAATTTCTTGACACCTGGTCTCGGTAAGCGAGACATACAGACACAACGACTGTCTAAAGGAAACTGAGCCGCTCGAAGTCAAAACTCAAAATTGATGAAACGAAGGTTGTGTTGTGGCCCAGCCAGGTGGCTGAACTTATAAAACGGTGCCTGTTGTAAACGCGTTACACCAAAGGCCAAGTACAGTGAAAATAACCCCAATTTATGTACATGCATGCGTGTATATCAATCTTACATTATCATCATCCTTCACCGCCTGTCCCTCCAAAAATTCCTCCAAGGTAGGGGTCGGAACCGATAAAATAAACAGGTAATTTATCGATAAAGTGAATTTAATTATCGCGTATTTACCAATACCTTTTATCGGTAATTTAATGGATCTTTATGATTATTTAAGTTTACGCTCAATAAACAATTTTCTTTCGTATTTACGAAAGAAATTAATTGTGAATTATGATAGAAATCGCTTTAATTTAAAAGACGAATTAGGACCATGTTTAGTTGCGCTGTGCGCGCATGTGGTTCTTCTTTGAGAATACGAGTGCTATGTATGGCTTGACATAATGAATCACTGGTAATATATTTCTTACTCATTTTACTATGTGTTAATAATAATTATCTTCTAAAACTCTGCAGAAGTTCGTAAACTTCACAACATTATGTTGTTACATTAATTGACTGGTTTAGATAAGGATAAAATTAACGTGTTATGTTTTTGAAAGGTTATGCTTCCTATATATTTTTTTTAAGAAAAAATGAAAAACAAAAGTAAATAATGTCATGTTTTCGAAATATAATTTTTTTTTTAATGAGGAGAATATTAGTCTTATGCTATACGTTCTAAATAAAGAAAAAAACACTTATCTAACCGGTTATAAAAACATAATAGCAAAGGATCTCATTAAAAAGTTCTATATACGTGATTTATTATTTTTAATACACAATTTAACTAGAAATTTATCGGGAATTTACCGGTAATCAAACATTTTCTCGAGAATTTATCGCTAAAAATATTGTCGGTAGTTTGCGACCCCTACTCCAAAGCCTCAACATCGATCGTGTCAAAATATCGGATTGTCGTGAAAAAAACATTTTCACCTTTTCATTTTTTGTGCGATGGAAGGGTATCGAGTGACATAATTTAAACTCTTAAATCAAATTTTCCATTTTAATTGAGGAAATTTACAAAGGTGAGTATAGAGAAAAGGCTGTAAAAAATAAAAACCATCATGGGCTCGTAAATACCATTTGAAAGGAGTGAGCGAGCGCGCGAGCGATCACGATGAAAATCGACGCCCGGAGCCATCGGAAATCGAAGCTCACCGACCCCAACGCCGTACTTCCTCGTCTCAATCAAGTGGTCTAATGCCAACGGGCATTCTACCCCCCCCCCCCCACACACACACAATCCAGAATGCAAAAGCGTGTTTGTGGTACGAGTGTGCGTGTGTGGGAGGGGGGGGGGGGCAGCCCACAAAAGACCTTCCAGCTTGAAAACTGCTGACAGTTGATCAAGGGTGTTGATTTCGAACCCCACCGCCCTGGTCAGGTTTACGTAGAAAACTGAGATATCAACGAGATCCGCCTTATATAATTTAAGTGAAAACCAACGAGGGCATCTCCCACAGGAAGCTTGTACGAAGAGATTTGACAAGAAAATGAAGATGTATGGAAGATAAATAGCTGCAAACGCACCAGAGGTAAATGGGTCCGGGACGGCACGCAAACCTTCAGATGTGAGCTGCAGCGTGCTGGCACTTGTTAAATCTCCCCCCCCCCTTTTTGAAATACAAACTGGGGACAGGAGGGTGCGTCATTGCTCCGGATCTGTCCAGCGCCACTATCCCGCCCCCCCAATTAAGCACAAGGTTACCCATGATTTTGCCCACAATATCTAGTGTTGTGCAGTGTAGCATCTCGCCACAGTCATCGTTCATCACTGGGCACAAGGACACCAAAAACCCACAAAAACAAAACAACCAAAAAACAAAAACAGGCATGCTCCTGCATCGGAGGGGGGGGGGATAATCCTTCCCCCGGCGTCCTAAAAATGAAATAAAATGAAGGAGTCCAGCCTCCTCTAAGAAAACTCCACAGTCCGGTGTACGCAAACACATTTCGAGTACAGGGGAGCAAGCGGAAGCCCCCGACCCGTCCAGGTAACGTGAGAGAAGATTTCCCGGATTGGGACAGACATGAATATGCCCAGACAGTACGGGGGACCGCGGAGTCGTCGCAGTAAAGTGAACGTGAGCGCTCCATGAAATTGCGGTGCACCCGCGAGTGTGCCAAGTTCGAAGACGAGACGAAGGCGCCGAGGCAGGGGAGGTGGGGGGGAGGACCAAAGAGCACGATGGCGGCGCGCAACTTTAGCTTCGATCGACCCTCTCCCAGCTTCTTTGCAGAACGGAATGCTGCCCTGATTCATGCCATACAGTCAGTGTGATGGAGAGCGAAACACTGGTCTGGTCGCCCAGTCCTCGCAGACTCTTTTGCACCAGCCTTCCCCGCAATCCCTATATATTCAGGAACCTAGCATAAGATAATATCGTCATTCACCCGACTGGCGGAAGCTGTGGTGCCATGGATAGAGCGAACAATGAGGTGCAGATATTCATTCGAATGACCTGGCAGGACTCATCAGGGCGCTTTGTGAGTCGGTATAGATCACAATTCGGTCTATGAACCGTGCTCGATTAGCTATCTAGCGTACCAGAGCGGCGTATTGTAACCAGCTCGTCCGTGAAGGTAGACGCAGCGCATCGTAGAGCCTAACCGACTACAAACAAGGGGGGAGGGGTGTGGAAGCCGACCCACTGTTTGGATTTGGAGCCATGCGTGCACAGTGGAACAGTTCTAGCGTGACAGTGTGCTACAAAAGGTCGAAACTAATAATCGTGCTGTAGAAGATTTGGGAGCAACGGCGTGGTGCGTACTGGGCAGAACCAGGGATGCCACTAGTCCGAGAGCTGGGAAGCGGTATGCAACCAAAACCAAATAAAACGGACGAGGACAAGCTCCGCCAAGAAGTCAAAAAGTCCACAAATCCGTATGCACGTACCCATCTCAAGAACAAGAGACTAGTGGAAGAGACCCCGCTCACGTAACGCGCGCGAAGATCATACAGACTGGGACATTCAAAAAGAATGTATCGAACAGTGTGATAGAACGGTCTGAGGCCGCTTAAATTCAGCCGCTATCGCATGTTTAGAAACACATTGCTACCCTCGTGCATCTGCGAGAGGAAGCAGAGCGCGCTATCACCACCTTAGCCAATATTTAATCAAGGAGGTGTATTCCCCCGTTTCGCCTCCATACGTCGATCTCGCCAGATTGAGTTAGGCTTATGGGCAGATAAGGTATTTTCCCAGGCGCGACCGGGGCATTCCTCCGAAGCCTCCCACTCAATTGTCCCCTACGCCAAGGGGATGGCTTCGACTATTTATATCATAGCTTTCCCGATTGAAGCAGATCAGATCCAGATTATCTTCGCGAGCATCACGCTGATCCGGTCTCCCTTGAGCACCATAGGAACTCTCTACCTCGAGAAATCCCGTATTGTCCAGAAGAGGACAATATCCCTTGAGTGCCAAGGTTCGTGCCTTCCAGACGCCAAGTCAACAAGGCCCCCCTGTTGTTCAGAAAGAGAACAACGTTAGAACAGCCATTGTTCTTTGAGCCCGTTGATAAGAGACGGTTCTCCCCCCCCCCCCTGTTGTTCAGAAAGAGAACGTTAGAACAGCCATTGTTCTTTGAGCCCGTTGACAAGAGACGGTTCTCACCTCCCCTGTTGTTCAGAAAGAGAACGTTAGAACAGCCATTGTTCTTCAAGCCCGTTCGTCAAGAAACTGTTCTCATTCCCAAGACATCACGTCAGGATAATTTAATCCCCCCCTTTTTAACGTTCTTCAAGAGAACGCTTGGTTTCAACAATAACCTCCATTGTTTATCTAGAACATCCCCGATTTGCTGTCACAAAGATCGCTCGTACCTCCGAGCCCCACTTCGCTCTCACTCTTCGAAGACAGTCCTTCCCCTTCGCTAAGGACAACCCCTCGAAGAACCCTTCTGCTGGAAATCGCCAGTGGACCGAAGATTCCTTCGCATCGTCTTCCTCTGCACAACAACTTTGTAATTACGTAAGCTGAGCATTACCTTTAATCATCTAACCTTTTTGTCAACGCTACCCTGTGCTTTAAATGGTTTAGTGAACCATACCCCCCTTTCATTTTGATTTGTTTACCTTTTTAAATCTCTCCAAATCTTAATCCTCGGATTAGTCAGATATTCCCACGACCCTTTCCATTCTCCGTTTATGTAAACATTTTCTTTGTGTGTGTTGTTGATAGTTTAATTAATAAAACTATTTTATTAATGATAGCCATATTATTATCCTTGAGCTCAGTTCAACACCTTAAGCATATTGAAGATAAATAACCTCGGTTAATCAAATTACCACGCACTCGAAATATTAGAATAATTTCCTCAACAAATAGTTATACATGGTATATCGTCGAGAGCCTATTCTACGACAAACAGTTTAGGGGATAATGCAGTCGTCAGGGAAGGGTGCAGAGGAGAGCTCCATCAAATGACGGTGCGTCCTGCTAGTGTACTCAATTCGAAGACGAAATGAAGCGAACTGAAACCGTCGTGGAATTGGGAGTATGTCCATGGGAGCAGTTGCGGCGCAAAGACACACAGCTTTAAATTCAGCTCGGTCGTCTCCCATCATTTTTGCCAAAGCAGCCGAGAGGGCTGCCCAGATTTCGGCCATGTAGTAGGTGTGAGCAAGAGTGAAACGCTGGCCTGGTCGCCCAGTCCTGGCAGACTCTTTGACGCCCTCATTTCCCACATGACCAGGAACCCAGCAAATAATCTCGGCATCCGTGGCCTCACGGATACCGCAAACTAGAATGTATGGAGATTCTAATGCTCCGAGCACTCAGAGCGAATTTGACTCGCCAAATATCACAACCCTTTCTCCGAACCAGGCACGACGCGTTATCTCTCATACCGAGGGGTGTATTGATTGTTGTTTTTTTTAAGAGCTCATCTGTCGACTGCCAACACTAAAAATAAAAAAAGAGGAAAAAACAACACAAATACAAACAAAAAACTGGTTAAATAAGAGAAGGCCGGTCTCCCTCCAAAAAGTCTACAAGTCCACCAGTCAATGTGCAAGCACTGTTCCCGAGTACAAGGGACAGGCGGTAGCGACCCCGCCCATCCCGGTACTGGACCAGGTAACGTGCGCGAAGATGGCCCAGAAAGGGACATTCAACAAGAATGTAGCGAATAGTCTGAAGAATAAAGCAGTCTTCACAGTAGGGCGCTGGCAAGCGCTTCATCAAATGGCAGTGCGTCCCGCGAGTGTCCCCAATTCGGAGACGACAGAAAGCAACCTGAAGCCTTCGCGCATTGGGGGGTATGTCCATGGGGACAATCGCGGCAAAATGACAGGCAACTTTAAAGTTCCTTTCGACCGTCTCACATCTTCTTTGCCAAGCAGCCAGAAGAGCTGCCCGTATTCCTGCCATGTAGTCGGTGTGAGGAAGAGCAAAACGCTGGTCCGGTCGCAGAGTCCTCGCGGGCTCTTTGGTGCCCTCATTCTCCGCAATTCCTACATGTCCTGGAACCCAGCAGAAGATAATCGCGACATCCGCTCGGCTCGCCAAAACCGTGGCGTCACGGATATCGCGAACCAGAGGATGCGGAGATTCCAATGCCCCGAGAGCACTCAGGGCGCTTTGTGAGTCGCTATAGATCACAATCCGGTCTCCGAACCAGGCACATCGCGTAATCTCCCGTACCGAGTGGTGTATTGCCACTAGCTCGGCAGTGAAGACAGACGCAGCGCCTGGCAGAGCCCAGCTGACTTTAAACGGAGGTGATACGGCGTGGAAGCCGACCCCTTCTTGGGACTTCGAGCTATTCGTATACACTGGCACGGTTCCAGCGTGACACGAGGTGTGACTCGGTCATGAAGATAGACAGCGTCTGATAGAGGTGACTTCAAACCGACCATCTCATGGATCTTGCAGCAATCTGGGTACACCAGCACCGATCTAGCGGGACAGGGAGTATGGTTTCAAAAGGCCGAAGAAATATTCCGGCTCTGTGGAAGTTTTAGGAGCAAAGGCGTAACAACAAATTGCCAAAGATGATATCCTCCAGGGTGGCGTCCTGGGCAGAACGAGAGGCGCTGCCAGCCCGAGAGCTACACTGAGCTCTCGAAGAAGTTTCCTAGGTTTAAACCCGAAGAACAGGGCATGACTGGCGTTTCTCGGAGGTAGAAGCACCGTTGAGATTGGCCGCATATTTTTTTTTTTTTTTAAGTGAGCCCATCTGGAGACTGCCTGGTGGGGATAAGTCGCCTTACACGACACAGCATAATACTAAGCTATATTAGGAAACAAATAACAATATGTAAATAAGAAATAACAACGCTAAAAAGAACATGCAACCTACAAAACAAAGTAAAAAAAGGGAGGAGGCTGGCCTCTTTAAAAAGTCGTAAAGTCCACGAGTCAGTGTCCACAAACCGGTTCCGAGTACAAGAGACAAGCGGTAGGTAACGTGCACGAAGATCGCCTAGAATGGGACATTAAACAAGAATGTGCCGAACAGTCTGGGGGACAACGCAGTCTACACAGTAGGGCGCAAGCAAGCGCTCCATCAAATGGCGGTGCGTCGCGCGATTGTGTCCAATTCGCAGACAACAGAAAGCAACACGAAGCCGGCGCGGCATTGGAGAGTAGGTCCATGGGAACAGTCGTGGCGGAATGGCACGTAACTTTAAGTTCCACTCGACTATCTCCCATCTTCTTTGCCAAGCTGCCCGGAGCTATGTCGTATTCCTGCCATATAATTAGTGTGAGGAAGACAGAAACGCTGGTCTGGTAGCCCAGTCCTCGCGGACTCTTTGGCGCCCTTATTCCCCGCAATTCCTACATGTTCAGGAAACCTGCAGAAGATAATCTCGACTTCACCCAGCTCGCCAAAAAGGGGGCTTCACGGATATCACGAACCAGAAGATGAGGAGATTCGAATGCCCCGAGAGCACTCGGTGGTCTTTGTGATCACTATAAATCAGAATCCGGGCTCCCAACTGGGCACGTCGCATTATCTCCCGTACATAGGTGTATTGTAACCAAGTAGGCCGTAAAAACAGACGCAACGCCTGGCAGAGCCCCACTGACTTCAAACAGCCCCTCTTGGGACTTGGAGCCATCCGTATACGCTGGCATGGCGACAAATAGTCATATGTGGTACCCTAAAGGGGGGGTGCCGGGCAGAACCAAGGGTGCCACCGGCCCGAGAGGTATACATCGCTCTCGAAGGAGTTTCCTACCCCTAAACACAAAAGGATTAGGGTATGACTGGCTTCCCTAGCCGGCATAGACACTGTCGAGATGAGCTGCGTATGCAGAGAGCGGTTTGCGACTGAAGGAGATGACGGGCTCGCGTATACAAGCGCATAATGCACTGTGCACGGCGCAGGAGAGTGGCATTTCCCCAGCATCGACAGGTAGGCTGTCAATGGAGAAAGTGCGGAAGGAATCGGTCGCCAGGTGAAAGCCGGTGTGGTGGATAGAGTCCTTCCGTAATACAAGTTCGGCTTCGGATGCATAAAATTCGCATCTGTAGTCGAGCTTCGAACGAACAAAGGATCGATAAAAAAGTAAATCAGTAGCCCTATCAGAGCCACACGCGACGAACATCACGGAACGAAGATTATCCAGGACGCGGGTTCAAAAGACCGTGAGGTTGCGAATATGAACCTCCCAGGTGAGGCGTCGGTCAAATACCAGACCAAGGAAACGGTGCGAGTCCACCACTTCCAGGCGCACCCCATTTAGAAACAAAGTCTGGGTCAAGATGAGAGCAGTGAATGGCGGCAGAAGCACACCACCAGATTCTTGGTAAAAGAAAACCGAAGCATGTGCGCTTCGGCATAGCGATAGACGCGGTTCAAGGCCTGTTCGAGTCGAAGCTCGAGTTGGCATCTGGGCCGTGCCAAAAGAGATAGAAAGGTCGTCCACGTAAAGCGTAGCGAGAACATCTTCCGGAACCACCGAGGTGATGCCGTTGATGCTCAGGGCAAAGAGTGTGACACTGAGGACACTTCCCTGCGGGACACCCTCTTCCTACTCGACGATCTCGCAAAAATTCAGATATAAAGATTGGGGGAGGTCCCCTCGCCCCCATCGTGTGGAGAGTCTCTATGGTGCCGTATCGCCATGCGGTATCATAGGCCTTCTGCAGATCGAAAAACACAGTCGCGTAGTTCTGTCTACGAAGGAAGGCCTCGCAGACGGCATTTTCCAGTCGGAGCAGAGAATCCGACGTGGAGTGGAACTTGCGTAAGCCGTACTCTGCAGAAAACAGATGGCCTCCGTTTTTCAGAAAAAAAGGCTAATCTAACATTTACCAATTTCTCCATCAACTTGCACACGCAGGAAGTTAGAGAGATTGGGCGGAAACTGGCCGGGATAGAGTGGTATCTATCGGGATTGCGAAAAGCGAGCATAGTAGCCATTCGCCAGGAATTTGGAAGGATGCACTCTACCCATGTACTGTGTAACAAATCTAACAGAAAGGCCATGCCTCGCTCATCCAGGTGTCTAGGCATGGCGTTCGGGACATCGTTCGGATCATGGGCGATGTCCGCGCACGAAGCGAGAACGGAACACAGCTCACTCGGGGTAAACTTGTCGTTGAAGGTGTTTCTTCGCTTCTGGAGGTAAAGTTTAGTCGGCGGCCTTCCGCGACACCACAATGAATGGTGGCGGAGCAGTATCTGGCTAGAGAATGCCGAGAAAGCGGTCGCGAAGGATTCCCATACAATTCTCCTAGGGAACGGGAGTGGGGTTTTGCTACAACCCCTCCCCCCCCCGTCTTTTGACTCGCCTCCACACCTCTGCTGGTGGGGCCTTCCCGATAAGTGCCCGCCAAGAAGAGCGGCGGGCGTGGTTTGAAATACACCGGAACCTAGCTCAAGCTCGACGAAATTCATCGACACGTACGCTTCCCAAAGGGTCAACTCAGGGCGCTGTTGGCCTGGCAATGCGCTGTCACCTTCGAGGACTTATCGGGAGAGGTTGGGCTCGCTATGCGAATCTTTTCCTCCCTCCGCCTCGAAACCTTAGGCGAGCGGGGCGGCTTCGGAGGCGGGGGCCCTCTTTTCGATGATCTACCGTCTCCGAGCCGAAGCATCTTTAGTGCTGTACTCCTTTCGGTGGACAATTTTAGGAACCCCAGAAGATGGCCTCACAAGCCTCTTGAGGGGTGTTGCCTCCTGTGAGTTTAACGACTCGCTCGAAGCGCGCGGCCATTTCGCCTTACGCGAAACGGGCACGCTGGGGGAAAGGAAGGAGAGCTGTTTTTTTTTTAGACGAGGACATGTGTGAACCATTTTTGCGCCAGCTCTACGGGTAGAACCCGTAAAAGGTTTCCGAAGTGGGCGCGGAAACGACCGTGCTGGTAGGACAGGAGAGGGCAGGAGCAGAGGGCGTCTTTCTTAACACTGAGGCATAATAAGACGTCCCAGTCAGCACCGGGCGCGCCAGGACCAAGTCCTTAGCCTCGCGAAATGAGAGACGATCCTGAACCTGAACGGCCAGGATTTTCTTCTCAAGGAGATACGCACCACATTGCTTCGAAGCGGGGTACGGCTCTCCGCAATTGACACACTTAGCCTCACATGATTTGGACTTATCTTGTGCGGCCTTGGAGCAACTTACACAGACTTCGGGTAACCCCGACTTTGCACGTCGACAGGAGCGATTAGTTGGCCAAAGCTGTGACAGTAATAGCACTTCCGCGAATGCCTTCACTCGGTAGCGATACCAACCGGCACGTACCGACTCAGGGAGCTTGTCACAGTCGAACGTGACGAAGAGTGTAGGGGTAGGTCTCGAGACCCCTCCCTGTTTTCCCATCACACGCTACACCTGACCGCCCCATAGTCGGCCAGCTCTAAGGTGATGCCATCTATGGAGTAGTTCACGAGTTCCATCGCATAAACTACTCCTTTGACGAAGTTCATGGTAGAGTGCGGCGTCACAGTCACAGGCGCGCCATCAATTGCTCGAAGTCACTAATCTTGGCCGCCTAAGAGGGATTGGACGCATTCACCAAAAGGCTCCCGTCCGAGAAACGGTTTACCTGCGGCTCTCTACTATCACTCTAGCTATAACTTTCCTCTGATCATGTTACCCTTAGCCAACATGCTGCCATCAGTGTAGCGAATAAGGAAACGTTTGAAGCCAGCGGGCTCGAAAACGCCAGGTATCCTCTGAAGAAGGGGTCCCGACGTAATCGAGTCTCCGCTCTGCGCAGTTCTGGTCTTCGTATGGGCCTTCCCCCCCCGGGAAGGCAACGGAGCCGGACATGCCGATCTTGGCTTGGTCGCTTACCGAAATTCCAGCCGTCCCCATCCATACCCGCGGCCTCCGCGGAAGGAGAGGAACCCAGACTTTTTTTCTTTTTGAGAGGATGGCGGGGAATGACCCCCCCCCCCGCCATCAGAAGGAGCCCCTAGAGCAGATGGGCCGCCCTCAGCAAGATCCTTTTCTGAAATGGAGAAGGATCAACAACCGGGAAAGGAGATCCCTCCTCTCCTCGTGTGGCCTCGGGGATCCGAGCCGTCTGAGGAGGAGCTTGCATAGGGGCGGACACGGGTTCTGTGCTTGGCACCGAGCCGGGTTCGACCCCATTGAAGATCCTACCCTATGAGGCGGGGTCATTTCAGGGACCATGTCAATCTCAGGGGGAGCCTCTATGTGCCCCCCCCCCCCCCGACATCACAGATCCCATTTGAGGTAACTTTTTGCCTATGTAGGCACACCAGCATCCGTCGAGGAAGAGAGGGGGGCACGTAGTGACCCCCTGTAGGCTCTTAACGCACGAGTGCAGAATGTTAGGGGGCAAGGACCGATGGGCCCTGCCATTCCTTGACCCCGTAAGGGGGTGGCCCTATCGACACGCTCCAGCCTGGAGCAGTCAAATTTCAGCCGCCTGCGTGCTTTCTTGGCAGTCCCTTATGAAAGAAAAGGAGGGACTGCCACTGGAAAGAGGGAGGGACCCAAGGGCGATTCCAGAGATCCAGGGAAGGGGGTGATGGGGGAGTCCCTTAGACCCGTAGGCAGAGGAGAGGAGTAAGCATCCTCTCCAGTAAAAGAAATTTGGAGGGTCCCCTGAGAAAGCACAGAGGGAGGACCTCCATTTTTTCAGGAGAGCTGCCTGAGGGCGGCTCCGCCGATGATTTAAGTGAAAGGTAAAGCAGTATTTTTTTTTTAATTCAGCATTGGGCATGGTGACCCCTCTTTTTTAGCACGGGACGCAAACGCTCATTACCCCACGCAGTAGCCCGTTCTGCAAGGGGTGAGTACGGGGCCGACAAAGCAAGCTGCCGCAATTTTAGACCACTCCTCCCGCCTAGTGGCCTGGCGGCTCCACAATGGGCTCGGCGTAAAATCGATAGATTGAAAGGAGAAATCAAAGGGATGTGAAGGAGGTCTGGGTGGGGATGAAGCAGGTTGTTAACCCCCTGATCCTGGATAGTTGGGTGAGAGGAAGCTGGCCGGCATCTACCCTGTGAAATTAGAGGCCGACCAGAGAAAGTTGTGGGAGAGGTTGTAGGGTAAAAACGCAGGCTGTCAGAAAGAAGAGGCTAAGATGGGGCTGAGTCCCGTCAGCACGGCAGGGAGGCAAATCATCGCTCCCCTTACAGGGGAGATTGGCCGCAGATGCAGCGAGAGCCGTTAGTGACTGAGGGAGGCATCGGGCGCGTGCGTACAAAAAAAATGCAGTGCACGGCTCAGAGCGAGTGGCATTTCCGAGCCGGGTTCGACCCCATTGAAGATCCTACCCTATGAGGCGGGGTCATTTCAGGGACCATGTCAATCTCAGGGGGAGCCTCTATGTGCCCCCCCCCCCGACATCACAGATCCCATTTGAGGTAACTTTTTGCCTATGTAGGCACACCAGCATCCGTCGAGGAAGAGAGGGGGGCACGTAGTGACCCCCTGTAGGCTCTTAACGCACGAGTGCAGAATGTTAGGGGGCAAGGACCGATGGGCCCTGCCATTCCTTGACCCCGTAAGGGGGTGGCCCTATCGACACGCTCCAGCCTGGAGCAGTCAAATTTCAGCCGCCTGCGTGCTTTCTTGGCAGTCCCTTATGAAAGAAAAGGAGGGACTGCCACTGGAAAGAGGGAGGGACCCAAGGGCGATTCCAGAGATCCAGGGAAGGGGGTGATGGGGGAGTCCCTTAGACCCGTAGGCAGAGGAGAGGAGTAAGCATCCTCTCCAGTAAAAGAAATTTGGAGGGTCCCCTGAGAAAGCACAGAGGGAGGACCTCCATTTTTTCAGGAGAGCTGCCTGAGGGCGGCTCCGCCGATGATTTAAGTGAAAGGTAAAGCAGTATTTTTTTTTTAATTCAGCATTGGGCATGGTGACCCCTCTTTTTTAGCACGGGACGCAAACGCTCATTACCCCACGCAGTAGCCCGTTCTGCAAGGGGTGAGTACGGGGCCGACAAAGCAAGCTGCCGCAATTTTAGACCACTCCTCCCGCCTAGTGGCCTGGCGGCTCCACAATGGGCTCGGCGTAAAATCGATAGATTGAAAGGAGAAATCAAAGGGATGTGAAGGAGGTCTGGGTGGGGATGAAGCAGGTTGTTAACCCCCTGATCCTGGATAGTTGGGTGAGAGGAAGCTGGCCGGCATCTACCCTGTGAAATTAGAGGCCGACCAGAGAAAGTTGTGGGAGAGGTTGTAGGGTAAAAACGCAGGCTGTCAGAAAGAAGAGGCTAAGATGGGGCTGAGTCCCGTCAGCACGGCAGGGAGGCAAATCATCGCTCCCCTTACAGGGGAGATTGGCCGCAGATGCAGCGAGAGCCGTTAGTGACTGAGGGAGGCATCGGGCGCGTGCGTACAAAAAAAATGCAGTGCACGGCTCAGAGCGAGTGGCATTTCCGAGCCGGGTTCGACCCCATTGAAGATCCTACCCTATGAGGCGGGGTCATTTCAGGGACCATGTCAATCTCAGGGGGAGCCTCTATGTGGCCCCCCCCCCCCCCGACATCACAGATCCCATTTGAGGTAACTTTTTGCCTATGTAGGCACACCAGCATCCGTCGAGGAAGAGAGGGGGGCACGTAGTGACCCCCTGTAGGCTCTTAACGCACGAGTGCAGAATGTTAGGGGGCAAGGACCGATGGGCCCTGCCATTCCTTGACCCCGTAAGGGGGTGGCCCTATCGACACGCTCCAGCCTGGAGCAGTCAAATTTCAGCCGCCTGCGTGCTTTCTTGGCAGTCCCTTATGAAAGAAAAGGAGGGACTGCCACTGGAAAGAGGGAGGGACCCAAGGGCGATTCCAGAGATCCAGGGAAGGGGGTGATGGGGGAGTCCCTTAGACCCGTAGGCAGAGGAGAGGAGTAAGCATCCTCTCCAGTAAAAGAAATTTGGAGGGTCCCCTGAGAAAGCACAGAGGGAGGACCTCCATTTTTTCAGGAGAGCTGCCTGAGGGCGGCTCCGCCGATGATTTAAGTGAAAGGTAAAGCAGTATTTTTTTTTTAATTCAGCATTGGGCATGGTGACCCCTCTTTTTTAGCACGGGACGCAAACGCTCATTACCCCACGCAGTAGCCCGTTCTGCAAGGGGTGAGTACGGGGCCGACAAAGCAAGCTGCCGCAATTTTAGACCACTCCTCCCGCCTAGTGGCCTGGCGGCTCCACAATGGGCTCGGCGTAAAATCGATAGATTGAAAGGAGAAATCAAAGGGATGTGAAGGAGGTCTGGGTGGGGATGAAGCAGGTTGTTAACCCCCTGATCCTGGATAGTTGGGTGAGAGGAAGCTGGCCGGCATCTACCCTGTGAAATTAGAGGCCGACCAGAGAAAGTTGTGGGAGAGGTTGTAGGGTAAAAACGCAGGCTGTCAGAAAGAAGAGGCTAAGATGGGGCTGAGTCCCGTCAGCACGGCAGGGAGGCAAATCATCGCTCCCCTTACAGGGGAGATTGGCCGCAGATGCAGCGAGAGCCGTTAGTGACTGAGGGAGGCATCGGGCGCGTGCGTACAAAAAAAATGCAGTGCACGGCTCAGAGCGAGTGGCATTTCCTGGCATCAACAAACAGGCTCTCAATGGGCGAGTTGCGGAAGGCACTGGTCGCTAAACGGATCGAGCCCACCTTCCGCTATACTCGCTCGGCTGTGGATGTGTAAAATTCGCATCCGTAGACAAGCTTAAAAAAAACAAAGGATAGATAGAAAAGTAAGGCAGTTTTAGAACCCATCTAACGACTGCCTACTAGGGGATATCCATAATCATCTTACATTCTAATGTTAGGCTAGATTAAAAAAACAAAAACATAACGAAGCAAAGAAGCAAGAAAAAAATAAGCACTCTCCAGCGTCGGGGAAGCCCGTGTTGGCGCAGGATTACGCTCCCAACACCAAAGTGAGTCAAATAAAATGGAGGAGGCCAGCCTCCTTCAAAAAGTCAGATAGCTGACAAGTATGTGTACACGAACCCTTCCCGAGTACAATGGACAAGAGTTAGAAACCCGACTCGCCCCGGTAACTTGTGCGAAGATCACCCATACCGTGACATTCCACAAGAATGTATCGAACAGTTTGTGGGACAACGCAGTCGTCGCAGTAAGGTGCAGGGGAAGCGCTCCGCGAGTGCGCCCCATGCGAAGATAGGCAGAGGCGAGAAATGAACGCGTGGAAAGGATGGCGCGACTCCCAATGCTTTTTTTTCGTCAGGTAGGTTGCTGTTAATTGGAAAACAATTGAATAAATCGACAAAATGAGAAAAAAAGTGGTAAATCTGTTTAGTGGGGGCGAAAGAAACAAAAATGGGGAAATGAACAGTGCGAAAATAGAAACACTAATGACGTAGGGACTCTTGCCCCAAATTATGATAACCTTAGGCAACGGGACCGAAGGGGACTACATCAAAAGAGAGTACATGGCACAAAGACAACTCTTATTGAAAACGCGATGCGAGGACACCTTGACCAATTTCTTCGTAAATCTACTCCATGGTCACTCCCTCCCCGCCCCAACAAAAAATGAGGGATCAAACAGGAAATCACTAACCTACAATTCGTGCCCTTCACTGGTTCTAGCCTAGGCTAAATTCATACGCCTAAAAAACAGCGACACCCGACAGTTAACACCTGACGCACAAATAAACCTTTTCCTCCTCACTTTGACAATAAAAATGTGATAATGCAACATGATTTAAGGGATGGCAGCAAAGATAATGAAAATGAATACAGTACCGAAACAATTAGTAGCGTCCGGCTAGGTGTAACTCGGATAACTTTTTTTTGAGGGGGAGGTGATTGAGATTTGTACATCTGTTGACAATAAAAAAAAACTACGCGGAGATACAGTTCAAATATCTAGAACAAAATCAGAGCGTCTTAACAAGTTTGTTAAACAGTAACAGAACTGATAAATAAAATTCAGGTGTGACGATCGCTAAATTTTTGCGAATGGGACCTAAAAGAAAGTTTAATTCACTAATTTCTTCCTGATGACAGATTTGAAAGAGGTACTCGAAAAAGTACGCGTCTTTTTTATGTTTGAATAAGTATTTGTAAAGGCATTACACTATTTGAATGGAAACAATTGACAATTATTTTGCAATATGAAACCTACTCAGGCAGGAAGTCTATTGTGAGTTTTCGAGGCACAAACGGTGTGTAGCATACAATCCACCGTCTGATGGAGATATAGACCGACCGGGATCGTAATTTTTCCGGGACCGGCCCGGCCCCGGTCGGTCTATACTCAGTGTTGGCAAACCTCCCCAAAATTTTGAAAAAGCCCCACCTCAAAACCCAAGTTTTATTCTGGGGGATTTTCAAATCTCGTTTAAAAAACAAAAAAAAAACAAACGCTACAAGCATTATAATAACGTAGAAAAGGAATAGCCATCTCTATTTTTATAATAATAATTAATTAGTTTAATAATTATATTATATTATATCATCGTCAAGAATTGTGGGTACCCATGATAGCAATAACCTGTAGAATGAGAGAGGAATTATGAGTCAGTAATAGAGAAATGACCTTAATTTGATACATATATTTTTTTTTAATTATAAACATAAATATGTATTTTGAATAAAATAATGATAAGTAGCTTTCATTTCTTGATCCCCCCCGTGAATATGAAAAATTATGACCCCCCCCCCAACAAAAAAAAACAGTAATGAAAGACCGGCGTCGTAATTTTGCCGGGGCTGTGGTCACTAATATTTGGCCCAGGTTGGCCGGGGGCCCGGTCGGTCTATAGATGGAGATAATTTAGTAACCACATAAGTCAACATAGTCTTCAACAAGAAATGAGTCATTTGAAGATGGAATTGATGCGGGACGACAGAAAAACATTACATTGACGATGCAGTGAAATTTTGTAGTAAATTAAATCCACTTGTAAAGCACCGCAGCAGAAAAAAAACAACTCGTTAGGATTTTAACAACAATCGTTTCACAAAAGGGCACGACTGTACTGAAAACCCGAGAATTTTGAAGTAAGGAACGTGGGAGTGTGTGTTTGGAAGAAAAAAAGAATCGCCAAAGCATTTAGAATTTTTCCAAGCTTCTTTGATAAATCAAGACCATTTTTTAGTTCGACCACAAAATAAGTGATACTAGTTCAATATCTAGAGGAAAATATGAACATTCTACGATATACATTGCATTATGCACTCGAACTGATTTCTGGTCAGTGGGTACACACATAGGACAAAGAAAATATTATTTTTAATTCATTAAAAATAGTAAAAAAACGAGTACATATCCACCAGAAGGTGTTTTTTTTTAAAGTTTATAAAGTGAACGTAGGGAAACTGGAGCTCAAGAGGAGAAACAAATGGGGTTAGGAAGAGATGAAAAAAAGTGGATAAAAACGAACTTCAACGTCGCAAAGACAAACGACAACAACTACTGAAAAGAAAACGAACTAACTAACCATAAGACCCAAGAACTCGAAAACGAATCAACGAGATTCAGTCCAAGACGTGCAGCAGACAGATAGAGCCAAAGGATTCATCGTTAATGGTTTCAGAGAAACCAAAAAATCTTATATATGCAGACAACTCCAAACATACAGATTTCGGCCGTGTGTTCTGGAACGTTATTTTGATTCCGTGTCGGACAGGCAGTCTTGTGCCGCCGTCAATTGATGTTTTTATCCCTTCTCTGGTGAACGGGAAATCCAAATAAGCAAAATAGACAGAGCGACATGATTCGGACACGGACGTCATTGCGAAAATCAACAAAAAAAACCTACTTTCGCTAAAGTTGAGCGAACAGATGAAAGCTACGCACGAACGAACTCTGTCCCAAGTACCAACAAAAAAGAAAGCGAATGTAGAAGAAAAGGGGGGAGCAATTATCCTTTAATCAAAAACTAACATATTCCCTCAACTAACAGATTGAAGCACAACAACCAGCACACTACCAAAAACACTAAGAATCATCAGAAATATGCCCACAAGCAGGTTGAGCTAATTCACACTCCCCAGTAGTTTTTTTTTTAGTACAACCGAAAGCTTAGAAGATTAAGATTGAATCTACAAGGAATTCTGATTGGCTGCGATCCTATTCTACGACCATACCCCTCGCCCCATGACGCTTTCCTCAAGCAGTACCATGATTTTGAGGGCTGAATGCCTCAGCCAAACTGCAAAATAATACAATCTTCCCTAGTCACTCCCTGCTGCCTCATCGCCTGACATCAACAATTGAACGAACTTTTTTTTTACTCTTTATAACTCTTTATAATGGCTGACACGGTCGTTAACTGGCATAGGGAATAAATAAATATATCAGAGATCTTGAGAGTGGTGAGTGCGATTTTCCACTAAACTGGGTTTGGTTTTGGGAAAAAATATCCCTCAGATGATGACACTCAATTCCATGCTTCTTTGAGTAAACTTGTGACCCTTACCCCTCCCCTTCAAGGACTTCATAGCTTAGAGTGGAAGTTAATGATTCAATCGACAGTCATTTTCCAGCTAATTCGGTTAAGAGGTCGCCGCCAATTGTAAGACTAGGCAGGACTCTCCTCCTGTTCGAGAACTCATATCAGAGGTATATATGTATATGCCAGTCAGGCATAACAGGGGCGCAAAACAAAAGCCCGGATTAGACTGCAGGAAGGAACCAACAGGAATCCGGCTTCCGCACTACGCGGTCACTCACAAAGGAACCTTGAAGGCGCGAAATACAAAGAGACGCCGAACAATTCAATCGAGATGCCACTAAAGATTTAGACAACAAAAAAAATCGTTATAGCTGTAAACAAATCCGCCCTCTATCCTCTCAAAATACAGCCATCTAATGGCCTGTACAACCCATCACCCAGGCCCAATCGGGTGCTTCCACGCATAGAAATCGGGGCGGTGGAGAAGCAATCGGGGCGGTGGAGAAGCGATCGACGCTGCCCCCTAAATAGTTCATTGCCACTGTGACGCAATAATTGAAACGCGTTTCGACCTTAGCTTTTCCACACAACGGTGAGTGATTCGTGCGCCTCTCTTCCTTCTTTTTAGTGTCAATTTCCTCAGTTCAGGAAGCTCTCGCCAGTCGATCAATTTTAGGCGGCTCCCGCACTTATTCCCGGACCCCGGAAATGCACATGCATCGTCAGCTAATGTGTCAATCAAGCAATTTGATTCATTCCTCGCATTCAATAATTGGTGAGCTAAGGTGGACAGTCAAATTTTTCACCAGGAAAACGTGAGACCATCGACAACCATCGGCAAGGTCAACAGTGTCAATTTCTCGATTCGAGCTTACTGTTTTAGCAGCCTCCTACTAGGTCAAGAAAAAGAAAATATTCTCATGGACTAAAATCAGGACGATATTCAGTATGGGCATAATTATTTAGCTTTAAATTTGAAAGTGAAAACAAACGAGGACCTGTTGATCATACAATTTTTGGAAAAGTTTAGTAAGAAAGTAGCGAAGCTAGAAATGAACTGTGTGGAAGGGAGCTTGGGCAACTAAAATAAGAGACTATTGCCATACGTGATGACTACGTATGCCCCTTTTGAAATATAAATACTAATGTACACAAGCTAAGTTAAATAGAATCGAAGCGATGGCAAAGAGTGCAATGGAATTAGATAAAATGGGGAAAACTCAGTAAGCTTGTTTTTATGGGACGAAGATTTGGAGGAAAGGTGACTTAGAAATTTCCTAGACTCGCGTTGAAACTTTTGGATGCTTTGAGTACTGGGTCGTCGTAGACAGGCGCGTAGCAGTGTTTGTAGACAAGCCGATGGGGGTGAGGTCGCAGGAGTGGAGTCGCTATCACGTGGAAGTAGCAGAGGACGAGGGAAAATGTGTCGAGAATATTCCTTCTACACGAGTTTACAAAGCTGGTACTTGTGTGCCTGGTGTCTTGACATGGGTATATAGTATTTCCACTCGGGTATAGTTGCTTTGTTTTTTAATATAATGATCCGAGGGGGAGGACAGAGCCGCAGAAATGATAACAATCTTTAATCTATCTTAGGATAAAAAAGAAACGGCAAACAAGAAAACAAAGACTACAAAAAGGGGGAAAAAAGTATGAACAGGACGCCGGACGGAGGCGAGCCTCTCTCGGGGGCACGAACATGTACCCAACCAACTAAATACTATTGGGTTGGACCGCCTCCTCCGGGTAGAGTAGGGTCTTGCCCCAGTTGTATGGGGTGCACTTAAGTCTTTTATAGCGGGCGGCGATTGGAGTGAGAGGGATTAACTTAGATTTAGCAGAAGAAACGCTCAAGCGATTCCTTCGAGCTTGTGTCGGGGGGGGGGGGGGCTCTCAAAGTTAGCACAATAGCAACGAGTCCTTTGCAACAGAATTTGTGAGGAGAGACCACAAATACCAGAAGAGACTTGAAACGGTACTTTTTACCTCTGTAGTTCCGGTCTATTAATGGGGTTATGGTGTATGTGGTGAGGGGGGGGGGTGCAAAGCGAACAGAGAGAGGACCTAAATTGTTAGGATTTTTATCAGTGCCCTGCACTAACTTGATCGTAAGTTTCCCGGAACAATTTGATCCCTCTTTGAAAAGTGCAACGACCCGCTATTCCTCCAGCTGCCACCTGCAGGGATATTCACATCATTAATCAATCGATTTTTCCTATCCAGGGCGTTAATGATGTTTGGTGAACCCTACCGTTTTTTAATTCCCTAAAAAGAAGAAATAGGGGGAGGTAGGAGTAAGGTTTTGACAACACTGTCCTACACCAGCATCTCTTTTTAAGTACTCCCAGTCGTTTTCTTCAATCTACTCTTTTCTTCTTCTTCAATAAGTAAACTTAACCTTCCAAGTCTCCCCAATCAATCTCGGAATCTACTGAAGGAAACAACCTACGGTGCTCCGCACTTCCCCTATCGGAGTTAAAATCAAGAATACCGGACGGACAGCGGAAAGATTCAACAGATTTCCCCCGAGAAGAACAAACCAGAAGTGAAAAATAGGAATAAATATAGAACAAGGAAAACTTGGGATTTTAACGAAACAGAGAAATTAAGTGAAAAATGACATGAACTTCCGTGAACTCCGACCACGGTCATTTGTGGATAATTCCTTGGGCATCTTTTAGCCCATTAGTGACGAGGTCGAGAAGCATACTTTGATATATGCATTACAATTAACAGAGACGCCTCATTTATACCATTTGAATATTGTTTACGTTGATGGTGGTTCTCATGGGTCCCTGAGGAAGGCAGGCCTCCCCAGGGGGACTCGAAGGTGCCTTTTAAATGTTTATGTGTGATTGTTGTGATTGTTTTTGTAGTTTGTTAAATTTCTATAGTTGTTTGGGGGAAGGGGGGCGCACGCTGGCGGCCACCAGATAAGCTCTCTAAGACAAAACTATAAACCTAAACATAAAAGTGGCAAAGGACGAGCAAGGTAAAGGGAAAAAACGACGGTCCGACCAACAGCGAGATTAACCTCCGCATACTTTTTAAAGGACCCGAAGACGCCCATGAAACCAACTAAGACCCCCCCCCCCCGCATACAAAACAAACTTACTTTACTTCCCTACAAAGCATTGCTAGAAAAAGGGCAACAAGAGCTAATTAGGCGCTGTCGTGAGAGGACAATCCGGGTGGGAGGTACGTTTTTTTTTTTAAGAGCTTGGGCATTAGTCGCCGTATTTAGCACTGCCTGGTACTAGGCTACTTTAAAATAGCATGCAAAAAAACAACAACCCCCCCAAAAACAACATTAAAATAAAAAAGGAAAAAAGGCAACAAGCAGGAAGCAAGTTCTGGCGTTCGGGGTAAGTCCGCCTCCCCGAGGTACAGGAACGCGAGACCTAAAAAAACAAGTTAAATAAAGGGGAAAAAGCCGGCCTCCCCCCAGAAGAGAATAAGTCCACCAGTCAATGTACACGACGTCGTCCAGAGTACAAGGGGCAGGAGGAAGCGACCCCGCTCATCCCGGTCGGGACAGGTAACGTGCGCGAAGATCGCCTAGATTGGGGCATTCAACAAGAATGTGCCGAACAGTCTGGGGGACACAACACATTCTTCATAGTATTGCGCAGGCAAGCGCTCCATCAAAGGTCGGGTCGTCGCGCGAATGTGTCCAATTCGGAGACGACAGAAAGCGACTTGAAACCTTCGTGGCATTGGGGGGTAGGTCCTTGGGAACAGTCGCGGCGCAATGGCACACAACTTTAAGTTACCGTCGACCGTCTCCTATCTTCTTTGCCAAGCAACCCGGAGAGCTGCCCGTATTCCTGCCATGTAGTCTGTGTGAGGAAGAGCGAAACGCTGGTCCGGTCGCAGAGTTCTCGCAGATTCTTTGGCGCGCTCATCCCCCGCAATTCTTACATTTCCAGGGACCCAGCAGAAGATAATCTCGACATCCGCCCGGCTTGCCAAAACCGTGGCGTCACGGATATCGCGATACAGCAAATGCGGAGATTCCAATGCCCCGAGAGCACTCAGGGCGATTTGTGAGTCGATATAGAGCACAATCTGGTCTCCAAACTGGACACGTCGCGTAATATCCCGTAACGAGTGGTGTATTGCCACCAGCTCGGCCGTGAAGACAGACGCAGCACCTGGCAGAGCCCCTCTTACTTCAAACAGATGGGATACGGCGTGGAAGCCGATCCACTCTTGGAACTTGGGGCCATCCGTATACACTGGCACAGTTCTAGGGTAACACGAGGTGTGCTCCAAAAAGATCGAACGCAGTACTCCCGGCGCTGTACAAGCTTTGGGAGCAGAGGCGTGGCGACAAATAGCCAAAGGTGGTAGCCTCCAAGGCGGCGTCCTGGGCAGAACCAGGGGCGCCACCGGCCCGAGAGTAATATCTACCTCTCGAAGGAGTTTCCTAGCCCTAAACCCAAAAGGCTTAGGGTATGACTGGCGTCTCTCGGCGGCATAGGCACTATCGAAATCAGCTGCGGATGCAGTGAGAGCCGTTGGCGACTGAGGGGGGCGCCGGGTCGCGCGTACATGCGAATAATGCACTGTGCACGGCGTAGAGCGAGTGGCATCTCCCCAGCTTCGACAAGTACGCTCTCAATGGGGAAAGTGCGGAAGGTACCAGTCGCAAGGCGAAGGCCGGTGTGGTGGATCGAATCCACCTTCGGCAATATACGCTCAGCTGAGGATGCCTAAAATTCGCATCCGTAGTCGAGCTTCGAACGAACAAAGGATCGATAAAAAAGTAAGGCTGTAGCCCTATCAGCGCCCCAAGCGCTGAACATCACGGAACGAAGAATATCCATGGCGCGGGTACAAGAGACCCTAAGGCTGCGAATATGAACCTCCCAGGTGAGGAGTCGGTCAAATACAAAACTAAGGAAATGGTGCGAGTCAACCACTTCAAGGCGTACCCCATTAAGAAACGAGTCTGGGTCAGGGTAGAGCCAGGTTGGAGGCAGAAGTCCACCACCTTAGTCTTGGCCAAGGAAAACTGAAGCCTGTGCGCCTCGACAAAGCGACAGACGCGGTTCAATGCCTGTTCGAGTCGACATCTGGGCCGAGCTAAAAAGAGATCGAGAGATCGTCCACGTATAGCGTAGCGAGAACATCTTCCGGCAGCACCGAGGTGATGCCGTTGAAGCTCAGGGCAAAGAGTGCGACACTGAGGGCACTTCCCCGCAGGACACCCTCTTCCTGCTCCATTGGGCCGGATAGGGCTTCCCCCACCCGTTCTGGGAATAGTAGTCAGGCCAGCTGCGATGAGGTTGCCGGAGAACTCAACGGCCTCATCTACCGACATAAACTCCTCGACTGAGATAGAGAATTCAGTCCTGAAATGCAGACCACCGCACCCGCGCCAAGCACCACCTGGGCAGGCTCTCGGGCGGCAGCGGCCCAGAAAATATTTGAATGGGAAAGTGATCACTCCTATGGAGGTCATCAAACCCCCCCCCCCCCCAATTAAAATCAGGCTGTGCATCCGGAGAGCACAAAGATAGATCGAGACAGGAAAATGAAGCGGTTCTCGTGCAGTGCTGCGTAAACTCATCCAGATTTAGGACAGCCATCTCAAGCTCGTCGATCAGGTCGCCAAGGACTTGACCCTGGGGATTAATAGAGTAGCTTCCCCAGACGAAGTGTCTAACGTTTAGATCTCCGAGCAAGAGAAAGGGCCTCGACAACCGTGCCATGACGCGGCGGAAGTTGCCCGGGTCGAAGTCGGCTGACGGTGGAATGTACGCGGAAATAAAAAGCATACCTCTTATCAAGCTGCAGCTGCACAGCTACTGCCTGAAAGCAGGTATCTAAAGTTAAGAGAAGAACAAAGACATCATGCCGGGTGTAAATGGCACATCCTCCCCCGCCCGGCCCCCATCCGGTGGTGGTGGGGTCGCAAAACCCTTATACCCCGGGAGGGTGGGCAGGGGCCATGTGCCCAGCATGGTCTCCTGCAAAAAGATAGGTAACGGGAAATAGGAGACGAGCCTCCGGAGCTCCTCCCAGTTGGCCAGGACACCGCGGCAATTCCTTTGAAGGAATATGCCCTACAGGCCAAGCTCGAAGATGCGGGGTCCCTCTTCGAAGAGAAGACCCTCACGTGAATGGTCGTACGCTTGCCAAAGGCAGAACTCCGGTGGCTGTTCGCCGGATAATGCGCCGAAGGCGTTGTCGCCCTAGAGGACTTATTTGGGGAAGTTGGGCTCGCCATGCGAGTTTTTTTCCTCCCTCCGCCTGGAAATCTTAGGCGAGCGGGGCAACTTTTCGCGCCACCCAGCCCACCACTACTAGTGGGCGAAATAGCTAAGCTCCTTTGGTGCTGTCCTCCTTTCGGGGGGCAGCTTTAGGAACCCCGGAAGATGGCTGGCGACCGACTTCAGGGGTGTTGCCTCCTGCGCGTGGCCGTTTCGCCTTAGGGGAAACGGTCTCGCCTTAGGGAAAACGGTCACGCTCGGGGAAGGGGGAGAGCCCTGGTTTTAGCCGGGGCTGGGTGAGAACCCTTTGTGCTGCCAGCTTTACCAGGAGAGCGCCCGTGGTGGGTAAAACCCGCAGAAGTGTTACAAATGGACGAGGAAACGACCGTACTCGTAGGCCTGGAGGGGCTAGGGGCAGAGGGTTTTTTTCAACATTGAGGCATATGACGTCTCGGGCAGCGTCGAGCGCACCAAGACCAGGTCCTTAGCCTCGCGAAATGAGAGACGATCCTGAGCCTGAATGGCCAGGATTTTATTCTCAAGGAGATACGCACCACATTGCTTCGAAGAAGCGGGTTGAGGCTCTCCTTAATTGACACACTTGGCCACACACGATTTGGACTTATCGTGTGCGGCCTTGGAGCAACTTACACAGATTTCAGGTAACCCTGACTTTGCGCGTCGACAGGAGCTATTAGTATGGCCGAAGCGATGGAAGTAATAGCACACCCGCGGCAGTGGCACGAATGCTTTCACGCGGTAGCGATACCAACCGGCACGCACCAACTAAGGGAGCTTGTCATAGTAGAACGTGACGAAGAGTGTAGGGGTTGGTCTCGAGGCCCCTCCTTGTTTTCTCATCACACGTTTGACCTTGACAGCTCTAAGGTGATCTTGTCTATGGAGTAGTCCACGAGTTCCTTCGCATAAACTACTCACTTGACGAAGTTCATGGTGGAGTGCGGATTTACACTCAAAGGCGTGCCATCAAGTGTCCGAAGGGCACTAATCATGGCCGCCTCAGAGGGATTCGACGCATTCACCAAAAGCCTCCCGTCCGAGAAACGGGTCACCTTCGGCTAAAGCTCTCATCTTCTGGATCATTTTGCCCTTAGCCAATATGCTGCCATCAGTGTAGCGAATAACCAGGAAGCGTTTGAAGCCAGCGGGATCGAAAACGTCGCGTGGTCTCTGAATGAGGGGCCCCGACGTAATCGAGGCTCCGCTCTGTGCACTTGTACCTTTAGTCTATTTCAGAGACTCCGCACCCGGGAGGGGAGAGGCGGGACCGGACGTGCTGATCTTAGCTTGGTCGCTTACCGAGGTAGCAGACCCATCCGTCCTCGCAGTCCCCGCGGATGGAGAGGAGCCCCGAGTCTTTTTTTTTGTTTCTTTTCTTCTTAGTAGAGGAGGGCGGAAAATGAACCCGATTATCCCCTCCGCCGGCAGGAGCCCCCAGGCCACATGGACCGGCATCAGCCAGATCCTTCTCCAAGATGGAGAAGGCCCTAGCGGTCGCAGGGGCACCGGTCGGAGGAGATCCCTCCCCTCCTTCTCCCTTGGAAACCCTAGCCGTTTGAGGAGGACCTTGCATAGGGGCGGACTCGGGTTCGGTGTTTGGCGCCAAGCCCGGATTCGCCCCCATGGAAGCCCCTAGCGTCTGAGGCTGGGTTGCCTCAAGGACCATGTCTATCTCTGGGGAGGGCCTCAATGTGCCCCCCCCTCTCAGGACATCACAGGTCCCATCGGGAGCTGTCTCTCTAGTCAGGTTAGGGGGGTGGGCACGTGCCTTGACCCCGCTAAGTTTAATAATCGAGCCAGCAGGTCTTTTGAAGGAAGCGACCGATGGGCCCTGTCATCACTCTCACTCCTAAGGGGGTTTGCCCTACCGAGCCGCTTTAATGGGCAGCAGTCGCTTATGGGCTACCTGCTGGCTTTCTTGGCAGTCCCCTACATCCGTAGGCAAAGGAGAGGAGTAAGCCTACTCCCCAGTTAAAGAGATTTGGATGGTCCCCTGTGAAAGCACAGGTGGGAGACGTCCATTTTTTTCAGCGGAGCTGTAAGAGACGGCTCCGACGGTGGATGGGGGGAAATTAAGGGGAAATTTTTTTTTTAATCTCATCTTTGGGCATGGGGTGACCCTTTTTTAATTCACGCAAAGCAAACGCTAATCACCCCCCGCAGTGGGCCGCTCTGCGACGGGTGCGTATGGGGTTGGCAGAGATAAGTGTCGCCATTTTAGGCCACCCCTCCCGCCTGGTGACCTGGCAGACCTTCGGCATGGCGGCTCCACCTTGGGCGGGCACGGCATAAAAAAATAGATAGTGAAGTGAGAAGGAAAAGAGAAGGAAGGTATGGGTGGTGATGAAGCAGGTTGTTAAAAACCGCCATCCCAAACCGGAGCTCGGGGGTTACGGAACATTGTCCCCTTCCCCATCAGCCCCGATCCGGGAGAGTTGGCTGAGAAGGTCAGTATCTACCCTGTGAAAATAGAGGCCGACCAGAGAAAGTTGTGGGAGAGGTTGTAGAATGAGGAAGTAGGGGAGAAACACAGGCTGTCTGAAATAAGGAGAAGAGGCTAAGCTGGGGCAGGACGAGGCGGGGAAGGGGGAGGTACCCCAGTGACTCTCTTTTATCCACCAAATACAACCAATCGAGGGGGGAATTCTAAAGAGTGAAAACTAGCAGAGGAGTATGTCCATGCTTACTGTAAACGAGAGACCCACCCTTCTTTTTTTTTTGCTAAAATAACGCCTAAGCCAACTGAGGATCTCGACCAGAAAGTGTTAAGATCAGGCGAAATTAAAATGTGGAAGGTATAAGGTTCGAGGCGTTATGAATTGGGATTGCGAACAACCGTCTCGAACCTGAGACTCTGTGGGGTAGACTCATCCCCACTTGAAGTTGGGCATGAGAGCGTCCTTAAACTGAGACACTAAGGAAGGTGTATTAAGGCGCGAGTGATACTTTGAGAAGGTTTCATATGCACTCATTTCGTCCCAGCATCCTGGACTGATGGTTTAATTAGTTTTGGTTACGACTGTTCTAACTATCCGCATTATATGTCGGAATTGTCTATCTAAATCTGTTTACATTCGTATTGGGTTTTAACTTCCTTGAAGCCATGATTCATAGTTACAGCTTCTATGTCCTTCGCTAATACCATAATTCCAATGTTATGATAATTCTCCAGTTTTACCTTAACCACCCTGTCATTTATACAGCAGCACACAAAAGTGTAGACTTTCCGAAAACTTCAACTTCCCATAATTAGCGACCAACACAATTATACTTTTATTTGATTTTATAATAACGATCAATTTTGACCCCAAAAGAGAGATCATTTGTTGTGCTACCCCCATTATCTCGCTCAAAACTTAATCCTCCACTAATCTTTAAACAGTTAAAAACATGTTATTTTTTATTTAAAGCGAAAACCAACGTGTGGTGTGCATCTTCCGTAGAAAATAAGGATCTATAAAGAAAGTGGCAAAGATAAAAGGAAGATACACTAATCTATAAAGTATTCATATACCTATCTAGTTCGTGAACAGTTTATTCAGATATTCACATAGGATCTTCAGGAAGAGGCAAATTATGCCTGTGGCTTCACGGTTTTGAAATCAGTTATCCTTCTCATAGATGGACTGCCTGTCGTCATGGTTACGAGCTCCACCTAACCCGTCGGGACCACCGTAATGCCAGGCGAGGGGGAACCTCACTCGTAAATAGTGTCAGTTTTTTTAAAAGAATCCGGACGGAGATTCGAATTGCCGACCCAATGATTGCCGGGCAAGCGCGATAACCACTATACTAGCAGGGAAGTTAGTTTATTGGAGGCATTGAAACGAATGTATTAATAGACACGAACACAATGAATAACAAGAGGAGCGACTTTATCTGCGCTTCGCAGGCAGACCTTCGGTCTGTGGCCTACAGCCCATCTGGCTCTAGCAATGGAGTTTTGGTCGAAAAAAATTCAAAATGTTTCGAGTACTTATCTCCTAATAATTTCTTTGCTTTAGAAACCTTTAGCGGAATTACTTTGATCTAAGGAGAAAAACTCCCCAGAGCTCCTCCCCCCCACCATCTAAATTTGCTTTCAAATACCAAAAAAGCCATGCCTTAATTTTAAGGCATTTTCTGAATTTCACGACTTACCATTATTATTATTTTTTTTAACTCCAAAACATTCGATAATCATATTTATTTTTTCTGAAATCTTGGAAAATTGATATCTTTTCCATTAATTTTTCTTTAAAAATTGCCTTCTTAAACTGTGTGTTAGGGATAACACTATAACAACACAATCGAAGGCGCCTTATTATAAATATTTGTTATATTTATATTTTTTAAAATAAGCAAAAAGATATATAGTATATATATTGTAGAGACAGGCAATGGCTTCGCCACTGCCCCCTACGAGGGGAGCTTGCGCTTCGCTACTAAGATTAAAATTTAAAATCTAAAAAAAAAGCAGCCATGCTTAAATTTTTATAAATTTTCTGAACTTCGCCAATTATAATAATTTTAAAAAGGAACTCTAAACTAAATTTCCCCAATTTCAAAATATCACGTTGCTAAAATATAGTTATAAAAGATATATAAAAATATATTTTCTGAACTTCACCATTTGTAATTCTTTGGGTTTTAAAGAATTCACAAAATTTCGATACTTATATTTATTTCTGAACTTCACCATTTTGTTTTTTGATATTATAAAAGAATTATTAGAAATAACTTTGATAAAAAACATAAGTCATAACCAAACTAAGATGAAATTATTATTCAAATACTCAAAAAAATCCCCTTCTTAAATTATAGTTAGTGATGATGATGATGATTACACTATATAGAATTTTCACTAATTAAGGTGCGGGAATTCCTAATTGTCATGACGAAAAATAGATTCGCAGCCATCTTGTCATTGATAGCTTGTTTTGAACACCCCAAATAATGCTTGGATTAGGTAGGTTTGTATTTTAGTTTGTTCATTTAGTTTTTTAATAAGTTGTCACGGTTTGTATGCAGTTTTCCCAGCCGGAAAGGAACCAAACAAAAAACCTATTCTAGCGACATGTCATGCATGGCATATCCGTTTTCACTTTTGGTAATTCGAGATTAAAACTAAATGTGTTTAAATAACCTACTACCATTAACCTCCATCGTAGCTAAATTAGAATCAGTGCAATGAACCTTCCCAGGCTTATGACACCATAACGACAAATAATACCTATACGCCTTGAAAAATAATACTTTCAAGTACTAATAACAAGGAAAATATTGCTTTGCGCGCCGATTTCGAGAGTCGTCTTTACTCTTCATATTACAACTGTAATGTTGGTATCACTTGCAGCGAGGTAACACCCTTACTGGCTGCGTCTCGCATGAAAGAGCAGTACATAATATATCTTATTTTTCCCAGACCTTATCAAGCAAAGTATAACATGGATAAGCAAACGCAGCAGAAACTTGTCAATTTGTAATGTTTATAATGGAATGTGCTGTAGGTGAAGCAAAGGTCCGAAGATGGTTGGCAAAAATCAAACGTAGAGATATTCAGCTGAGAAGATTCAAGTTGGCTCTCGCAGAACTTCAGAGTTGGACGACGATCTTTAGAAGGTAAGCATTTAAAGCCAACACAAAAATCACAACTAGGGGGCTTGCAGAGATGTTTGAACTGCAAAAAAAGTACTGTTCATCAACACTTAGTGAAACTTTGGTACATTTCCCACATGGACCAAAAATCCGTCTGCAACATGCTCTTAAAACGGAATGAGCTTTTTCTTTTTTTTTAAAGCGATTTGTGGTGGCTGGAAATGAAAAAATGGATTATCTACGATAGGAATAATGCAGAAACGATCCTGGGATTTGCGAAAGAATTCACCAAAACAGCCACCGAAGCGGAATGTTCATGACCCCCCCCCCCCCCCTCACCTTTGTCTGGTGGGAGTGGGACTTCAATAGCATTATTTATCATAAGCTACTCCCATACAATCAGGCCAGACAGAACTAGGCAACATGAAAGGGGTTGAGTTCCAACAAGAAATGCCACACCTCGTGTGTCTTTCACTACTTACAATGCAACATGAGCTTGGATGAAATCTCTCACGGCATCCATCGTACTCTCCCAACATAACATCATCTGACGCTCATTTGTTTAGGTCCCTGCAAAATTCCTTGAGCGTGAAATCTTTTATTCATCTAAATGCTGTCAAAAACCACCTGGATAACTTTTTTCCCTCCAAAACAGCCCAGTTCTAAGCGGATGGATTTTTATTTTTAGGAGCCCATCTGGCTACGCGGATGGAATTGTGAAGCTGCCGAATAAGATGGACTAAAGTCATTAACAAAAATGGAGTGCATTTTGATAAATAAAAATGATTGTAATTTGAATAAATTTACATATTATATTTCCACCCGTCAGAAACGCTCAGAACTTTCCGGACGAAAATTATAGGTGGCTCATTCCCTCCAAATTTGGTTCCCTTGCAATAGGGGGATTCTGAACTAGGGCTAAAATATTTGGCATCAGGTTGGGGTAGGAAAAGTTCCTAGAACAAGTGATTATAGCCGCAGATCATCTGTAGGCATTTGGGCTAGAATAGCACGCAACACTGAATGGGCATACTGGCCCATGCTACACCGACAGGTTACATACTGGGGCCGGGAAGGAGGGCGTTCCATTTCCTATGATTTTTTTTTTCTATGGAAGCGGTCTCACCGTTCCGTTAAGTTGAGTTGAGGGTTTGGACATGTGAAAAGGGCAGGGAGGGGGGGTGACGGCCAGTGGATCAGGGTTGGCAAATAAAAAAACCCGGGTTTTATTGGACTTTTTCAAAATTACACTTTTTTCAAGAAATAAATGCTACTTATCATTATTTTATTCAAAATGCAGATTTATTTTTAGAATTTCAACAAATATCTATAAAATTAAGATTATTTCTCTGATACCGACTCATAATTCATCTTTCCTATCAGAGGGTGTCAAACTCAATTTGCTTCCCGGGCCAGATAGCAACATAAATCTTAATTAGCGGCCCTGATTATAATTTAAATTAGAATTAAAGAATATATTTTGTGGGTATTGTAATATTTTATGATCAATTCCTTAATTTAATAAAAAACCTAATTGCAAACAAAAATAAATGATTCTTACCTTAACTTTTACTGGCAGAGACTTGACTCCTTTTTTGTTCAACCAGGGCGTCATAATTACGAGACAGCTCTGTCGTTGCAATTTTCAATATTGCATTTAGGTGCGCGTCTGTGAGTTTCGAACGATATTTTGATTTATTTATTTTCATAATAGAGAAAAGTTGCTCACAAACATATGAACTGCCAAATAGAGACATTATTTTGGCAGCAAAAATCTTGAACTTAGGATATTTATCGCCCCAAAATTGATAAAATGTCTTTATATCCGCTTCAAAAAACTTATTCCTAAGAGCAGAATCGCACTTCATTTCAATTACTTCAAATTGAAGTTCTTCAGGAATTTTGTCCAATTTAACAGAGAAAGGATCAAGAAAAATTAATAATTTTTGTTTTATTTCAACTAAATCAGTGAATCATTTTTCAAAGTCGCTTCTTAAATCAGAAATTATGGAACTATATTTTTCAAAGGAGATATCTTTCTCATTGGCGAGAGATTTCAGAGTAGTGAAATGACATAGATTTTTATTCAACATTTGATTACTTCAAAGCTCGAGCTTCATTTGAAAAGCTTCGATGTTATCTGAAAATTCTGTTATTAACTTTGCTCTTCCTTGCAATTTTAAGTTCAGGTCATTTAGATAACCAGTAATGTCGACCATGAGAGACAAATATTGAATCCATTCTTTATTTCCAAGTTCAGGTATCATGTTCACCTCATCGAGCAATGAAAAAAAGCGCTTTAATACAATGCCCCTACTTAGCCAACGGACATTGCTATAATAAGGCAACTCACAAGGAATATCAATTGTATCCAAGAAATCATTTAATTGTCGGTGATTTAATGCACCAGACTTGATGAAATTAACGCTTTTAACAACAATACTCCTGACATGATCCATTTTTAGTACGTTGCAGCACAGCGCTTCACGATCAATAATGCAATGTACTCCATAAAGATGATGGCTTTCGTCCATTGATTGCAATTTAGATTTTAATCTTGAAACTACACTTAACTCTTGACCTATCATTTGAGGAGCTCCATCAGTAGTCAAACTTTCCATCTTACTCCAATCTATGTTAATCTTTTCTAATGAATTAATCAAAGATTGAAAGATATCATCCCCTGTTGTTTGGCTCTTCATTGGAACTAACTCGACTAATTCTTCAATGATGGTCATATCATTTTCAACTCCTCGAATAAAAATAGAGAGCTGACCAACATCTGTAATGTCGGTACTTTCATCAATAGCAATTGAAAAGGCAAGAAAAGAAGCGGCTTTATCTTTAAGCTGGAAATTTAAATTTTCAGAAATATCCAGCGTGCGCTCTGCAATATTATTCCTTGATAGAGCTATATCTCTAAACAAGTGACGCTTTTCAAGACATATTATTTCTGAAGCCTTCAGCATACATCTTTTAATAAATTCACCTTCCACAAAGGGCTTTGACGAAAATGCTATTTCCTTTGCAATGACATAACTGGCCAGCACTGACTCAGCACTTTTCTTATTTATCTTATTAAAAACTGATTGCCTATTTGACAAGTCGCTACGTAATTTGAGGATTTTCTCCTCGAGGAGCTTTCCAACATAACTTTTGCATTTTTCTTCATGATTAAATATATAATGCCTCTTAACGTTGTATTCTTTTGCAACGGCCAATAGTTAATTACAAATTAAGCAGGTAGGCTTACCATTAGACCCGATAAAAAAAATTATTTGACAATTCTTTGTTCACTTGTCTGTATTCACTATCAACTTTTCTTTGCTTTATCATCTTAAAAAAGGAGTTATAATTGCGTATAAAATAATAATTTTACGAGAGAAAAATATGAAATATAGGATACATTTAAACTGCCAAGGGGCCCAAGAAAACAACCTTAAACTAAAGGCACAAGAAAGGGAAGAGACTGACACACTGGTGGCCAAATGTCGCTTGATAAATATTTAAGTGCCAAGTTGCCAGATGTAAAGTTCAAAGAATTAATTTAATAAAAGTAGTTATTTAGTATTAAAAATATTTCCTACGACATACAGTGGCAAAATTAATTCTAAAAGTGCTTTGAAAAATTTCACTTTAATAAAAAGCACCGCGGGCTGGAGTTTGACACCCCTGTTCTACAGTTTATGGCTATTCTCGATCAGTGATCCGTTACTGTGATCTTTTCTTACCTTTTAAACTAAGTAATTATTAATATTATATAAAAATAGAGATATATATTCTTTTTCTATGTTATTCTAATGCTTATAACATTTGTTTTAGGGCTTTTTCAAAATTTTGGGTTTTTTTGCCAACCCTGCAGTGGGAAGGCCAAGGAAAAAGTGGAGCAGGTATGTGAGAGAGGAGATGGATATGATGGGAATTCAAGAGGATGGCACAAGATCGGCATATGTGGAGAAGAGTGATCTCCATCGCCATAAAGGAAAAACTTGGACGCTAAACGACAATGCTGATGATGATGGCAGCGGTCTCATCTGGCGGCCGCGTGCGAGGGCACGGTGGCCGAAAGCACAAATGCCTAGCTTGAGGCTCCTAATACAAAAACCAAGACTAACAATAAACAATAAAAATAGCGAGGGACAGGATGAAAAATAGTACGTTCAGGTTCCCTTTCGAGACTAGATAAAAAAAAATAATGCTTTTATTTTTGTTTCCTACGGTTTATTAGGATCTATTTAAAGACATACATTCATTATAGGAAAAAATGTTTACGGCAAAGGCCTTAAATTTAATGGGACATATAAGAACATAAGAAAAGAAGGAGACTGCAAAAGACCATTCATGGCTTACACTTGGCAGCTCCTGTGAGATTATGTGTCCCATTAGTCCTTATGAATGGGATTATTTGTCCTACTAGTTTTTCAGTGGACGGCATAATAAGCTTTAAAAGTTAATATTAAATTAAAAAACTAAAATTAAAGATTATAATTAAAGAAAATAATTATGAATAACTTTATTCCTGAAAAATGACGGGGGGGGGGGGTACATTTTCTAAAATATGTTCGCAGAACAAGTAAAATATTCTTTACAAATGTGAAAAAAAATATCATTTTCAATTAAAAAAAAATTAAAATTTGAAATGAAAAAGTTTTGTCCCCATCTTAAACTAAAGATTTTATTCATGAGTGATATGAAGTAAAGCAGGGTAAGCATAATGGAATTTGACATGCAATGCAATTGTGTGGGTCCTCTTTTCCTCCCTGAAGCTAGCACATCTGTTGCATCTTCTGCTCTCGACTTGCTTTGGGAAATGGTCACCAATATTTGGTAAAGTCCCTTCGTCTTTTTAGAGGCCGCCCTCCTGAAGATCCAATGGTTTTCCTTTTCGTTGCAGTTAGTCTTCTTCTCTTTTCCATCGTGATTTCAGCTCAATCAACTAAGAAATCAAAAAGAGGAATCTTCATATAATTGGTCTCGTCATAAATAATCTTTGCATTCAAAACATATATTAAAAGTTTGAAGAAAACTCTTTCCCACCATTTTCTCGACTTTCTGTCATATTTATAGATGTCACTCAATCTATTAGAACGATCGACTCCTCCCATGAATGAATTATAGAAAACAATCAATTCTGGACAATCATAACGCATAGTGGTACTATTTTTCATTGTCTTTGAAGCTCGAACAATTGAGGCAGTATGACAATTACTCATGGCAAGAACATCTTTGGTATCCTTCCATTTAGTTGCAATAAGACATGAACTACTAAAGGCAAACACGCTGTTACCATAAGGAATAATTTTAGAACTAAAATTAGGTGTTCCCTTTCGGTTTTCCATGTACGTTCCTACATCAGGGAAACGCAGGTGAGGAAAATAACTTGACAGTTGAAAAGAATCTGTCAAAGCAAATAGCCACTTCATTTGACTGTATGGATGAACATAGTTTATCAACTACCCTTTCACCAATGTTCCTACTACATTTGCTTGAAGCTCTTTTCCACAATATATGCCTAGATCATATACATATCCTGTTAGAGAACAACTCCGAACCCAAATTTTGATTCCTTTTTTTGTCTTGAGCTGTCAGTTCTGCATGCTTAAAATTGCTTTTTCAGGCAGTTACAGCGCAATGACGCGTAAATTTAACTTCCCCTTGAGCATATCCCAACTTCTTTGCCAAGCCGCCCGGAGGGCAGCCCGTATTGCTGCCATGTGGTCGGTGTGAGGAAGAGCGAAACGCTGATCTAGTCGCCCAGTCCTCGCGGACTATTTGGCGCCCTCAACGGCGTGCTCATTCCCGGCAATTCCAACATATCAAGGAACCCAGCAGAAGATAATCTCGACATCCGCCCGGCTCACCAAAACCGTGGCGTCACAGATATCATGAACCAGAGGACGCGGAGATTCCAATGCTACGAGAGCACTCAGGGCTCTTTGTGATAACTATAAATCACAATCCGGTGTCCGAACTGGGCACGTCGCGTTATCTTGCGTACCGAGAGGTGTATTGCAACCAGCTAGGCCGTGAAAACAGAGGGGATACGACGTGGAAACCGACCACCTCTTGGGACTTGGAGCCATCCGTATACACTGGCATGGTTCCCGCGTGACACGAAGTGTGTTGGAGCCATCCGTATACACTGGCATGGTTCCCGCGTGACACGAAGTGTGTTGGAGCCATCCGTATACACTGGCATGGTTCCCGCGTGACACGAAGTGTGTTCGAAAAAGGCAGCACGCTGTAGAAGTTTTGGGAGCAGAGGCGTGACGACAAATATTGAAAGGTGGTACCCTCCAGGGTGGCGTCCTGGGGAAAAAACAGGGGTGGCACTGGCCCGAGAGCTATACCTAGCTCTCCAGGGAGTTTTCTAGCCCTAAACGCAAAGGGCTTAGGGTATGACTAGCGTCTCTCGGCGGCATAGGCACTTTCGAGATTAGATGCGGATGCAGTGAGAGCTGTTGGCGACTGACGGAGGCGCCGGGCTCGCGCGTACAGGCGAATAATGCACGGCGCAGAGCGAGTGGCATCCCCAGCTTCGACAAGTACGCTCTCAATGGGGGAAGTGCGGAAGGGACCGGTGGACAAGCAAAAGCTGGTGTGGTGGATCGAGTCCACCTTCGGCAATACACGCTCGGCTACGGATGCATAAAACTCGCATCCGTAATCGAGCTTCGAACGAACAAAAGATCGATAAAAAATTAAGGCAGTAGCCCTATCAGCGTCCAAGGCGCTGAACGTCACCTAACGAAAAATGTCTATGGCGCGGGTACAAGAGACCCTAAGGTTGCAAATATGAACCTACCAGGTAAGGGGTCGGTCAAATAAGACCAAAGAAATAGTGCGAGTCTACCACTTTCAGGTGTACTCCATTTAGAAACAAATCTGGGTCAGGGTGGAGCCGGGGATGACGGCAGAAATTTATTACCTTATCTTGGCCAAGGAGAACCGAAGCCTGTGGTCTTCGTCATAGCGAGAGACCCAGTTCAAGGCCTGTTGGAGTCAACGCTCGAGTTGGGATCAGGCCGCGCCAAAAGATATCGAAAGGGCGCCCACGTAGAGCGTAGCGAGAACATCATCCGGCAGCACCGAGGTGATGCCGTTGATGCTCAGGGCAAAGAGTGCGACACTGAGGGCACTTCCTTGCAGGACACCCTCTTCCTGCTCCATTGGACCAGAGAGGCCTCTGCCCACACGTACGCGGAATCAACGATCTCTCAAAAATTCACATATAAAGATGGGGAGGCATCCCGTCGCCCCCATCGTGTGAGGAGTCTCCATGACACCATATCGGCATGCTGTATCATAGGCTTCTCCAGATCGAAAAACACCATGGCGTAGTGCTGTCTATGAAGGAAGGCCTTCCAGTCGGAGCAGAGCATCCGATGTAGAGTGGAACCTGCGGAAGCCGCACTGTGCAGAAAACAGGTGATCCCCGCTGCCCAGAAAAAAGGGTCATCTAACATTTCCCAATTTTACCATCAACTTACACACGCGGTAGATTAGAGAGATTGGGCGGATACCGGCCGGGGTAGAGTGATCTCTCCCCTGTTTGCGAAAAGCGAGCACAATAGCGATTCGCCAGGAATCTGCGAGGATAACCTCTACACAGATCCTATTGAACAAATCTAAACATAAAGGCAGAGGCAATGCCTCGCTCAGCCGAAGCATGACGTACGGGACATAGCCTGGACCAGGGGTGGTGTCCGCGCACGAAGCGAGAGCCAAACGTAACTCACTCAAAGTAAATTTGTCGTTGGAGGGTTCTCCGCATCTGGAGGTAAAGTCCAGTAGGCAACCTTCCGCGACATCATGGCGCGTATTGAATACTGGCAGAGCAGCATCCCAGCTAGAGAATGCGGAGAAAGCGATCGCGAAGGACCACCTCCCCACCCAAAATGTGGCTGTTCATCCGCAGAGCAAAAAGAGAGATCGAGACAGGAAAATGAAGCGGTTCTCGGGGAGTGATACGTAAACTCATCCACATTTAAGACACCTATCTCCGGCTCGTCAATCAGGGATTCCGAACAAGAGAAAGGGCCTCGGTAATCGCGCCACGACGCGGCCGAAGTCCCAGCGTCGAAGTCGGCTGACGGTTGAATGTACGCGGAAATAACAATATACCTCCTATCCAAGTGCATCTGCACAGCTACTGCCTGAAAGGAGGTACGAGGGGCGGTCAATAAGTTTTGCAATTCGGATATAAGGAAACGAGATATGAGGAAAAGCATTTTAATATTTTTCAATATAACTACCCTCGACTTCAATGCACTTGCGCCATTTGTCCCTGAGGCTTCGAATTCCCGACTGCTGTTCAATCCACTCCTGGACGGCGAGCTGGACATCTTCATCGTCTCCAAACCGGCGTCCACGCAGTGCCACCTTGAGCTCGCGGAATAAAAAGTAGTCGCTAGGGGCCAGATCTGGACTGTAGGGGAATGGTTGAGCTCCTCGAATCCGCACTCGGGCAGGGCAACTTGTATAACTCATGAGGCGTGAGGTTTCTCGGGACCCAACGGGCAGAGACCTTGGTCATGGCCAAATTGCCGTGGATGATGTTGATAACACTTCCATGTGATATTCCAAGTTCTCGCTCGATTTCTTCGACCTTCACCCGATTTTCGAGGATGATCCTCTCCACACGGGCCACATTGTCCTCGTTGGTCACGTCTGACGGGCGTCATCTTCAAGGGACTCACGACCATGGTGGAACTCCCTATTCCAGCAAGCAATGGTTGCATAGGAAGGGGCCGTGTCGGTGTACACTGACACTATGCGTTCATGGATCTCTTTTGCATTCTTGCCTTCCTTGGTCAAAAATTTGATCACTGCGCGGTGCTCAACCTTCTCCATTGTTGAAAAATTTGTGACTGACGATCTGCGATCAGCTACTGCTTCTTAAAAGATGAGGCAGGAGCGTGCGGCTGCATGTCCTGACTTGTCATAACATGTCCTAACACCCCCACAAACAGCCATCCCCCTTCCTCTGTTTTGCCCTACCGATTCGCAAAACTTATTGACCGCCCCTCGTACCTGTGAAGAGAAGAACGGAGACATTATGCCAGGTGTAAATCACGCATCCTCCCACCCGGCCCCCATCCCGTGGTGGTGAGGTCGCAAAACCCTTATACCTCTGGAGGGTGGGCAGGGGGCACGCACCTAGCATGGTCTCCTGCAAAGAGATAAGTAACGGGGAACAGGAGGAGACGAGCCCCCGCAGCTCCTCCCAGTTAGCTCGGAGTCCGCGGTCATTTCATTGAAGAAATATGCCCTCCAGGCCTAGCTCGGAGACGCGGGGGCCCTCTTCGAAGACAAGACCCTCACGGAAATGGCCGTACGCTTCCCGGAGACAGAATCCCGGGCGCCGATGACCAGACAATACGCTGTCGCCTTCGAGAATTATTCCGGGGAGGTTGGGCTCGCCATGAGTTTTTTCCTCCTTCCGCCTCGAAACCTTAGGCGAGCGGGGGTTCCTCTTTTGTAGAATCCGCCTGCTCTGAGTCGCCCAGCTTACCACTGGGTGGGGACGAGGGAGCCGAAGATCTTTTAGTGATGTCCTTTCGGGGGCAGCTTTAGGAATCCCGGAAGATGGCCCTACGACCATCTTCGGGGATGTTGCCTCCTGTGAGTCTAACGACTCTGTGGATGCGCGCGGCCGTTTCGCCTTCCGGGAAACGGTCACACTGGGGGAATGGAGGGGAGCCATGGTTTTTAGCCGGGGCTGTCTATGAACCCTTTGTGCCACCAGCTTTACCAGGGAAGCGCCCGGGGCAGGTAGAACCCGCAGAAGGGTTTCGACCGGGCACGGAAACTTTGCGCGTCTACAAGAGCGATTAGCATGGCCGAAGCGGTCACAATAGTAGCATCTCCGCGGCAGTGGCACGAATGCCTTCACGCGCAAGCGATACCAACCGGCACGCACCGACTCGGGGAACTTGTCACAGTCGAACGTGACGAAGAGTGTAGGGGTGGTCTCGAGGCCCCTCCCTGTTTTCTCATAACACGTTCGACCTTGACCGCCTCATGGTCGGCCAGCTCTAAGGTGATGTCATATATGGAGTAGTCCACGAGTTACCGCGCATAAACTATTCCTTTAACGAAGTTCACACTAGCTAGCGCTCTCCTTTGATGGATCATGTTGCCCTTAGCCAACATGTTGCCATCAGTGGAGCGAATAACAAGGAACCGCCTTAAGCCGTCAGGCAAGAAAACGCCAGGTAGCCTCTGAATGAGGGGCCCTGACGTAATAGAGGCTCCCGCGGAAAGAGGAGCCCCGAGTCTTCTTTGTCTTTTTCTTTTTACGAGAGGGCGGGAATGAACCCACTTTACCCCTCCGGCTGCCGGAGCCCCTAGGCCAGATTCTTCTCCAAAGTAGTGGTCTTGGCTGTCACAACAGGGGCACCAGCCGGGTGAGGAGATTCCTCCCTAGCCGTATGAGGAGTACCCTGCACAGGGGCGGACTCGGGTTCAGCTTGGCTGTCACAACAGGGGCACCAGCCTGGGGAGGAGATTCCTCCCTAGCCGTATGAGGAGTACCCTGCACATGAGCGGGCTCGGGTTCAGTGCTTAACACCGAGCCCGTGTTCGACCCTGTGGAAGGTCCTACCATCTGGGCCTGGGTCACCTCAGGAACCATGTCTATCTCAGGGGGGCCTCCATGTGCCCCCCCCCCCCACCCAACACATCACTGATCCCATTCGAGGAACATTTTTTTTTTTGTTTTGGTAGGAGGCAGGTATACTGACCCCTTGCAATTTACTCCATACGCACGCAGGACATCAGGGAACAGGGCCTACCATCCCTTGTTCCCCTAACGGGTCGCTCCCACCATGAGCTGCCCATTGTGGGCCGCCTGCCTGTTTTCAGGGCAGTCCCCTTAGAAAGTAAAGCTGGGACTGCCACTGGAGAAAATGAGTTGCTCGAGGGCAACTGCGGATGAGGGGAGTCCCTTGCACCCAAAGGCATAAGAGAGGAGTAAGCGTCATCTCCGGTGAGAGTAGTTTGGAGGATCCCCTGTAAAAACACAGGGCGGGGGGAAGACCTCCATTTTTTCAGTAGAGCTACCCGAGGGCAGTTCCGTTGATGGGCTAGGGAAAGTTAGAGTGGGAGTTTTTATTTTGTTCATTTTCATTATCGGGCATGATGACCCTAATAATAATACGGGACGCAAACGCGCTTTACCCCACGCAGTAGCCCGTTCTGCGAGGGGTGAACACGGGGCCGGCAGAACCGGCTGCCGCCATTTAAGGCCATTCCTCCCGCCTAGTGACCTGGCAGCCCATCGACATGACGGCTCCACCTTAGGCACGGCGTAAAATGGATACATAGTAGGAGAAAGGGAATGTGAGGATGGTGAGAGTGGAGATGAAGCAGGTTGTTAAAAGCCCACAACACCAGACCGGTGCTCAGGAGTGAGGGGACACTGTCCCCTCACTCCTGAGGGGATTAGAGGCAGAGGCTAAGCTGGGCGGGACGGGGCGCTGAGTCCCGTGAGCACGGCGGCCAGAAAGGCATATCGCTGCGCCCCTTACGGGGAGTTGTGCAACGAAGATGGAATCCCTGATGGCTTGGATTTTTATTCGCGTGCGACTCTACATCTCACTATGTTGATTCCCGTTTTGCTTTCTTTTTTTGTAATAACATTTTAACTATTTGGCCGATTCTAACGAAATTTGAAACTCTTATGTTGTTTTACATTATCTTCCTTCCGAATGATTTAATTGGCAAGGTCCTCCCAAAGTTAGTCCAGTTAATTATTTTGTTTTGCCAATAACATCATAGCAATTCGGCCGATTCTAACGAAATTTGAAACCCTGATTTTGTTTTACATTCTCTTTCGAATGATATAATTCTCGGAGAATTATTTGACAATAACATCGTAACTATTCGGCCGATTCTAACGAAATATGAAACCTTATTTTATTTTATTCTCTTTCGAATGATATACTTACCAATATCCTCCCAAGGACATCGAAAGTTTTGAATGTGATATGGTCATAAATCAGAATAAGTGAGATCACGCGACTTTGGTCAGCAAACCTTGTTCTTTCTCGAATTTAAAACGTAATAGCAACGAGGACGTAGTATCACCTAAGTTTGTAGGAACAAATTTGTAAAGAAAGCATAGATATAGGAAGCAAAATGTGTGAAATATAGTCGCAGCTCCTCCGACAAGGCTTTGCGGCCGGGACGGCACACAAACTTCCAGATGTCAGCCGCAGCATAATTGTCAATGACTCAGGCGGGGATACAGTTTAACTCCGTTGTGGTACAAATCCTAAGAGGTTGGTTGTATCGAAGCGTCGGATCTCTACGTGGGCAATTCCACATTAGATACAAACACACACAAAGGTACACAAGAGAACACATACTGAACTGGGGGTCGGGGACTCAGGGGCGTTGCTTACCGTAGTAAATGCGAAATTCAACTCCTTTAACTTAACCATAACGTCCCTTCAACGCATTCCCCAGATTATTAGGGCAAGAACGGGTCCCGACCGTGTTGATTGTTCATTTGACGCATGGGCTCGAGCGAACCACATAGAGCCGTCCTTTACGGCGCCTGGTGGGCATCCAAGGAAATCGATAGGAATTAAGTAGGTCAAAGCAAATCCGTCGATGCATCCGCCGCCGGCTATGACCTACCTCCATTCTCCTCAGGCAACGTGAAAAAGAGCGGATTCAAAAAGAGAGCACACGTGAGGACGTATACACGTTTGCGTGACGGGTGTCGTCACGTTGCAATATCATCCATACAATGACAAGATTTGCGCCGACAAATAGTTTCCGGTTTACTGAATGCATTCAGTTAATTACAAAAAAATAATAAAGCGAAAATCAACGAGTGCATCTCGTGCACAAAATTTATAAGGAGAGACCTATAAGGAAAGTGGTGAAAATAAGGGATTTTTCCCCCTTTATGGTGCACATTTGGCGACTGCCTCCAAGGGCATGTCACCCAAATTATATTTAGCTGATTAATAGGGTACATTAGAACAAAACAAATAAAGTGGCAATACAATACACACAGAAAACAAAACAAATAAAGTGGCAATACAATACACACAGAAAACAAAAATGGGCAAAAAAGGATTTTTTTTCATTATAGTGCCCACCTGGCGAGTGCCTCTAGGAGCACAAAGCGCCGTAATCAATTGATAACCCAATACTAGGTTTGAATAAAAGCAAAACAAAAACAAGAAGGAAGCACGCTCCACCCCCAGGAGCATACGAACAACCCCAGAGAGAGTCAAATAAAAATGTTGGCCAGCATCCTCCAAGAAATCAGATATGCACAAGTCTGTGTACAAGAACCCGTCCCGAGTAGAAGGGACAGGGGGTAGCGACCCCAGGTAATGTGCACGAAGATCACCCAGAATGGGACATTCAACAATAATGAGCTGAACAGTCTGTGGGGCAAAGCAGGCGTCGTAGTAAAGTGCAGGGGAGCGCTCCATCGAATGGTGCTGCTTCCCGATATTGAACCCAATTCCAATTAGACACTCGCGGCATTGATGGGGTAGGTCCAAAGGAATAGTCGTGGCGTCATGGCACGCAGCTTTAAGTTCCTCTCGACCGTCTCCCATCTTCTTTGCCTGGCAGACTGGACGGCTGCGTGATTCCTGTCATGTAGCCATTGTGGGGAAGTGTGAAACGCTGGGTGCGTCGCACACTACCTGCGGAGTCTTTGGCGGCCTCACTTTGCCAAATGTCCAGGAACCAACCTGAAGATAATCTCGACACCCACCAGGTTCACGGCAATCGTGGAGTCACGAATGCCACGAACCATTGGGAGCATCGAAAGCACGAATAGTCGCTAAAGATCACAATCCGGTCTCCGAACCGGGCACGATGCGCCATCTCCCGTACTGAGCGATGTAATGCAACTAGCTCGGGTGTGAAGACAGACACGGCGCCTGGTAAGGCCCCGCTGACTCCAAAATGAGGGTATACAGCGAGAAAGCCAAACCCCCTCCTGGGAGTTTTTGCCATCCGTCTACACTGGTACAGATCCAGCGGGACACGAAGTGTGCTCCAAGGTCCAACACAGAACTCCGGGCGCTGTGGAAGCTTTGGGAGCAGAGGCGTGCCGACAAATAGTCCAAGGTGGTACCGTAAAGGGTAGTGTTCTGGGTAGAACCAGAGGAACCACCGGCCAGAGAGCTAGTTACTCCACGCTCTCGAAGGAGTTCCTTAAGTCATACCCTAAGCCCGATCGCAAAGGAAGCGAACGGCGTACAAAATGCCAGACTTTTAGGAATAGTCGGTAGACCCACGACCAAAAAGTTGACGGAGGATAACAGCATGAGCGATAAGGGCTACATGAAATATTTCGATGCACACCAGCTGCTCTTACTGGCGGGGGGCATAGGTGTCTTCACCTAACGGGAAGACCCCTCTTGAGGAGGTGTGGAGGCGAGTCAAAAGCATTCGAAACAAGTTCCCTTGGAGAACAGGCCACAATCTCGGACCGCCAGTCCGTGAATTTTTAAAAATAATTTTGAGAGCCCACCTGGCGACTGCCTACTAGGGCAAAAGTCACCGTACTCGCATCACAGCCTACTACTAGGCTAGATTAAAGAAACAAATAACGTCGATAAAAAGAGAGAATGGTTAAACACAGTGTCAAAGAAAGAGAGAGAGGGGTAGGCGGATAGAACCCGCGATCTGCTTCCTGTTAAGATAACTTGCGTTTGATAACACGCTCCAATGCGAGCCTAATTGTAACGAGAGGTTCCGCGAGATGGCGTGAAGGTCTAAATTCACTCCCGGCGCCTCTATATAAATAAAGTAAAATCAACTTCCGGCGCCTCGGTAACTTTCACTTCCGACGAACCCGTATAAATAGTTAAGAGTTGGCCTGGGTAAGATTAGTATTTTGCCAAAGAGGACGCGACACAGAATTCTTTCTCTCGGCCTCCCTTAACCCAAGAGCCCGAAGACAAAAAAATTAAATAAGAACTAGGAACGAGGAGACTCCCACATTGCTGTTGTATTCAACTCAGCTTCTCCACCGTGAAATACTCCCTCGATTGCTCCTTCGAGGCTAGCAGTGGTTGTATTCTCCTTCATGATTTTAAGCAGGCCGAGTACTAATCAGCCAAGTGCAAACCCAACCGTGTCGTTGAAAAGCAATAGAGCTCGACGCTCGTAACCCCCATCCTCCCCCCAATCCAAACCTTTCTCACGGGTACAAAAATCAGAGGGCAGCAGATCAACCCGGAATGGTAGTTTCCCTTTTGTCAGTCGTGTCCGTATACCTTTTGCCCACTTAGTTTTTTTTGTATTTCTATGTGTATCCACTATTTTATTTTTGTTTGTACAGTAGTAAAGATTATTTTGTTTCATCCAGTTTGATATCCAGAACCTCCTAGAAAAAAAAGTCGATTTAATGCAACCCACGTTTAAAGTGCATTATTCAGCATAAGGTCAATCGCAGACTGTCCTGCAGGCATGCCACGTTCTCTTCCGAGTCAAAGGAAGCAAGCGGAGGTCAGGAAATCTAACCTGACCTACGACAACCAGGTTAAAAAACACCAAAAAAATGCAAAATGGCAACAAGAAGGAAGCGCGCTCCGGCGTCAGGCGTAGGCAAACCTCCCCCCGGAGCAGGAACATGCGACCTACAACAAACAGTCAAATAAAGTGGAGGAGGCCAGCTTCCTCCAAAAAGTCGTATAGTCCAAACTCTGTGTGCACAAGCCAGTCCGAGTACAAGGGACAAGCAAAGATCACCCAAACTGGGACATTCAACAAAGAGCGTGCCAAATAGTCTGGTGGACAACGCAGTCGTCACAATAAGGCGCAGGCGAGCGCCCTATCAAAAGGCGGTGCGTCCCACGAGTGTCCAATTAGGAGACGACAGAAATCAACCTGAAACCAACGTGGCATTGTGGGGTAGGTACATGGAAACAGTGCAGCGCAAAGGCACGCAACTTTGCCAAGCAGCCCGGAGAGATGCCAGTATTCCTGCCATAATATCGGTGTGAGGAAGAGCGAAACGCTGGTCTGGTCGCCAAGTCCTCGCTGAATCTTTAGCGCCCTCATTCCCCGGCTTCCTACATGTCCAGGAACCGGGGAAAAGATAATCTCGATATCCGCCCGGTTCGCCAAAGCCGTGGCCTTACAGGGGATGGGAAGACACCATTGCCCCAAGAGCACTCAGGGCGCTTTGTGAGTCGCTATAAATCACAATCCGGTATCAGAACCGGGCACGTCGCGTTATCTGGCGTACCGAGCGGGGTAATGCAACAAGATAGGACATGAAGACAGGCGCAGCGCCTGGCAGAGCCCCGCTGATTTCAAACGAAGAGGATAAGGAGTGGAAAGCAACCCTCTCTTGGGACTTGGAGCCATCCGTATACACTGGCACGGTTCCAGCATGACACGGTGTACTCCAAAAAGGTCAAACGCAATACTCCCGGCGCTGTAGAGGCTTTGGAAGCAGAGGCGTGGGGACAAAAAAAATCAAAGATGGTACCATCCAGGGTGGCGTCCTGGGGAGAATCAGGGGCGCCACCGGCCCAAGAACTATACCAAGTAGTTTGCTAGCCCTTAAGGTATGACTGGCGTCTCTTGGAGGCATGGGAACATCGAGATCAGATGCGGATGCAGAGAAAGCTGTTGGCGACTGAAAGGGGCGCTGGACTGGCTCATACAGGCGAATAATACATACAGTGTGTACTGCGCAGAGCGAGTGACATTTCCCCAGTATCGACAGGTAGGATCTCAATGGGGACGTACGGAAGGACAGGGTCGCCAGGGTAAGGCCGGTGTGGTGGATCGAGTCCACCTTCCGAAATACATGCTCGGCTGCGAATGCATAAAACTCGCATCCGTAGTCGAGCTGCGAATGAACAAAGGGTCTATAAATAAGTAGGGCAGTAGCCCTATCAGCGCCCCAGGCGCTGAACGTCACAGAACGAAGAATATCCATGGCGTGGGTACAAGAGTCCATAAGGCTGCGTATTAGAGCATACCAAGTGAAGCGTCGGTCAAATATAAGACCAAAGAAAATGGTGCAAGTTCAGCACTTCCGTGCGAAGCCCATTAAGAAACGAGACTGGATTAGGGTGGAGCCATGAAAGGCGGCAGAAGTGCACCGACTTAATTTTGGTCAGGGAAAACCATAGCCTGTGTGCTTCGACATAGCGAGAGGCCCAGTTCAATGCCTGTTGGAGTCAACGCTCCAGAGTTGGCATCTGGGTCGCACCAAAAGAGATCGAAAGGTCGTCCACGTAGAGCGTAGCGAGAACAATCTTCCGGTAACACAGAGGTGATGCCAACGGCAAAGAGTGTGACACTGAGGAAACTTCCCTGCAGGACATCCTCTTCCTGCTCCATTGGGCCGGAGAAGGCCCCCCTCAACCCATACGCGGAAGAGACGATCTCGCAAAAATTCAGATATTAAGATTGCGAGACGTCCCCTCGTGTGGAGAGTTTCCATGATAATGTATCGTCATGCGGTATCATAGGCTTTCTCCAGATCAAAAAACACCGTGGCGTAGTGCTGTCTAAGAAGGAAGGTCTCGCAGACGGCCTTTTCCAGTCGGAGCAGAGCATCCGACGTGAAGTGGAACTTGGTGAAGCCGCACTGTGCCTAAGACAGATGGCCTCCGCTGTCTAGAAAAAAAGGATAATCTAACATTTACCAATTTCTCCATCAATTTGCACACGCAGGAGGTTAGAGAAATTGGGCGGAAACCGGCCGGGGTAGAATGATATCTCCCCGGTTTGCGAAAAGCGAGCACAGTAGCGATTCGCCAGGAGTTTGGGAGAATACCTTCTACCCAGATCCTGTTGAATAAATCTAAGTGACAGACCATGCCTCGCTCAACCAGGTGTCGAAACATGGCGTACGGGACATCGTCCGGACCAGGGGTGGTGTCCGTGCACGACGCGAAAGAGTAAAGCAACTCACTCAATGTAAACCTGTTGTAAATTGAAGGGTTCTCCGCATCTAGCAGTAAAATCCAGTCGGCGTCCTTTCGCGACATCATGACGTGCATTAAGTGCTGGCGGGGCAGCATCCCGGCTAGAGAACGAAGGGGGGGGGGGGCTGCGAGAACTTGCCCCGAATCCTTTTGACTTGATTCCACATCTCTGTTAGAGGCGTCTTTCCCGTTAAGTGAAGAAACATATGCCCGCCAAGAAGAGAGGCGGGAATGCTTCGAAACATACCGGAGCCTAGCCCTTGCTCGACAAAATTCACCTACAGTGAAATTATACGGGCGGCGCTTATAGCGTGTAGGCATAAAGATTCTTGTTTGAGGGCCGCCTCACACTCGGCTGACCACCACGGAAGCGGTCGACGTTCAAAAGGACCAGACGTTCTAGAAATATCACGTAAACTTACGGCAATGAGGTTGCCGGAGAAGAACTCAACAGCCTCATCCACCGACCTAAACTTCTCGACTGAGAGAAAGAAATCAGTCATTTCCTGAAATATGGACAACCGCGCAGCAGCCCATAAAAAGATATTCGAATGGGAAAGTGATCACTACCATGGAGGTCATCGACTATCCTAAACCCAAATCAGGCTGTGCATCCGGAGCACACAAAGATAGACCAAGAAAGGAAAAGGAAGCGGTTCTGGGGCAGTGAGGCGTAAACTCATCCATATTTAGTACACCTATCTCCACCTCGTCAAGGACCTGACCCCTGGGATTGATCGAGTAGTCTTCCCATAGGGGGTGTCTACCGTTTAGATCTCAGAGCAAGAGAAAGGGCCTCGGCAACCGTGCCACGACGCGGCTCAAGTTCCCAGAGTCGAAGTCGGCAGATGGTGTAATATACGCATAAGTAACAGTATACCTCCTATCCAGGTGCAGCAGCAGAACTAGTGCCTGAAAGTAGGTATCTAATGCAAAGAGAAGGACGGAGACATTATGCCGGGTGTAAATGGCACATCCTCCTGCCCAGGCCCCATCCCGTGGTGGTGGGGTCGGAAACACTTATAAACCGAAAGGGTGGGCAAGGGGCACGCGCAGAGCATGAACTGCTGCAAAAAAGATAACTTAATGGACAACGGGAGGCAACGAGCCTCCGCAGCTCCTCCCAGTTGGCCCAGAGTCCGCGGCAATTCTTCCAGGCCTAGTTTGGATGAGATGCGGGGCCTCTCTTCGAAGAGAAGACCCACACGGATATGACCGTACGCTTCCCGTAGGCAAAATTAGAGGTGCTGTGGCCTTCGAGGACTTATCGGGGGAGGTTGGGCTCGCCATGCGTCTTTTCTCCCCTCCACCTCAAAACCTTCGGCAGGCGGGGTTCCCTCCTTTGGAGGATCCACCGCCTTCGAGTCACCCAGTCTAGCACTCGGTGTGGGTGTAGGAGCCTAAACTCCTTTGGTGCTCTCCTCCTTTCGGGGGACAGCTTTAGAAAACCAGGAAGATGGCCGCACGACAAACTTCACGGGTGTTGCCCCCTGTGAGTTTAACGACTCGGTGGAGGAGCGCGACCTTTTCGTCTTACGGGAAACGGTCAAGCGCGAAGAAAGAGGGGAGGGGGGTGGATTTAGCGTGAACCTTTTGTGTCACTTGCTTTACCAGAGTATCGCCCGGGCTGGGTAGAACCCGTAAAGGGTTTCGAATGGCCGCGGAAACTACCGTGCTCGTAGGCCTGGAGGGGCCACGAGCAGAGGGCGTCTTTCTTAACATTAAGGCATAGGGCGCGCCAGGACCAAGTCCTTAGCCTCGCGAAATGAGAGATTATCCGTAGCCTAAGCAGCCAGGATTTCCTTTTCAAGGAGATACGCACCACATTGCTTCCAAGAAGCGGGGTGCGGCGCTCCGCAATTGACACACTTGATTTGGACTTATCGCGTGCGGCCTTGGAGCAACTTCACAGAGTTCGGGTAACCCCTACTTTGCACCTCTACATGAGCGACTCGTATGGCCGAAGTGGTGGCAGTAGTAGCACCGCCGCGGCAGTGACACGAATGCCTTCACGCGGTAGCGATACAGCCGGTACGCACCGATTCAGGGAGCTCGTCACAGTCGAACGTAACGAAGAGCATAGGGGTGGGTCTCGAGCGCCCCCCACCCCTGTTTTCTTATCAGACGTTCGACCTTGACCGCTCCATGGTCGGCCAGCTCGAAGGTGGTGTCATCTCTGGAGTAGTCCACGGGTTCCGTCGCATAAACTATTACTTTCATGAAGTTTATTGTAGAATGCGGCGTCACGGTGTGGTGGAGCGAATGTGAGCGTGTGTATAAGGGGCCATTCTCCCACCCTTTTTCCCAATACACTCTCCCTCATTCTGCAAGAATGTGTGTGTGTGAATGGGTTTGTTTTGTTTTTTGTTTATTTTATGTATAAAAATGATTACCATGTTTTTTTTCTTTCTTTCCAGGCGCCATATTCTGGAAAGATAGTATCTAGTTTCATATATCATTATATTGCAAACAAAGCGCCATATTCTGGAAAGCTATATATTATTGTTAATTAATAAAGGCCAATAGTATAGCTTAATGAAGGAGGAGGGCTCATAATAGCCACGCAAGCGTGATAAGGTCATTTATCTTCCATCAAGCGCAGAGGCGCCACATGTGTTTGTAAGTCCTAGGCATTTTGCTCGCTCGAGTGGCAGGTGGCTGGACGTCCCCCCCTACCCTCTTTGTACCACGTGAGGCCTTTGTTTGTTATTTATATATTGACTGTTGTAGTCCGGATTTTTTTGGTTGTTGATTTTTTTTTAGAATGTTTCTTAGGATCGATTAATAGTATTTATAAGTAGGATTTATTTATTTTTTGATTGCGTATATATAGGAAATTTAGCTGTATTTTTTGTGTGTAAATAGTAAGGAGATCTCTAATATAATCCCCCCCTCTCCATTGTGAATATCATTGTACATTTTTTTTGTTAGTAAAGGACTGTACATACAATCCGTTTCATTCTCCTTCGATTTCTCACGTCCGGATTAGTGTAGGAAGTGGGTTGGATCGATTGGGGTGAGTCTAGATTATCGGCCCGCTACAACATCTAGTGTCCGAAAAGCTCTAATTATGGCCCCCCTCAGAGGCATTCGAAAGAAGGCTCCTGTCCGAGAAACGAGTCACCTTCAGCTCTCTACCAATCAAACAAGCTAGTGCTATCCTCTGATGGATCATGTTGCCATTGGCCAATATGTTACAATCAGTGGAGCGAATTAAGAGAGAGTTTGGGGGTTGCACGGGACCGGACGTGCCGATATTGGGTTGGTCGCATACCGAAACGGAAGCGGCCCCGTCCGTCCCAGTGGCTCCCGCGGAGGGAGAGGAGCCTTTACTCTTACCGTTTCTTTTCTTTTTATGAAAGGAGGGTGTGGAATGAACATGCCCCCCCCACCCTGTCGGAAGGATCCCCTATCCCAAATGGACCAGCCTCAGCATCTTTCTATGAAATGGAGGTCTTGGCTGCCACAAGGACACCAGCCAGAGGTGGTGATCCTTCCTACCCTTGGGAGGCCTCGGAGACCCGAGCGTTTAAGGAGGAGCTTGCAAAGGGAAGGACTATGGTTCTGTGCTTGGCACCGAGCCCGAGTTCGACCCCATGGAAGATCCTACCGTCTGGGGCTGGGTCACCTCAGGGGAGCTTCCAAGTGGCCATTCGTGGGACCTTTAGTAGTCTAGCCTTGGATCAACGAACTGGCAACCGTTGGGGAAGAGAGAGGGTCAGGTACGCTTGCCCCCTGTAAAGTCAGAATGCACGGGTGCAGAACCTTAGAGGGCACAGCCAATATTGGGCCCCCTGCGTGCTTTCTTGAGAGTCCCCTGTGAAAGAAAAGGAGGGACTGCCGCAGGAAAGGAGGCACCCAAGGGCACCTACAGAGAAGGAGGTGAGTGAGAGTCCTCTGCAACCGTACGGTTAGAAGAGGAGTAAGCCTCCTCCCCGGTAGAAGAAATTTGGAGGGTCCCCTGAGAAAACACATGGGGGGGAACTCCATTTTTTTCCATGGAGCTGCCTGAAGGCGGCCCTGACGATGTTAGGGGAGGAGGTAGAAGAGGAGCATTTTTGCAGAACTCATCATTGGGCATGGTGACCCTATTTGTATCACGGGACGCAAACGCTAATCACCTCAAGCAGTACCCGTTCTGCGAGGGGTGAACACGGCGCCGGCAGAGCCAGCTGCGGCCATTTAGGATCACAACTCCCGCCCAGTGGCCAGGCAGTCCTTCGGCATGGCGACTCCATCTTGGAATGGGCATATATTGATAGGGAGTAAAATGAGAGAAAGGCTATGTGAGGAAGGTGGGGGTGGGGGTGAAGCCAGTTGTTAAAAACCTACCACATCAAACTGGAGTTCAGGGGTGAGGGGGCGTCGTACCCTCTCCCCAGCTCCGATCCGGGATGGTTGGGTGAGAGGAAGCTGGTCGGCGTCAACCCTGTCAAATTATAGGCTGAACAGAGAAAGTTGTGGGAGAGGTTGTATGGAAAGTGAGGGGGTAGGGTAGGAAGACAGGGTGTCAGAAAGACGAAGCTAAGCCGGGGCCGGAGGGGGCGAAGAGTCCCGTCAGCACGGCGGCCACGAAAGCAAATCGCCGTGTCCCTTACGAGACGCCTGTCCGTGAGACACTCTTCCACGACCGCTTTCTCTATCCGGGATGCTGCTCCGTCAGCATTCAATCCACGTACTGATGCCGCCGACTGGACTTTACCTCCATATGCGGAGAACCCCTCAACGATAAGTTTACGCTAAGTGAGCTGTGTTGCGCTCTCGCTTTATGCAAGAACACCGCTGCTGGTCCGTACGATGTCCAGTATGGTATGCTTTGAGACCTAGGGTTAGCTAGGCATGGCCTTTAGATAGATTTATTCAAAAGGGTGCGGGCAGACGGTAAGGTCATGGCCTCCAGGCGAAAAGCTACTGGGCTCGCCTTTGTCGCTTTCTGCCCAATTTCTCTAGCTTCCACCGTGTGAAAATTTCACTCAAAGTCCGATGCTCGGCTCCAGCTGAAAAATGATATTTGTGAGGCATTCTCTAGTAAAAAGCATTAAGCCATTGTTTTTCTATGTGGAAAAGAACTATTAAACCACATGGCGACCTTCCATGTGATGTCTGAATTAATTTCCCTAGATGGTGTCCTCTTTTAGGATGACATCTATACGAGCCCTCAAAAACTGTCTCACGATCACCTTCAGGGGTTTGCCTCCTCTGAGTCTAATGGTCACGCGGGGAGGGGGGGAGGGCACTGGTTTTAGCAGAGAGTGGTTATGAGCTCTTTGAACAGCCAGCTCTACCAGGGGAGGAAGGTTAGAACCAGCAGAAGTTTGAATGGGCCGGAAACGACCGAGCTCGTAAACCTGGTAGGGCATGGATCAAAGGTTGCCTGCTTAAATATTGAGCCATAAAATAATTAGCCTTGCGAAAAAATATAGAGCCTGCACCATGAACCGCTAGCATCTCCGTGTAGTGTCTTGGCGCAAATTTACACAGGTTACGGGTAAACCCGACTTTGCAAATCTTCATAAGCGATTAATATGGCTTAAGCGGAGGCAGTAATGCACCTCCTCGCCAGTGTCACGAATGTTTTAACGCTGTAGAGATACAAACAAGCACGCACCGACTTAGAGACCCAGTCATCGAACGTGGAGAAGAGTGTAGCGGTGGGTTTAGAGCTCTCCTCGTTTTTTTTCATCACACATTCGACCTAGATTGATCTTTGGCCGACCAGCTCTTCGGTGATCTCTTGCAAGGAGTACTCCACTTCACTCGCATATCTCCCCCCCCCCACTCAAGTCACAAAATTAATGGTACAGGACGGTGTCACGTTCACCAGCGAGACAATGAGTCCACCAAAGAGCATTAATAATGGCCGTCTCAGAAGGGTTCACTGCATTCACCCGAAGGCTCCGGCTCTCTACCTATTTATTTAGCTAATGCTATATATATATTTTTTTAATTTTAAGAGCTCATCTGGCGACTGCCTACTTGGGCATTAGTCGCTGTAGTCAACATTACCTAATACTAGGCATCTTTAAAATAAGTGCAAAAAAACAAAAACAAAAACGATCAAAATTTTTTAAAAAAATAAAAAGGCAATAAGCCGGAAGCAAACTCCTGGAAAGTAGGTCCATGGGAACAGTCGCAGCGCAATGGCACGCAACTTTAAGTTCCCTTCGAACGTCTCCCATCTTCTTTGCCAAACAGCCCGAAGACCTGCCCATATTCATGCCATTAGTCGGTGTGAGGAAGAGCGAAACGCTGGTCCTCGCGGACTCTTTGGCGCCCTCATTTCCCGCAATTCCTACATGTCCAGGAACTCAGCAGAAGATAATCTCGACATCCACCCGGCTTGCCAAAACCGTGGCATCACGGATATCGCGAACCAGGGGATGCGGAGATTCCAATCCGGTCTCCGAACCCGGCACGTCGCGTAATCTCCCGTACCGAGTGGTATATTGCCACCAGCTCGGCCGTGAAGACAGACGCAGCGCCTGGCAGAGCCCCACTGACTTCAAACAGAGGGGATACGGCGTGGAAGCCGACCCTCTCTTGGGACTTGGAGCCATCTGTATACATTGGCACGGTTCCAGCGTGACACGAGGTGTGCTCCAAAAAGGTCGAACGCAATACTCACGGCGCCGTACAAGCTTTGGGTGGTACCCTCAAGGGTGGCGTCCTGGGCAGAACCAGGGGCGCCACCGGTCCGAAAGCTATACCTAGCTCTCGAAGGAGCTAATGCTATAGGTACTCGGTTTGAGCATGCATGTGGACTTTGGTTAACATGCTGCCATCAATGGAGTGAATAACTATAAGCGTTTGAAACCAACAGACTGCAAAAACGTTAGGTAGTCTCTCAATCAGGAGCCCCTACGTAATCGAGGCTCCGGTCACCACACAAAAACATTAGCCTTCTTGGTCTTATTTTGGTTCTCCAAGCACAAGGGTGACTCGGGGCAAGACATGCCAGTCTTGGCCTGGTCGTTTGCCGATACTGAGCGGATCCCTCCATTTTCGGAGCCCCTGCGGAGAGAGAGAGTAACCCCTAGGTGTCTCGTTATTTCTTTTTAGGAGAGGGAGGTGATTGAAACCGTGTCTCTCCATCTCCGGAGAGGCCCTAAGGCCTTAGCCATATCTTTTGCCAAGATGTCTAAGGTTCTTGCCGGTAAGGGAACCCCAGCCGGCGGATGAGCTCCCTACTCTTCTTGTGATCCCGGGGTCCAGTGCCGCATCACGAAGACCTTGCAAATGGACGGACTCAAGTTCAGGGTTATCTGGCACCGAACCCAGGTTTTCCCACAAGGAAGAGGCTACCATCCGGGTTGAGAGCACCTCCGGGATCATCTCCATGTCAGGGGGTATCTCTAAGTGGCCATCCCCTCCAAAGTGTCGGGTATTCGAGGACTCATAGGCCCTTTGAGGCCCGACATGCGACTTCCATTGGGAAGAATGGGGAAGCGGGCGTGCACTCATATCAAAGTGACAAACCTCGGGTCTACGAGGTCTCTTAAAAAAAGTACGAGGGGCGGTCAATAAGTTTTGCGAATCGGTAGGGCAAAACAGAGGAAGGGGGATGGCTGTTTGTTGGGGTGTTAGGACAAGTTATGACAAGTCAGGACATGCAGTCGCACGCTCCTGCCTCGTCTATTTAAGAAGCAGTAGCTGATCGCAGATCGTCAGTCACAAATTTTTCAACAATGGAGAAGGTTGAGCACTGCACAGTGATCAAAATTTTGACTAAGGAAGGCAAGAATGCAAAAGAGATCCATGAAGGCATGGTTGCAGTGTACACTGACACCGCCCCTTCCTATGCAACTATTGCTCGCTGGAATAGGGAGTTACGCCATGGTCATGAGTCTCTTGAAGATGACCCCCGTCCAGGAGGCCCGTCAGACGTGACCAACGAAGACAATGTGGCCCGTGTGGAGATGATCATCCTCGAAAATCGACGGGTGAAGGTCGACGAAATCGAGCGAGAACTTGGAATATCACATGGAAGTGTTATCAACATCATCCACGACAATTTGGCCATGACCAAGGTCTCTGCCCGTTGGGTCCCTAGAAACCTCACGCCCCATGATCGACTTCAACGTCGTCAAAGTCCACAAGGCCAGAGTTGCACAAGCTGCCCTGTTCGAGTGCGGATTCGAGTTGCTCAACCATCTCCGCTACAGTCCAGATCTGGCCCCTAGCGACTACATTTATTCCGCTAGCTCAAGGCTGCACTGCGTGGACGCCGGTTTGGGGACGATGAAGATGTCCAGCTCGCCGTCCAGGAGTGGATTGAACAGGAGTGGGGAGATTTCTGGTTGTCGGGAATTCGAAGCCTCAAGGACAAGTGGCGCAAGTGCATTGAAGTTGAGGGTAGTTATCTTGAAAAATACTAAAACACTTTTCCTCATATGTCGTTTCCTTATATCCGAATTACAAAACTTATTGACCGCCCCTCGTAGCTTGAGGTGGTTCACCTGCTCCCATCGGGGGGGTGGGGGGCGAGGCGGCGCCCCTGCCTCGCTGGGTCTTTGGGGAGTGAGAGAGAAAAGGGGGGCGAGGCGGCGCCCCTGCCTCGCTGGGTCTTTGGGGAGTGAGAGAGAAAAGGGGGGCCCGCCGCAAGTGTGCCTGGAGATAACTCTCCAATACGGAGGAATGGAGAAACCTCCCGAACCCCTAGTTAGAGATGAGAAAACAATCTCTCCGCTAATAGTTTTGGGGGGAAGGGGATGAAGGCAGCTCCAAAAATGATAAATGGAAAATCCCTTTCTCGTTCGGGAGTGGTGAGAGGGAAGCCCCTTCCCCCAAGTTTAATTCGGCAATCATAACCTTGGAATGAAATTCATGCCCATGCCCGCGGTAGCCCTACTTTGACCCCATTGCCAATGGGACGGGCAGTATACGCCATTAACACCACTCCTTAGGAACCCCGAGACCAAGACCTGCCGATGGTAGTGGTCCAGGATGGGTAGTAGAAGGGGCCAATATGTAGTAATGGAAAGGGCACATAAAAGGACCGAGCGCACCCACCAGCTTCCCCTAGATCAGGACCCAGAGTGGAATTTCCCTCTGTCGGACCTAACCTTGCGGGCACTGATGCAGGGAGGACCCGCTGCTCCTCCAGGCACACTGGCAACCACCGGAGGTCATGTTCAAAATAGAAGAAGTGACGCGTGGCATAAAACTGCAGATGTTCCTGCAGACGAATTGAGCCCGGGAGAACACACAATCCTCGTGGTCAGGTTATCATGGTTGTCCATGCACACCTCCCATCCTCTTTGGGAGGGGGGGGGGGAGACGTATTTTTCCATAAGAGGGTGTTCACCCCTCCCCCCCAAGAATCAAGAAGAGCACCCACTTGCGAGGTTTCGTAGACCGCCTTATTAAAAAAGCAGGTGGGGAGGGGGGGCACCCTAGAGATGAATGGATAGAGGTAAACAAAAGCACTGTTCATCCTCAGATTTAAGGGGCGGGGGGATATGAGAAATGCCATGGGAGGTACGTTCCATGGGGACCGTGCAAACAACGTGACCGTTGATTACACCTAATTCCCCGCCCTGAGCCATTAACGCCCTAACTAAGCCAAGGTTCTTTTTCTTCGAATTTAAAGCGCAATAACATCAAGGGCGTATCCCGCAGAAACGTTCTGTAAAAAAAGTGGTGAAGTGGCGCAAGTGAAATTATGTGGGATATAAAGCCGCAAATCTTCCTTCACACATTGGCGCCGGGAGAACACAAAACCCTCTGGGTGTGCAAAATGATATATGAGGGAAATAAAGATGGGGAAGAAAATGTAGACATGTTAAAACAGGGCACCCCGACAAGAGACAACCAGCACCCCCCACCCCCCAAGGCATGAATGGATAAAAGCAGGTTGGCGACTAGCCTGAGACATTAGCCGGCAGCCAAGAAAATGAGACTTGTAAAGAAAGTGTCAACAAAAGGGATAGGATTTCAATATTTAGTAAGTAAAAACGTCCTGGTATCCTCAATCTAGTTAGACTTCCGGAGTCAGTGGGGTCGGGAGGGCATGTTACTTCTCCAGGTACCAGGTGCAACAATCGCCCCCTTCCCTTGGGGGAACTTTTCAGTCGAAATGCAGAGGGCACAGAAGAAAATCTGGCGCATGCACCGCAGAGCTTCCGCTCAAGACCGAGAACTAGAACACCTTTTGAGACGCGCCATTTATCCGAGGCTCAAAGGTCAACATTCAAGGCTCCGAAGGTCAGCAACCAAACAAAAAAGGGACAATCATAGCGATGATTAGCAGAATTTTGGCAAAACATTGATTGCACGATATATTTATGGTGAAGGATACTCCGCTTCAGAAAATCACCCCCCCTCCCCACTACAAAAACTACCAGACTAGTGATAAAGGTGGAGGATACTCAGGAGTCAAGCTCATTATACAGGGAATGGCACGCAATCTTCTAGATGGCAGTTGCCGCACGGTTGTCTATATTACACCCGACTTCCAATTGTCAAATGGTCGGCCATTCAAACTTTGTTCGGAATCCGGACCACGAGAAAACTTGACATAGGTTTAGCTCCGATCAGATATGATTGAGGCAGAGTGTTGGCGACTCCCCTCTTTACGAATGGTCATGATCAGTAGAAAGATTGGTGCTAAGAAACTCCATTTCGGTAAGATTAACGAAACAACGCAAGAAGTAAAATGGAGGTCGCATTAGCGCAGAAAAATGAGTGCTCGACTCAGCCATAACCCGGGTAACTCTGCGGACGCGACGCGCCCTCGAGCTATGCAAACCATAACCTCGCATTTTACAGGGTGACGCAAAATTGCTCTACAATGGAAACCTTTTATATTTATTTAATAAATGAAATGTCTATTTGTTGAAATTTTATTGGTCTAATTATGGAAGATGATGTCACGCAAATGTCTTACATTTATTAGAAAGTTTGTGACGATTTTTTTCCGATAATACACATTTTGGGGACACCCTGTAAAACATAGTCAACTGATGACGTGGCAATTACGGCGTTCGCTCGTTTGTGACATTTATAGGAATGCTCCAGAGTGCAACATTGCTTCTGATGTCTCATCATAAATAAATCTCTCTCTCTTGCCGATAGCCGCCAATATTTATTCCGCTTTAACCGAGTCTCTTTTCTAAATTGGATTCTCACATTAAAGCGTAATAAAAGCGGCCAATATTTTATCACCCGTTCATCCTTAATTTCAAACGTGTGCGGGTTAGGTTTTAAAAATTTCTTCTGGCTCATTGCCTCATTCGCCACGTAACCTTCGAGTGGGCCAAGGCCTCGCAAGCACGTCCATAACGCCCAGTCGTCGTACCTGGAGAAAGGCAACGAATCGAGCGTTGGAGAGGACTACAGATTCCTAAAATCTAGCGTTTCTCCTCTCTCACCAGAGTCGGGGGTCGGTTTTATCCGGACGCTCTAACGAAAAGGGGTCCCAGAATTTGGATAAATACGTCACTACTACAGTTTCAATGAAAAGAAAAATGAAGAGGGAAAGAGAGTACACAGAGGTGGGGGGTGGAGGCACGATTGAAAGGGGTGAGAAGACAAAATTGTAAAAATTAACCGCAAACATCCATGAAATCAAGAGAGCTATGAAAACACACTTCTTATGTTGTATTTTTTTTAGTGAATGGACGAACGCCCTGCGAGAGCTTCAAGGTCTTGAAGGGGACATATTATTATTATTATTGCCTCTTTTGGTAGAAGCGGTGGCAACGAAAATGCGACCCCATCATCCAGTTCCGTAGGTTACTAAAAAGATGTTTTTGCATTTATTTTTTTATTAAGGAAACAAGTAGTAAAATAATAATAAAAGTTCGACAGAGGTAGGGAAGGATGAAGAACAAAAACAGCAATAGTGGAAAGGGGACAAGGATGATAGAGAGCAATAGCAAAACTCCTTAACTACTGAAATGACTGGGGCACTTTTAAAAAAATATATATAAAAAAAATCAAGGAAAAACAACACGAAAAATAGGTAGTTCGTAGTGAAAGGGAAGTTAGTAGAAGTGAAAATGGCTGAAAGTTGGTCGTTGGCACCGGAAGGATGCATTACAAAGATCGTTTATAAAAGGAAAACTTTCAAGTCTTCAACTTACACCACTTGACCAGAACTATCGGCCCTCCCCCCATCACCTTCACGCCCTTTTAAGCACAAGGCTATCTCTCATTTTGTCCACCTCAAATTCTTCTTCGTTCAGCCCACCTTTTACATGATCTTCAACTCCAAGGATTGAACACCCTGACACTCAAGCTCGTATATTTATAGGCGACTCGGGGGGTTAGTAGTCACCAGTTTATGGAGGGTTATATTCGTGAGGCAAGGGTTTGTATGCGATGGATGGACTCCATCTGAGCCGAGATGGGGTTGAGGTTTTGTGGCGGGAATTAGATAGTGTTATTAGGTCTTTAGAGGTGGGAAACTAGGTTTTGATAGTGGTCAGGGAAATTTAATGGATCAAAGTGAGGCAGGAAAAGGAAGCAAACACAGATTTGTAGAAGGTAGGCAGGCTAATGGAAGTGCTTTAGGGTTAAACTACTTGAGTAGTGATAGTGGTCAGGAAAATACAAGAGTACCAGGTCGGGGAAGGAGAGAAAGGAGATGCAGAGGAGATAGGCCCTCAGGTGCTTCAGGGATAGGTGGGCTGAGTTGTCTTTACACAAATGCTCGTAGTCTTAGAAATAAGAGGGATGAATTATTTAGTTATATCATTCATGAAGATATAGATATAATATGTATAGTTGAATCATGGGTTAATGAAAATATATTTAATGATAATGTCAGTGAATTTGAACTAGAAGGTTATACTATGTACATTAGTCAAAGGAGAGATAGGACTGGTGGTGGGTTGATTATTTATATCAGAAATAGCATATCTTCAAATCTAAATAACTCTATAAAGCAAGGAGAAGGTGAATCATTATGGATAGATATTAAGGTTGCTAAAAATAGGAAAATACACTTGGGAGCTTTTTATAGACCACCAGGACAGACTGATTGCATCGATGAGTTAATGATTAGGGAAATAAGTAAAGGATGCAAAGAAGATACAGTTATTCTTGGTGACTTTAATTTAACTTCTGTAGACTGGGAAAATATGATAGGAAGAGATAGAGCAAGTTGTAAGTTTATGGAGTGTTTTGAAGATAACTTTTTGACCCAATTTGTTAATAAGCCAACAAGGGGTGCCAATATATTAGATCTAATTCTTTCAAATGATGATCACTTAGTTCAAGGATTGAGTGTAGGGGAATCATTGGGAAACAGTGATCATCAGATGGTTCGGTTTAATTTGCAAATAGTTAAGGGTAGAACAACGACAATCTCCACAAAAATTCCAAATTTTTATAGGGGAGATTACAATAAATTACGCAGCATGCTAAATCAGATTAGGTGGGATATAGAATTCCATGGAAAGAATACTTATGAGATGTGGGATATTTTTAAGACTATATTAAACATGGTTCAGGAACAGTGTATTCCAATGAAGTCTATTAGGAAGAAATGTAGGAAACCATTATGGTGGAATCAAGAAATAGCTAATAAAGTTTCAAAGAAAAAAAGGGCATACCAGAGATTCCAAAGTGAGAGTAGTTTAGATAATTTAAACCATTATAGGTCAACCAGAAATGAACTAAATAAGATTATTAAGAAGACCAAAAGGACAGCAGAAATTAATTTAGCTAAAAATAATAAGAAAGATCGTAAAAAATTCTTTAGCTATTATAGAATCAATAATAAATCTAACAGTGATAAAATAAGGCCTATTAAATAGGAAAGGGGTTTTGAAAGAATCTGATGAGGAAATAGTAGAGGTCCTTAATGATCATTTTGCTTCAGTATTCACAGAAGAGAAACCAGTTAGATTAGTTGATAATTCTAGGTCAAGGGAAGTAGTGATAAATTCTATTAATATAGACAGAGAAGAAATTAAAGGGCTTATAATGCAGTTAAATACTAGTAAGGCATCTGGCCCTGACAACATTCATTCTAGGATACTCAAAGAAGGTGTAGGAAGTATTGCAGTAGCTCTTGAGAAGATATTTATTAGATCACTAGAGTCTGGAGAAATACCAAATGATTGGAAATTGGCAAATGTAGTGCCAATTTTTAAAAAGGGAAGCAAAGAGGATCCAAATAACTTTAGACCAGTAAGCTTAATTTCTATAGTCTGTAAAATTCTTAAGAAGATGGTTAAGAAGGGAATTTCTGATCATGGTTTTAGAAAAGGTAGATCGTGTTTAACTAATTTACTGGATTTTATGGATTATGTAACTAAAGAATTAGATAGAGGTGAGAAAGTTGATGCGATCTAATTAGATTTCAGCAAAGCTTTTGATAAGGTTCCACATTGAAGACTAGTTCATAAATTAAAGCTGCATGACAGGACACGTAGCATAGGTTTAGGAAGGAGATTGGGAGGAATTGGTTTACAAATTGTGTGGTAGATAAATGGAATAGGCTCACTAGACATGTGATAGAAGCCTCCTCTCTGGGTAGTTTTAAGAATAGATTAGATAAATATATGGATGAAGCTGCTAGATGGGACTGACTTTTTTTCTTTTTTTTATGTACATATGTATATATTTTTCTAAGGAGTGGGGAGATTATATTTTGCGGTTGCATCAATGGCCTTTTCCTCTGGATGCATTTTATGTATATTGTAGATTAGATCTGACAAACTCCTTAAAGGGTGACAATGTTGATGACTTTTCTCTGGTAAGAAATCTTTTGTGTGTTGACTGGAACAGGAGCTGCCAAGTGTAGGCCATGAATGGTCTTTTGCAGTCTCCTTCTTTTCTTATGTTCTTATAAGTGGAAAGGTTTTAAATTGGATAACTGAATGACTGAAAAATAGGAAACAGAGAGTTGTACTGAATGGAGTGAGGTCAGAGTGGAGGAATGTTATTAGTGGCGTACTCAGGGATCAGGTTTAGGCCCTTTATTATTTATAATCTATGTAAATAATCTTGGGCAAGGTGTAAATAGCAAAGTGTCAATTTTTGCTGATGATACTAAATTGGCAGCTGTAGTCAAAGAGGTTGAGGGTAGCTTTAAAGTGAAGGGGGACTTAAATAAGTTGTTAGCTTGGGCTCAGAAGTGGCAGATGACTTTTAACCTTAATAAATGCAAAGTTATTAACATGGGGAGAGATAATAGGGAATTTAGCTATGAGATGGATGGGTATTGGCTTAATTCAGTTGAAGATGAGAAGGACTTAGGAGTAGTAGTAGATAGGTCACTGAAATTTTCAAAGCAGTGTATTGAGGCAAAAAATAGAGCAAATAGGGTGCTAGGTTACATTAAAACAAATGTTAGCTACAAGAATAAGGAGGTCATCCTTAAACTATACAACTCTTATGTCAGGCCACATTTAGAGTACTGTATACAGGCATGGTCACCACATTTTAGACATGATATAAACTTATTAGAGTCAGTACAAAGGAGGGCAACAAAAATAATACCATCCCTGAAGCACCTTGAATATGAAGATAGGCTGAGGGTATTAAATATGTTTTCATTTGAAAGAAGGTGTGTGAGGGAAGATATGATTGAGCTTTTTAAAATCTTTTCTGGGATGGATAAATGGAATTTCAGCAAGTTATTAGAGGCCACCACTTAAAGATTAAAAAACAGAGGTGCAGACTGGATGTTAGAAAATATTTTTTCACTAACAGAGTGGTGGATTATTGGAATAGTTTGCCACCTGAGACTGTAGACAGCCCAAACTTGAATGTTTTCAAGTGCAGATTGGATGATTATATGGGAATGGAGGGTTAATTTCTTACTTTTTGGTATGTGGATATGTTTCTTGACTTATTCCTGTGGATGCAGTTTCTTTTTATTGTATATTTTGGGGGACTTTGATTTTTTGGGGGACAGACTCCTATGGAGGCTTTAAATTATATATTGTAGATGCATGGTTGGACATTCCTATGAATTGTTAAATTGTATATTGTAGATGCATGATCTAACAAAATCCTAGGATGCATTATATAGGTGGGATGTGATGGATACGGATGACCTTTGATAGGCCCTTGTGGCTTTTTTCATCGGTGAAATTATGTTATGTTACCCGTAAAGGGGTGTCGGACGAAGGTGTTTGAGGTCTCACCGTACAGTTTGTTCTGATTCGCAAAGTTCTTACGGGGAATCCGTTTATAGGCTTGGTTCAAAAGGTAACTTGGTTATCACTGGGTTAAAGTGGAAAATGGTGTTTTGTAAGTTCATTGCTACTACATGGCATGTTATTTCAGTAGTTAATCTGTGTGTCCAATTTCAAAGGTCCAACAAGGTGTTCATCTCTGAGGTTCCTTGTTGAGCCTACTTCACCTTGCAATTCAGGCATCGCTACACATGTACAATTGTGATTTAGCATTATATATATTTTTCACTTTATTCTACATTGGCTCAATACTACTACATAGCATATTAATTCAATATTTAATATGTGTGCCCAATTTCAGGATTTCCTAGGTTCAACAGGGTGCTCATTTGTGAGGTTCCTCGATGAGCCTACTTCACTTTGCAATCTGGGCGTTGCTACATATTATCTTTCAAAATCTATTTCCATCCTTTCCTCTTAGAATCCAATACCACCCAATCCTTCCTCAGTAGATCGACCTTCCAAACACCAAGCATTATTATTTATTTAAGGGACAATCTTGTTGATTGCCTGCATAGGCATAAGTAGCCGTAAAAAAAAACTTGGCCTAGTAATTAAGCATCTTTTTTTTGTCATCCCAAAGAAATAGCAGATGGAATAAAAAGCTCAGTGACAGACCGGTGAATTCTAAAGAGAATATAGCAAAGAAAAATCAGAGGACACTTTCCCAAGACTTAGTTAGCATCTAAGACACATTTCGACTAACACTTCTTCAAGATCCTCACGGAACCCAGTATAACTGCAGGGCTGTGATTGCCAAACCTTTGTTTATGCAAATGAACATGGAGTATTTTTAAAATGGTCAAGAGATTATCAGAATTGGGCAATGGATGAATGTCATATTCAGACAAACCTTCCAATACATTATTTTTATCTGAGGTTAAAATGAGAGTGACTCTAGCTCTGGCAATTCTCTTTATTACTCTAAGCTTTTGATGTATTTTGGACATTTTTCCTAACCACTGGGAAGGCAAGACAGCCCAACTCAGTACCGGCCCCAAGCACGGATAAATACAGAGGGTTGGAGTTAGGAAGGGCATCCAGCCGTAGTCTCTGCCAAAACCTTAATGAATGAGTCTTTTACCAAATGAGAGTAAAATAAATCACCAAGAACGGCAACCCCAAGTAGAGAAAAGCTGAGAAAAATAAAAAAACTACACCCCACTCCAAACCCTAAAAAAGCAGAGGAAAGCATGCTCTAACATCGCCAGAAGACTGCCTTCCTTCAGGCCCTGAGCAAGTCCCCCCCCACTCCACCAAATTAAATAAAATGGGAGACAGCCAGCCCTACAAAAAAGGGTTGAGGAACAATTTTTAGCTCGTTTGCACACTAATCATTTTGCTTCAAAACCCGCTATATCCCACTCTTTTTTGTGGTCTGTATTCTCCATTTGTAGGCAAAAGCCTCTAAATACCACTTCCCTTTGGCAGCAAAAACCGCTACCTTCCGAGAACCAATCATAACACAGCATGAAATTGGGTGACTTCAACCAGTTGTAAGATGGCTACGCACTGAGGAGCCGGCTTTTTTGTAAACAGTGTTTTGGTTTTGGAGATTAGTAGGATATTCCATGGATAATTCAGATCGTTTTAGTCATGGAGTAAGATGAAATGGATGAACCAGTCCTAGTGACTGTAAATGGAAGGAAATAATGTCACCTGTGCAAAGAGCACCTGAATGTTGAAGGTTGTTGATGGTTCCTGCTTCAGAATGACAGAGTCAATGGTGCTGAAAGGTATTTTCAGCTCCTTGATATCTTCCAGTAAGCACAGCCCATTGGTATGGAGCTTCAGGATCACCTTTTTCGGTTCATTGGCGAGTTATTTATTCTTTGCCATGATAATGTCTTTACTGTGGGAACATTAACTGCTAAATGGTATTCCAATATTTTCTAAGCTCTTGTTGACTGCTGTACATATTAGTGGAACCCTCTAGAAGCTTTGGTTAATTTGGAGATTATGCCCATTCTGGAATTTTTAGATAATTCATATATGTATTGTCAAGGAATAGGCCGAGGGGTGGTTGGAGTTTTCCCTGACTCTTATATTAATATCCTATTATCCCAAATGCGGAGGAGTCGTTGTACTATGCCTTATACTTCGTTTGGCTCATGCCCTGAATGGGTTTATTGACTCAGTGCTTAGAGGTTGGCTACGGAAGGATTGGAATGAACTTTGCTAGCAAGCGACCCAAAGGAAGTTAGATATACAATATGAAAATAAAGTTTTAATGAATACTAAACAAGAAAATATATATATACAAATAAGGTGCTTTGAAAGATAAATTAATAAGTGAATCTCAGATATCTCATTTGGCTTGTAAATAACTATTCACATATAAATCCTCATACACTTGTAATGTTGGTAAACTTTGCAGTGAAGTTGGGGAATATGAAAGGGAAGGGTTACCTTGGAACCTGATTCTGCTAGAAGAAGGCAGTGACGGGAGCTTCTTGTTAAAGAGGAGCCCACGCTCATGAACTCCAAGGAATCTTGGGTGCCTCATTGAGGGAGGGGATGGACGAATGACCTATTGACGCGTAGGGTCATGGAGAAAAGCTGAGATGTAGTTTTTTTCACTTAGGAAACCAGAGTGAGGCTGTTTGTAGCTTCAGCTCTAACACGTGAGTACAAGTTTGGGTCTGCACTGACTGGGATCGATCTCCTCTATGAAGACTTTATGCTTCGACGATTTACCACTACACCGATATATGACAATTCCTGCCCTGCCAGACACTGTGCAAGCTCTACTACTGGGGGTTAAAAGAATTTATCTTTTATACTCGAAACCCAGGAGAGGTTCTCAGGGCGCTGGAAGTAGATTAGATGTCAAGCTACTCCATTTCATCCTTTATAAACTTCCGGCAACAATCGGAAGCAAAGATGGGCTCCCATTTATTGATAACCAGTCAACGAAGGGACTCAGTGGTTAGCTGAAATGGCCTTTCTTCCAGCAGGAGACCATCAGATATTGGGCTGGAAGGGAAAGGTTTGATAACTCTGCTATTCTCCTACATATATATATATATATGAACAATTGTTTTTGGTAAAGATTTGTTATTTTCTTATGCAGTTTTGCATATACTTTTTTCAAATACTTTAATCCCGAGCTAACACAACCACTGCACACCATTATATCATATAAACTTAAAAAATAAAAAAAGACAGCCACAAATCGTTCAAAATACACGGGAATCTAAAATAAAATGGTATGAGGTAATCGGCTAAAGATGCATGCAAGATTCAAATTTAGCAAAATACATTTTTTAAAAAGTGGATAAATACATTAGTATTAAGTTCAGGGAGTTAAAAATAACATTGGTGAGCATTATTTTTAAAATTAAAAACGTTTGTCTTTGAAAAGTATAAAATTGTAAGTGTTAAAACAAATCTTTACCTTGTTTTATAATGTAAACAATGTTTATTCTTGGGCAAATTTTTAAGTTAATTTTTTATTTTGTAAACGAGTCCACACACACCCCTTAATTTATGTTTTTGCTGCACCTCCCACCCACTCCCTTGAGACAGTTAGGGAGACAGGTGAAACATAAACACTCTTAGCACAGTTAGGTGAAACATTGGGAAATGGACAAAATATTATGGGCTAAGGAACTTCATGTGCAGGGAATGGGTCGTAAGGTTTACTGAAGAAAATTCCCTTCAAAATGATATATAATATGATGTGATGCCAACTCACAATGTTGTTCCCAAGATGGCGGCCATTCAATTTTTCTTTTATCATCCTAATTAGAAATTTGCCCACATTAAGTCGTGAAAGTTCAGTAATTTTTTCAGTGATCCCATAATGATTCGTCCTTTGTTCCAAAATCTTCCATTTTATTACTTGTTCCTGAGGCAAGTGGAGCGAGCAGGGGGTATGGTGAGTATAGTATAGCTCCACTATAGAACAGCTACCAAATCTTTTGTTTTACTTGTTCCTGAGCTTTGAGCAGGGGAGGGGGCATAATAACAACCCATAGTAAACAAACTTGTATACAAATAACCTATAAATAATTAAAGGGCTTATATTTGAGTTAAATACCAGTAAGACATCTGGCCCAGATAACATTCAGTCTAGATTACTCAAAGAAGTAGATAGTATTGCAGTAGCTCTTGAGAAGATATATACTAGATCACTAGAGTTTGGAGAAATACCTAATGATTGGAATTAGTAAATGTAGTGCCAATTTTTAAAAAGAGAAGTAAAGAGGACCCAAATAACTTTAGACTGGTAAGCTTAACTTCTATAGTTTGTAAAATTCTTGACAAGATACCTAGTTAAGAAGGGAATTTCTGACCATCTAGAGTGTGGTAGGTTTAGGTAAGGATGTAGTATTGGTTGGAGAATTTAACTTGCCATCAATTAAGTGGATTAATGATTTGATATGCCAGGGACTCTCATCCACTGATCTTATTTTTTATAACTTTTTAAATTTTCTTGGCCTCATACAATGGGTTCATGAGTCCACTTATTACAGTTCAGGTAATAGGCTTGATCTGATTCTTTCCTCAGAGGGAGACAGGGTGATTGATATTCAAGTATTGTGGACATTCACCAGTTACCTGCAGATATATACTACAGCATCCACCTTTGATTGATGACTCTCCTATGTTTAGGTTGTGAAGTAAGGAAAATTACAACCTGATTAAACTGGATCTATCATAGATTGATGCTATGTATATAGGCTTCCTTGAGATTGTGAATTTCTTGGTAGCAGAGTATGCAATGTCTTCCACAAGCGCTTCACAGTGGCCCTCCCTGGCCAGTCAAGCCTCCTCCTGCTCTGAAACACAGAAAATGCTTCTTGTGGAGTCATTATAAAGCAGTTCAGTCACATCTTGGTAGGAATTCAGCAGAGGCCAGAGGCTTTACAACAATTTGAATATTAATTACCAATACAAAACTTTTGTAATCAGTAAACAATCTAAATATGAACATTCCTGAATCGATATTATGGTGCATAATACTAAACTTTTTCATGCTTACATTAGGAATAAAAAGGTGGCTAGGGTAGGTGCACCCTTGAAATCCCCTGAAGGGCAGATTGTTAAAGATCCTGTTACTATGGTTAATAGGTTTACTGCAGCTTTTATATCTGTGTATACGCATGTTACCCCAGCTAACCCATTCCTTCACCAGGCATTTGGAGGCATGATAGGTGATCATGATATTACACAAGAATCTGTGGTCAAAGATGTTGCTCAGTGGGATTCCTTCTCAGCTATAGGTCTGGATGAGGACCACCAATATTTTTTAAAGGCATGTATAGAGCAATTACTCTATCCACTAGTGCTTATTTTTCAAAAATCATATTCGATGGGTCATCTACCAGTGTTGTGGAAGAGTTCCTTGGTTGTGCCAATTTTTAAGAAGGGTTCTCATGCAGACCCACTTATGTACAAACCAGTATACTTAACTTCTGTGGCTTGTAAAACTTTCGAGAGAATCATGGCTAAACTTATATATGACTATGTTCAGGATAATTATTTGTTATCTCATGACCAGTATGGGTTTCACCCTGGAAGATCTACAGAAGACCAATTATTGCTCACCTACAATGACGTTACCTTGGAATTGGATGATGGAAAGACTGTTGACTTGTTTTTCTTTGATTATACCAAAGCTTTTGATGGGGTGAATCCCGACATTCTGCTGGGACAAATTGGTAACACTGGGGATTACAGGAAAAGTTTTGCTTTTGGATTAAAGACTTCCTTACTGGTTGTGTGATAAATGTGGTGGTGGTGGTACATGCGAAGAGCTCAACCAAGTAGGTGACCAGTGGTGTCCCTCAGGGGTATGTTTTGGCCCATATACTCTTGTTATTGTATATCAATTTTGTCAATTCTAACAATTTCTTCTACTAAGATATTTGCTGATGACCTAAAGTTATATGTTAGTATTGAGGCAGATTCTGAAGATGATGTGCTAACTGCAGTGAGAAATTGTCAAAGGGACATAAATACTCTCTTCCAGATATCCAAGTCTTGGGGACTTTCACTAAATCTGTCCAAGTACGTTGCCTTAAGGTTTGCCAGAAATAATACTTTTTGGTCAGGATATTTGTTATTATATCAACAATGTACCAATTCCATTTAAAGAATCATCTACAGACTTTAGTGTGTGTGTTGATAATAAACTTAAATTCCACCAACATGTATCCAATATAGTACACAAGGCAGGAGAGGTTGCAACCAGTATCCTACTGGTTAGAAACCCTGAACTTGCACCTGTACTCAGTTGAGGGGAGATTACTCTGACATGATATTAAATATTGGCAAATTTTCCATGGTCAATTGTCAATTTCTCTGGATGATTTTTTTTTCCTTGTCCCTTATTGAGTAGCACAAGGGGTCATGATTCCAAAATTGCTCACTCTAGAACACAGCTGGAGGTTCGGAAAAGATTCTTTGGCTTGAGGTGTGTTGACCTATGAAATGCGCTGCCTGCTGAACTTGTTGGCTGTGAAAATATTAGGGCATTTAAGAGTGGCCTTGCTCTTCATCTTGGTGACAATCTACACTATGTTTGAGTGCTTGAATTTGTGGGGCTGTTGGACAATTGCAATGTTGCTACTTATAATGCACTATCCAGCTATTTTTTGTTAGTAGTTCTCAATATGCATGAAACTGTTTACTTGGGCTGGTGCATCAACAGAGTGTGACTTCCCGCTGCTCTCCATCTGATAAGTGTGGGTGGGAAGCCCACCAGGTAAAGTTAATAAATGATGCTCAGCATGGGTTCAGAAGAGGTAGATTGTGTTTAACAAATTTACTTGATTTTATGGATTATGTAACTAAACAATTAAATAAGGGAGAGAATGTTGATGTAATTTACTTAGATTTTAGCAAAGCTTTAGACAAGGTTCCACATAGGAGACTAGTTCACAAATAGGTCACTAGATAGGTCACTGAAATTTTCAAAGCAGTGTATTGAGGCAAAATATAGAGCAAATAGGGTGCTAGGTTAGCTACAAGAATAAGGAGGTCATCCTTAAACTATACAACTCTTATGTCAGGCCACATTTAGAGTACTGTATACAGGCATGGTCACCACATTTTAGACATGATATAAACTTATTAGAGTCAGTACAAAGGAGGGCAACAAAAATAATACCATCCCTGAAGCACCTTGAATATGAAGATAGACTGAGGGTATTAAATATGTTTTCATTTGAAAGAAGGTGTGTGAGGGGAGATATGATTGAGCTTTTTAAAATCTTTTCTGGGATGGATAAATTGGATTTCAGCAAGTTATTCGAGTTAGAAGGTAGTAATAGAACTAGAGGCCACCACTTAAAGATTAAAAAAAAAAGAGGTGCAGACTGGATGTTAGAAAATATTTTTTCACTAACAGAGTGGAGGATTATTAGAATAGTTTGCCACCTGAGACTGTAGACAGCCCAAACTTGAATGTTTTCAAGCGCAGGTTGGATGATTATATGGGGATGGAGGGTTAATTTCTTACTTTTTGGTATGTGGATACGTTTCTTGACTCATTCCCGTGGATGCAGTTTCGGTAATACTTCAGATTCGTGGCGCACGGTAGATGGCGCTGTTAGTCGGCTACAATTTTGGGCTACAGCATATCTCTTATGACGTCAGACGGTAGCCTCAGATATGACCAATCACGGCGTTATATTGTTTTGTTGTTCTGGGGATTTGTAACTTTTAGTTTGTATTATTTACTAAATATCTGTGCCTCTGCTTGTTTATAGTTTTTTCTAAGTTAGGTAAGGTTTCTTGATGTCTTTTATTGTTGTTTTTTTTGTTTTCGTATATTTTGTATTGTTACGAACGATAACAGCTTCTTACTGGCAACGTCGTAGCTTATAACTATGACCCGTTTTGCCCCCAAATTTTTGTAGTTATGTCGTCTGCGTGCTCTACTTGTGCTTCGTCATTATTCGAATTTGGCTTTATTTTGCATAACTGCGAAAAACTTTTAGATTATCTAGAGGCTCATAAATTAATTAAGAAAACTATAAAATGCCCAAAATACAGTGCGAATTTACATTTTTCGGAAAATTTACTGTTTCGTTGTGATAAGTTCTATTTAAATGAAAACGGTAAACATTTTGCTGGCTATCTCGCAACCGCTCTTTTCGTGAAGAAATTTTCCAGTATCAAAGAGCGATTCCACAAATTTCTGCTAGCCATAGCAGAATTATACCCGCCCGCTAAAAGTTAGTATTGTTTGTCTTTAGGTTACGTTTTTTCTGCCAGTAAAAAGCTGCTCGTGGGGGAGTAAGCACTGCAGGGAGACCACCCTACGATGACCCTGAGTTTCAATCAATTGGAGGGGGTCTGGGGGGCGCAGCCCCCCAGTATATACTCATATACCAAAAAATATTACGCCGATATTGTTCACATCTGACGCTACCGTCTGACATCATAAGAGATATGCTGTAGCCCAAAATTGTAGCCGACTAACAGCGCCATCTACCGTGCGCCACGAATCTGAAGTGTTACCGCAGTTTCTTTTTATTGGAGGCTTTAAATTATATATTGTCGATGCATGGTTGGACATTCCTATGGATTGTTAAATTGTATATTGTAGATGCATGATCTGACAAAATCCTATGGATGCATTATGTGGGTGGGATTTGAAGGATACGGATGACCTTTGATAGGCCCTTGTGCCTTTTGTCATCTGTGAAATTATGTTATGTTAAATTAAAAATGCATGGGATATTTACCTAGTTACTTACCTAGTTGGCTCCCCACAGATCCATTAGTAGATCTAGGGAGACTTAGCAGTAAGAAGGAGTGGGAAAGTTTTGAATTGGATAGCTGAATGGCTGAAAGACAGGAAACAGAGAGTTGTGCTGAATGGGGTGAGGTCACAGTGGAGGGACATTATCAGTGGCGTACCTCAGGGATCCATTCTAGGCCCTTTATTATTCATAGTTTATATAAATGATCTTGGGTCTGGGCTGTGCCCCCCAGACCCCACCCAAAGGATTGAAACTCAGGGTCATCGCAGTGTTATCCCCGCGGTGAGCCATACCCAACAACAGGCCGACGCTCAAAATAATCGCATCCGGCCATCGTCTACACAATTACCCAATATAGTGGTAGATTACTGGAATAGTTTGCAATCTACACTCGCTACACAACCTGTGCTCTGGGTGGGCTAACAGCCCTGAAGGGCACATTATAAATACTTATTATTATTTGAGAGAGTAGACAGTCCGAACTTGAATGTATTCAAAGGCAGATTAGATGATTATATGGGGAGGGAGGGTTAACTTTAGGGGGTATTCTGGACTCATTCCTGTGGATGCAGTTTTTATTATTGTATATTGTATATTGTATATTACAATCAATTTTGATTTTGATGAGTCTTAATGATGATGCTTTTGTTTTTGACACATTCCTATGTATGGTTCTAATTGTATATTATAGATGCATGATCTGACACAATCCTATGGATGCATTTTGAAGACACTTTTTGACAGATGTGGATGACCTTACCTAACCTTTGATAGGCCATTGTGGCTTTTGTTATTGGTGAAATTATGTTATGTTTACTCTGTTAGCTTCCTTGGCAGAACCGGTGATAGGCCCGTGGATTTTAATCAAACATTCAATTCTTATTATAATTTAATAAAGGCGTTTACCCTTGTTTCTCACACAGGAGTAAAATAGTAATATTAATTACCTTTTTTCTTCTGTTTGAGTCGAATTCTCTGCGTGTACTTTCTTCCCTTCTGTATTTAGTTCACTTCCCGGTGGAAGCCTACTCTTTGCCTTTAAAAAATCGCTTACATCATCGATAACTTTAGTCACAAAATCGTGCTCTTTCTTATTTAGGTATTTACCATTCAACATAAGAGCCAGGTTGTTATATTTATAAATTAACGAATACAAGGTTTAAACACTCGCTTAACTGGTAGATAGTGCATAATTTCACTTGAAGTAACACGGAGCACAAAATCTCAGCTACTGGGTCGAGTCAGCCGACAAAGGGTCAGATATTTTTATCACCAATGCGTAGATTGGGAGCATTTTTTAAAATATTTTTTTAGTTGATACCGAATATTTCAATGATTAATTCTACTTTGGGCGAAAACAAGGTTGATGTTCTCATTATCATAGATTATCATATCATCGCATTATCATAGATAGTAAACCCTAGAATAATCGAGTGTCTCATATTTATATGAATTCGACCAAAGAAAAATAAAATTCATAGGTAACTAAAGTATCGCAAAAAATAAGAAGAATAAAGACATTGTAATGCATCCATCATTTTAAATGCTTCACCAAATCAGTGAATAGGCCTCTGTGCCTTTCTAATCAGTGTATGGAATAAAATGCAGCTTGTTGAAATTGCACGCGAGCAGCTTATAACATTTGCTTAACTGAGACATTTAGGGACTCACAACTGCCGAGCCAACTTGACCGCACGTCCATTAGTCCCAACCATGCAGGGGAAGATGTTGGCAACTTCTCCTGGGACGACCATCCGAGGGTACCTGCAAGAGCAACTCCCCGTGCGTTCTTGATATAGTTGAGAGATGAACCTTAGTTGAATCCAGTCTCGATGGAAACAGCTAACGTGAACGACCGCTGGTACCAGGCAGCTCCTCCCCTCCAGATCAGATCAGATGAAGGTGTCCGGTATAGCTTTTTCTACAGCACCAGACTATAGGTTTTTCTGATCTTATTTCAGGCTACTCAGTCTCTCCAAACACTTGTTTTCTTCCCTTCCAAAGACAGTATATGAGTTCCTTATATTTTTCAGCTTTGTCACTTCCTGTAAATAATAAAACTTCACTTAGTTGCACATCCTGTATTTCAAACTGTGTCCTTATATCTGCTAGCACATTACACTCCTTCATGAAATGTTCCGAAGTTTCTTCTTCTCCTGTCTTACATAGTTGACACATCACATCTTCTCCCAAGTACCTCTTCCTCCATCCAAGGTGCATTGTGTTGTTCCGTGCCCTATAATTTAAAATAGATTTATAAGTATTATCATAAAAATTTTCTTCTTCTATATCCAATTTATGCTGCTTATATGTACTTAAAGTACTTTTTTCTTCTAGTTCTTGCAACCACATTTTCTTATCATATTTATATGCTCTTCTATCAATTTTCTTTTTTAGGCTATAATTTTATCTGATTGATATTGGTTATATTAAGTTTATTTATATAGTTTTTCATTACTTTTATCCATCTGATATATCTACGGCTGTTCCACATCTCCTCCATTAATGTAATAAGCAATTTATTTTCACTCATCATAATATAGTTTAAATAATTTATTTTTTGTTATATGTCTCTTATAAACATTGTAGTTGCCCCTATCTTTCCTCTTAACGTTACTGTTGGGGCATAACAATGTTGTGGGCCATGACTGTAGGGAATTTGCACCAGCGGACTTCATAAGTTCGTTTATATATTAGATATTATTAAGAAACTAACTCTTATTAACAATTAGTATGCCTTATTACTATATGATTTTTGTTTTACAAAATATCTTGAGTGGCCTTGTTTACATTTATTCAATGACAAGATAGCTGCTAATCTATTATTTGTTATAAAATCATAATTAGAAATTTTCGCGGCATAATCAATGAAACTGCTATATAGTGTATCTATCATATAGACTATATAACATTTAGTTATAACAACGCATTCGATTGCGTTGGGGTTATCTGTAGAATTACCCCATTTCAATGACGACTTTTAGAGGCAGAATATACTAATTTACAGGTAGTAAATAAAAAGAAACGAAAAGAAATTAGGAAGGACCAATTTACTAAACTAGTACCGATAATGGTTGTTAAAATTGAACTATGTCTAACCTTAGGGCTCTTGTGGTTTTTGTCATCCGTGAAATTATGTTATGTTATGATCTGACACAATCTTATGGATGCATTTTGAAGGCACTTTTTGACAGATGCGGATGACCTTTGATAGGCCATTGTGGCTTTTGTTATTGGTGAAATTACATTATGTTTACTCTCTTTGTTAGCTTTCTTGGCAGAACCCGGGATAGGCCCGTGGATTTTAATGAAACATTCAAGTCTTATTATAATTTAATTAAAGTCGTTTACCCTTGCTTCTCACACAGGAGTAAAATAGTAATATTCATTACCTTTTTTTCTCTGTTTGAGTCGAATTCTCTGCGTGTACTTTCTTCCCTTCTGTATTTAGTTCATTTCCCGGTTGAAGCCTTCTCTTGGGCTTTAAAAAATTGCTTACATCATCGTTGCATCCGACCTCGGCGTCCCTCAATGTCAGGTCCACATAGTCCGGTGTGAGTTGGATTTCGCTCTACAGTGATGTGTACCCCAGGGCTGGAAGTTCGTCCGGGATTCTCTTCAGGAAGTCATTGAGTAAGCACTTGAATTTCTCTACAGGACAGCCAGTGGATTTCGTTATTTTTAGTGGTAGGCAGTTGAAGATTTTGGGGCCACTATAACTTAGGCTGGATGAGGAGAGTGTTCATATTTTGGTCGGTGCGTGTGTTGGAGGGATTTTTTTTTAGAATTGCGGCCTGTTCTTGATTTTGGTATGCCTGTGCTTCCAGTTTGTGAGTGTTAGAGGGATTTGGGACTAGACCTTCTAGTACTTTCCAGGCATAGATGACAATATATCTTTCTCGTCGTCTTTGCTGGGAGTACATATTTAGCTTCTTTAATCTGTCCCAGTAGGGAGAGTCCCTTAGTCCCTGGATTTCTCGGGTGTATGATCGTTAGACCGACTCGAGTGTCTGGATATCTTTAGCCCCTTGAGGGACCAAAGTTGACTGCAATAGTCCAGTACAGGTTGAACAAGAGCCCTCATAGGGTCACCATGCACTCCTCTTAACGGGAGTAGAATGTTCTTAGTATCCATCCTGCAATTCTGATAGCCTTCTTTACTGTTTCTGTGATGTGATGTTGGAATGTACAATTATTGTTAACCCACAAGCGCATGATAACTTTTGTACCTTTTCAAACTAGTTAATTTTTACATATATAACATCTAATGACTCAAAATGATCACTGCTACTGAAATTTATTAAATATTTGCAATGTCATCTGAGTTATGGAACGCCCATTTAAATGGGCACCATGCAGCTTACAGTATGTATCGAATTTTTTGAGGCTACAGTTTACCTAATGCTACACATAACTTGTACTAACAAAATAATTTATTCTTTAAATATTAACTAATGAAATATAGATATATATATATATATATATATATATATATATATATATATATTTTTCATTAAAGTTTTGTTTTCTGCAAAGTGGAGGTCGTTAGATATTAACTGCAATTGTAGATAGCTTTGGGATGTGGAGAGCTAAAATTTCAGTTTATCCATTTGAGTTGGAGAGTAGGACCATGGTGTCTGTTGCTAAGTCATTTCTGACGTGCGTTATGGCGCCTCCATGTGACCTGTCTTTTCTCTCTGCTCTAAATACTCTATAGTTTTTTTAATTGAATTTCAACGTCATTTATGGCTTCATTGAGGTGGGATTCTTTGAGTGCTATATAGGCAAAATCTTCGATGTGTGACCGGTCAGCTAGGAAAAGTATTTTGTTTATATTGGACTTTAGGTACATGCCTTGAATGTTTCCAAAGAGGAAACATTCTAGGGACCTGTTACTATGCTGGTCCATGGGACCATAGGTGTTGGTACTAACAGTTGGAGTTGGTTCATGGATTTTCCTATTTGGCTTTGGAGCAATAGCCCCTAGGCTTCTACTACTTTGCTCGGGTTGATAGTAGAGTGTTTCATTTCTGAGAGCATCTCTAAAAAGATGCTCTGGCTGGTTTTGATGGTAGATTGCTCCATGTGTTGACATGGCTTGAGGTGAGTAAAGTTACAGCCTTTACCACTAACTCCATGTTTGCATTTTTCCCTTGTGAAGAACTTACAAAACTGTGAGTTTTTTTGTGTTAGGCTTGTGTCTTTGTTCTGCATTTACTATACTAGCCATTCGAGATTCTGTTTTAGTTTTGTATGTCTGCTATGGGTGAGCTGGGGGAGGGGGGGCTATGCCTTTCATCTGAAGGTGGGTTTGGTACCAAGAACAAGTCCATGTCTTCTGGAGAGACTCTCAGTGCTGATGCATCCCTGTTATTCACTTCAATGTCGATGTTTACTCGTAAGTGTACTCTATGTTGTATGTCCTCACTTGTTTCAGCTGGCGGTTGGATCTGCCCTGGGGGTTGTCGTCATTTAGATTCTCTCCTCGTTCCGATGTTTCCATATTGTTTCCACTTTTGAGGAAAGGTTCCTGTATTGCCATACTGTTTCTTGCTTTGACCCCCCAATGGTTATCATTATGTTTTGAGTTTGAGTATGTTTTACAGTCATATTTCCTATTTGACATGGTAAAACTTTTCAAGATTTAGATTGGGAGTTCAGTGCAGTAATAGTGGATCCATTTTTTGCAGCTATCGCACATTATGTATACTATGACCCATGTGATCACTGGTCCTACACTCACCGCAAGCTTAGTCTATGTTATTGTTTGCATTTAACCTGGAGGTTGCATGTGATTTTGTTTGAAATTTCAAGAACTATATATACTTAATATAAAATTCTGCATAAGGAGGAGTTAAGAATAGAAAAGATCAAAATCGTAAATAAAGAAAACGCAACTTACGAGAAAAAATCTCAATTCTCTGATGTAGATAAGTTGTGATTGAAAGGGAAAATTTACCAACAAATTTTCTAAGAAAAGAATATAGCCTTAAATTTAGTGAAACTAATGAATTTAGATCACATGTATCGTCCGGTAGTGACTTCTTCGTTCCTTTCGTTCTTTACTTTTCATCTTCTTTCTCTCCCTCATCCTATTATATACAATATAGTGACCAGATCTGGGATCGGAGGAGAATTACGCCTTAGATAATATTTTCAATACGCTTTGTTTCTAGGAAAGGGGCTGTGTAGCGTGGTGGGATTACAACCGTACGGTTTATAAGTACTGCTGGAAGGAAAGCTTTTGGAGGGCTCACGAGAGCCCAGTCGAGTTGGTTGTCTATACACTGGTCCCAATGACGCCGGGAAGACGCTCGAAATTCGCCGCAAATTCCGCTCGTTCTTTATTTTTCATCGTACTTCTTCCTGCACTACCTCTATCAACAAAAGGAAAAGTAGGCTGAGACCCTTTATTTTGCTTGAAATTAGCCATACACATATCATAATGTCTATTCTAACACAATTATCGTGCAAGTTGCATCTATGAAAGGACACAAATGCAATGTAATATATAATATAATAATTACCATATCCGTTTTTTTTCTGTGAAAAATGTTGAGTCCCGCATATATTCTTTGTTATCCTTCTATAGCCAGCTGATCCACATATATACATTTAGTTCATTTGCTCCAAGTTATAACGAAATTTCATTGATATTTCCCCCACTGAGAAGGATTAATATAGTCCCCAATTAATGTAATCATATATATATATATATATATATATATATATATATATATATATATATATATATATATATATATATATATATATATATATATATATATATATATATTGTGATGCAACTATTCTATTAACTTATAACCAGTTTTTGTAAAACGGTGAATTGCTCTTGTAAGGAATCGAACTCCATTATTTAAAGTTAAGTCCTTTTTGTCGTCACATCACATGACTTGATTTCAGTCAATCAGAGAGCAACAATGAGAAACTTTAAAAAATAACAGCAGCAGCCATATTTAGTTTAAAGGAAGTTCATGTGTCCCCAGCTTTCGTTCTAAAAGGTCCCCATTTGTAAATATATTATTCGTGATCCTAGTACTTTACATTCTAATTATTATGTTCCATTATTGTCGCCTTTTATAATATCCTATAAGCAACTTCTTCATCTGTCACGTGGCCAGGCATTTATTGAATTCATATTATATCATTTACCAATTTTAACTTTTAGGCCTCCTGGCTAGCATAGTGGTTAGCCTGCTTTCCCGGTAAACGCTGGGCCAGTAGTTCGAATCTCCGTCCGGATTCTTTTTAAGCTGACACTATTTACTAAGGAGGTAACCACTGTGACTGGGCATCACGGAGGAGAGTTGGGGCTTACCCTGGATGACGTCAGCCAAGAATCAACATAGCTTGATAGGAGGATTGAAACCAGCGAAATTTTTTTTAAGTATTTCCCAAACTAATTATATTCTAGTGAATTCAACTATATAATATTTAACAGAACCTATTTCCGTTACCCCCAACAAATTCAAAGTAGACATCCATTTAGGAATTTTCTGAGGTGGGCGCCGCTACAAAATTTTTGAAACTGTTATTCGCTACTAGTTCTACTTTTTCCAAATTGCGAAACCGCTACCCGCTACTCCGTATAGTATATGGTTATTAATGAGATTTATTTTCAATTAATAAATCAGCCTAAATAGCGTTTCGAAAACCATTACCATAAATTTGTTTGATGAAAGTTCGTCTGCTAGTTTTTAGGCCTAAGACGAAAGCGAAATAAATTTTGAAATAATGAACTGGGTTTTAAGAAAAACAATTAAACAAATATAAATATATTCATAGAATCAACAAATGTACAATGAGATAAGTTGGATTAGGTATACAATGTAAGATATGGTAAAATAGGATTTACAGTAACAAGATATGAAGAGAAATGAAGTACGTGAAATAAAAATGAAATAATATGGTGACTATGATGGACTGTGAATTAGGGGCTGCAATATGAGAAGTAAATAGAATTAGTACCTACTCTCGTATGGTTGTTTTCAGAGAATTGTGAGAGGATGTGGAATTAAACTATGTATGATTTGTTTGTAGGTAAATGACTAATTGTAGAAGGAATGATTACCGACCTTTATGCGGAGAATGGTGAGAGTCGAATGGGAAAGAATAGGGTTCCATTTGGTCGAGATGAAAGACTGTGTTTGTTTGTGAAATTTTAAGAGACGTTGTTTGAAACAGTAGTACGTTAAATGAATTGACAAGTTAAGTAAAATAAATGAATTAATTAATTATTAAGTTGTACATAAAATATGATTTCATTTGCAAGAGTTAAGTAAAAGAATTGCATGATATGAATTTTACATAATAAGTAATATATATATATATATATATATATATATATATATATATATATATATATATATATATATATATATATAAGTTTCCCAGGAGGTTTTTATTATAGGAATGCCCAGAGGGCATTGCTATAACACTCCCCCCTAAGAAGGTTACCCCCCTTTTTTACTATTTTGAGATTACAAGTCCGAGTACCAACGAGGCCTCCTGACGACGCGACCGGAGCGAGTGACAGTGCCATTGGTTTGGCTGGGGGTACGGGGACACAGATTTGTTGTGGCAGTAGCAGTAGCGTTGGACGAGGCACTAGCACGATAGAAGGTTGATGGGGCGAAGGTGATCCGCTTGTTGGTTCCTTCCGAGATGGCGTCAAGCGGGATATGGGAGTCTTGAGTCCCGTTGCCTGCTGACGGAGTGACCAGTGGGGGAGAGATTTGCTCCTGACTGACTACTTATGCCGGTGAGGGTTCCTGCCACAAGGGAGGAGGAAGCAGCAAAGCGGAAGGTGGAGTTGGAGAGGCAGTAGTAGTTAAAAAGTGAGATAGAGGTTGCTTGGGGAGGATTACTGTACCATAGAGGGGTATAGTAGGAGGAGGTTGAGGTGATTGGAGTCCTAGATTAACATTTTCGGTATAAGCGGGTTTTAGGCGGGTGATAGAGACAGTATCTTGCCTGGTGCCAAGCTTTAGGACGAAGAATTTCGGCTTCCTGGAGATAACGAGAAAGGGTCCGTCATAGACTGGTTGCAACGAAGTGCGAGCTGAATCTCCTTCGGCACGAAGGTTTTATAATCAGCAGGCACTCTATGGGCAGTTGGCTTAATTTCAGCCATCACCCGTACAAGGTTATGTACGTATGAAGAAGGATCGAGGTGAAAAGGTATATAGGCCAGTCAGAGGAAGAAAATAATTGACTGGGTAGATGACTAATTGCAGAAGGAATGATTACCGACCTTTATGCGGAGAATGGCCAGAGTCGAATGGGAAAGAATAGTGTTCCATTTGGTCGAGCTTAAAGCGTGTGTTTGTTTGTGTGTGAAATTTTAAGAGATATTGTTTAAAACAGTAGTACGTTAAATGAGTTGACAAGTTAAGTAAAATAAATGAATGAATTAATAATTAAGTTGTACATAAACTATGATTTAATTATTTAAATTACAAGTGTTAAGTAAAATAATTGAACGATTTAATTGATAAAGTTAATTTAAAGAATTGTATGATATGAATTTTACATAATAAGTAATATATATATATATATATATATATATATATATATATATATATATATATATATATATATGTATATATATATATATATATATATATATATATATATATATATATATATATATATATATATATATATATATATATATATATATATATATATTTAAGTTTCCCAGGAAGTTTTTATTATAGGAATGCCCAGAGGGCATTGCTATATCCGTTATTACTACTTTTTTTATTGTAAAGCACAAATAAAGCGTTGCCCCCTAAACAGCTTTGCACTGGTTTTTAATAAATTGATAGGAAAACTACTGTATAATACATCTAAAATTAGCAGTTTTATTGTAAAGTAACGTAAAATAGGTAATGGTAGCAGTTTTAATTTTTTTTAGTCCGCTGCCCACTACGCCGCTACTTTTTGCTTATAGAAGCTGCTTCCACTATTTCATTACTTCTTCTTATAGAAACCGCTTCCGTTACCATTTAAAGAGTCCGCAAGTAGCGGACTAATGTAGCGGACCGCCCAACTCTGGGAATTTTCCCCTCGTTGCCTCCTTTTTCAGAGTTCTATTTCGCACGTAGGGATCGCGTATTTTTAAAATGTTTAAGCACCGCTTGCATCACTGTCCTAAATTGTTTTCTCCTTTCTTTACGTTTTGAACGGGTCTTGTCAGTTAGTTAAACAAAGGATTTTGGCTAGTTAGGTACACAATTCTCGTTTAGTTAAAATATTTAAAGAAATTTTTCGCCCAAATTGGTGTCTATATTTGACCGAGCAGCTTGGGAACGAATTGCCTCAAATCGACAAGGCGTGCTCAACCACACATAAATTTTTTTCAATGAAAGGAAATCATCCTCATCCTTGAAATTTTGTTTCCGTTTTACATTTTTTTTTAAATATATAATTCTTCATTAACTTTCTGATCCCCATATACGTAATTTTTTCCATATTTTAAATTTGTTCCCATTTTCCGCCTATCCTCACTTTTCCATTTTTTTTCTGTATTCTTTTCATAACCGTTCATAATGTCACCAACAAGTAATAAATACCAATCACAACACAGATAGGATCACGATGGTTACACTAACCGTTGCCTTCATCACACCTGCAATGACGATATCCCAAGCAAGACTTATCATCGCTACGTTGTGCAACGGTTCATTAGCATCGATCATGCATACACCACCTTACGTACAGGATGGGCATTCGCGGAGCACACCCCCCCCCCCCCATCCTTGCCCACATTCGATAGCACAAATCCAATCATGTGGCTGGAAATTTGTGAAATAATAATGAATCCTCGCGTACTCAACGATCAGGAGAGTATTATCTACATCACACCGAATTCACTAATAAGTATTTATATGCTTCTTTTGAGACATTCTGCTCGATAGGTGCATGAAGGGAGTTGAAGGAGGCTTTCTGAATGGAATTTGGGAGGTCACAGGGAGAAGATTTATTGGAACCACTTAATAGAGAGCAAATAGCCCACCGTTGTCCACGCGTTTCCTGGAGCATTTAAGAGAGCTCATCAGGGCCAAGGGTGCTCAATATGAACAATTTGAATCTCCACTCACGAAAATATTCATTGTTTGGATACACGAATATATTAGCAGAGGTAGGGGCGATTCAAAATAATTGAAGTCCGATTAGCGATTACCGATTCACCAACTCGTCAAGTCCTCCAATTCGATTATCCGATTCGGGTTCCTAAATGTCACCAACAAGTAATAAATACCAATCACAACACAGATAGGATCACGATGGTTACACTAACCGTTGCCGTCATCACACCTGCAATGACGATATCCCAAGCAAGACTTATCATCGCTACGTTGTGCAACGGTTCATTAGCATCGATCATGCATACACCACCACCACCTTACGTACAGGATGGGCATTCGCGGAGCACCCCCCCCCCCATCCTTGCCCACATTCGATAGCACAAATCCAATCATGTGGCTGGAAATTTGTGAAATAATAATGAATCCTCGCGTACTCAACGATCAGGAGAGTATTATCTACATCACACCGAATTCACTAATAAGTATTTATATGCTTCTTTTGAGACATTCTGCTCGATAGGTGCATGAAGGGAGTTGAAGGAGGCTTTCTGAATGGAATTTGGGAGGTCACAGGGAGAAGATTTATTGGAACCACTTAATAGAGAGCAAATAGCCCACCGTTGTCCACGCGTTTCCTGGAGCATTTAAGATTGCTCATCAGGGCCAAGGGTGCTCAATATGAACAATTTGAATCTCCACTCACGAAAATATTCATTGTTTGGATACACGAATATATTAGCAGAGGTAGGGGCGATTCAAAATAATTGAAGTCCGATTAGCGATTACCGATTCACCAACTCGTCAAGTCCAATTCGATTATCCGATTCGGGTTCCTAAATCTAAGTCCGATTTGCGATTATCCGATTCGATTAAATTTTTTAAATGCGATTCGATATTTTCAAAAGCGATTCAATGTTTTTAAGCGATTTCCAATGTTTCTAAGTGAATTTAATGCTTTTTTTCCCTAAATAAGCCATTTCTAACAAATACAAAGAGAAACCAAGCTTTCAAAATAAAAAAATAAACATTTTATTTTAATTAAAATATAAAATAACAAAAAAAATAAACTATACAGTACATATTACACAAATACACTCAATAATACTAATATATTCTCTAAGAAAAAAGATAGGGTTAACTAACAACTTTGTTCCATATATACCTCATATTTAAAGTTTCCACTCTACTCTAAGCACGCCATCTTAGTCCTCGTCTTCCTCCTCCACCTTGTGGGCCTTCTTGAGGAAGTGGAGGTTGCCCTTCATAAAGACGAGGGCCTCGAAGTTCGGTGCAGAGAGGGCCGACCCATAGCTGAACACGCGCTCGACCGAGGCGGAGCTCAGGAGCGGCGTGTTATACTTGAGGAAGAGTGTTACCCAAGCATCACGGAACTCGAGCGGGAAGAGATTGGGGAGAGCACCGGGTTCCCCCTCAGCGGCTTCCTCGACCAGTTGTTGACCTCTTCCCTGACCTTCTCATCGAGGCTCTTCTCTTGCTGCCCATCCTCCATGGCGAACAGGTAGTCCGTGCTGCTGGAGCCGGGCGGAGGTCGCTGCTGGGGCACAGGGTCCAGGTGCTCGTCAGGCCGGACGAGGGCGAGAAAGTCCCTGATGAGCTTGTCCCTCACCAGGTTGCAGTAGACCTCATTGTTTTGTCTCCTGCAGATGGCCCTGACCATGGCGAGCTTGTGGTGGGGGGTGCAGCGCCGTAGCCATCAACAGGTCCATGCCCACAAAGAGGTGGCTGAACCTGCAGTAGAAGAAAAGTTTTAAAATAAATTTTAAAATATATCAGATTTGTCAATTGAAAAATTAAATTTCATTACACTGATTTTAGTTCATTTCAAATAAATCATTTGACCAGCAAGGATTATAATCATTTAATAATAATATAATATAAGAAGAAAAAATCACTTATTAAGTTTTAACTCACTGCGATAAAATATAATAATAAATAATAATAATATCATAATATGCCTAACCTGCCATCAAAGCCCTTTGTTCCAGGCTGGTGGAGGAGGTGGGCCACCAGGTTTTGGGCATGGACAGGGCTGCCGTCGCGCGACAGCGCCTCCAGGAAGTCTTTGAGTACCTGGAGGTGGTGGAGAAGGCACCCCATGTATGCCTTTTCCTCGCCCTGGAGTACGTCTAGGCAGGTGGCGAATGGTCGGTCACCTTGACGTACTCCGACCAGGTTTGCACGTCGTCCTGCGTGATGCGCGGCAGGGTGTGGAGGTGCTGCCGCTGACAGATCAGGTTCAGCTTGTTCCTCTTGTCCAAGTCAAGCATCTCGGTCAGCAGGCTTTGCTCTCAGCCGACTCGTTCGAGTCCAGCGACATCCAGCTTTCGCTGCGCGTAGGCGGAAGGGTCAAGATGTCCTCCACGCCATCTCCCCTATGATGTTGTCGTTGACCGCCGCGGCCTGGTCGCTGTGCAGGGAGCCCAGGGACTTCTAGTTTGCGCCGCTGGCGTTCCTGTTCCTGGGCTGGGAGGTCAGAAATCTCTCCATACTAGATGTAACGGACGCGTCTTCGTCCGCTATCAAAGGTGTGAATAAAATTCCGTCCTCGACAAGGCTACTTCTTTTGCACGCGCTAAATTCTGTACAAAAATTCAGTATTTAGAAACAAAATTGCGAAACGCACAAATAAATGCTAAGTTGAATGTACAAATATATGCTAACTAGCGACAAGCAAGTGCGCACAAGTAAGCCGGTGGGCGAGAATACATGATGAAACTTGTATGAAATGGCTAATTCATGAACTTTAAGCTTGATTTATCGTTACTTTAGAAAACTAACAGTCTAGATATGATCATATGAATACCATTAGAACGAAATAGAAATACTAAATGGAAATATTAATGGTGCAACTTACTGCCGTTGGGGTCCGCAATAGCAGGAAAAGGAGAACAGAAGGATTACTTCTAAGCGTTCACAAGTGATGGCAAGGGAGCAGCGCAGCAGCAGCTTGCTCTCACGACGACTGGCTCTAAACTTGTGCGGCGCGTCACTTAACCGATATGAGACGCGTACGAAAAACCAAAATTAAACCCGTATTATACCTACTTTATACTTGTAAAATATAACCTTCTTATTATATATGATTTAATAATTAATCCTGATATTTTACACATTATATTATAGAGAAAATACGAAAGTGTGAATAGAATAAAATAAAACGAAAAAATATTTACTTAAGAAAAATATAGAAAAATTTATTAAGAAACTGCTATTGCGAAAAAACAAAGAACATGTCGACCTGGATTAATCGCAAATCACTCTAAATTTTCGGCAGTCCGATTGTGATTAACCGATTCGTTTGGCGGGGGTTAGTCCGATACGATTATTCGATTCGAAAATGCGAGTCCGATTAATCGGATAATCGGACTTTCGAATCGGACCTCCCACCTCTGTATATTAGGCTCCTAATATTAATGACTTCCCAATAATGAGGAACAGATAACTAAAGCAACCTACGAGCTTTATAATAATGCCTTATGTGAATTGGGACACTGTACCTTATAACCTTGCACAAAATTCAAATGCCACAATTTCGTAGGTTCGGGTACTGACAAAATCTTCCGACAACCCGGCGGAACGTAGCCAATTTTCATGCCCTTCGCTGCTGGATTTTACTGTCGCGTTAGAGAGGATTGAAAATTTAATACATGAGATAAAACTGCAGAAGGTGACACGACGAAAGCAGAATTGTGGGCAGGGAGGGCAGAGCGACAGGTACCGTTCTTTCCAGCACAAAAAGTTAGACACAGCATTATTTTTTCTCATCCTGATTCCGCCTATCCTTACCCTTCTAAATTCCATCACTATAAATCAAAGGGTCCGTACTTGTACCGCGTATATATGACAGTAATGTTGTACATTGTATAGAGCTTTGCGAACATTACTACTCATTTTATTCCCATTATTTATTTAATGCTGTTTTTCTCAATTTTGTCCTTCTCATTTTCCTGCCTATCGTAATGTTACTTTCCTCCAACCAACTAATTGGTGCTGATACCACAACATATATGGTGTACAAGCTTTCAAATGTTTGCAGGATTGCGGATATTTACAACTAGTACCTCCTTCACCTAACCCTAATCCACCATTTTCATCTTCACAACAATCATTTCGCACTCACTATCCTCATTCTCAATCTATTGCTCCAAATCCCTCCATTCCTTCAATTTATTTAATTTAAACCTAAAATGCATGTGGTAAAAGGGTCTATCTCCTCTGTTGCCTTTTCATTTCACCCTTGGTCCTGATGAGCTCTTTTAAATGCTCCAGGTTGGTCTTCCCTTCCGTACTTTTGACCAACTTTCTGGGGTTTTTTTATCTTGTTGGCACTGGTGCTGAATATAGTGTCACCCGAGCCTCAAACGGATAAAGCTTGTTTTCCCAAAATTTGGTTCTTAAAGTCGCACATTCCTCGGATATAAGGACATGTGAAAGGCACAAACTTCCAGTTTCCCTCGGCCTCCGTTGTGTTTTGAATGGATCTTCATTGTTGCCAAGTTAGAATGACCAACATTGGGTCTGGATTTCCTTTCCGCCTGTGAGCGCTTGGTTGACTCTCGCAATCGCAAGCTTATATAACGTACAACCTCTCTAATTCGAACGCTTTCTGAAAGAGTTCCATGGGCTAACCCTCTCACCCTTGAAGGTTAGGCCTATTAAACACAAAGTGGTACATCGGATTGAAAGGGCAGGAGAACTTGTATTATCCCGTCCGCGAATATTAGATTCAGAGAGACTTTCGGCAATGAAGCACGAGTTTAATTTACCGATGGATGCTTACAAAGCTCGTCCTTCAACTCTCCCTTGTCCCACTCCGCTTCACATCGTACTGAGGTATACACCTAGTGTATTTCGCGATGTGGGTGATTACAGAGACGTGAACGCACAAACTACACCAGACAGGTAACCATTACCGCATCTCTCATATTCTAACAATGCTCTCTTCGGTTGTGCTATCTTTTATCGATTTTATTTAGTTCGTGTTTACAATCAGTCCCTATTGACTCAGATAATATCGAAAAGTCAGCGGCTGATCCAGGGTAAAAATAATGAAGAGGGGATGGGGAGGGGGGGGGGGTAACCTAAATTCTTCACTCTGAGGTGTCTGATAAAAGGTCATTAAATATAAATGATGGTTATCTTACACACCATTGACAAAAAATAACTATATTAAACATCATAAAAATATTAATTATAGTTTTTGGACTTCAGCTAAGGTATAATACTCAATTTAATCATTATTTTTGAGATTGACATGTTAATATATATAAAATGTGTGTGTGTGTATGTGTGTGAATTTAGGAATGATATTTAAGATATTTAAAAGGGTAACAAATGTATGATAAATGGGGTTCTGTAATAAAATGTAAATATCAGTACTCAAGTGATAGACTTTAATTGTGGAACACTTTGAATGAACGAACCTTTGTGAATGGAAGCAAGGGCATGAATGAGAGAATGACGCTTAGAAAAGTACGGACACAGGCAGTTATAATATTAAAAAGCATTTTAAGAGAGTTTATATATATATATATATATATATATATATATATATATATATATATATATATATATATATATATATATATATATATATATATATATACAAGTATATATATATATATAAATTTTTTAACAGAAATTCCAAGGCAAGGAAAATTGCTGCTGACATTTTTTTTACTTATTTAGTGGCGAGGTTTCGACCATAATACGGTTATCTTCTTAGGCCTATAAAATACATACTAAAGCACAATTCTAAAGGTACAAATATAACATTGATAATTTTAGCTTTGAATACGAAAAATTAGTTTGAAAAATTTCTAAATTTAGAGTTTAGATTTATAGTAAAAAAAAAACAGGGTTTTTTTTAAATTTAAATTAGTTAGTAACTCCACAAATTACTTAAATTTCATAAGTAGGATTATGAATTTAATATTTATATTGAACTATTTAAAAAATATATATTATTATATATATTGACTTTTTAATTTAGTTAAGTAGGAGAGGAACCGACGACAAATCACTATATAAGTCTGGGTTGAGCTGTTTGATATAGCGAAGAACACACCTGGAAGGAATGCAATAGCACACCAAAAGAAATGCCTGAACTGCGGTAATCCCCATCGTACCCTGTCTATGACCTGCCCGATGAAAAAGTCCCACATCGCGGAAAAAAGGAAACAATTAATGGAAGAAAAAAACGAAAAGGCCAACACCACTTACGCCCAAGCAACAAAAGCATCGAGCCAAGAGAAGACCTTGCTACAATTAGAACCCGGAATGAGAGCGGACCTGATTATGGTCATCCTCCATGCGCATTTCGCGAACATGATAAGCCCAGGGACTATGCAACAGAAGCGAATCGCATGTTAGCGAACAACGGGATGAAACCAATGTGGTTCCCGGATAATCCCCCGTCCGCCGAACTTTTTCAGGCACAGATCAAAAGTATGACCACAGTGGAGAACAGATCTAGAACCACCTCAAGGGACCCCAGGTTAAACAAAAAAGCAGTTATGGAACCTGATAATAGCCCTTCTGTAACATCTTCCCCAGTATCAGATGAATCGATTCAGGCACCTACCAGAATGGACGACGACCACGAACAGGACGAAATGGAACCAGCTACAATGATGCACAGCTCAAGCCAGGCTCTCAACTTAAGACTTTTTGGGACCTCAACCAACCCACTTTCCAAACTCATAAATTCAATGGAAATCATGAAAGGAATAATGGATGGAAAGTATAAATGGGATTATGATGCAGACTACACAGAGAGAAGAGGTCTACGAAGCACTGACTACCGAACAAATAAAAATCAGACCAGAATCGTGCCTCAACATCACCCAAGATTCGTACAAAAGAAAGGAGATGCTACAGCAATATACTGACCTTTACCGAAACCAACTCCAAAAGTACATTGAAATTATGTACAAATGATTTTAATTTATAAAAAAAAAGATCCGTAGTGGACAAACAAAGGAAAAAGCGGTGAGTCCTCTGTCAAAGTTGGAACCACTGAAAAATAAAACAAAAGCTTGAAAGCTTTTACCACATAAGACAGCCAAGATAACTGTTATTCGACCGCAAGAAAAACAGAGTTAGCTAGTTAACCTGGTACACACTTTTTATACTTATACAGTATATGGTTATTCATGGGATTTATTTTCTGTTAATAAATCAGCCTAAATAGCGTTTCGAAAACCATAACCATAAATTTGTTTTAGGCCTAAGACGAAAGCGAAATAAATTTTGAAATAATGAACTGGGTTTTAAGAAAAACAATTAAACAAATATAAATATATTCATAGGATCAACGAATGTACAATGAGATAAGTTGGATTAGGTATACAATGTAAGATATGGTAAAATATGATTTACAGTAACAAGATGTGAAGAGAAATGAAGTACGTGAAATAAATATTAAATAATATGGTGACTACGATGAACGGAATTGGGGGCTTTATACGGAGGATGGTGAGAGTCGAATGGGAGAGAATAGTATTCCAGAAGGTCGAGCTGAAAGCGTGTTTGTTTGTTTGTATGTGAAATTTTAAGAGATGATGTTTGAAACAGTAGTACGTTAAATGAATTGACAAGTTAAGTAAAATAAATGAATTAATTAATTATTAAGTTGTACATAAACTATGATTTAATTTACAAAAGTTAAGTAAAATTATTGAAGGATTTAATTTACAAAAGTTAAGTAAAATAATTGGACGATTTTATTTACAAAAGTTAAGTAAAATAATTGAACGATTTAAGTTTACCAGGAGGTTTTTATTATAGGAATGCCCACAGAGCATTGCTATACTTATATACACTCCTTCAAACTTTCTTCTCATATCTATCCATACACATTTCTAACTTACACCATCATTGATCATTGATATATAATTTTTCCAAGATTCGAAGTGTAATTGGGCTTCTATGTGAATTTAAAATTTCGAAATCTTCTTTAGAGAAGAGATCACTTTTACATTTTATTGCGTGATCTCTGATTGCCGAATTTTCTCTAGTTTGAAGTATTTTGCAACTTCGATTACTTATGCCCATATGAGACGAGAATCTTGCCTTCAGAGTTCTCACGGAGCTTCCAATGTATTTGCCATGGAAATACCCAGGACATTTAAATAAGTATATTATTGAACTCCTAAGACTCTTTGGAACCGGATCCTTTATTTTAAAGAAATATTTTGTATTTATTTTGTTTATAAAGGCAATTTGAAATTTTATTTGACAAAAATATTTCTTTAACAATGCATGTAATTTTTGGCTAACTAGTTTCTTTCCCTCGAGATTCACCCCACATAATCTATTTTTTAAATCGGCTGAATTCTTGAAATGAGCTATACTGATCTTGCTCAACGCTTTGGATAATAGCTTGGACAATACCTTAGCAATCCTACTAGGAGTACTCCCCACGACTGAAGTGATCGGTCTAAGTGGGATGCCTTGCGTGTGTGTTTTTGGAAGCCCCCTCATTTTAGGAGGTCTCGGATTTTCCTCAATGAGGTTGACTAGAAAAAACGGAGAGGGGTAAGAAGCTAGTCAACTTCATTGAGGAAAATCCGAGACCTCGCAAAATGAGGGGGGCTTCCAAAAACACAAGCAAGGCATCCCACTTAGACCGATCACCTCATGGGTGGGGAGTGCTCCTCATAGGATTACTAAGGTATTGGCTAAGCCATTATCTCAAGCGTTGGGCAAGATCAGTGTAGCTCATTTAAAGAATTCAGCCGATTTAAAAGATAGATTATGTGGTGTGAATCTCGAGGGAAAGAAACTAGTTTGTTTTGATGTAAAAGCGTAATTCACTAATGTCCCGGTAGATGGCGCGTTGGAAGCAGTAAAGAAATCAGTAGCCAACATGAATGACTCTGATCTACCCATTAATAAGAGGAATTATATCAATTTAGTATCTTTATGTGTAAGGTTTGATGCTTTCACCTTTGATGGAGAGGAATATAGACAGCACAGGGGACTAGCCATGGGATCGCCTCTTAGTGCCGTTATGGCATGCTTTTTCATGCAGATTTCAGAGACAGAAAAATTAACGAGGGTCATGGGAAGGGATTCCCTTTGGCGGAGACACATAGACGATGTCCTGGCCATAATTACAGCGAATACCAATATAAGCGAGAAATTGGAGCCGTTAAACGAGATGGATGAGGATATACAATTTACCGTGGAAGAGGAAAAACCCCATAAAATTCCCTTCCTGGACACGTTGATCCATAGTGATAGTGGTAGGGCAGAGTTCCCTGTGTACAGAAAACCCACGAATAAGAACGATTTTATTAATTTTCTTTCTGGACACAGTAAAAAAACGAAGTCAGGGGTAGTTATTGGGTTCTATTTAAGGGCTATTCGCATTTGCAGCAAAACCTTTTTAAACGATGAATTTGAATACATCAAGAAAGCTTTCATGAGACTAAAATACCCAGAGGGCCTTTCGATAAAATTGCGGCATAAAGCAATAAAAATAGCGGAGAGGAGTAAAACGGTTAGGCTCACAGAGGCGGTCGAAGGTAATGAACCCCCACAAAGGGATTAGAAGGGGTCAGGTACATGTCTTCTCCATACTCTATGGCGGCAAGAATATTGAATAGGTCTCTGAAGAAGGCTGGTATTTTGGTAGCCAACTCCGGGAGGACTAGAATTAAAGAGTTAGTAAAGCACAAAAATTCGACGGCAAAAACGGATAAGGGTATTATTTATCGAATACCCTGTGACGGATGCGACTTCAGTTACTATGGTGAATCAGCTAGAGACATTAGGACTAGGGTCAACGAGCATTAGAGCGCATAGGACATCAAACGCCATAGTAGTACATGTCGATGAATCCGGCCATTTGCCTAATTAGAGTGGGATTAAAATAATTCACAAGGGTTTAGCGAAAAGAGAGAGAAGGAAAATTAAAGCCGCACATATTATCTCCGACAGATCAACCAAGCACCGGGACGGATTCTTTCGGCTGTGCAATGGGAAGGCGCGGCTCATCAAAAACGAAGCGAAAAGGTCAAGGTCCGAAGAAATCAACCAGAGAAGCCGAAGGATGACGAGCAGCAGTGATCCGGGATGGCATCGGACACGTATATAGAGAGCGATCCACTCTTTCTCCTACAATTCTATTCTGAAGAAGCCAATAGGCGAAACTTTAATAGAGAACTCCATAGTGTTTTCCGGTTTTTTACTTCCTCCACCCATTCTCACCTATACGTCGTGAAATCATATATATATATATATATATATATATATATATATATATATATATATATATATATATCATCACTAACACTATAATTTCAGAGGATTTTTTTGAGTATTTGAATAATAATTTCATCTTAGTTTGGTTATGAATTATGTTTTTTTTATCAAAGTTATTTCTAATAATTCTTTTATAATATCAAAAAACAAAATGGTAAAGTTCACGAAAAATAATGTATATAGGCATTCGAGTGGGTTGGTTTATAGGAAACCAACCCACTCGAATGCCTATATACATTATTTTTCGTTTCACGACAATACTGTTAAAAAATCGGTAATTTCTAACCTTTTTCTTAGAGCATACAAAATATGTCATCCTTCCTATTTAGATGAAGAAATTGTCATTATCAGGACCATTTTTTCTAATTTGTATTACCCCGATTGGAAACATATCGTCTGCCCATTTTGCAGCTAGGAAAACATTCTATGGTAATAAGCCTTCCCGCACTAATGACTTCAACAAATGTATAACATCGCCATTTAAAAATAAATTAAATAGTTTAATGGACATATTTGGAAAAGCGGGTATTAATCTAGCCTTTAAATATAATAATTCCCTAAACCACTTGATGATTGCCAGGAAACCCAAAGAACATCATAACATAGGAGTATATGCAATACCATGCAACAATTGCCATAAAGTTTATATAAGGAAAACGGGGAGAAATCTAGACAAGAGATTGTATGAACACAAAAGAGATATTAGAGTAGGCAGCGAAAGCAGTGGAATATTTTGCCATGTTAGCGACATGAATCATTCGATCGATATCAATGGAAGTAAAATGGTATTTAAATCGGCTAACTATGTTAAGAGAAGAATCGTAGAATCGAGCTTGATATCGTCCGTTCCTAATTTAAATCTATCTGAGGGTCAATTTTCTTTTAATCCTGTAATAAGAAAGCAAATAAACAAAATACTAAAATGTCAGCCCTTCAATATGTTTAGGCCTGCCCCCCCTTCCTGATTAGCTACAGGAATTTTTATACCACATCTTCTTACCCGCTCACAATTTAAAGGCTCATCCCCAAGTCACATACAAAGAAGAAGAAGCAAATGCAAGTTCTGCGGGTGATAACAACCACCACAGTGCTTTCGCCATATCTATTTTCTGGCAATCCTTTACCGAGAAGACAGAGATAACGCCAGGGGAAAAAAGTTTGAAATTCCTGGCCGGGACTCGAACCCGGGTCTGCTGATTGCCGGTCAGATGCTCTACCGCTGAGCTACCAGGCACAGTGACTCTACTTCGCCCAAAGCGTTACCCCATCAAACCCAGTATCTCTCTAAGCTAGGAACCTCCAAGGAATTTTTATACCACATCTTCTTACCCGCTCACAATTTAAAGGCTCATCCCCAAGTCACATACAAAGAAGAAGGAGCAAATGCAAGTTCTGCGGGTGATAACAACCACCACGGGGCTTTCGCCATATTTATTTTCTGCCTTTCACCCGCAGAACTTGCATTTGCTCCTTCTTCTTTGTATGTGACTTGGGGATGAGCCTTTAAATTGTGAGCGGGTAAGAAGATGTGGTATAAAAATTCCTTGGAGGTTCCTAGCTTAGAGAGATACTGGGTTTGATGGGGTAACGCTTTGGGCGAAGTAGAGTCACTGTGCCTGGTAGCTCAGCGGTAGAGCATCTGACCGGCAATCAGCAGACCCGGGTTCGAGTCCCGGCCAGGAATTTCAAACTTTTTTCCCCTGGCGTTATCTCTGTCTTCTCGGTAAGGGATTGCCTTCATTGTGCCGCCCTCTGCTCTCTATGATTCTAGTCTTCTTCTAATGTCCCTTTCTCTTACCTCTAAAAAAAACTCCTGTTTCTTGTCTCATTGCTCATTCGCGTCAAATTTCACTTTCTTGTACTATATTGTAATATAGTCTGCAATGCAAGGTTTCTGCACCTTTATTTCTGTCTTCAAAATTGTTTTGAAAGGCAGAAAATAGATATGGCGAAAGCACTGTGGTGGTTGTTATCACCCGCAGAACTTGCATTTGCTCCTTCTTCTATATATATATATATATATATATATATATATATATATATATATATATATATATATATATATTATATATTAGAACTGAGTCGAGCATCCTGGTGACTCGGAAATGACGTCACTAAATTCTTCCAAAAGCGCCATCATTTGGTTCCTTTGGGCAGGGGTGAGGTCGGAGTTTACATACAACTCGGGGAAAGGTTCTTTTATGGGGGGAAGCTTGGACGGGAGGACGGGGAGGAGACAATCTTCGCTTGACTCTACGCAAATCGAATTAACAATATTTAGGGGGTTGTTTGGGTGGACGGTGTCAATTACCCTTTCTTCGTCGAAGGCGAATATATTGTATATACAGGCCCGTCTATGATACTTTTTTAGCATGTTTATGTGATATAACTTATCACCTGTGGGTGTCTCTATAACGTAATCGACCGATCCGTGGGTTTTCTGAACGGGGTGGGGGCCTTTCCATTGGGAGAGAAGTTTATGGGAGTCCGAGGGGAATAGGCGTAGAACTTCATCTCCGGGCTTCAGTTTTCTGTGTTTGGCCTTTAGATCAAAGTATGTCCGATACTTTTCCATATTAATTTCGAAATTTCTGACTGCTATGTCAGAACACCTTTTTAATCTTTCCCTTAGTTCGAGGACGAAGGAATAAGTGGTCCTTAATTCTGGACACAAACGGGAATTTGTCCATAACTCCTTTAAAATACTGAGGGGCCCCCGCACGTTTCTCCCGTACAGGAGCTCAAATGGGAAAAATCCGATGGTCCTATGGGGAATTTCGCGGCATACGAATAACGCAACTGGCAAATATCGGTGCCATTCTTGGGGTTGTTCCATGCAAAGCTTCTTGAGGACGCTTTTCAAGGTCGCATTGAACTTTTCGCACATGCCGTTTGCGCTGGGATGGAAGGGGGTGGTAACAATAGGTTTGATTTGGAGCAGGGTGTTCACGTGTTCCATGAGCTCAGAGGTAAACTGGCGGCCTCCTGGGGGAGGATGGACAATAGCTGGTCTTTTAACATAAAGTCAATCAGGGCCTCATACTCCGAATCGACTTTGGAGGATTCTAACCAGAACTGGAGGTTTCGCTTCAGGATATATCCAAAATGTCGGTAAGTTTGACCGGGCTGGATTTTAGCCGATCTAAACTTAGCGCGGTAGAACTGAGGGTTCAAGTTGAAGGCGGATAGCAATTCGGCCTTCAAGGTGCTATATTCTATTGTAGCTTCATGTGGTAACGAGATGAAAATTTCTCTTAAGCGCGGACTGAGCAATGGGAGCAATCTACTGACTCCTTCGGATTCTATGGCCCATCCGTTTACCTCGAAGATCTTTTCAAAATGTGTTAAGTATGAGCACAAATCTTCTTCGTCTTTATATTGGGGAAGTTTCATAGCTGGGGCCTGGGGTTGATGATCACGGGATTGAACAGAACTGACTTCAACTTGGTCTCTGTTTAATTCCCTTTCATGTTTTCGAATCCTTTCTCTTTCTTCAAATTCTTCTTTTCTTACTTCCCTTTCTAACACTTCTTTTCTTCTTCTTTCTTCCAATTCTAACGCTTCTTTTCTTACTTCCATTTCACGTGCTCTTTCCTCTCGCTGTTCGCTTTGGACGAATTCCTTTAGTTCCTGTCCTGTGAGACCGAGAGCTTGTCCTTGCTTGACGAAAACTTCGAACGATTGTGAAGCCATTGCTGCATTTGCTGACGCAATTGGTGACTCACGAAAGAACTTACGCACTTGGTAAGAGAATTAGAAGCTGCGATTGTTCCTAACCGATACAATCTAATAACTAATCCCCAAAATAACGAATATTTTCCTAGCTTTGTTTTTGCTATCTGGAAAGGGTTATTAATGGTTATTATTTATATTCCTTCGGGGAATAGACTCTAATTATTAAAATTTACGTTAGTTTATTTGGGCTTCCTTGGACGTTGGTAAGTTTTAGGCTATATGAGTTCGCTTCCTAAAAAATTTAACCCCTTAAAGCTGACACCACTTTTATATATGTCGTAGAATTGCTCATAGTCTGGTCCAATAATTACTCTAGTCCTTGATCTGGACACACCGATTTTGTTTAAGTCGATGGTATTGACCCTATGACTCAATCTACGATCATATATATATATATATATATATATATATATATATATATATATATATATATATATATATATATATATATATATATATATATATATGTAAGCTTTAATTCCTACTGAACGTGCGAAAGCTGGTTAGAGGCGGGTTGTGCCGTAGTCAGGATTCTCACTATCAAAGTCCCACTTGTTACTGGGGGGAGGTTTGTGATTGTTGAATTCTAAGAGTGCACAATACAGGTTGAATAAATTAGCCGAAGGGATTCTTAATTAAAGTCTTGCCAAGGGTACGTCAAAAAGGAGGAGCCACAAATAAACACACGTACAAAAAATAAACTTTACTTTACACAAATATAAAAATTAGCAATAGTTAAACAGGCAAAATTAAGGATTAAATATTAAACACTGACGTTAAGCGTCTAGATTTATAATGGTAATTTATAATAGGTAATTTAAGAATAAAGGGACACTGGGTTTACAGATTACCATTAATTGTGATGGATTGGAGAGACGACTACTCAGGTTAAGACGGGGTGGTTTGGGTGGCGTTAACACGAGTTCTCGGGGAGAGGGGGGATAAGACGACGGGTTTGGGGCTGCTGACTATAGTTCCGGTTAGTTTACTCCTAACTGGATGTGACACTAACAAATAGTAACTTCCAGTAACTATTTGGATGTTCCTTTTCTTACTCAAGTTACGTTGAGCAACAGAGCGTATTCTTCTAGTCACAGACTCTGCGGGGTTGGATTTACCTCAGGAACACTTTGAGACAGTGACCAAGTTGACTCGGCGGCGCGTTGGCAGTCGATACGTTATGGCAACGACTCTCGTTCAAGGTGAGGGTTACGCGTTACGCGAGTAGGTTTGGGACACTGCTCTAGAGGGATGAACGGCGATGTTATTTATACCGCGGATTGTGGGGAATCGAGAGAGAGATTCCATTCACGACAATTCGCTTATCGCAGCGCCTTCTGGACAATCTCCATTGTGTCATAAAGAAGGCAAATAGAATTTAGGTTTCTCTGTGAAATAGGCCTTCTTTCGTCAGACTTCCTGTCGCCAGCTGGGGGAAGGGTGGGGGTGGGGGAGAGGAGATGAAGGTCAACTCAAACGACAAATTTCTTTCGTTCCCACGATTGTCTGGCGGCATGCGAGTATGTACGTTCCATACCCTCACAATATATATATATATATATATATATATATATATATATATATATATATATATATATATATATATATATTAATATGAAGTCAATGACGAAAAATAATCCAATATACATTCAATTTTAGAGAAATATTGTTTTAAAAGTAATGAGAGTTTTCGTCTGCACAATTTTTTTTTATAGTTGTCATTTCTGGAAGCTTAAAATAATGGATTCGTATTTGTAAATGATAAATCAATACAAAAATTTTTCCCTGTCAAGGATCGAACACTTGATTGTTTGCGCAGTGGTGTTGTCTACAAATTTATTTGTCCAAGTTGTTCCTCAGCTTCATATATCGGCAGCACTGTGCGATCATTGGGGGCTCGTTATTCTTCGCATATGGGAATTAGCCATCTAACAGGGTCTGTTCTTTCAACAAAAGAACAGACCCAAAAGTCCCAATGTGTACCACATAATAAATTGTAAAACGTCAATAACAATAAATAATTTTAAAATCATAGCCATCAATAAATGTCCGACCACACAAAGGATCGCAGAATCAATATATATTAAATCGATAAAACCATAACCTACCAAACCATACTTAATAATATTGTTCAAATATTCGTCAGTTGAAATATTTCACCCCTTAGTGTTGAGGTGTGTTCTTCAATATAGTTACCAAAAACTTTCTGTATATCATAACTTTGCAGTATTATTTATTTAAAATGCATAGAGTGAATTAAGCATTCACCCTAATTTCCACAGTTATTATAATCAATTCATGTAAGTAATCTAAAGCTATATTTCTCATTATTGTTAAATTGCTAATGAATTGTCACATATTCCTAGGAACCAAAAGATGAGCGCACAAGCTCGAAACATTGTTAATTTGAATAAAAGGATTTAGAAAAATGATTGGATTATTTTTCGTCAATGGCTTTATCTTGAAAATTAAGTTGCGCCTCGCCGTCAAATCACTCCATCGCCTAATAATATATATATATATATATATATATATATATATATATATATATATATATATATATATATATATATATATATATATATATATATATATAAATCCAGCATACCGCAAGAAAGAGAAAACAGATTTTTTTTTCGGAAAAAGTAATTTCCAAATTCGAAAAAATCCGTACTGGGGTGGGATTCGAACTAAGCACACTGAGGCAGCGAGCAACCGCTTTGATTCAGAGTGAGCCTTTATTCACTTAGCTGAGTGGATATATATATATATATATATATATATATATATATATATATATATATATATATATATATATATATATATATATATATATATATATATATATATATATATATATATATATATATATGAAGTCTGTGTATGTGTGTTCATTTATAGAAATCAAAAATCCCATTATAACCCTCCCCCTCTCTCTCCCCTTCTCCTTCACTCCCTATCCCCTCCCTTCTCTCTTGTCCCCTCTCCCCTGCTATAAAAGAACATGCATCGGGTGTCGTGGCTGTGTAGGTGGCTTTCGCTCTGCGCGAGACTGCTCCCCCCCCCCATCCCCCTAACTAACATAGTAGTCTATGGAGAAAAATAAACCCAAACTACTTCGCATCAGTTTTTCGACTTCTGCTCCTCGTGCTCCTGGATCTCGTTCCAGTTCTTCTCACTTTCTCGCGGCAGATCCATTTTACTCAGAGGTAGACCTTGAGTTAGATTACCATCCCTTTTTGATCCTTAGAACGAAATCTAACATTCCCATATCAAAACCTAATATTTTTTATTTCAATGATGACTTCGATGAGCGGTGCGGAGAACCGGACCGCAGGTGGGTCCGTAATGATCAAGCCCTAGTAGTAGAGGTCTTTTCCAGCCCCAACATGATTCAGTACAAGCCCTCAAGACCCTTGCTCGCTTTGAGAGCAAACCCTATATATCTAATCAGAGACATTGCTTTAATTGCCATATGTTTGATCACGTGAGCACTGCCTGCCCCCACCCCTGTATATGCGTGGATTGCTCGCAGGCCTACCATGGTAATTCCTGCGACCATCCCCGCCATTGTACCAACTGTGGAGAGTCCCATAGGGCTTCTTCCTCTAAGAGTCGCATATTTCTCTTTAAAAAAAGAAGTCTTAGCTTGTCCGTGATTCTGCTAAGGTTGATATGCCGGAAGCTCGTCGATTAGTCCTGGAGGAATTCATATCCTCCGGTGTCAGGTTCTTCGATGTCCTACGCATGACAGCGGACTCTCGTTACGGTCGGGGGCTAATAACTCCTGGGCGCTCATTGGCTCACGGCTGTATTTAGGCAGGGTGCTTGGTAGCGCTGATGCATCATCATTCGTCTGTGAGATCTCGGGGAGTCAACATCGCCTAAGCCGCTCATCTTGCCCATCCCCTTGCCTCAGATCAGAAGGCAAGTGAATGGGAAAGCCGGAGAGAATGCCCATAACCGCAAATTCTTGCGAAGGATCGCCCTGACTTCGAAGTGAACTCAACAGCAAACCGGCAGCAGGTCACCAAGTCGACGCCCCCCACCCCTCTCCACCCCAATAAAAACTTTATTTCTCGGCAAATTATTACTGTTAAGATTAGCCCCCCCCCCCCCAAAAAAAAATCTCTGCCCCGCCGTGATTTTGCTCCGTGAACGTGACTTACACACATAGTTCCGTCACAACTATGCCGTTCTACTTAGAAAGGGAATCGTTGTGAACTTTGGAGAAAGGAGGGTTGAGGCTTATCCCACTGCGGAACCCAAAGGAAGGAACAACTTGGACTGGGACTCGGTTACGAACTTGGGGAGGGTTAAGACCCTACCCTGTGGTACCACCAAAGATCTCAAAGGGAGGCACTACCGTCTCTGTGCTATTCCGGATGTAACCGAGAAATAACCAAAATCCAATGGAGGGGGCGGCCCTCCCGAAGGGAGTCAGTTGATTCGGGCTCTAGTCATCATTAAGTCCGCCATGTTTTTACACCTTCTGAGGATCTCGTCCAGGTCCACACTTCACATCATCGATCATCACATCCCGAGTCATTTCCGTGGGGCAGTTATCAGAAAAGTGAAAAAAAGACTTATCCTCAACGCACTCATCACAGATACAATCAGAACCATGAGCGGCGAGACCACTCTCCGTCTCACAAACACTGAAAACAAAATATGCACACTACCAATACCGGAAACACTTGACACCCCAATCACAAATATCATAAACACACCCACATCACATATACTCATATTCAGGTCATCTGACGAAACTTTGAAGTTTCACACAAATGTACAAACAACACTAAGAGAAAAGTAACATCACACTCTGCTGCCAGACGCAATAACACGCAGACACCCGGTGTAGTTACGACGCACCAACCCACTGTGACTGGAGTTCACAGATGAAGTCCTCCTTGCTGATATCAGATCTAAGTACGGCACTGAGGCGATCAAAGAACTCCATTATAACCGCATCAAACAATGGGCGGTCTTAAGACTCTCAGATAAAAATAACGCAGATAAACTAGTCAACACACTCTCACACAATCGAACAACAACTCAACATACGCCCCTAACAATGCCTCCGCTGCTACAAGGCGGGGAACACCATAAATACATGCATAGCAGAACATATCTGCTCAAAATGCAGTGTGAAAGGCCACTTTCACACTGCCTGTACCAGCCCAACACCCCTGTGCATCAATTGTGGTGGCAATCACCCCTCGGTGAATCTGAAATGTCCGTACCTCACAGAAAAGAGAGCTATGGCCACTTCAGAGATGCGCAGGCCAAAATAACCCCTCCTCCCCCATCTCCTGAGACCCCCAGTCTCACATACCCACTCCACATTGAAACCCCGATGTGTAAAAGTCATTGCAGCGCCCCCTACCATCGCGCCTGAGTGTCAGGACATAGGTAGCCGTAAACAGCTACACGCGCACTGCGCTCTCGCCCGGAATATGTAGGTCGTTTTAGCGTAGTGCAACCTAACCTACGCAGTTGGTGCAGTGTTCGCCACATCGTCTCCAACTGGGTACTATACACATAACACCCTGACATAATGCTCTTGAACTCTACCAGCTTACACGCCCCCCCCCCCAAATATTAGGCTTCGCATTGCAGGCTACTATACATATCTAACCCTACAGGCTCTACAGCTAGGCTCTGCAATCCTAGTAAGAAGGCAGATACACCATACTCTCATAGACACAATAGACGACTCCTTCATAACCTGCAAAACTAGCATAGACAAAACCAATCCTAGTTGCCACACACTACATACCACCCCATCTACAATTACACATAGATGTCCCAATCCGGTCGCTATTAAACCATAATCTTCCACTCTTCTTCCTTGGGGACTGAAACGCACACCAACCCGCATTTTTTCTAACACAACGAATGATGCGGGAAGCTACCTGGTCCATGCCTTGCAGCGACTTCGCTGCGAACACATTGGCCTGGCTTTCACCACATTCTTTGACCAGTGCGGTGGGACCTTGTCCCTGGACCTGGTCGTCCGTAACGATCACGTCACGATATTTCGTACTCATATAGTCCAGGGTCCCTATGTACTATCCGACCACATTCCCATCTCTCTCCTACTATCCACTCGGTTGCAGCACATTTTGAAAACTAGAGGCATAAACTGTTGCGGAACCGTTCATCCAAACAGGAAACATGCCAAAAATCTTGAAAATTAAAAAAATCAATGAAGTGGGTAGATACTGATAAAGTTTATGCTGATGGTGTGAGCTGCATACATACAATGGAAAGATAGCAAATCCGTCATGCTTCTCTCTAACTACCTTTCTCCAATGCCCATGTCAAAAGTCACAAGAAGAGAAAAAACTAAAGATATCGTTCAACGGATAAAAATACCACAACCAGAAATTGTCAGAATCTACAATATGAACATGAATGCAATTGACCTAATGGGACAAAAGAAAGTGACATGTGAAATTGATAGAAAGAACAGAGTGAAATTCTACTTGAGAATCTTTTTTGATCTCATGGATATTGCAGTGAAAAATTCAGAGTTTATCTACCAAACAGTAATGAAGACCAAGTTTCCTAATGAAGAAAGAATCAAGGATTCCTTTGATTTTAGAAGGACTGTAGCTACAGCTTTGATAGGTGACTATATAAGTAGACAAAGGAGGGTTCCAGTTCAGCATCTTACTAGATTACAAGTTTTTGTTCTCCCACCCTCAAGCCCTTCTCATCAAATGATCAAAAAGGATGCGCGCAGAAGATGTGTTGTTTGAACTCGCAGCAAAAGAAACATCAAAACTAATAACTATTGCTGTAGATGTAAAGTGTTCTTATGTTTTACCAATAACCGTAATTGCTTTGCAGAATATCATACATAGGCATGAGTAAAGCCTATGTACGAGGGGGAGTCAAAAAGTTCTCAGATAAATGGCATAAAATTTTTATTTGTAATAATACTGTAATCATTTTTCTACATAAGCTCCATTAACATCTATACACTTTCTTAATCTATGAATCCAACGGTAAAGACCATCTTTGTAGAATTCACGGGGTTGTCTCTGGCACCAAGTAATGACCTGCTTTTTTGCTTCATCTAATGATTGAAACCGGGTTCCTTTTAGGTGTCCCTTTAAATTTGGAAACAGAAAAAAAGTCAGAGGGTGCTAAATCAGGGCTATAAGGGGGATGAGCAAGAGTTTCCCATCGAAATTCCCGTAGCTGAGATCTCACAGCTTTGGACGAATGTGCAGGGGCATTGTCAGGTGGAACAAGATTTGCTTGTGGAGCTTTCCTCGTCGTTTTTTGGCTATTGAAGTTTTCAGCTTCCTTAAAACTCCTTCGTAATAGCTGGATGTAACAGTTTTTTGTCCTTCTAAGAAGTCTATTAAAATAATTCCCTCCGAATCCCAAAAAACTGTAGCCATTATCTTCTTAACGGACCTCTCTGTCTTGAACTTGATAGGCCCTGCTGCCCCCCTTGGGTGCCACTCTTTTGATTGATTTTTACTTTCAGGATCAAACTGATACACCCAAGTTTCATCTCCCGTTACGAGGCGCTCAAAAAAACTATCCTCGTTTGCTTCAATCTTGGTCAAAATAGCCAAAGAAAGGTTGGCCCTATGATTCAGCTGGTCTTCTCGCAACGCTTTTGGGACCCAACGTGCTGAAAGCTTGCTCAGGCCAAGATTTTCAGTTAGAATTCCAAATGCTGAACCATGAGAGATTTCACATGCATTGGCAACTTCATCAATAGTAATACGGCGATCTTTATCCACTAGATTCCTCACAAGCTCGACATTTTCTGGGTTAATGGAGGTGGAGGGTCTCCCTTCACGTGGATCATCTTCAACTTCTTCTCTGCCCCCCTTGAAGCGCTTAATCCAGTCGTAAACTACCGCTCTACATGGCGAAGAGTCACCATAAACCTGTTGTAGAGCGTCAATAATCTTAACAGGCTTCCAATCAAGTTTAGTCAGGAATTTAATGTTCGCTCTTATCTCAAAATTTGCCATTTTATGGGTTCAAAAAAGTAACCTTTTTGAAGCACATCTAATACAAAGAGTCTCGACAAATTGAATGACGAATTTTGTAGGAATTGTTCAGAAAACATGAAAGTCGTGTTTGACCCTGTATTTACTTGTACAAAATCGAACATTTCAATAATCTGGCATTTGTCTGAGAACTTTTTGACTCACCTACGTATAGTATGCCCATTGGCGATTTATTTCATTTTTCTTTCACTTTTGTAATTGAAATATGAAAAATAAACAATATTTTCTTAATTTTTTATGGTTATGGTAATAAAATTTGCATTATATATTGTTTGATAACCTAAAGATTTAATGTATAATTATGAGCGTATGATAAGTGTGGGGTTTAACGCTATATCTTTGCAAACACTGGTCTCAGTCGAGTAAAGCATAGTGTTATTCGTTACAATAATAGAGTATAGTAGTTCCCTTTTGTTTTAACGATTGCTATCCCCTTTTTTTTGAAACTTAAAAAGCTGGAGTAGCTCAAGGAACTGTGATAATAATTTGTTGTGTGTTTTTTTTTGTGATTTTAGTCAGTGGTTATTTAGATCGAGAAACCAAGTACGAATAGGTCAGTGCTTCTTATTAGGTAGGCTAATTTCTCTAGAAGGCATAATTCTTGTTGCAAGGAATTTTAGTTGGTTGACTAGTGCGCCCCCAAGTGCAAAGATAACTCAGTTCGAAATCTTTAAAGCGCATGGAGAATCCTTAGGACTCTCCGGAAAAGAACTAATTGAGTACGTTCAAGAGGAGCAAAAGAAAAGAGCGTGAAGAAAAAGAAAAAGAAAGAGAAAGAGTAATCCAACGAGAAGAAAGAGAAAGAGAAATCCAACGAGAAGAACAAGAAAGAGAAAGAGAAATCCAACGAGAAGAACAAGAAAGAGAAATCCAACGAGAAGAAAGAGAGGAACGGATAAGACAAGCTGAGCTTCACCATCAGATTGAATTAGCTCGTGTTGAAGCAGAGATACAGTCAGCCAGTTCCCGTTCCAAAGCGCCCCCCAATCTCTCACTAAAGTTCACCAATTTCAAGGATGGAGAGGATTTCGGAGCATTTTTAGCCCACTTCGAAAAGATCCTCGAAATCAATAACATGGATCTGGAGGCTGAAGGTGTAGCCAGATTACTTCCCCTGTTAAATTGTAAATTGTGCGAAATTTTTATATCTCTACCATCTGAGTGTACAATTAACTACAGCACCTTAAAAACTGAGTTATTGGCCGCTCATAATATGACTCCCGATTTCTACCGCGAAGAATTTCGAGGAGGTCGTATTAAAACCGGACAGATGTTCCGTCAATTCGGATACATTCTTCAGAGGAATTTTAAATTTTGGGTAGAATCCTCAAAGGTTGATCCGAACTACGAGTCCTTAACAGACTTCGTGTTGCGAGATCAATTTTTGGCGTCTCTCCCGACGGAGATCCGCGCGTTCGTCAAAGATCGTCGGTGCCAGACCTTTAAAGAATGTACCGAAGAAGCGGATGTCTATGCCGCAAGCCATAATTTATACCCAAAGGAGAATCGAACTTCTCACCAATCCCCCTACAAGGAAAGAAGGAAGGATTCGCGCCCCTTCACAGGAAAGCCGACGAAGTTTCCGAGCCCCGTAAAACCCCAAAACTTCTTTCCCCCAAACCAACAACGGGACTCCAAACCTCCCGTTAAGAGTTCTCCTCCATTTCTCTTCCCGAAGCGACCAATCATATGCTTCACCTGTGGTGTAGAAAACCACATGAGCTGGAATTGCCCCCAAAATTCTAGGCTTAAAAGCGGACCAGCCCACCAAGTTCACCAGATTAATGCAACCCCGGCTCCCCCGGTGGTGCAGACCCAAGCAGAAACTTCTCCCCCTCTGTCAGGCCACCAGGTAAATTTTGTTTTTGATAAAAGTTCATTGGGAACTTTGAAATTTGAGGAGGGCAGCGTGAACGGCTGTCGAGTATCGACTCTCGTCAGGGACACAGGATGTACGTGTTTCATCGTGTCCGACGAACTCCTCCCCCCAGTGGACCCTAACCACGAAAAATTTGCGGTGGTACATGACTACCTTGGGCGGGCGAACCAATTCCCCGTCGTTAGATGTTACCTGCAGTGTCAATATTATGATGGCTGGACTGAAGTCATTTCAGCACCCATACAATTCTGTTCCGTGCTTATAGGACAGAGCCCCCAAGTAAGTTCCGACCCTGTGTCTCAGGCCGCCCTTCCTCGAGGCCGAGATAAGAAAGAAGCCCAGGAGCCCGTCCCCATCAGAACCCCGATACCGTCCGATTTCTCGGAAACCCTTAACCAGGACTTTAGGACGGCACAAAAGGAGTGTGAATCACTAACACCCTTAGGTGATAAGGCCCGAGACAAGGACACGGAGACTGTCCGTGGAACCCAAGAAAAAGAGAACCACCAACGCACCCATGGAGATACATTCGTAGAACTGGACGAAACATCGGCGCTTGAAGAAGATTACCCCGCGGAGTCCCCTAAGGTAATACAGATAGTGTGCACCCAACCTGATGCTGATTACCCTCCTCCTTCCCTACCAGGCGAGTCTTTGGAACCCTCTGACCTGGATATTGACGCGCAGCTGACACCACATCAAAAGAGCCAGCTACAAGAACTATTTAAATGGAGTCCCCATTTAACCACCCTTTTAGCTCTTTTCGAGCGACTGCCCGACAATGGCCTCATCATTGGCCCCAGCAAACGCCATTTTGCCCACGAAACCATCAAATATTTGGGTTTCAAAATAGGACAAAGCAAGTTAGGTCCCCAAGAGAACAAGATTAAGGCAATCGCCGACATGCCCCTCCCGATTACAAAGAAGCAATTAAGATCGTTCCTAGGATCAGCTTCTCACTATCAGCGATTTGTTCCGAATTTCGCTGCAATTTCGGCCCCCCTCAGCCCCCTTCAAAAAAAGAATTTCCCCGATCGTTTGCGTTGGAATGATGTCGCTGTTTCCCATTTTAATAAGCTCAAGAGTAAGCTCATTTCTGCCCCCGTTTTAAAGTTGCCCAACCCGGAAAAATCCTTTGGGATTAAGACCGACGCGTCCAACGAGGGCATTGGAGGTGTACTCCTTCAATACGAGGATGACGGCACGAGTCATCCAGTTGCATATGCTAGTCGTCAATTATTACCACGCGAAAAGAGATATGCCACTATAGAAAAGGAAGCTCTATCAATTATCTGGGTCATAGACAAATTCAAGATGTACTTGATAGGTAAAGAATTTCAGATAGGAACCGACCACCGTCCGTTAGCCTATATTAGGAATGTGCGACACTCCAACGGCCGCAGCATGCGCTGGAGTTTACTCTTGCAAGAGTATCAATTTAAAATAAATTATATAAAAGGTTCCGATAACCAGGTCGCTGACGCTCTCAGTAGGAATGCGTTACCGAATAGCGTAGAATAATTGTATTCATAGGATTAGTATCTCCATGTAGGTATATACCGTCTTGTACGACTTAAATTAAGATTCCCTTGTAATATAATTAGTTAATGTATATGTCTGAATTTTGTAACGCTCAATGTCTATTTTTTTTGTATGTATATATTTGTACCCATTAAATTACGTATAAATTATTGTGTCCCATATGTACTAATTTTATATCATTTCATTGTTCCATGCCCTTTTTTTTTTTATTAAGTTGTATTAAAGGTTATTTTCCGCTGTAATCTAAAGATCAAAATAATCATATGTATTGAGGTAATACGAGTTGTGTGCAGGAAGGTACGGTTGGTACAAGAAAACGAGTTCCCCACAACGGAGGGGTGTGATAGAACGGGTTGAAGCTGCGTTAATTTCAACTCCTATCACATATTATTTAAAACCACGATGCCCCCACGTGCATCTTCGCTTCGAAGCTTGGCGCTTCATCGCAGCCACCGGATGTCAATGTTTAAACAAGGAGGTTATCGTCCCCCCATTCGCCCCCATACGCCAACCTCGCCAGATTGAGTTAGGCTTATGGGCAGATAAGGCATTGTTCCAAGCCTCAGCTGTGCATTCCCTCGAAGTTCCCACTCCATTGTCCCCCACGCCAAGGGAGTGTCTCGACTATTTAGATAGAAACTTTACCACTAAGATCAGATTGGAGATCCAGATTTTCGTCGCGAAACATCACCACGACCCTCTCTCACTTTGTGCGCCAAGGGACCTCGACCTCGAGATTCACCATCACTTGTCCAGAAGGAGGACAATATCCCTTGAGTGCCAAAGGTTCGAGCCTTTCATGACGCCAAGTCCTTAAGGCTTCCCCCTCGTTGTTCAGGAAGAGAACAACGTTAGAACAGCCATTGTTCTTTTGAGCCCTTCGCCAAGAAGCGGTCTCAACCTTCCCCCTTGTTGTTCAGAGGAGAACAACATTAGAACAGCCATTGTTCTTGAGCCCGTAGACAAGAGATAGTTCTCACCCCCTCCCTGTTGTTCAAAGGAGAACAACATTAGAACAGCCATTGTTCTTGAGCCCGTAGACAAGAGACGGTCCCCCCCCCCCTGTTGTTCAGGAAGAGAACAACGTTAGAACAGCCATTGTTCTTTTGAGCCCTTCGCCAAGAAACGGTTCTCACCCTTCCCCCGTTGTTCAGAGGAGAACAACATTAGAACAGACATTGCTCTTGAGCCCGTAGACAAGAGACGGTTCTCACCCCCCCCCTATTGTTTAGAAGAGAACAACGTAGAACAGCCATTGTTCTTCAAGCCGTTCGTCGAGAAACGGTTCTCATTCCCAAGACGCCACGTCAGGATCATTTTATTCCCCCCCTTCGGCTGGAACTTGCCAGCGGACCGAACATTTCTTCACGTCGCCTTCCACTGCACCACTCGTATAAAGTTACGTAAGCCAAACGTCACCTTTGAGTACTTAACCCTTTTGTCAATTCTATCCTGTTCTTTAAATGGTTTAGCGAACCATCCCATCTCTTCAACTCTATATTTGTTTTACCTTTTTAAATCCTTTAATCCTTGGATTAGCCCGAGCCCCCATGACCCTTTCCGTTCTCTGTTATGTCAATATTTTCCGTCTTGTGTTTGTTGATAGTTATTATTAATAAAACTCTATTTTATTAATGATAGCAATATTATTATCCTTGAGCTCAGTTCCACTTTTAAAGCATATCGAAGATACATAATATCGGCCCACCAGACATTAACGCACTCTAAAGATAATTAAAGAAGTTTCCTCAACGAATAGTGATATATGGTATATCGTCGGGAGTCCATTCTACGACAATAAGTATTTAAAGCTGAAATATAACAGTTGATGGATTTGGGGTCACTTGCTGTCTTAGCTGCTGGACTAGCGCAAAGTTCCATTGGGCAGGCGTACCTAGCAGCCCGGAAGCCGTTGTAGATCGTCTGGAATCGTTGCTGCAGGATGATCATTTCCTGTGTTGGGCGAGTCGGTATTAGGATCTTGTGTCTTGTGTTTGGGATTATGTTGTCCGCGGTGGCAAAGTCATCAAGGGTGTTGGTCAACTCATCGCCAATTTGTTCTTGTGTGGCACCATCCATCTCGGGAATTTCCTCCGGGAATGACCTCCTGTAGGCTTCCAAGTCTGCAGCCGAAAATATTTTCCTTAGAGGCGAGGGTATGGGTATGGGAGCGTTGTCAACCGTGGTGACCATAGGAATATGGTCGCTGGGTGTAAGGGAATTAGGTTGCACATGGTGATGGAAAGGGAAGTTGGGGTTTGTAGGCACGATGTTTGGTTTAGTCGCTGACCCTGGATACATAAACGTCGGGAAGTCCAGCCCAATCCTCTCAGCTGCGCCTCTGCGTAGGGGTAAGTCGAGGTTCCTACCTCGACCATCCGCTCGAGCGTAGCCAGCAATACTTGATCTAGCGTTAAGGTCGCCGTGTGGATAACCTGGCTGGGCCTGCCTAACAGGGTTAACATATCGTGGATCGGAAGGTACCCTCTTCTTGGAGGCTGGTACCCTGATCCTACTTCAATCTTCTCCCAGTATGACTTTAGAGTGACGGACAGGAACGACTCGTCCATTTCTCTCCCCTTGACAAATTGCAGTCTAGACCGCACTGCTATTGCTGCACCATCAAATCTTTCGCCAGTCAAGTTTTTTTGAATGACGCCGTAACCGTAGATCTTAATTGGGTCTTCATCTTTTATTCCAGTCTCGGAGAGAAGTAGGAGAACTGAGTCAATTCTTCTATATATGTTGTACAGCTGGTGTTTGTGGTTAGCCCATCCTTGCACATTGTGTGCAAGAATCACCAGTCTGTTTATTGCGGCCATGGTTATTTCCTGGGTTTGATTGGGGACTTAAGGTACTTCGGAGGGCTGTATGGTTTACAGGATTTGAGTTTTTTGTACATACTCGGCTCCTAGACTTTGATCGTCGAGCCGTACAGTTTTACACAATTTTCGAGCAGGGGGGTCTTAACCTCTTCTTCCTCATTCGAAGAGTCGTAAAACCACTTGAAGTATCCTCTACGTATACCCATGGTGATGTCGTCAGGGGTGAAGTTTCCTGATTGCGTCGTACTTTTGTTCACCGCAATGACCAGGCTGATCTGCTTGGCATCGAGCGAGTTGGATTTTAAGGATTGTCTGGAGTCGTCTTTTGGTGCGGGTTTACCCTCTTCTGTTGTCAATGGGATAGTTTTTGGCGGTATGTTAAACCTTGCAGGTATGTTAAACCTAAATAAATTTTGACGTTTGCTTTTAGGTTGATTCTTTGATTAAATGTTTTTCTCCTATTTTTTGTATCTCCATGTGCTTTAACGTTCTTCCTTTTGTTTGTGTTAACGATTTCGTGTACTTATTTTTGGTATTAATATTGAACATTCAAGCCTTTATTAGCTATTTTGTCCAACAATTTACCTTGTTTTTTTAGTTTAGTGTAATGTTGTTTGTACTCATTTGGTTATTCTATGTTGTATTTGATTACTGTGTTTCATCTACGTATATATTAGTGAAATGTCTTCTTGTGAGCAGAGTTTGGTCCTCGGGAACTGACGTCGGTGGGAAACTTTTTCCCGTACTCTTGCAGGTATGTTAAACCTGCCACCTGTTCCCGGTGTGGGTGGGTTTTATGTATCACTGTGCCGAGGTCATCAAACAATTGGTCTTCGAAGTCCTAGTCGAAGTCGTAGTTCTCCTCAGGAGATATAGCGAAAATGACTTGCCAGTGCGTTCTAAACTTTCTCGAAAGACACTGTCTCCTCAATGATGTCGTCTCCATCCTTGATTTGAGTTCTGGGTCTGACAGGCAATTCCCTAAGTCTTCGGATGTTGTTCCAAAATCTTACATGATTGCCCTCCCTGTCCAGCCTCCCAATGATGTCATTCCATATTACTCTTTGCTTTTCAATTAGTATGTTTTTAAGTTCGTCTCCTAGTTATCTCATTCTGGCGACCCTTTCCCGATTGGTGCCTGTCCTGCCTCCTGCCAATCTCTTCATAGATTTCTCTATGTTCCCGGGCGATTTCTCTCATCTCGTTCGTCCACCTAGGTTGTGGGAGCATTTTATTGGAGATTCTGGGGACGCATCTCTCGTCGGCTTGTATGAGGAGATTAGTAATCTTATTTATCTCCTCATCAATCTCTTCGAGATTAGCATCTCTCAGGTCAGCTGGTTGGTATGCACTGAGTATCTCTCTATATAGCTCCCAGTTAGCTTTAGCATAACTTTTCCTAAGTGTGACGGGTTGAGTAGTGGGGCAAGCGAGATTGTTGTGATAATAGAGATGTGATCGCTCGGTACCACTGGTCCGGGCTCATTGCTAATATTGAAGGGAAGCTTTTGCTCCTTAACATCACGTCCAGTTTAATTGCCGAACGATGTGTTAAGAAGGTCGAGAAATCTGGCCCAATTCTCTGAAATCTGTCTATTTCGAGTAGCAACTCCAGGTTTCTTCCCCTTTGGCCAGTGCTTCCGTAGCCTGAAGCTCTGCATCTGGCTTTAGATCACCACCAAGCATTGTTAGTTTCCCGCGCCATAAAATAGTGTAAAAGTTGGTAATCAGCAGGTATTTGCGACTTGGAGGTTGATAGGTATGATACGCAGCCGCAACGGTCAGGTTTCCCACCAGAGTTGGTATTTCAACAGCCACAAATGACTCTTCTAGGTTTGGAAGTGTTCTGTATGCAATAGATTTCTGATCGTGATGGCTGCGCCGTCGTAACGATCCTGTATGTGGTTTTTATTTATAACGGTGTAATTTGGTATCTTTATTCTGTTTGTATTCGTGTTAACATCGTGTTCAGTGGTGAGGATAAGGTCGGAATCCACTGTACGGAATATATTTCCGTATGGAATGTGTTTCCCTCCCCATCCATTAACGTTAATTGTAGGTATTTTTGATGTGTTATTTGTGTTTTCCATGTTTGTGTTGTATAGTGCTTGTGTGTGTGTGTGTGTGTGTGTGTGTGTGTGTGTGTGTGTGTCTTCTTCTACTGCTTTTTATTACTTTCCTTTTTTTCCATTTTTGATTTTGAAAAATTCTGCTTCACTTATGTATTTTTATTTCTGTCGTCATGAGCGCTTCGTCAATTAGCGCTTCCTGGCCTGTTCCATCGTACGTACATTTCAATAAGCCTGCTTGTTTCCTTTGATGATCTCCCAAATGTTGGGATCCTCTGGGAAGGGAGATTCAGCCTTCTTGTAAAATCGGATTTTGATCTCTTCTACATCGAACTTTTTGATTGACGAGAACTCTTCCATTTACTCTTGCTCCTTGCTCTCTCGTGGGTCTTAGGAGGCTGGGATCACTCTTGTTCTTCTTCAGAGGAGGAAGCAGAGCGTGAGAGGTTACATTCAGCCAGTTTGATTCCTCTGGCTGCTCTTTTACACTCTTTTCCCGTTGGCTTCTGTCCTCAAATCTGGGGTCCCTCTTTGCAGACCTTTGAGGAGCTGGAATTGGTACCGGGATGGTGTTCTTTTCCGTTTTTTCTTCATCAATTGTGAAGGCAGTCGTTGGTGCCTCTATGGTATTTGGTTATTAATGGGATTTATTTTTGGTTAATAAATCAGCCTAAATAGCGTTTCGAAAACCATTACCATAAATTTGTTTGATGAAAGTAGTCTGCTAATGTTTAGGCCTAAGACTAAAACGAAACAAATTTTGAACTTCTGAACTAGGTTTTAAGAAAAACAATTATACAAATATAAATATATTCACAGAATCAACAAATGCTAAATGAGATTAATTGGATTAGGTATACAATGTAAGATATGGTAAAATATGATTTAAAGTAACAAGATGTAATTTAAGATGTGAAGTGAAATGAAGTAAGAGTGAAATATAAGTGAAATAAATTTTGACTATGATGGCCTGAATTGGGGTCTGCAGTACGAGAAGTAAATAGAATTAGTATCTACTCTTGTATGGCAGTTTGCAGATAATTGTGAGAGGATGTGGAATTAAACTAAGTATGATTTGTTTGGAGGTAAATGACTAATTGTAGAAGGAATGATTACCAACCTTTATGCGGAAAATGGCGAGACGAATGGGAAAGACTAGTGTTCAAATTGGTTGAGCTGAAAGCGTGTGTTTGTGTGTGCGTGAAATTTTAAGAGATGTTGTTTGAACCATTAGTACATTAAATGAAATCAGTATTTCGTAACAACATATTTGAATTATTAAAGGTTACATAAATTAAATGAAAGATTGAATTGACAAGTTAAGTAAAATAAATGAATGATTCGAATTTTATACATGATAAATGATAATATATATATATATATATTATATATATATATATATATATATATATATATATATATATATATATATATATATATTTATATATGTATATATATATATATATATATATATATATATATATATATATATATATATATATATATATATATATATATATATATATATTAAGTTAAGTTTCCCAGGAAGATTTTATTATAAGAATGCCCAGAGGGCATTGCTATACCTCTTCCTCGGGCTGGAACTGTAGCTGCAGGACTTTCCCTCATGTTTTTTTTCCTAGAACCACATTTCTGCTAAGCCATTATTCTTGAGCATAGTATTTAGCTCTTTAGCGAAGCAGCCTGGGTTCGTCAGATTCTTCATGTGGGCATACAGTATGCATGTGAGGGTTTTCGTCGAGTTTTCGTTGCCGATCTTCAGATAGGTTTTCTGTGTGACATTCTCAGCACTTACAAGAGGGGCGGCCTTTGCCGCTTGGGCGTAGGAGCTGTTCGCCCTCCTGATTCCTTCAGCTTTTTTTCTCTTCTGCCTTTCTCTTCAGGATCTCTTTCTTTCTGGGGCAGGGCATCGCCATTACCTCGAGTTTTTGTCCACAGTTTGTGCATTTCTCTTCTGCTGCTGGGCATTCGCGCCAGCCGTGTCCTTTTTGGCTGCATTTGAAACAGGTCAATTCCTGCTTCCTGCACTCTTCCGTAGTATGGTGCTCGAGTCTATAGCATCTCAAACAAATCTGCATCGGCGTGAATTCATCCCGTTCGATTTGCTCACCGATTATTTTTGCGTTGAAGAGAAGTAGCCCTTTCTCTTTCACCTTTGTGCCATCTGCATACCTAAGATTATTTTAAACACGTGATGATATTCCGTGTTGTCTCTTCTGTTTCTAAATTTGATTATTTCAAAAATCCGTGTCCATTGCTGGTTTCTTTCTATTTCCTCTTTGATTTCTTCGTTAGTGTGTTGGTCGATCCAGGGATCCAGCCTTCTAGACACCACGCTTCGGTGTGCTTGGATCTGAGGAGGGGTGCTTGACTGTAGATTTATTTCCTTTAGGACTCTTACCCCTTCCTCCTCTGTGAGTGTCTCTACGTCTTCTTCCTTTACACATATAGCGACAAATCCTGTCGGCGTGTCAGTAGTCGAGATATTGCGATGTTTAATTTGACGAATAGGGTTTCAAACACCTTTCCTTTGTCTGGATTTTCAAGGCCGCTTAGGGATCTCAATGGGACCCTCGCGGGATTTTGGTTCGCTAATATGGTGGGAAGCACCCCTTGAAGAGGGGAGCGTACTTTGTTCTATCCCTGGGCCTTTTTCTGCTATTTAGGGATCACTAGTGTGTATGCAAGAGTTTTTCGGTTGCTTCTTAAAAAAAATTGATAATTTGCCTTTGGGAGAAGAGGGACTCCCCTCGTTAAACCTCCGCCTGGATGAAAATGGAATTTGCCTTGAGATGAATGATAACGATGCATGAGATGAATCCGAGGGGAGGGGTCCTCTCGGGGGTGTGATTGTATGGCAGACTTATTGAAAACACCGCCTCCCCTGAGGTTGTTTTAATTACGGCCGCATCCTAACATACCATAAAGATGGTTGCATGTCCCTCTATGGTCCTGGAAGGGGCTCCTGCTGAGATGAGCAGCGGAGGTTGCAGTCCGTCCCTTGTGCAAAATGGTTTCTGTCATTGTTATCGGCTGTGGGCTACTCCTCAAACCAGGTTCCTCCAATGCCCCCAATTATGCCTTAGCAACTGCCCGCCATAGTTGGAACGAAACATTAATGGCAATCCTTTCCCATCCGGCAGTAGTTCACATATGGGAATGGGGCCGGGAACTTAAGCAGTCATCTGCCTAAGTGGGGCCGCCAAAATGAAAGATGAAGATTAGTAGTGATGATGAATGGTGATATGAGTACAACGTATAGTTCTTTCGTAATAGTGGTTTCTATGAATAGAAACAAATTCTCGGAGGCGTCTTTCGAACTTAGATACTGCATTTTGATGTTGCTTAATTCTTACAGAGATATTTTTAGGAGTTTGACCTACATATTTGGATTGTAATTCATTATATGTACGTCAAACTTCTAAAAATATCTCTGTAAGAATTAAGCAACATCAAAATGCAGTTCAAAGGGATATACAAATAATGCTTTGGCCATCCACAGGCTTAAGATGTGTGACCAGATTAACTGGTCAAAAGCAGATACCATAATGCATATAAATGATTTTATTAGCAGAAATATCTTTGAATCGTTCCTAGTCTCCAGCACAAAGGAGAGAAATGTAAATATTAGTCCCGGTTTATTTTCTTTAGATCCAGTCCTATCTTTTGTCCTCAAATCAAACTTATCAGAGTCATTAAAAAAATCTGACCATCTGATTTTCTAGGGAAAACATTGCTTTGTATAAATACAGTGTCTCTCTATTTCCTAAACCATTGCGAGTTTTAAAATGTATTAAGATAACGAAAGTACTAGCTCCAATCAATCTTTCTTTTTTCCTACGTTGTACAACCATATATATATATATATATATATATATATATATATATATATATATATATATATATATATATATATATATATAATTTAAAGATTCAATATTGTATGAGAAATATAATGGGATTTGTAAATGTACATATACATTTTTATATAAGCAAGCGAGCGTGAGACACAAGGAGCAAAGGAAAATGGTTGAACACCTGCTTTGATAAAACTGCCCAAGTTGTGTCTCGAGATAGAATTATCAAAAACGGATGTTTAATCAAGAGCCTGGGTAAACACAACTGTTGACCGTAAAAGGTGTTGCAGCAACAATCGTATCAAATTACACAAATAAGAGTTTAATCATGTAAATGTATACACCGTGCACAGGCTTCCTAGATTTGCCCAAGGGGTGGAGAAATGCGACCACAAGGGAGGTAGGTCATCCCCCGATCATTTTCAGGCCACACTCTCTGAATTAGGAGCGCATATATAAATAAGATAAGGAGAGAGTAAGAGAGATTCAGCCTTCATTCATTGATTAAGACATTCAATCGTAACAAATTCACTCGCGTTCAAGCTCCCGTTTTTAATTCCCCTAGTCTTGTCTCGCATTTAACTCGTACTTGCGTTGATAATATATATATATAGACTACTAGTCTCCTGCCTAGTACGCTCCGTGTCGCGCCGCTTGCGCATGTAATATTCCGTTGTTAGAATAAAGTGTTTATTTTCGTATTTCCATTTTTGCCTTAAAACCTTCGATAAGCACAGCCAAGTAGAAAACCAACCTAAAATCATTTATCTTTGGAGTCAGATAATTAATTCGCCGCAACGCCACTCTTCACTTATAAACTGGGAACTCGTCGCCCCCTTACGAGGTGGTGATTACGGAACCTCTTTCATTTACATACAATTGATTTACCGTCATCCGGACAAACATAACTGGCCACCTCCTATAAATCCATTCCTAATTATTCTGGGGCATCTCTTTTGTGTAATAAGGAAAAAAGCATTGAGGAGCTCTGCTAATGAACTTGTTCCTTTCAGTGAAGATTATTACTCACCTCTTGGCACACAGAGATTTTATTACTGATGACTTCGTGTCTGTGGGTACTGCCATAAGACTTGTGATGGTTCTCCGTGTTACAATTTTGCCGACTAATGTTTTTGGCACTTAACCTTCCGAGGAGTCAGTAATCCTCGAAAATGTTTGCTGTGATCAGGTTGTGGTTCCACTTGTTAAAATTATTGTGGAATCTGATATCCAATCTGGGCCAATTAAGTATTAGTGTTGAATAAAATGCCATACCAGGGTGTAACTTTGCTTCTGGGAAATGACTTGTGTAAGGGAAAAGTGTTTCCTACTCCTCACGTGTCCCGAAGGCCTCTCCTAGAACCCTAAGTGCCATATGTGGGGAGTGTAGACGTCTTCCCTGCTTATGTTGTTACCCTTATGCAGAATGAGAAACTGAAGTCGCATGACGACGCTGACGAGGACAAGGTTCTTCTGGCGGATAAATTCTTTATTGAGCTGATGTGAATGAAGGCAGTGTGGATACGTTGTCGTCGAGGGATTTGATTACGATGCAGAAGGCGGACCAAGAGCTTAAGGGCTTAGCCGAGTCTGCTGGTGAAGATGAGACTGTTGTTACTTCCTCAGGCTACTATTTTGAATCTGGTGTCTTGATGAGGACGTGGAGACCGCTACAAACATCCGCTGACTCTGAGTGGGAAATGCTCATCATATCGTCGTTCCCGAGCCATTCCGGAAAGACATTCTTAAGATCACTCATGACTCCAACATAGCCGGACAGCTGGGCGTAAAGAAAACTACTGCTCGTATTTTCATACATTTCTATTGGTCAGGTATTTTAAGAGATATTGCCTGGTACTGCAAGACTTGCCATACTTGTCAGCTCGTTGGAAAACCGAATAAGCATAAAAAGTAGCACCACTTGTACCTATCCCTGATTTCGAAGTACTATTGCCATAGGTGGGCGTTATCGCGATAACGATATCGGGTCATCCGATATTTTTTTCCGCGTTATCGATTAATCGGTATCGCCGATACTTTTGGTTCCAGACTAGCGATAATCGATAATTTCAATTCAGTTTTTGGTTCCAGTTTAGCACAAGGGCGAGCCGCGCGTGCCTTGGAGGCAGAAATATGTAGGTCCGAGCTGTGAGGAGGATCATCAAAACCTATGAGGAGATGAAGGAGAGCCTCACCAGGTAAGAAACTAAGAAACAGTATTCAAATATTTTTACTATTGTATTATAAAATAACGCTATATATAGTCAATAATCAATATTGTATTATAATTTTGGATTTATCGATTTATCGGATATCGCGCCCACCTATGCTATTTGCTCGTGCGTTTTTGGACATAGTGGGACCCATACCAAAAGGTTCTGCGGGATTCTCCTATCTACTGACACTAATTAACAGGGCTACTAGTTATCATGAAAAAGTTCCCCTCAGGAATATTTCAGCCCAGGATATGGTAAAGGAAATGATTGGAGTTTTCACTAAATTTGGATTGGCAAACGAAATACAATCGGATCAGAGTAGTAATTTTATGTCTGATTGTGTTTAAGCCGTCCATGAAACAATAAGGGATTACCCAAATAACTTCGAGTGCATATCATCCACAATTGAAAGATATGCTGAGGAAATACTGCCTTGAACACGAGAACTGGAATAAAAGTCTTCCATTTGTCCTATTTGCTACAAGGGAATCTCCGAACGAGTCACTTGGTTATTCTCCCTTTGAGCTATTGTTTGGATATGAAGGCGAGGATCCCTGAAGCTGTTAAAGGAGTACTGGCTGGCAGATACTTCAGACATCAACCTGCTGGGGTACGTTACCAACTTTAAGGAACGACTGTCGGATGCAGTAAACCTGGCAAAAGAAAATCTGTAAATTTCCCAGGAGAAGATGAAAATATGTTATGATATAAAGGCTAGAATTCGCGACTTCAAACCAGGATATCAAATTTTGGTCCTGCTGCCCATTCAAGGTCAGCCCATCTAACCCAAGTTTAGTGAACCATATGCGGTAAAAGAAAAGGTGTCAGCTAAGTTAACTACATCATATCTACGCTAGGTCGTCGTCGTAAGAAAAGGCTGTGCCATGTTAACATGCTAAAACCTTACCACGCCTGGGAATCAAGCGCAGATGTTGGTGCCGTTGCAACGACTCCAGATTCTGCCTATGCGTCCGACTCCGCAGTCAATCTTGAACCTACAGCCATCCCAGACAACGAAGTTCCTCTCTGCAGTTTAAAGCTTGGTGACTCTCTCAAAAAGAATACTTCATTGATGACCAACCGTGAACCAAAACTGTCGCACTTAACTCCAGAGAAAAGGAAATAATTTGCTGCACTCATTCAAGAGCTCCAACCTGTATTTAAAAACACACCTGGTTGAACTTATGTAATGTCACACAACGTGAACGTTGGGGGCGCTAAGCCTATTAAGCAATCACCTTACCGTGTGAACCGCCACAAAGTTCGATTGGTGCAGAAATAAATTGACTACCTATTAAAACATGATATGATCGAGCCGTGCCAGAGTGAGTGGCAGTGGCGGCTCTTGTATAAGCACTGCGGAACTGCAGGACCCCCTATTTCCACAATATATTATCGATAACATTCAATATAATGAGTCCTTTTTTTTAATTCTTTCTTTATACTTGTACATCATATAATCCTTAAGCTTAATGTCAGTAGCCATCCCCTAGTTTATCAAAAATATTCAAAAATCTTTGTATAGAACTGTACACTTCACAGTTCCAGCAACGCGGTGTTTGGCTGTTGTTCTCATGCTCATATGTCCGAGATAGGAAGCTGCACGCTAGGGAGAGAGACTACCGTGGCTCACGCAGTGCCGACCCTGGTATGCTGGTGGAATGTAGTGTTTCTTTTTTACTCCGTGTGTGTTGTGCTTAAAACGTGTTTATATTCTTGAATGTGATAAAGTGTAGAATTTAATTCATATTTTTCGGTTCTTTTATTAATTAATTGAGCTGCTGAAATTTATCTTGGAAAATAATCTAGATGATGTTCTTAGTGAAATTACGAAACTGATAAAAATCCTCTTGACAATTCCTTTAACTACATCAGAGGCAGAACGCTGCTTTTCAACAATGAAAATAATAAAAACTTTTCTAAGGACCACTATGAATTCTGAAAGACTAAATGCACTTGCAGTGCTTTCAATAGGGAAAAATATCCTCAGTAGTCCCCCAGAGATCAAGGAGAAAATAATAAATTTTTCGCACAAATTAAACAAGAAAAATGGATTTCGTTATTAAATAAATGAATCAATCTTGAACGATAGGGATTTTATCAAGTTTATCTATAAATTTTCTTTTTATATGTTTATTTCCTTTAACACAATATTAAAACATGCTAAAATATTTCTGATGCAGTACCCACACGGATTTTAGCTACCAGCCACCACTGATTGAGTGGAGTTCTGTCACCGTAGTGCCTAAACATGATGGATCTCAGCACCTCTGTCTCGATTACCACCAACCGAATCAAGTTACAAAGACAGTTGTCTACCCCCTGCCCAGGATGGAAGACTGTCTAAATAAAATAGGAAAGGCTAAATATATTATTCAGTTTGACTTATTAAAAGGGCATTGACAGGTACCACTGACTGAACTTGCTAGTGAGGTGTCTTGTTTTGTAACCTTAGGTAGGACATATAGATTTAAAGTAATGCCCTTTGGTATGAAAAATGCACCAGACACATTCTAGAAGTTGATGAATTTAATTACTTATGGTTTGGAAGGATGTGTAGTGTACTTGGATGATGTACTTATTTTTAATGATACTTGGACTTGGAAAGATCACTTGCGTTATGTGAGAGAGTTCCTTGAGATACTCCTGCAAGCTAATTTAATTGACAATCTGTCTAAATGTGAATTTTGTAAAAGTAAAGTTCAGTATCTTGGGTATGTAATTGGTGGTGTTCAGCTTGTCCCCCCCACATGATAAAGTTCAAGATATCAGTGATCTTCCCAGGCCTAAAACCCGAAAAGAATTGCAAAGCTTTGGGGAAATCGTTGGTTACAATCGTCTCTTTGTAGTGATTTTTGTTGTTGTTTTAATATCTCCCCTTACTGACTTGTTAACAAAGGGAGTAAAATTTCTTTGGAGTGAAAATGTGAATCTTCCTGTAGTAAACTCCGGGGCATCCTATTCATTCAACCTGTGCTTGTTGCGCCAAATTTTAATCTACTTTTTAAAATGGCCCTGGATGCTTGTGATACCGGGACGGAGCAGTTTTACTACATGAAGATGAGTTTGGAGTAGAAAATTCAGTGTCATATTTCAGTAAGAAATTCTCCCCAGCTCAGAAGAATTATTCCACCATTGAAAATAATTATTAGCTTTGATTATGGATCTATAACAGTTTTCTTTTTATCTATGTCCTGGTGATGGACCTTTTTTAATTTATTCTGATCACAATCCATTAAGATATTTGGGTAAATTTAGAGACAAACCAAAGACTCACCAGGTGGATTTTGTACCTGCAAGAATTTTCTTTGGAAATTAAATATGTCAAGGGAAAGGACAATGAAATTAACTCCTAAAGAAGGGATTGACTCAGGGCCACCAAGCACCCAGTTTAAATACAGTCACGAGCCAATGAGCGCCCAGGACTTATTAGACTCGCTTACCTTACGAGCAGTTTATATACAAATCTGGATTGTTAGTTCGTATGTGTGGTTACACTGGAACATTCAAGATACATAGAAATTTCTCCTAAATACGCAATACTCAATAGATATGACACTCTCCAGAACAACTTGATGGAGGTAATATCTGAGATAGGGGAAAATCTCTGTTATTACCTTACTTATTACAAAATAATTATACATATTTTTACATCTCCTAACACAGGAAAGAAACTACAGTGCTGTATATGTCGTGTGAAATTGTTTAAAGAATATTTAAGAAAAAACAAACAAACAGGAATTGAGAAAGAATTTATCTGAAGACAATTTCCACTTCACCACTTTCGAAAATAAACTACGAAGGTTAACGAGCTGAAGTTAACACTTCATCATCATCATCATCATCACTTCACTAACTCTATAATTTAAGAAGGGGATTTTTTTGAGTATTTGAATAAAAATTTCATCTTAGTTTGGTTATGACTTATGTTTTTTTATCAAAGTAATTTCTAATAATTCTTTTATAATATCAAAAAACAAAATGGTGAAGTTCAAAAATAAATATAAGTAACGAAATTTTGTACATTTTTTGCTTCTTTTTGCTGAAAGAGGCATCTTTGCACCCCTTCTAGACTTGTGACCTTTGTCGAAGTCTATAAGGGGTACTGTTGCCAATGTTGATTCCTCTGTAACTGGGTTGTATTTACAAGGCTACGACTCCAAAGTAGAAAAGGGTCTCTTCTTGTTTAGTAGGCTGTGTAAATTGGTGATCGTAGCTTCCTCAACAGGTAAAAAGAAATTTTAGAGCTGGATTCAAACGTCTTTATTAGGCGGGAGCATGGACCTGTCTTCAAGGTACGAAAGGAAAATAACTGACTTCGAGAGACAGAATGCTACTCTATATATAGTTTTTCTACTTAACTATAAGCGATACAAAATTGACCAATCAGCGTTAAGACAAATTTTAAGGGAAAGTTTACGTTCAAACATAGGCGCTACAAAAGTGACTAATCAGCGCTAAGGCAAATTTTAAGGGAAAGTTTACGTACCGGACCCTAAGCATGCAGTGTCCAGTCAGAAAAGACCTCCTTATTAAGAAAAGGGCAGCAGCGGACAAACCATGTGCCAGTTACGCGTCAGCTGCCAAGTCAACCCCAACATAACGACCAGCTTCACAACCCGCCCAACCGCATATTATACATAATACAGCTCACGGACTCGACGCCACCCAAGATGCTGGCTAGCATCTTGTATGCTCACGTAATGAATCTGTCAAACCCAGGGATATTCAACATCGAGATGAACAAAATGCTGGCTGCAAATGGACTGGAAACCCATAAAGTTCCTAGACAACCCGCATTCGGCAAAGGTTCTTTCGGCAGCCAAAACCTTAGGAAAAGTCTGCAGAGCCTACAATCTCAGCTCCACAAGCTCCTGAGCAAGAAGAGGAACAGACTAACCTAGAAACTGCAGAATCCCAGGAGATCGTGCCCTTCTCAATCAAAACCGAATTATCTACAGCCAAATAAAACACCTGTAAATGACGGGAGCTCAGTCCAAGCGCACCCCCCCAATCAGACGTAACAAACATGTTCAAGCTCGATGGTAGAGGGATCAACCTCACCATCGCGCTAAACTCTCACACCACACAAAGATAAAAGGGAATCTCTCCAAAGGAGGTGGCTACGGGAGTGCAAAGAGTTTTTTAAATGGTGTTACGACTCAAACGTAGAGGAAGCGACAGTCAAGGCTGCTTTGATTGAGAAAAGATCAAACTGAAAGACAGCTGCTTCAAACTTTACAAGCCATTCCTCTACAAAAAGCTTCGCTCGGGGAGGCCTTACAGCCCCACACACTACCAGTAGCCCACGTGCCGAGCGAAGAGACAAAATGGCTGCTACAAATAGAATTACTATTCTAGCGCACAACGGGCAGGGATGGAAGACAAACAAAAATAAATTCTACAACATCTACAGAGAAATGAACCCAGATATTCTTCTGCTGTCGGAAACTTCCACCAGGGTTGAGTACAGACAGAGAATTTTTTGATACAATTGTCTCCAAAGGAACGTCACAGGAGAGAGAGAGAGATAAGACAATGATAGAGGTCAAGAAGTATTTGCAGTTCAAACCGGGGAATACAATGTACGAATCATTCATGTCTGGAGACCTGAGGTGCTCTCCCCGCCGTCCCCGCCATCAGTATCTGCCCATTCACGATCTGTACACCATATTTAATAAAGAGCGCCCAGTGCTATTCGCCGGGGATCTGAACGCGAGGAATAGGATAGCTGGCTGCATGAGACCGGACGCTAGAGGAAGAAACCTTGACCTATTGCTGGGAAGGTATATCGTAGAATGGTTCGGGCCGGACTTCCCTACATATCTTTACCCAGTGTCAGACACCAAGCCTGATGTTGTTCTCACTAACATCAACTTCCCGTTCCACCAACTAGTCCAGCCGGGGCCGTTGACGCCCAGCGATCATATCCGTATGTTGCTAACAGTAGCAACTTCTCCTATTCTAGTTCCTGTTGCGCCCAGGAAAGACTTCTCCAAGGCTGACTGGGACGCATACAGGAGGGCGTTCCCGTTGGGTCTCCCCGATCTAAACGGCGCATCCCAAGAAGATCTCGACAACGAATTGACCAATATCAACAGCTGCATATCCAACGCAGACGCTATTGCAATCCCCAAAATCTCGCACAAAAAGATACTGCCTACCATCTCTGCACAAAGAGAGAGTAGAGCTCCAAGAGCGCTTCTTTGAGATCTATGAAATACAGAATCAGATGTACGCGAAAGTAGCGAAGGCCACAGCAGACCACTATCAAGAAACGAAAAATGTAATAGAACTCAAACAGGAAAAGTCTTTAAATATTCTAACGTGTATACTTCATGCACACTTACTTAATGTCGTCAACCTGGGATCCTACCCAAAGGAATTAAATAAGATGCTAAGCCACAATGGATTAGTAGAAATGTGGTTTCCGGATAATCCTCCGTCGGCGTAAGTTTTGAACGTGCAATATAGGCCTACAGTTTCTGAAGAAGTTTTGGTGGTACCCGAGCCTACAAGTAGCAGTCAGAAACAACGAACAAATCCAGGCGCGGAAAGGGACCCGATGCTTAATCCCAGAGCGCCCCAGGCTGATAATAGCAACATGGAAATTGTAATACCGAGAGCTAACAGTGCCAGTAAAAAACGACAACATAACAGGCAAGACGAAAAGAACTACGAAACCAAAGACGAAAGTGACATCACACAATCTCAGGAAAGGAGCGAAGATGAACAGGAATTTAACCTGAAAATTTTTGCACCAGAAGATAGGCCATTTCCGGTGAATAACACAGAGGGAATCATATGCGGTATTAGGTTACTATAAATATGAATACGAAGGACCGTACTCAGAAATAGCAAAGATAATAATGAGCGGTGATCTCAAGATAACAGAGTCTAATTGTTATACAGTGACGAAAGACACATAAGAGTACATAACTGTTTCTAATATGGACCAGAGAAGAAAGTTAAAAATAATCGGCCATAATGTCGTGGGGAGGGACGTAAAGAGGCACTCCCTCTGCAATACTTATCAGAAAGAAGACCCAGACATAATGTTATTAAATAAAATAAACATAGACCCAGAGAATAATCCAATTAAGATATTCAAGTACAATATCATAACGAAAACAACGAGAGATATCAATTTTGATGGAGTGGCATTGGCTATCAAGAAGAACATAAAGTTTAGTAGGCACATCTTGATGAGGCCTACCTAGCGGTTAAAGTCAACACATCCACAAGCCTTATAACGATAATGACAGGATATCAACCGCCAGGGAGTAACCTTTTGCCATTTCATAATTTCTTAAAAATCTTTGGTCAAAATGAGCAAGTAATATTTATGGGCGATCTAAATGCTCGCTACAGGTCGTCTGGATATACAAACCACTTCAATAATATAGGCAAAACCTGGACCACTAGTTGAAAGAGGCGTAATAGAGAGAGTGGGGCCGGATTTCCCAACATTTTAGGGGCGAAGGAGGGCAACCAAACCTGATATTGTTCTAGTGTCACCTGCATTCAGATTAAACTACCTGACAGAGAGAAGGCCGTCCTCCACCAGCGATCACGAAATGGTCATATTTCGATAGACCCGATACAGGTGAAATGCTCGTCGAGGAAAAGTTACAAAGATGCGGACTGGGTTGGTTACGCTGAAGAACATGATAATTACCAACAACCAGATTTAGGAGAGGCAACATTAGAGGAAATCAACGCATCCACCGACAACCTACTTAAAGTGCTCGTCAAAGCGGATAGAAACTGCGTACCCAAAACATCATATCTGACAATTGCGCACCCTAGGCGTACGGCCCAAATGGTTGAAGCGCCCAAATGTAGAGGGAGTACAAGTTTCTCAGGGTAACGCTGAAACAGTATGGCCCTACAAGAGGGGGCAGAGAGAGGCTGCAAGCCATAAGAGGTGAAATAATAGCGACAACAGCTATGGATAGGAGAGATAGATGGGACAGGTTCGAAGAATCTATAGACGCAGAACTGAATCCAACCAAGTTATGGCAGAAAATTAACTTAGCAAGGGAAAAATTAAGATCAAAATTTAAACTAACCATCAATCACAACGCAAAGAAAACAAATGAACCTCACATAATAGAGATCGCGTTCGGGATCATAGGATCGAATTCTTCGATATTTCACCCAATGAAAACGAAGACTTTGACAGAGAACATGAGAAATGGGTGGTGCATGAGTTCGAAGTGAATATATATGAAATAACACCTAATCATACAGCCTCAATAGCATCCATGGAAGAACAAGGCGTCAAACTAGTAATATTTCAAGAATTAAAGGCGACGATCTAAGCAACACAACACAAAGCGCCTGGAAAATCGGGCCTAACTAGAGAAAATTTGCTAAAAGCACCAGATGAATTCCTTAAATAAATCGTAGACATATGCAATACAGCAATTAGTGCAGGGTATTTTCCTGATGCTTTAAAGAGTGGGAAGATTATATTTTTGCCCAAACCGGGCAAACCACCAACAGAACCAAGCAATTTCAGACCAATAACGCTCTTAGAAATGGTAGTCAAAATCCTAGAGAGATTAATAAATAGAAGATTAGTCCACCATCTGGAAGAAAACGACCTAATTCCAAAGTACCAACATGGATTTAGGAAAGGTAGAGGCACGGAAATGGCGATAACCCTCATCGTTGAAACTCTGGCCAAAGCTAAATATAACAAGAATTATTCAGATGTGAATAATGCGTTTGACAAGGTGTAGAGGTTAGAATTGAAATTTAAAATAAAAGGTTAGGTCTACCATCAATCCTGACCAAGTTCCTGTGCGATTACGCCACGGACCGGAGGGCCTATATAACGATAAATAGTTACCAAGGACCTGAGTTTTAACTCAGACAAGTTGTCCTTCAAGGAGGATGTCTGAGTCTAACCCTTCATACAATCTTCACAAGGGACCTACCAGATACGTTTTTTGCGTCGACCATCATAACGAATAGCCCATATAGGCACCCGGTAACAATAGAATCTCGGCAGATGAAATTCAAAATATTAATGATTATGAGAGAAGGTGGAAGATACGTAGAAACACCGACAAATTTACAATTGTACCGATAGGAAGGCAGAGAACATCAAGGATAACTGTCGACGAGGAAGTATATAGATTCCACGCGGGGGGCAAGGTTCTCGGTTTGAAGGTAACGAGAAATGGATACAACAAGCATGCGACCGAGAGAATGGGTGTGTCAAAGGCTAACTTGATAAAGATATTTTAATCGGGGGCGGATCCAAGGGGAGGGTTGGGGGCAAGCCCCCCCCACATAACCAGGGGGAAATTCCACACAGTGTGCCTGGTTTGCATCGCCTTTAGAGTCGGAACCTCGGTTCTTGAGTCACGGCAAACACACGGCGCGTGCGCTTGACTCGCTGACCAGTCGTATCGTGCATCCTGACTTACACGCCTGGCCCTTTCGCTCTTTGTCATCTGGCCTGAGCTGGGCATGTGCTCGCTGGCATCTTTCACTTTCGGAACTAATTCCAGCATCCTCTCTCTCTCTCTCTCTCCTTGCAACTACACCAGCATCATCCCCGCATCGGCCCCTCTTTGAAACATAGCAGTGCAAAGTAAGTGATTTTTTACTATATATTGTTACGGACATGGGGTGATGTGAGCGGTTGGGCTTTTCCAAGTGATGCACTAGTTCCCTCTCATTCACAGGGCGTGTACCATGAAGCGAGTCGGCGATATGAAGATCACCTCGTTCTTCAAGACAAAAGTGGCCAAGACGAGTGGTGATTGCGAGCGTGATGTCATTGAGCTGGAGCAACAGCCAAGTACTTCGACATCGATAGCCTGTAGATCCAACAGCGAAGCCGAATCTCTCCATGAGGAACATGAGGGCAAGGGACTTATTTTTCTTTTTACGCGTGGCACGCTGACACTCCGAGCAGCTCCAGTGGACGTTGCCAAATTCATTGAGAACAAGGCGGACTCAGACTCCGAAGAAGTAGCCTTAATCCACCAGACTTCCCCGCCTGTCGAATCGCTACCCTTCATTAAAGAAGGTGGTCACAAGAGGCGATTCCAACCAAGCTGGTGCATCACATGCCCCTGGCTGAAGTACTCGTTGCTGACGATGGTGGATACTGTGTTGCATGTCTGCTGTTCGGCGGAAATACGGGCGGAGTTTGAGACCATAGGCTGGGCATTTTGGTGTTAAAGCCGATGTGCAGGTACAAAAAAAAGCCACCGGACTGCTCAGCAGTCACAATAAGCACGGATATCACGCGACAACTATGACGAAAATGGAGGGGTCTGTCGACACTCTGAAACCCGACGAGGTCTGTCAACACCATGCTACAGGTGAAGAAGGAGCAAATTAAGACCAATCGGCGCTTTTGGTTCCGATCATTGAGAGTATCCTCTTCTGCGGACGAAATATGCTGCCTCTCCGTGGGCATTGAGATGGCTGTCCATTGGACCTCTCTATTCCGAGCAAAATGTGAGAAGGAGTCTTCAGAGCGCTTTTGCGTTATTGAGTCCAGGGAGGAGATGCCGACGTGAACCACCTCCTTACCAGCTTGGCAAGCCGAGCCAACTCCACCCTCTTTAGCAAAACCATTCAGGACGAACTGATCGATATCACAGGTGGGTGACACTGCAACTTCTGTTCAAAAAATAGGTATCTTATTCCAGAAATAGAATTTATACTATTTTGACATTATGAGCAGGTGTCACCATTATGATATTTCGCTTTAAAGGTCGATTGGTGCTGGAAGAGGTCTTAGCCCGAGTGTCAAGGATATTCGCAGTGCTAATGGACGATACCACAAACGTCTTAGGGAAGAAGCAAGCCACCATTATCCTTCAACACGTAGAAGGAGGACTTTCTCACTTTCGTCCATGCTGAGAACCTTACCGGTGAAGGACTGGTACAAATGCTCATTCGCACCGTACATAGCCTTGGTTTGGACATGTCCAGTTTAAGGAGCTTCTCAAGGGCTTAAAAGCAGACGTGGATGCCGTCCTTAATGCCGCTAAGCTCTACGAGAGCGACACTGAGTCACTGGTGCTCATGCAAGCGGGGTCACAACGGTGGACAAATTCCACTCTAGTCTTCCGGACTGTCAAGAATGCAAAGGAGTACGGCGAGACCCGTGTATGTTCCCGAACATTGCGAAGCTCCTGACCATCTTAATGACATCATTATACTCTACACTACATGTAAATATTCATCATTTATGTCTATAAGTTATTCGTATGTATTCAACACTGATTATTATTTATTTGTACGATCATACATGTATTACTCGTAAGAAAATGTACCATAATAAGCAGCTTTAACAAATTTACACTGATAAAAATCCTGGCATCAGCCCCCCCCCCCTTCGTTTTTCCTGGTCCCACCACTGACTTAGAGGCCTGAGCAGGAGTAATGAAGTTAAACTATACAATTCACTGAGCCGATCAGTACCCCTGTATCCAACGATACGGCCAAATAGGCTGCATAAATCGAACGTTACTAAGTTGCAGAGAGTTCAGAATAAGGGACTGCTACTTATTACAGATACTAAAAGAAAAGAACATCGAAGGCAAAGAGATCTACAAGAAATAGATATGGAAATACATAAAAGAACAAGAAAAGTGTAGAACAGATTGGAGGGGAAAATTGATGATGAGGAGAAAAGAGCGATAGAAATACTTACCTCTAGAGTATAGAACAACGAATAGGGGAAATTTTAGAAGTGGGAAACCACTCGAAGAACCTGAACCAATATTCAGATAAAGTTAAAAATATTGTATAGATATTAAAGAATTAACAATTAGTATTATACAACTACAAAGTTAATATAATAGTAAAAAAGTAAAATACAAAAATATAATAGAGGCGTGGGAGCCTTCACCAACGCATTCTAGCTAAAGAAGATGAAACATTGTGAAAAAAAAATTCAAGAGATGGCTGGTCACCCAGCAACTATAAACAACATTCAACATTTTCATTTTCACCACTTTATCTGACACCATCAATCCACTCTACTTTTACTTTATATTTTTTTTCTATTTTTATCAAGACGTAAAATGTTTTTATTTTTGACTGCTCGGAATTCTTGGACGAAATACATTAGCTATTTACCTCCCGCTACCCGGTAAAGGAGGTAAGTCGGTAAAATGCCTTCGCCGACCAAAGATAACTGCCTAACAGGGAGTCTAACGGTGAATTTTTATTCATACTTAAGAAAGAGATAATACAACATTTTTTATTTGGAGAATTAATAATTAAATGAGGTCTTAAAAATCTCATTGCTCCTGTCCATCGTCCTGCGTGGGAACCCGACTCGGATGTCTGCCATTCATTAATTTCGTCTTAATTATGCCGGCCACTTGGATTGACATAATTAATGGCTTAAGCGTTACAAAAAAGATCAATCAACTTCAAGGATTATAGCATTTCATAAGACCACAAAATGCTCATCTGTGAGGTACTTTTGAGTCGAATACGATTCTATAACGTGGTTCCAGCACCACAAGTCTCGGCTTCATTGTCCACTCTGAAGTTTTCACACCTGCTCTTTCCAATCATGACCAAGCTTGGCACTGGAGGTAACCCGATCTTTGAGATGGGACCTTACCTGGAGGCCTTCTTGTCGTTCATATGACGCTCTTGGGCGTCTCAAAACTCCTTCACAGAAGTGTAACGAGTTTTTTTAAGTCATTAATGATCCTAAAGAGGGTGCTCCTTGATGCAATACCCTTAGCAACTGTCGCTTTGCATTTCAGACAACTTTGGTGCCGAGTTACAATGGTTGTACGCTTTTCTTTGGAAAGAACCATTTTTGTAATTGAAAAAGATTCAAACATTTATTTCTACAAACAAAATCCTGTTTATCGTTACTTTACCCTTTTGATCAAATTGCAAAGCTCCAAGAATTTAAACTCACCCCCTACAGGAAGGAAAATGATCGAAGCGCAATTTTAGATTAAACGAAGGAATGTACTTTTCATTATTTTTAAAATGCTGACTTTTTATAAATATGCAATAATTTAAATATTAGAATAATTATTCTTATTACGTAATTTTTTTAAAATGAATAAAAAAAATAAAAATACATAGTCTCAAAACTTTTGTCTACGAATGTACATTATACTTATTCTTTAGGATATATTTATGTATAGATACTACACTCCTTTCTAAATTTAAAGTTAAAATCAAAGGAATTAAAAAAAAAATGACAATTACAAAAATAAATAATTTTATTGATAAAAAGAACTTGGTAATCCGCGGCAGAAACTAATTAGTACATAGTAGGGAAATATGACAGAGGATTAAGTACGCTAATAAGATATTTTGTCTTATATACCCGAAATCTGATTTTTAAAATATAACTAAACACTAGATAACAATTGGCATTTAAATCAAACAAAGGAATGAACGGTATAGCGATCGATAATTAAACCAAAATGGTGAGTGGAACTCATATATAATATTGTATTCTAAATTGAATTAATAATTATGTGCTTAAATAATTTGATAATAATTCCCCACACAAAATGAGCTTTAAGGCGCTGTGCCACAAAATACCATTATTAGGATACAAAAATGGATGAACAAAATTGAAAATAATGTCAGCTTTGGGTCTAGCCCCTTACTTACAATCATGCGGAAAAGGAGAAATAATATGTGAGAATAATAATGTTCTCAATCAATATTAGACCAAGTGCTGTTGGACACAATGAAATATATATTCCAATTCACAATAATCTGAGAATGATATGGGAATAATACTAAATCCTGTATAACGACAAATCTTAGAAAGCAATTGATATTTACGTTTATATCATAGCTGGGCGCAACTTTAAATTTTTCAGGTGCGACTTTGCCTTTGCCGCCGAATCTGTTGCGACTGAGACTGCGGCTTTGCGACTCTAATTCCCCCCCCCCCCCGTAGTGCGACTTGCGACTGCGACTTTTTTTCCCGGTGCGACTCCGCTAAATTACAAAGTAAACTTTAGCGCGATAACAGAAACATGCTTTTATAAGGCAAAAAAAAACAACATATAAAACAACCGCGGCAATTTCTTTAAAATAAAGTCGTCTTTGTTCCTGTTCAAAGTTGCGGAAAATTGGCGGTGCGACTTTGCTTAGTCCGACTTTTTCAAAATGTTTGCGACTTTCGACTTTGCGACTTCGAAATTCATCGTTGCAACTCTGGTTAATATAAATATTGATTGAAACCGCTACACCAAGCAGCTTCTTCGAGGCTAGACTAAAATCGCAAGGCAATATTAGATCGAAGAACATTCGAAACAAGACAAACCAAATGCAACTTTGAATTCGTAAGTTATACTTAGTTTACGTTATTGACACACCACCATTCACTGCATGGTGCATTTGTGAGATTACTCAGGTTGATTAAAGATAATCCTCAGTGTTTGGCCACAAGCGAGATGGCAAAATTAGTAACGTGTATGCGAGACAGTGATAATAATCTGGAAGACTGAATTGTTGGCGTTTTTTCATTATTACAATTTGATTTAAAAGTCCTTAAGGTGCAATCACTGAGGTGAAGAAAGTAAAATCATTTCCTGAAAAAAAAGTATATTTGTGTGTTAGAAAGGCCAAGGTCATTCCGTAAAAGTATAAATGCAGACACGTAGTTCGTGGAGATCAGACTATTTTACGTACATGTACTTGCACTAACTCTTGCTTTTATAATTAGGGAAAGGGGTCTAGCAAGCAATTAAAATAACCGGAATTTCAAAACAGGTAGTGGTTTACTGGTTCAATTTGTGTCACGAGGTTTATATTTGGCTGAGCTCGAAGATAGTGATTCTTCTTAAATGGATGGGCCAGATAGCGCTGTGGAAGAAAAAAAAGAAAGTAAATTCTGCAGTAGTAGTCCACAAGGGGTATCATATAGAGTGGCATTGGGTGTTTGTGGGAGTGAAGTGGGGAACAGGGGGTTTAGGTTAGGTCATAAGAAAAATAAATAAACCATTAGTGTAACGTACTAAGAAGTTCAAGCGGGTGGTTTACAAGCTTCTCTTGAATCTCTTTTTTTTAATATCGGATTTCGCAATTGATACGCCGCTCGCCAACGGTGGTTTGGCGACGCACCAAGCGCACTGCAACTCGTCGCACGTTACTTTCCTTTTATTTTTTCATCAGCAAACACCAAACCTAACCTAAAATCACCTAACTTAACCTAACCTAATTTTGAAAGTAATAATTTCTCCAAAACAAGAAAAGGAATATTTAAAATAAGTGTAAGAAAATGCATTAGTGGTAACGACCACGCCACACGATTCTACACTCACATTGCACCCGGTCCCCACGTACTATCAGACCACATACCAATATGCCTTCTCATATCCACATCCCCCATACTCATCCCCACATCACCTATATACGATTACAAAAACACAAACTGGGCTGAATTCAGGAGCCACATATCCACAAACACACCACATATCCTCGACCTGGAGAACACCAATCCAGGACAAATAGACCACCACTGGTGCTCATTCTTAGACACCATCACCACCGCACGTAATCTACACTCACCACGCAAAAACTACACCTGCTTAAAACACTTCACATTTTCAATACACACACAGAGACTTATCACACAGTACAACAACCACTACACCAGAGGCCCACGACAACAGAACATCAACCAACTACGTGCCCGCATCCTTCAATGCGTGCAGCTAGATAGGAACCGGCAGTGGCGTGAGGTCGTCCGCATCTCGGACGACACCGGTTGCATGGACCCTTCCTTCTTCTGGCGGCACGTGAAAAGGATGCTGGGTACGGAACCATCCAAACCAATAACACTGAAAATAAACAACCACACACTCACAGACACCAATGACATCCTCGACGCATTCAGGTCCCACTGGGACACAGTACACACCCACAACCCACCAAAACCACATGCGCAGGAGCACTTCCATGACATTCAGGAATGGTGCCGGACTCATGCTCACGAGCTGAGGCCTGCCCCCTGATACGTATGGAGGTGCTCGACTATACGTCCACACTTACCACTCCAATCACCGTCGAGGAAACAAAACAATACATAAAATCGACACCAAAACGCGCCCCCGGCCCCTCCGGCCTACCAGCCACACTAATACATAACCTCCCCGCAGACATATACCCCACACTCACACATCTATTCAATGCCTCTCTAGCCTCAGGCCACTTCCCTAAAATATTCAAAGTCTCTCACAATATACTCCTTCATAAACAACACAAAGACCCAAAACACCCAAACAATTACAGGCCTATTGCTCTATTAGAGCACCTAGGAAAAATACTCGAACGAATGGTCAACTGCCGCCTACGGGAGTTCCTGGAAGAGAGGGACTGGTTCTCCCCCCATCAATACGGGTTCAGGAGAGGCAGGTCCACTCAGGCGGCCGTGACCATCGTACACGACAGAATACAGAAGAAACGACAGATACACCAAAAGACTCTCTCCGTCAGTAAGGACGTGGAGAAAGCCTTTGAGAAGGTGTGACACCAGGACTCCGTTGGAAACTCGCCAACAACACGGAGTTACCTCTCTGCACCAGAAGGCTCCTCTCACACTACCTCACTGGACGGCGCTGCCACATCAGATACAACAACACCCTTTCAAGACCCTTCACACCACGCTCAGGCGTTCCCCAAGGAAGCGTTCTGGCACCCACACTCTACATTATGTTCACAAACGACACCCCACGCCCACCAGAAAACTGAGTTCACACATACATAGTGGCCTACGCCGACGACGAGACCATTCTCGTCAGCGGCCGGGCCCCCGAAGAAATCGCGCTCCACGCACAAAGAATACTTGACGAGAAGACAGACTACGAGGACAAATGGCTGATTGCCACGAATCCTCAGAAGACACAGATGACACTCTACGGCGCTAGAGATCACTTCATGCACAACCTACAAATCTACTCACACACACCAAACATGATCCACCAAAACCCAACAAGGCTCGCATACCCACAGTGCACCAAAATCCTGAGGGTAACATTCGACAAATCCCTCAGGTTCAACTTACACCAGAACATAATACAAGCAAGAGCCTCACGCACAAACGCATCGCTGGGTAGGTTCTACCCAGTGAGTAAAAAAACTAAAACTACACTTATACAAAGCACTCGTGCGTCCCATTCTCACGTACGCCCCACTGTCACTCGTAGCTTCGAGCGACACCTGGAAGCGAAAGGCTCAGCGCATTCAGAACTCTGCTCTGAAGCGCCCTTGCCGTTCGCCGCTGTACTCGAGAATGGACGCACTACACAACAACAACAAACTAACTCCTCTCAACACCTACGCTCACACCAGACTTACAAAACAACTTGGAAAACTCACCACAGACCCACTTTACACCTCGCTACATGTAAGAAGGTACGCGATGGCGCCGCGATATCCCGCGGCCCACGAACACCTGCCACCCGTATCATTCTTCGCATAAAAACCAATAAGGCATCGTGAATGACGCGTTTCCGGATGGACTGTCAGCCTCCCCCCCTGACTTGCCCCCAACCCTCGCCCAGTCAATTACCACATAACCTAGACCCTCATAACAACACCTCGCTTCGGTGTATAGCCACCGACCTATCTACTCTCGCTGTCCCTTTCTTAATTATTTTCCGCAACGCTCCTCTCTGACTACCTGACTGCCGTGTTACAGCAGTCCCTCTCTGTTCTTTCTATACACAAAACTAACTAACTATGTTAGAAGCGTCGCTAATAAAGTGGAGTTCCCTCACGATCTCCTGACTAATTCGCGTATCTCCCTCCTTGGTCTCAGTGAAACTTGGTTTGATAAGAGTGATGCCTGCTTGTCGCTAGCGACCCCTGATGGCTACGTCTACTCCCATAACCCCCGGAACAAACGTGCGGAGGGGTTGCTCTCATTCATAGTGCGTCTCTCTCTCTCTCTCTCTCTCTCTCGCTCTCTCTCTGAATACCCTTCTTCTCTCTAATTCTGTTCCCTCTCTAACAATTATTGTGCTCTATCGTATCCCCCCCAGCTCCTCCCTTGATCTTTTTCTTGACGAATTTAGTAAACTTCTCGCTAGTCTCTTCCAATCGGGTCATCTTCTCATCATGGGAGACTTCAACCTCCCAGGCACTAACCCTAATCTACCTGCCTTCCTTGAGATCCTTGACACTCTTCCCCAACACACTCCCATGGTAACATTTTAGACTTTGTAATTTCCGACTGTCAAATTTCCAACTTGACCACTTTTATCCTGTCTAATGCTATTCCTGACCATTACCTTATTAACTTTAACGTTCAACCCGCACTTCTTTGCCCTCTCGGCCTCCTCTCATCCCCAAAACTTATCGACGGCTAGCCTCTATTGACATCCCATCCCTCCTTAATGGTGTTGCCTCTAATTTACCCCCTCCCAACGCTCTGGCCTCCCCTGACCAAATCCTCTCATCCTTGGATCAATCCCTCCTAACTTGCCTTAATGCCCACTCACCCATTATTATTCCTTCGTCCTCTTGCCGTCACCGCGCCCCATTGTACTCGCTGGAACTCCTACGCTCGAGACAGTCTTTACGTGCCCATGAAAGAGCTCTTCGTAAAGCTCGCTCCCGTGGACAAGATACAACTGCTCTTTCGCTCCCTTAGCGTCTTGCAACATCTCTCTACTTGGCTAAACTGAAATCTGCTCGCGAAGCCCATTCGCGTAAATTTGCTAGCCGACAATAAGAATGACTCCCGTGCCGTTTTCCACCTGCTCTCTTTTCTTACCTCCTCACACCAAGTCCCCATCCCTATCAGCCCCACTATCCTCTCGAAATTCTTCGCTGATAAGGTCATTAATCTTCGTGCCTCCCTCCCGCGACTGCCTGACCAGGCCTTTCACATTCTCCCTAATCTCCCCCCCCCCCCAACCCCGACCGCTCAACGTATTTCCTGCCGTGAACACTTCCGAGTTGTCTGCCTTACTCTCGCGCTCCAAAAAATCTGGCTCCCCTTGTGACTCGTTCACCGCCCCCTTCCCCAAAGCTATTAAACAAAATATTGCCTGTCATACTCCCAATGCTCCTCCACCTGTTCAATACCTCCCTTGCTACTGGTGTTGTCCCTTCTTCCTTCAAATATGACCAAATCCGTCCGATCCTTAAAAAGCCGAAGCTTAACCCTTCCGACCCAGCTAGCTATCGCCCGATCTCGCAACTTCCCTTCCTCTCTAAGGTCCTTGAGAGAGTAGTTGTTTCGCGCATTAATTCCCACATCATTGCTTGTAATATTGATAAGACTTACCATTCAGGTTTTAAAGCTGGGCACTCTACCGAAACCGCTCTACTCAATGTTACTGATTGCTTACGTAGAGCTGCTGACTGGGGTTGTGCCTCCATCCTCATTCTACTTGACCTCTCCTCTGCCTTTGATACTAATGACCATTCCGTCTTGCTTGATCGCCTCCACTCTTTCCTTGGCAATTCTGGCGTTGCTCTCGACTGGTTCCGATCTTACCTTTCGTCACGCACCCAATCTATAGTGATTAACGATGTCTCCTCTGACCCCACTCCCATTTGCTTCGGTGTCCCTCAAGGCTCTGTCCTTGGCCCTCTCCTCTTTCGCATCTACTTATTCCCTCTTAGCTCTCTCCTGCGTAATCTCGGTCTATCCTTCCCCCTTTATGTCGATGACATTCAAATCTTTATTTCCTCTTTTCCCTCGACCATTGCCGACTCAATCTGTGACCTCCTATCTGCCTATTCTTGTATCTCTGACTGGCTATCGGCTAACTTCCTCAAACTTAACCATTCCAAAACTGAAGTTCTTCTAGTTGGTACCCCCACTCTAGTATACAAAGTTAAATCCCTCTTTCCCTCCCTCCCTCTGGGTGGAAACTATGTCGCTTTCTCTGACTCTGTTAGAAATATGGGCGTTGTGTTTGATGAGCATCTCTCCTTTAAGCCTCATATCCGCAATGTCGGCAAATCCTCTTTGTTTCCTTCGTAACTTCTCTCGCATTCGCTCTCACTTTGATCGACAAAGTCTTGAGACTGTTGTCCATGCCTTCATTACCTTCCGCCTTGATTACTGTAACTCTCTTCTTGTAAATATACTATCTTCCTCTCTACGTCCCCTTCAGCTAGTCCAGAACTACGCTGCCCGACTACTCCTCCGTCGCACTCGCTTCTCCCCTTCTAAGCCTCTACTTCAGGAACTGCACTGGTTACCTGTCAGATATCGTTCTCATTTCAAGATTCTTATCTTCACTTTCAAGGTCCTTCACCAAAAGGCCCCAACCTACCTTTCCGCTGCTCTTTCCCAACGTCTTGCCCCTCGGGCCCTTCGGTCATGCCATACTCCTCTCTTGAACACTCCTGGCTCATCCCTCTGCTCAATAGGCGACCGCTCCTTCTCAATCTGTGCCCCCAAGCTTTGGAATGCTCTTCCAGCCGAAATTAGATCTGCTGCCTCACTTACCACTTTCAAGCGACTCCTGAAAACGCATCTGTTCAGGATTGTCTACTCACCCACCTAGTTTTAGCCCACAGTCGAACGTGCGCTCTGTGAAGGCCTCCGGCCTTGAAGAGCGAATTATAAGAATTTTTTATTATTATTATTATTAATGTTCACACGAGAACGCAAGCACCGTTGTATCACAACTGGGACCAACAACATTGGTCCCAGTTTCGGTCTTATGATGAATAGGGGGCCCCAGTTTTGGGCAAATGAAGATTAAAAAAGAATATATAAGGTAAAATAAATAACAAGGATTAAAACTTTATTTAATGCTTTATTAAGTAAATCCTATTAAAAATTACACATAAAATACTCCTAGTAATACTTTAATACATAGATCAAATTCAAAATTACACGAATACTTTTTCGAAATTTCAGGTTTATGTAGGTATCTTAGGTTTCTGATTTTTTTTAAGGCTTTCCATTCGTCTGAGTGCAGAGTCGATCCTTGCCTAATTAACTTTTTAACTATTAGTAACAAAGTACCAGCATATTTCCATGTAGCTTATGTCTAGTGTCGTCGATGTATTTACAATTCCCAAAACCTAAATTTGAAAATGGTGAGATCTTCCTCTGTGATGTTTGGGTTTGAGTGGTAAAACTTCACTCGTCTACTTGTACCGTAATACCAGGCCCACCTAGTTAAGCAGGGTTATTTTCAAAATGCTTAGTACATACCTCACGAAAACAAGGACTGCTGACCAAAAAAGTTACTTATTCTGATTTATGACTTTACGACATTCAAAACTTTCAATAAATCAAAGACTAACCTTAGGAGGACCTTGAAAGTGATATAATTCGGAAGAGAATTTAAAACAAAATAAGGGTTTCAAATTTCGTTAGAACCGGCCGAATAGTTATGATGCTATTGCCAAAACAAAATAATTCATGGGCTAACCTTGGGAAGACTTTGACAATTATACCATTCAAAATGGAATGTAAAACAAAATAAGTGTTTAAAATTTTGTTAGAATCGGTCCAATAGTTACAATGTTATTACAAAAGCAAAAAAAAAAAGCAAAACGCGGACCGACCGACATAGTGAGATATATGTAGAGTCGCCCGCGACTAAACTTGCACGCGACTAAAAATATATAAATCAACCAACGTTTTAGGAAGACATTTAATAACCTAGATGCACTTGTTTCACCACTTTCATCTCACCAATAGAAAATAGCTTCAACCCATTTCTGAACGGTAATTTTAGAATTTAAAAAAGAATGATTTTTTAATTGACATTTTATGTAGTTACTTTTCACAGATCTAATCTTGAAACTTAAAACTATGTTTATCCAAATTTGAAGCACATTTCGTCCAGTTTATTAGAATATTACAGTGTAATAATTCTTTATTTTTCATTCATTTAATTACTGGAAGTGTCTTCGATTAGTAACAGCTTGATTTGACTTTCAAATATGCTTCGATCCATGCTTGCTTAAGGGCTGCTCACTATTAATGGTGTTACTATTTTAAAACTGGTGTTCCTTTTCGCAGTGGAAGTTAGAAAATAACTTGGAAGGACGGAAAGGGGTAAGAGGCGAATCAAACTCATTAGGGAAAATCCGAGACCAACAAAAGTAAGGTGGCTTCCTAAAATTCACAAACAAGGCATCCCACTCAGACCAATCATAAGATTACTAAAGTATTTGCCAAACCATTATCTCAAACATTGGGCAAAATCATTAACGCTCATTTCAGAAATTCGGTTCAATTCAAAGAGAGATTATGTGAGGTAAATCTCTGGGGAAAGAAACTCGTTAGCTTTGATGTGAAGTCGTTATTCAGCAATGTCCCAGTAGATGGTGTTTTGCAGGCAGTCAAGAAGGTAGTAGCCAACGTCAATAACATTTGAGGGGAAGGACTATAGGCAGCACAAGGGACTATCTATGGGTTTAAGAGGGGCAGATACTTGTCCACTTCGCACTCTGTAGCTACGGAGTGATTAAACAGGTCTCTTAGCAAATCAGGTATAATAATAGCGAGCTCGGCGTGAACCAAAGTTGGGGAGATAGTAAAACATACCCTGTGACGGATACGACCGTACTTATTATGCTGAATCAGGAAGAGACATTAAGACTCGGATTAATGAACATAAAAGGGACATTAGAACACATAGAACATCAAACTTAATGGTAATACAGGTCGATGAATATGGTTATTTGCGTAATTGGAATGGAATCAAAGTAATTCACAAGGGTTTAGGGAAGACACATAGAGAGAGAGAGAGAGAGGGAGAGAGAGAAGAAGAAGAAAAAGAAGAAGAAGAAGAAGAATGACTGAAGCAGCGTACATTATTTCCAACAGGTTAACTAATCACCCCGATGGATTCTTCCGGCTGGACAATGGTGCAGCTAGAGTAAGAATTATGCGGAAGTGGCGGAGTCCGACCACATCAACAGAACAACTCGAAGAATCCGACCGAGGAGGTCAGTCATGACCCGGGATAAGATCTGCGTACGTATATTTAGAGTGATTTATTTTCCTCTGTAGTCTGTTCTGATGAAGCTGTAACGTAAAAGGTTAATAAAGAGCTCCAAAGTGTGTCCGGATTTTTAATTCCTCAACCCTTTCTCACCAATACGTCGAGGATTATATAAAATATATATATATATATATATATATATATATATATATATATATATATATATATAGAGAGAGAGAGAGAGAGAGAGAGAGAGAGAGAGAGAGAGGTACAGACAGACAGACAGACAGAGAGAGATATGGCTACAAGTTTATGTACAAAAACTTCAGAAAAAATAAATATGATTATCGAATGTTTGGGAATTTTTAAAAGAAGAAGATTTACAAATGCGGAAATTCAGAAAAATTATTAAAATTTAGACATGACGGGTCTCCTTTTCCTATATTCGAAGGTTTTATCGAACTTATTTCTAAAATAAATTTCCAATTTTAATCTTTAGAGCAGGATGAAGTAGCTACTGTCCTATAAAAACGAGTAAAGAGAAATGAAATTAATAAAACACATTTAGATGATAAAAAGAAAGAGGAGTGATGATTGTTTTTTTTTGTATTTCAAATAAATTATTATATTTTTTTTTGCCCTTAGGCCGAGAAAATAGGCATCGATGTGGTAAAGACAGACCAAGAGTAAATTAATAGAAGATATGTGCTGGAAACCTTTTAAAAAGATTCAGACCAAAACCCCGTTTCCAGAACCAGATAGGAGTAGGACACAGACGTAAGGTAGGCATGCGAAGCACAAGCTCTTCTTGTATATAATACGTGTGGAGTTTGAAGACTCAACGGCTTTCAGGGTGCTACTAAAACCACAGGGCAACGATTAAGATAAGCGCTGGTATTAGAATCTTTACTCAGAAATTCTACCGTGGAACAAACGACCCGAAATCTATGATTCTGCATCTAGATGAGAGAGAAGGAGAGTTGTACTCCAGGTTCCCCGCTCAAATAGGGTCAGAAAGAAGCTCTAAAGTTCACAGTTTTTCCTATTAACGATTTCTTACTCGGAAGATGAAAACATCTAAAATTACCTTTCAAAATCACACCTTTGTGATGTACTTATCAGTTAGTTAGTCAGCGCCAATCCTTCCATGATACCTGTAGGATCCCCGACCAGATAATGTAATTTATATAAGATCAGTATGATAATCGCTGGTCAGCCCGAGGAACCCAGGAGCCGGTCCTTTTTGGGGGAGAGGTGCCAGGAAGTATTATGTTTTGACACCAAACAGCGTTCAGGTGGAAACCTTCGTCACCTCGGGGAAGAGAAACCTGTTCCGCGTCAGAGGTAGGTGGATGTAGGAGGATATAGATACCGATCGGCAGGATTCCTTGAAACAGATAATGTGTGTGTATGAAGGCGGTAGAGGAAAGAAAACAGTGTTGTGATTGGCTTTGTGTGAGGTGTAAGATCTACTCACCCGATAACGGGGTGAGCACAGCGCGTCCACCAATCGTAGCCAGATCTCAACTTGCGCTGACGTTTGTGTCCACTCATGATTCGGAATCGAACCCCGTACCGCGACGTTGGGAGGCCAACGCCGTATCCACTCGGCTTGCATGAGCTCTATGTGCTTATTATCTCATTGTTCCTTGTATTTGAATAGTTAGCCAGAGAAAGACTACCTCTTCAACAAATTCATTTAGGAGGTTTCCTACTGTAATGTCCTTGAGATAATTCAAATAAGAAAGTATCATTATATTATTTAAGCGTTTGAAAGGGCTTAAGTGTTCCAATGATTCCAAGAGGGATGCCGTTGGAGTTTCAAACTCCTGGCAGGGTCACTCAAGGCGGTAAGGTCGTGGATGAGGTTCTAGATTAAACGCAACCAACAGCAAGACCCCAACGGCGGACCGATGAGACATGGGCCATATAAGATTACGGATAACTGACGAAGAAACCGATGCTCGGAAACGAGTTGGAGCCGACAACGACAATATTTTAAGAACAGCATTTTTCGATACTTAAATTTACTTCTGAACTTCACCATTTTGTTTTTTGATATTATAAAAGAATTATTAGAAATAACTTTGATAAAAAAAACATAAGTCATAACCAAACTAAGATGAAATTATTATTCAAATACTCCAAAAAAATCCCCTTCTTAAATTATAGAGTTAGTGATGATGATGATGATGATGATAAAGTCAATGATCTTCTTCAGGACTGCTTTAATTCGTTTTGGCATGATAGAGACCAAATTTATGATCATATTTTGACTGATATTGCTCCATTTTTGCTCAATAAGGACACGCAACTACTCACAAATGGATAGGTTCTGTTTATCAACCACGAGTTGATTATCGCTCACAAATTCTCTTTTGGGTCCAATTCGGCGATATCCCGGACCAAAGTCCCAAAAGTTCGATTCCATTTTCAGCCAAGAGCTTTGCTTTTGCTTTTGCTTTGTGACAAGGTTTGCCATCATGTTGAAAAAATACCGTTATCATGCAGAAATTGTCCCTGAACTGTTAAGATGGGAAAAGGGGCTGATGAAGCATGTTTTGGTACCATTTTGAGCTTTTGGCAGTGTTCTTAGGAAAAATGGTTAGTGCTCCAGTGGCCTTAGATGAGAAGCAGCCCCAGTCATGGAGTGTGTCTGGATGCTTCACCGCGGAAAGCCCTCCCTTTTTCTCCTACTAACGAGAGATCTTCTAGAAGCTCCAAACAAGCGGGAGGGATCTCCATCAGAGAATATCACTTTGCCCCAGTCTTCAACACTCCATTCTTTATATTTCCGACCAAAGTGGAGTCTATCTGTAGCCCTTCTCGACTTGTGACCTTTATCGAAAAGTTTCCGCTTTATTGTGCGCTATGAAGCGTTCATACCTGCTATGTCCAATCATGAATAAGTGTGGCACTGGTGGCAACCAGATCTTTGAGCTGAGACCTTACCAGGAGGCGATCTTGGCGTTCCCTTGACGTTTTTGGGCCTCCAGAAAACTTTTTATCAAGAGTTTAACCATGATTCTAAAGGAGGTGCTCCTTCATGCAATAGCCTTAGCAACTATCACCTTGCGTTTCATACCCCTTTGGTGCAGAGCAACAATGCCTTTACGCTTTTCTTTGAAAATAATCTTTTCTGGAATTGAAAAACATTCAAACATTTATTTTTACGAAATAGCTTATAATAACAAAACATCATTCATCTAACTCATATTTTTCATTATTTTACCATTTTGATCAATAGCAAAGCTGCAGGGACTAAAACTAACCTCCTAAATTACAGTGGTGGCAAAACTATGACACGTGATGGCATTTTAAGTGACATGCGCGACACTGAGTACCTTGGACATTGAAAACACGTGTATAGTTGAATACGACACCAGTTCCGTCTGTCATCTGTTGTCTGTTTATTTCAGTGTTAATGTACCAAATTTAGTACTTTTGTATGAAATCAAGCTAAACAATTTGCAATTATGTACCAAGTGGCAACTAGTAGTGTTTGAAATGTCACGTGAGTAGGTGTTGTGCAGTGCCTGATAACGTCAGCTAATCTGAGCTGTTAATTTCATTCTTAATTCCTTTCTTTGGGTGAAAAAAAATATGTCAAGAAGCAAACGGTTCTTTAAAAAATAGATGGCAATCAATATATGCTGTTTTCTTTTATTGAGTGGAGAAATTATTAGCCCCTGACAACTCGTGAAAATAGAAGTACCAGATGTCGCCACGTTGATTATTTCCTCTTTTTTTTCAGAACACGTTCCAGATTATATTCATTTCACAGTTTTGATCAAACTCTTACTTACATAATGAGTACTGCAAAGAAAGTTAAATTATCAGAAAATCAGTGTAGTAGCAGAATTTTCCAAAAATGGTGGACAACTGAATATGGCGTTATAGAAAGAAATAATAAAGCTCTTTGCATTTTATGTGATTAACAAGTTACTAGTAGAACTGGGAATGTGAAAAGACACTTTGAGTCAAATCACAAGTAGCTATTAGAAAGAAGTGATGAAGATCATACAGAATATATGAACAAGAGGCAATAAAAACCCCGACCCAATCAAAGTTTGTTAAAATTTGTAAGTGGCAACTCAGGTGTGAATTTAGCGACAGCAAGTTTCAGTATTTCTCATACTATTGTTTAGCAAGGTAAACCCTTTAATGAAGGAGAGTTTCTTAAAAAAATGTTTTCTTAACTGTGTGTGCACCTTTTCTTTTTTAAGATTTTAGTAACAAGGACAAAATAATTAAGCGTATTAAATAGCTTCCTATTTCCAGAAACACTGTTAAAGCCAAGTAATGAGCCTACATTCAAATATTGAAGAACAAATGCAAAAGGACTTGAACACGTGTGACTATTTTTCAATTTGCCTTGATGAAACCCCTGATATTACTTTGACTTCTCGATTGGCACTTTTTTCAAGATATTCTAGTGGTCATGAAATCTTCAAGAAGTTGCTTAGCCTAGAAAGCCTGTTGTTAAATACTACAGAAAAATATATTTGTGATATTGTAGTCAAAGCACTTGGCGACAGAAACATAGATAAATAAAAAAATGTATCAATTACAACAGATGGAGCACCCAATGTGGTCGGCCGAAAGCTTGGATTTGTGAAATTTTTCACTGATATCGTCCGACTTTTTGTAGTACACTTTCACTGTATTGCACTGTGTGCTAAAGTTGGATTAAAAGAACTGTAAAATACTACAGCGTCAGTCACCAAGATAGTTAATTTGATATCAGCACGGGCGTTGCATAAACGTGAATTCAGCTCGTTACTGGATGAAGTTGAATCAGCTTATGGTGGTTTATTGATGTACAATAATGTTCGGTGGTTTAGTAGAGGCAAGGTTCTTGAACGCTTTGTTGAATGCATAAATGAGATACATCTTTTCCTAGACGTGAAAAAAAATGAAGGCTATCCGGAACTACATAATGAGTCCTGGATTCAGCGGTGGATATTTTTCACAGATCTCTCATTGCACTTGAATGAACTGAATGTTAAATTCCAAGGTTTGGGTAAAACTATTGATGTCATGTTTGGATAAATTACTGCATTTGAAACCAAACTTTCCATTTTTTAGCGTGACATTGAAACTAAAACTTTTAAGTACTTTCCAAGATTGAAAAAGAACTATGAATAAGTTAGTTACAAAGAGGAGAATGATACTGAACATGATCAAGACTTCTTTTTGTCAGCTTTACGTTCTTTGAAAGATGAATTTTTATCTAGATTTCTCAGTTTAGAGTTCTTGAAGAAATATTGATTTTCATTAAGCACCTAGATGAAGCTAATTTTGAAAAAAATGAAAACGAATCTGTTTGAATAGCTGAAAATAGAAGAACTTGAAATGGAATTAAGGGAACTTCAATCCAGTTCTATTTGGAAGCAAAAATTCATCACTCTTAGAGGTGATTTAGAAACACTTGAAAAAGATCGATTGAGGGGAGTTTGAAGCGATCAAGACAATCAATTGTTGGTCATTTGGGAAAGCATTCCCGAAGCATTTGGTGCCCTTAAACGTCTTGCCTAAGCGGTATTAAGGGGATGCCACATATTTTCTTAGTGGCTTTCATATTCTTTCGTTCAAATTCGCATTTTTTGGTTTTGTATATCATTTTATTGAGAATTTTATGCACTTTTTATGGTATACTTATTTTTTTAGTAACATGACTAGAATATAGTGAAAATTAAGATAATGCAAAATTTACTACATTCGTGGAAATTTTTTAAAGATATTTAAAGTTAATTTGTAAAAAAAAACAAATAAAAATACACCATTGATTTTTATATCATTTAATTGCAAGTTTTATTCACTTTTCTGTAGTATATATTTTGTTTTAGCACCATGACTAGAACATAGTGAAAATTATAATGATGCAAAAATTTATACATTCGTGGAAATTCTCCGTATATTTTTAAAATTGATTTGTAAACAAAACCCAAAACTATACCATGCGATTTGAAATATTTACTAAAAAGAACGGCAACTAAGAACTAGTTTATATTTTCAGCATCATTCGAATATAGATTGAATTAAATTCCAGGGCATTCAGAACACCCAAATTGTGCCCCTACGAGTAACACACCCCCATCCAACTGAGAACAAAGCCTGTAGTTGACCATGTATGAAAAATATATGTTTCAGTCCGCCATTAAAACAGATTTTAATGGAACTAAAGAAAAATGATTTCAAATGATAACTAAATCATATGTGAATCTTTTGGTCGTAAATTGAGTTCGAATGCTTAACTTTTAATAATTATATAGCCATTTATATGATATCAGGTTTCAAAGGGAAGTCTGAAAGAATCCCCTGTATCTCAAAAGCGCGGCGCCGTAGGTTATTATGATTTTGGCAGGAACAAGAGGGTTTTTAATGAGCTTTAATATTATATATGATAATCTAACGTAGTATGTATAAAGTCGAAAAAAATGAATGTGGTATCCCCTTAATATCTTTTTCTTCTACGTATGCGTGTGAGAGTCTGTTTTCATCTCTTAACTACGTTAATAACAACATAAGAACTCGAATAACTGATGAAGCAAGTGCTGCATGTTTACATTTAAGGACAACGAACTATCGTCCCGACATAAAGGAATTGGCTGGAAAAATTCAGGTTCACAAGAGAAATTAAATGGATAAGTTTATATTTTGATTTCTTTTTGTACAACATAGCATATATATTCATATAATTGTGTGTTAAAATCATAATATAATGTACCATTTAATAATATAAATTTAGAAGTGACACACGACGATGCAAAAATGAGTAAGATATAAAAGTATTCACATGCCTAGCATCAAAGTTGTGCTACCATTGTCCTACAACAACAGGACCATGGTGCGAATTTGGATTCAGCGAAGGAATGCACTATTTTTCTTATCACTTGTGGAAATGCTGATTTTTAGTCGCGTGCGACTTCTTTCGTCAGACTTCCTGTCGCCTGAATGGGAAGGGGTGGGGGAGGAGACGAAGGTCAACTCAAACGACAAATCTCTTTCGTTTCCACGATTGTCTGGTGGCATGCGAGTATGTACGTTCCATACCCTCACATATATATATATATATATATATATATATATATATATATATATATATATATATATATATATATATATATATATATATATATATATATATATATATATATATATATATAATTTCACGGCGAAGGTAAGGACACACAGGAGGCTCAGGTACATGTGATTTATTTGGTATTAAGGAACAACGTTTCGGGCGTATCACCCATCTTCAGGTTCTAAAATCATAAAACAATAAAGTACAGTTAGATATGATAAAATTGTTATTGTTAGAAAACTTATTAAGAAGTCAGAAATTCTGGTAAAACTAGAAGTTGAAATATTTTCATAGGGGAGGGGCGTTAAAAATTTTTTTTAAAGGGAATTTCCTTAAACTAGAAAAATTAAGACGATTAAAAATATAAAACTCCCAAATTATGAGCAAAACTAACATTATAAAAAGACAATTAAGATCTTATTAAGAATATACAAGGAGCGGTCAATAAGTTTTGCAATTCGGATATAAGGAAATGAGATATGAGGAAAAGTGTTTTATTATTTTTCAATATAACTACCCTCGAATTCAATGCATTTGCGCCACTTGTTCCTGAGGCTTCGAATTCCCAACAACCAGAAATCTCCCGACTGCTGTTCAATCCACTTCTGGACGGCGAGTTGGACATCTTCATCGTCCCCAAACCAGCGTCCACGCAGTGCAGCCTTGAGCTGGCGGAATAAAAAGTAGTCGCTAGGAGCCAGATCTGGACTGTAGGGGAGATGGTTGAGCTCCTCGAATCCACACTCGCGCAGGGTAGCTTGTGCAACTCTGGCTTTGTGGACAGGGGCATTGTCGTGGAGGAGCAGGAAACCGCGTATCAACTTGCCGCGCTGCTTCTGACGGATGCACTTCTTCAACCAAGCCAATTCCTCGGCGTAATATTGGCCTGTGATCGTCCTTCCACGAGGCGCATAGTCCACCATCAACACTCCCTCAGAATCCCAGAAGATGGTGGCCATGATCTTCCCGGCTGAGGGTTGGGTCCAGAACTTGATGGGGGTCGGAGAGACCCTGTGCTTCTAGGCTCTGCTTTCGAGCTTGGTCTTCGGATCCCAGTGATGGACCCACGTTTTATCACCTGTCACTCTGCGTGACTCGAATCCCGACGGGTCTTGGTTGTACAGGAGCAGCAGCTCCTCCGAACTTTGACGACGTTGAAGTCAATCATGGGGCGTGAGGTTTCGTGAGGTTTCTAGAGACCCAACGGGCAGAGACCTTAGTCATGGCCAAATTGTCATCCATGATGTTGATAACACTTCCATGTGATATTCCAAGTTCTCTCTCGATTTCTTCAACCTTCACCCGTTGATTTTCGAGGATGATCCTCTCCAGACGGGCCACATTGTCCTCGTTGGTCACATCTGACGGGCGTCCTGGATGGGGGTCATCTTCAAGGGACTCACGACCATGGCGGAACTCCCTATTCCAGCGAGCAATGGTTGCATAGGAACGGGCCGTGTCGGTGTACACTGCAACCATGCGTTCATCGATCTCTTTTGCATTCTTGCCTTCCTTGGTCAAAAATTTGATCACTGCGCGGGGCTCAACCTTCTCCATTGTTGAAAAATTTGTGCCTGACGATCTGCGATCAGCTACTGCTTCTTAAATAGACGAGGGAGGAGCGTGCGGCTGCAGGTCCTGACTTATCATAACCTGTCCTAACACACCCACAAACAGCCGTTTCCCTTTCTCTCTTTTGCCCTACCGATTCGTAAAACTTATTGACCGCCCCTCGTAATATGCTAAATGAAAAAAATACATATGGTAAAAAATGACGATATAAAATACAAAAAGTTAAGAAAACTAAAAAAGACTCTAACAAATTTAGACTTGCCATATTAAAAATAATCAAGTTAAGACCATGTAGATAAATCAAAAATTTAAAAATAACTCAGAAATTTAAAAGGTAAGAGTATCAAAGTATCAATCTAATGTTACCACTAATGAAACGAAAAAACACACAAAAAAACAAAAGTAAATAATTAAAGTATAATATTGCTTACCGATGAAGTTCAGCAGGAATCACAAATGAAGAAATTATAATGGGAGTGGCTTGAAGAAGGATAGGATTTCGATTGGTTGGTTGTTGAATAAGAGAAAGTTGGTTGGTTGTTGAGTGAGGTAATTATAAGTAAGAAATAAGAAGGAGAACAGCGGTATTATCTATATTGAGTGTAGGAGACCTATGGATAACCCAGAGAGCAAATTAGCAATATATTTAGAAAGGTTAAAAGTTACAAGAGAATAAGAAGCCAAAATTGGTCGGAGAGGAACATCAGCTTTGTGTAGTTTGGGGAGGCCGTATAATAAGCCTAGCCTATAGACCAGCAAATTTATGATGCACTCCATTCTAGCGGTTCTTGTGGTGTTGTTTACCCTTTTACTTGTCCTTGTTGTTTGCAAGGAACCTATATTGGTAGTACGGTTCGCTCATTGAAAGAGAGGTTTGTTCTCACATGGGAATAAGCCATCGCACTGAAAAATATTTATATAAGAACGAAGCTTCTGTAATTAGAAATCATATTATACAATGTAAGACAGAATGTTCTATCGATAATTTTAAGATAATTGGTCGCAATAACAATGAATATAGTCTAAGAATTTTGGAATCCCTACTGATACAGAGAAAATCTCATACACTCAATATAGATAATACCGCTGTTTCCCTTCTTATTTCTTACTTATAATTACCTCACTCAACAACCAACCAACTTTCTCTTATTCCACAACCAACCAATCGAAATAGAAGATCAGATTTGTCAGCAGCAAATCATTTGACTATATATATATATATATATATATATATATATATATATATATATATATATATATATATATATATATATATATATATATATATATATATATGCAGGAAATAAACCACAATGTTAGGATCGATTTAATTGCGAAACCATGTTTTGACTGAGACAACCTTCATCTTTAATCGCTGGCAAACTAATTAGTTTGCCAGCAATTGAAGATGACGGATGTCTCCGTCGAAACTTTGTTCGGCAAATAAATCAATGTCAACACTGTGGTTTCTTTCCTGCATTTATATGTACGTTACTGTACTTCTCTGGATATATATATATATATATATATATATATATATATATAAGATATCGCACTAACGCGATATATATATAATCCCCAAAATAATAATAAACCATAATATTTGAATCTGATTTATTAAAAAACAAAACAGAACTAGTTTCAGCTTGTTGATGCCATTGTTAACTGTATAATGAAAGGCCAACAGAAGACAAAACAAAATGAAAACAGAAGAAACAAACTGAAAAACATAAATATTTTACTTAAATCCGGGGCAAATTACTATTTCCCGTGAAGAAATGGTTCCGTCGGTTTATAGGTGAGTTTATCAACATTATTCGAGATATATAATTTTCCTTCATGATCAAATCAACCACATTATCTGCAATTTCATCGAAATAAAATATCCAATTTATTTTCATAAACAGATGCCATTCTAAAGCACGAGAAAAACTACTATACCATCTCCACACCCCAAAAGGAGTAATTTTAAACAGTGTATTAGTTTCCTATATGCTCTAGCCTTAGCCACCTGTCGTGGAATGGCCAGACTCTATATTTATATATATACGTAAGTAATTTGGGGCTTGGGGCCGAAGTTGGTTGAAGACCATTAGTGAAAGGGAAAATTGTTATGAGTCCAGTGGGGATAGTTTATTATTTACTTTGCGGGGTCCTTTTAAACAAATATTTCAGAGTGCAAGTTGGCCAAAGATTAACAGGTAGCTGGTACGCGATGGGGTTGCAAAAGAAAGACAATGACGAAAATATAACTTCACTAACAACAAAATGATATTTATATGTACATAGAAATTGGGTTTAAAGGGAATGGTCGCCCAGACGGGGTTAAAGAAACACACGCGATCAGGTAGGTTAATTAAGGGATTAAAGAGGTCAGATTCAGTTTGGTGATTTAAAGGGGGATTTTCAACTGTAGCCTTCACACAAATAATGGGGCAATTGGGTAAGCCAGATTCAAGATCAATCTGCAGGTGGCAACGGTTACGATTACCTTACGGGCTCGTTGCCCAAAAGGGGCCATTTGGGGTACGATGAATGCGATGGAAGAAGTCGGTTTACCTCTTGCTTCGGACGAGGGAGCACTTGTAGCCTTCAGAGTTGGGAATCCTTATCAAGTCCTTGCCGATTGACTAAGGCAGAGTTCACGGATCGATTTAGCTTTCAACTTGAATCGAACTCGCTGCTAGGGGGTGGGGGAGGGGGAGAGCGTCCTTTAGCTCGTTCGTCGGAGTAGGTGGAAGTCTAACAGTGCTGCTCTCTACTAAACTTAGTCGAAGCGTTATATAGGCGCCTGGTGAGGTGACTCCTATCGCGCGCGGGAATTTGGGGAAAAGTCGGCGACTCCTTCGGGGGGAGGGAGAATCGTGATAATGTTTGTTGGAATGTCCAACGGATTTCAATCTTCGAGCGGAAAGCCAGATTGCTAGCGGAGAGGTGACTGTGGGGGACGATGACATCGGTCCCTAGCCAAATACAGCTGGGGCGTGTGATATCGGCGTCGGCCGCCTCCTTGCCCAGGTTCAGCCATGCTTTGTCAGCCCCTTGCGGTGATCTCAGGATCCACGTGGGTACAGAAGGGCGCGTGGCCGCCATTCGACCTCATTTGGCTACACTACCTTAAAATCGTATTTGAACGAAAATGACATAAATATTACATTTAAATATTCAAATGCCATACAATAATCCTTGACCAAACTGTGTCTCACCAACCAGAAGGCAGGCGTATATCTAATTCCCTGCCAAAATTTCAATTTGGCATACATCGGAGAGTCTGGTCACTTTAAAAAGAGGATAAAAGAACATCAAGTCTCTTTGCGCACATGCAAAATTATGACCATAGAATTGATTTCAACCGAGCGAAAATCATTTATAAATCAAGTACTTATATTGAGAGCAGAATTGCAGAATCAACCATAATTAACAAAGTCGATAATTTTAATTTATCTGAAGGGCAATATAAATTCAACAAAAATATCTCGAAAAATGTTGCCAAACTCATCTATAAACCACCGGAACCATTCCTTCACGAGGATTAGTAATTTGCCCGCGGATCCACTTAAAATATTTATGTTTTCCAGTTTGTTTCCTCTGCTTTCATTTTGTTTTGTCTTTTGTTGGCCTCTATATACTAGAGTCGCTTGTCTTGCATTTCATTACCCAGTTGACAATGGCATCAACAAGCCGAAACTAGTTCTGTTTTTTTTTTTAATAAATCAGATTCAATATTGTGGTTTATTATTATTTTTTGCATACACACACACATATATATATATATATCTATCTATCTATATATATATATATATATATATATATATATATATATATATATATATATATATATATATATATATATATATATATATATATATATACAGTGAGGCGTCACAAGTATGTATTTATAAACTTAAATTTTCAATATTTCCTCTTGTTATAAAATTAAAAAGAAACAGTTGACATATATTTAACAGAAAAAATACACATAAGGCAGATTTTCTTTGTATATGACAACAATTGCTAATGAACAAAATTTAGTAGGTGACAAAAGGATTCATCCTATAATAATTTCAGTATTCAATATTTCGTGGCCATAACCTTTGTTTGTAATAATAACTCGAAGACGATTCTCATAAGTTTACATCAGCTTTTCGCTATCATTTCTTGATATTTCTGAGATGAGAGAAGTGGGGGAGTTGATAGTGAGAGATATCATGAGAGGTGTTTTTTTGCGGAGGGTGTAAGAGGAATTAAAAGTGTTAATCTGCGTTAGACCATATATGTGCCAGGATACTGGCTGATCTCTTTCAAGTGATTGTTTCTAAGTCTTCTTCTCTTTGATTATTTCTCGTTTGGTTTACCTTTTTCGGGTAAGTCAGTGCTACTTATTTTAATAATGTATTCTTCTATGGATATGTGGTTATTTGAGTTTTTGTTATACCTTATTCAGGTCAGTTAGTTCTAATTCGTTTGATTATTTATTCTTATATGAATATCTGTTTATTCAAACTTAACCACGATAAAACTGAAGTTCTCCTTATTGGTACCGCTTCGACGGTGGATAAATCTAAAGCTCTCTTCCCCTTCCTTAACCATGGGGAAACCAATGTCGCCTTCTCTGATACCGTCAGTAATCTTGGCGTTATTTAGACGAGCAACTCTCGTTTAAACTGCACATCCATCGCATCTGTAAGTCTTCCCTCGGTTTCCTCCGCAACTTTTCACATGTTCGATCCCATTTTGATCGACGAAGCCTTGAGACTGCTATTCATGTCTTCGTCACCTCACGCTTAGACAACTGCAATTCTCTTCTAGTGAATCTCCCTTCTTCGTCACTTCGCCCCCTACAACTATTTCAAAACTATGCTGCCCGGCTCCTCCTTCGCTGCCCCCGGTTCTCTCCTTCGATGCCTCTGTTACAGGAGCTACACTGGTTACCTATTCGCTTCCGTACCTACTATAAAATTCTTCTCATCACCTACAAGGCCCTAAACCTCGAGGCCCAACCCTATCTCTCGTCTGCCCTCTCCCGTCGTCAAACTCCTCGGGCACTCCGGTCTAACCTCGTTACCATCCTGAACACTCCTCGTTCTGTCCTCTCCTCGATGGGTGACCATTCCTTCTCAGTTTGTGCTCCTAGACTCTGGAATGCTCTTCCTGCCGAAGTCCGATCTTCTCACTTTCTTGCTACTTTAAAAGTCTCCTGAAGATTCATCTCTTCAGAATTGCCTTCTCTCCCCTGTAAACTTTCCTTACACTCGCTACACAAACTGTGCTCTGGGAGGGCTAACAGCCCTGAAGGGCGCATTATAAATACCTATTATTATTATCATTATTATTATTATTAATATATAAATATATATATATATATATATATATATATATATATATATATATATATATATATATATATATATATATATATATAATATACATTTCTTCTATTTTTTTTATTTTATATTGATTTGTATTTCCTTGTATATTATTACTTCCACTTAAGGCATTCATGCCTTTGTTTTATATATTGTGATTGCTTGGGTTTCTTCTTATTTTTCTGTAAATATCGCACGTTCTTTTTACCTTAGGTGGAGCCTACTGCTTGGGAACCGCTTTCCTGAATAGTTCGGTTTTGGATTTCCCAGATTTTATTTGTCCTGTTTGCTAGAGTTATATTTATCGGTTCTCTTTCACTGTTTTTGGTGTCCGTTACGAGGTATATCGCTTTGTTTTGTACTCTTTGAAGTTTCTTTTTGTTCGACTATTTTATTTCACTTCTACGCAAATTTCCCATAAAAAGGCAAGTTCTGCAGATTTCTTTTTCCGATAGCAGCCTTCATTATTCAATTCAAATGCTCAATTGGAGTTTTAGGTCTGACTTTTGACTTGGCTACGAGAGTCGTTACAGGTGATTTAGCCCGGTTTGACCCATGCAGAGGCGGATAATGACTCAACTTTATGCTAGGGGCGATGCAGGAATGAAGCCAGGTAACCGAAGAGAGGTTTAATGATGGGAAGCTTGGTGAAAGGCTGAGTTTGCCTGGCAGAAAGCTATGTGTATTAAGGATCTCCTTAATGTATAACAAATATATATATATATATATATATATATATATATATATATATATATATATATATATATATATATGGGGACATGAAATAAAAAGAAATTAATTAAAGGTGAATCTTTTATCTATAAATACTTATTCATTGTAAAAACCATCTGAAAGTTATTTAATGAGTAAATTAGCATTTACAAAATAATGTAAAAACATGGGTTTTTTTATTTTCTAAATAGCAACCTTGAAAAAAAGTTTAAAAAATTAGACTAAATTTTAATTTTAATGAATGTTTCAATATGCCTTCTATTATGGCCAACCACAACCTGTAATCTTGATTCCATTTGAAATTGCTTTTTCAATTTTTACCTGTGAAAAATCCTGCCATGTAGCCTGTATTCGTTCACGCAGATGGTCCACATCTCGGATTTTCTGAGCGTGGTAGAGTGTTTTCTTCAAGGCAGACCACACGAAGTAGTCGATGAGATTTAGATCTGGACTGCACGGGGACCAATTATTTGGTTCGATAAAAGCTTGATAATTAGTAATGAGAAATGTTGTTTTTTGGATATATGAGAAGGAGCTCAATCTTGCATAAACACAAAATCAGATGTTTTTTTCTTTATTTCTGATAACATTGGAGACATAACTCCATTACAATAGTAAACATAGCTAATTTTAACGGCTTGCTGAATAAAAAAGGTGGATGTTTTGTTTTGAAATGATGCAGCAAAAGAAACCATTATTGAATTTGAAGTGTTTTTTTCTCACGCACGAGTCGTTTTGGGTCAACAAGGATTTTAGTCGACACTGTTGCCCGAACTCGGTCATTTTGTGTGTTTCATAGTTTTTCACTGTAAAGCGTTTCTCATCGGAAAACCAAATTCTTTTAATAGACTTATTTGACCTAAATTTTCGCAAAAGGATTTTACGTCGAAGGTAACGTTTTTCTTTCACATTCTCCGATAAACCAGTAACTTTTACCTTTTTAAATGTTTTGAACCCAAGATCCTATTGAATCATCCGTTGTACTGATGAACGAGAAATCCCGGTTTCCATTTTGCAATTTCACACTTGCTTTTACTTGTTCTCGGTTGATCTTTTTTGGCTTAAGGTCAATTCACTTACTTTTTCGATGTTTTTTGTTGTTCTAATACGTTTTGGCCGACCACTTCCCGTACGTCATCGAGTACAACCTTTTCATCAACCTTTTATAACAAAATATGCCGCAGTACTTTTTTTCAATTTCTATTTGGAAATTCGTTAACACGTTGGCTGTCACGTGATCCTCCGGCGGGTCACGGTGTGTAATATGTTGAGCTTCAATTTTCTTATTGGCACTGCGCATGAAGTTGTTCCAAAGGCGTTTTGGCACCTCTGTAATGCCTGTTTTATAACCATGTAAGATGATCTCATCATTTCCTTTGATTTAAGGAAAGGAAAGGGTAATGAAGGGAAACGTTTATTTATATTAAAAACAAATATAAAAATTATACGATACCTAAATAAACTTTCCTTTACATCACCCACACCCTACATGAAGCAAATTTCATTTGAAATGAACCATTCCATTTGTACAAGAGACAAAATCCATTTGAATTCTTTTGTAAATGAAAAGAAAGTAAACTCAAAACCAAGTTTATTCTTACTGGCTTTTATTGAAGCACTCCAAACAAAAAGAGGGTTTTTCCTCACATATGGCGAGGTAGGTAGAGACCTTCTTACTTTTTTTCATGTCTATCAACACGCTTTTGCAACTCTGAGTAGCACTTTGCACATCTTTTGCGGATTTTTCTCCTTCTGACATCCTTGGTTTCATATTCTTCTAATGTGTGTTTACTCACAATCAAAGAATGCTGCATTTGAGGTACTTGTTCTTGACACAAGCCCTCAATGATAGATTGTCTGAATTCTGCAATTTGTTGTTCCTTTATTTGGGTTTCTTTATAGATGATAAGCGCATTTATTACAGCAGTATTGATAAGAAACTCGAATGCAACTTTATGGTACCATCTAATTGTTTTTCTAACTGGTGAAAAGTAGCTAGCCATTTAGTCTGAAATGTCGATGCCTAGTTTTTCAGAATTATACGCGACAACCATTTCTGGCTTCATTATTTCTTCACTGTTGGGATTTTTCCTCCCAGTACTTACAAACTTCAAGTCGTGTTTGGTCGAAAGCATTAGTACTTCCCGCTTATCTTTCCATTTTGCTACAACTATTCCATTATTATCTTCACGTCCTATGATTTCACCTTTTTTTGAGTTTTGCTGTTGTTGCATCTTTTGGATTACCCTTTCGATTTTTGCGAAGAGTTTCAAAAAAGATGCCTTTGCCGTTCAAGTAGTGCCTTTACCAGAGAGATAGACGTGTAAAAATTGGCTGTAGCAACAGTTCTTCCTTTCATCAAGTACTTTTCTGCAAGATCTAATACTATTTGAGTACTGTGTGTAGTTCTCACAGTGGGCTTACCTCCTTATTCAGAATCCCAGTATACACACAACTAGTATATGTATGACCTCTTGGATCGCATAACTTGTATATTTTCATGCCATACTCGTGATCATTATTTGGATTGTAGTGTCGGAATATGAGACTACCCCGCTAGGAAACCATGCTTTCGTCAACTCCTATCATTTCACCTGGAATTTTGGCTGCAGTGTAATTTGTTTCAAGCATCGCAAGCAAGTTTCTAACTGCAGCCAATCGATCAGTTCCGGCTGCCTCATTGTCAGCAAAATGGATGAATCTCAATAGTAGCTGAAATCGATTACGTCCCATAATCCTAGGAACAAATTCTTTTTGGAAGAATCTGTTCTTATTCCAATAATGTGGAATTGTTGGATATTTTACAATTCCCATATACATCACAATTGCCAAATTTTTGTTATTTCTGCAGCATCTGTATTTTGTCAATCTTTCATACAAGATTTTCTACGTACCTGTCTGCTCATAAGCACATGCTGGACATTCCTATTTGTCTGCTCAACAATTTGATCATATACGTCATCCGTGACCATCAGATTGAATACATCAATTGGCTTGGTGGATTGCGACAGTAAGCCATTTCTTCTGGATGTGTGAGAGGAGTGTCAGTAAATGGAAAGTTTTGACGATGCGTCCCATCAACTGTGCACCAAATATTGGATGGAAGAGCTGTATCATCACCTTCATCGTTATCTGAATTATCACTTTGGCTAGGAGTAGCCTGTAGACTTTGTTCATCTGACATAGTTGAGCCAGTAGAGCCCGATTCTGATGGTACCTATTCATCAGAATGTGAACTAGAACTAAACCAGGGCTCATCTTCATCATCACTTTCTGAATGTCTTTCAGATGTGAACCATAAAACAAAATAGACGTAATTGAGGTCTTATTATTTTTACTATCCATTATATATTAAATATTTTGAGCAATATATAAGAAATTTAGATTTTGTGATCTGAAATATAATAAGTAATTGGTAATATTAACGAAATATTTGATAAATTAGGGTGTGGCTACCGGCGGGTCACGCAGCACAAATGGAATATTATTTCACTTCAGTGCCGCGTGACCCACCGGTAGTCATGGATAAGATATATATACAAACAATTTAGTGTAACACAATATTATCATATATGACCAATAAATAATATATATATATATATATATATATATATATATATATATATATATATATATATATATATATATATATATATATATATATATTATTGATGGTATTGTGCTAATCACAAATTTAATACATTGTGGCAGCCAACGTGTTTAAGATTCTGTTCAGTGAATTTTTTTTCTCTTCTCGTAGTCTTTTTATAACGTTTTTCTCTGATTGTGTCAATACCATCGTAAGGGTTCCTGAATTATATAAAAAAATCTACTAGCCTTAAGCCTGGCCAGGATGTCCTGACTCACTTACAGTAGGTAATCAAATGAGTAAGGGTAAGCTAACATAATGGTGCCGTTGCTCCTGAAGTGTTTTTCTTTCTTTCCGCTTCCAAGCAGATCAATCAAAAAAATAAAACATTTTTTACTTTACTTTTTAAAGGCTAATTGACTCATTATATGAGTTTAAGACGACTTTTACATTGAATAAGTATTTATAGATAGAGGATTCATCTTTCATTTGTTTTTATTTCATGTTCCTAGCTGCAATGGTTATTGAGATATTGCTTCTCAAAAACGGTCCAATTTTGAGGGGGGACTTCCTGTATAAATTGAATAGCCTCACAAAGTGGTGCGTGAGACAGATTTAACCCAAGGAAAAGAAAAAACACCACGAATTCCAAGAACTTTCGAACTTTAATTCGCTTCATTATCAAGGACTACAAGAAACAAGCAAGAATAAAAGTAGATTTAAATAATGAAAGCGCTAATTTACAAGACCAATAAGGAGCGTGATGATAACAAGAAAAATGAAGATGAAATGGTATTTTTTAAGAAAAAATAAACCAAAAATGTTTTAGGGTGGTCCCGAGGCAAGTGGAGAGATTAAAAAACAAACAAAACAAACAAAACAAAACGAGCCTCAATGAAAACAAACCTAGAGATATAACTGTTACTTAAACTAATGGAAGTTAGCCGTGGTATCCGGTTACTATAGCAACGATAAGCCTTCTTGACACTGCCTAGGGCCTACCCGGACGACGCTCCTTATCCATGCCAAACAAATGTGTGTATCCAATAGGCCAATCTAAGAGCCTTCTAGGCCCTTGGATTTATGACTGATGAGGTTTGCCACGGTAGTCTTTTCCATAATTACCTTTTTCTCTCTCATTACTTCATCTTTCCTCTCCCATTATTCTTTCCCACTCCTAGAAAGATCTTACTTGGTGTGGAGGGTGTTAAAACACTTCGAAACGAAACTAGGGAACTCGAAATAAAACCAAAAGTAGCATTATTGTGTGACAATGAAAAACACTAATAAACCGAGATACTCTCGAATGCACATAATTATAAAGCACAAATTTGCTTCTCTTTTTCCTCGTTGAATCATCAGGAAAGAGAAATTGTACCAACCTCAATTTCATTCGTTTCTCTCACTTTTCCCGCCATTTAGCGCTGCAAGCTATGGTCGAATAATGAAAGTAAATTATGTTATTTGTCCGTGCTGGAAACCTGTTGGTTATCAAACCGTTCTTCGCGGTATCGAATGTTATGTTGCATTTAACGAAGATAAATCATTACACACATTCATCAAAAACATAAATAAAAGTAGGCTATACATGAGGTTTAGCTGGGAAAAAAATTTGAAATTCATATTTTCCCTTCTTCTCTGATTACTCTCGAACAGGTGCCGTTTCTCCGGTTTGGCTCTTCCTCGCCGCGAATTGGGTACAGAACAGAAGAAAGCAAATTTGCCGAAGAGAAAAAAGAAATAAAACTTTCGCACTTTGGGGGCCAATATCAGTTCCCTCTTGAAACTGACTTCGAGAGCAAGTGTTACTTCGTAGGTGACCAGCCCTCAGGTATGAGTTTGAGTTTGGTTTGCAATAAGAAAATTAGAATCTATAAACAACGATAAGGGAACCAGTAAAAAAATGAGGTAGCTCACTTAAAAAAAGAAAACTAATTCGTGGTCGCGCAAGGTACTTGAAGATAACAGTTATTTCCAGACTATATCTTGTTAATCCTAAATGTGTACAAAACACAAATTAACTAAACTTTATAAACAAAAAAAATAGTATTGGCATAACTCAAGGACGCTTCCGTAATTATTTCGTGTGCTGCAGTAATTCTGCATTTCAGTGAAAGTTAAAGAGTCTATCAAGTTCAATTTGAACTTTAGCTCACAAGGTAATTAAGGGAGAATGGCTGTTAAGAGTACTTCTAGGTATATGTATACTTTGAACTGTCCTCATTTTAGATATGAGATGGCGATTTTAAATAATTTTATATCACATTCAAAAGAAAAGGAAAAATCACATGACAAAAGTAAAAAAAAAGAAAAAGATTCAAATAGAAAAAGGATCAGTTATCAACAAGGTAATAATTGTCCTTACATAATATTATTTGTAAACCAGTGTACCAGTGTCGTAAAAAATAACGACAATATTTTATTAACTATTAAATTATAATATTTATTGGTTGCGTGGTAATAGGAATAGTATTTATTAATGAATTTCACAATTCCATTCCTTTGAATTACGCCTTAATTCCTCAAGGACATGACACAAATAAATAAAAATAAATAATAAACAAAGAAATAATTGAATAAATAAACTTTGATATTTGTTATGAGTAATAATTTTGTATTCATCTCTCTCTGGGAAGGGAGAGTGGCAAGCTCATGAAAAATTGGAGAGATTAGGGACAGAGAAAATATGTGGTTCACAGCGCAAGTAGTAAAGCGAGGGGACTACTTGGGGCATTAGAGATATGGGGACACGTAAATCTCCAGAGTGCCTCTAATTTCGTACTAAAGCCAGGTATCATTAAGAGAAATGAGGAAATAAGGGAAAGTTGGGTAACCGAGAGGAGAATTTACAACGAAGCAACAATTAGGTGAAGGAGAGAAGGGGAGAAGGGGATATATATATATATATATATATATATATATATATATATATATATATATATATATATATATATACATATGAGGAGGGGGGGACAGGGCGGATTCACAAACAAAAAGAACAAGTCCATACAAATAGAACTTGTCTCCACCATTGAGGGGAAGAAGGGAAAGAAAAATTGGTACTCTAACCAGTGCATCTTCCTTGTGCGGAGGGAGAGCGAAGGCGGGTGGAATAAAAAGTGAAAGAAGCGGAAAAGAGGAAAAATGTGAAAAAATACAAAAGCTAACCTCTTAAACCTAAAATGGCGTAGCCAGGAGATTACATGGCAAGCTTGATCAATGAGGACACCTTCAAAAGTACCAATTCGGTTGCCATTGTGACGAGTATGCTGCGGGTGACATCGAGAAAAGCCTCAGCAGGATGAATTAATTAACCTGGGCTTGAAAATGGACGGTGTGAGTTAATGAATAAATAAATCTTGGCTCTGGTCTCTTTGGGGTAAACGTACATTATGTCCTTCTGCCTGCCACTGAGGTCGACTGAGGTCTACTAGAGTCTACTAGGGTCCACTTGGGTCTACTGGGATCCAGTAAGGTCTAATGGGGTACAATAGGGTCTACTGGGGTCTAGTGGGATCCACTGAGCTCTACTTGGGGCTACTGGGGGTCTACTGGGGTATACTGAGATCAACTGGGGTCCAATAGGGTCTACTAGGGCTCCCTGGGGTCTACTGAGATCCACTTGAGGTCTACGGGGGTGCACAATTCGGATATTCGAGCGCACCTGTATGGGACAGGAGATCATGTTTCTACTTCTACAGAGACTGATCTTCCTTTGGATCCATATAAGCCCCACCCTCTTTCCCGTATGGCTCGGGCAGCTTGGATGGTCAAATACGCAGGTTATTTATTTGTTTAAAATACAAAAAACAAAGAAAGCATGTACAGGAAGTAGAGGTATGGGCATGGAAAATGTGTAGAGTGGCTAAAAGAGAATATTTTGAGTGTTGGGAGGGGTAGGGGGATTACTTAACTCCCATAATCATGCTTCCGTTGGCATGGAAACAGTCCCTATTGAACGGACTTTTCCTGAAGGTGACAGAGAAAAAAAAAAATGAAGAGTTGCATCACGCAGAATTTGATTCGATGTTTTGTGAGGCCGAGGCCCTTCATTTCATGATTTGTAATCTTCCTGGGAATTAACGTATTATATGGTTTGTATGTATGCTTATAGTACCCCGTCAACCATGCATATTCAGGGGTGTCCCCAAAGTCTTGCCCCTAGAGGAAAACATAAAAGAAAATCACTATGACTTTATTATAAAATTGATTTATTATCAGATATAAACATGTTAAGAATGGCATCATTTACTTATCTACATTTTCTGACGCTTCGGACAACGACAAGTCTTTGTATATTTCTGAGCATTGCTCTATTTGTTTGATAGCTTCAAATTACCTTGTTGTTTCTTATCGGGCTAGACTTTGGGGACACCCTGTATATGAACACACGTAGGCTCTACCTGATTTGAGGTGTGGGAGAAGATTCAATTTTGTCAATATTAAATTTTAGTGAATTTGTGGGCAAATGTTCAATTTTTGAACCAATGGAGTTAATAGGGAACGAGAGGCAATGGCATCTACTCTGCGCCATTCTCGATAAAATAGAAAGAAGGGATAATGGAAGACTCGTACAGTTATGTTCTCGAATGAAACACCTTTCTCTGGGAGGTCAACAGACCGAAGAACACTTAGGGAGTTGGCTCTTTCACATTTCTTCTCATGAATATTCCACATCAAATCCTTCCAACGATCCAAGAGCAATTTGGTGGTGATATCCGCTTTTACGACATAATGTAGCACCATTGCAATGAAATAATCGGTTCTTGATTAGAAACACTCCAGGTCGTAATCGGATCGAGAATCTGTTCTCGTGATTTCGTTAATAAAAAAAGAGGTGGAAAAATAGTAACTTATAAATTTTGATAACCTCCGCTCTTTCGTAATCAGGGAGGAAGGGAACTCAACTGAACAGAATTTGCCCCTGAAGCTGATATACAAAGAAGGAAAAACACAATAAATAATGATATTTTTAATAAATAATATCGGCTGCATAAAAAGTTTTAAACATGTAAATATTTGGATAGTGTAGCTAAATATTCTAAACAGTAAAGATATGACTACTTGATCTTAGTTCTTTTGTGAACATTCCTGCATGGAACTAAATTTAATGAATTTGGAGCGACATAAATAAAGATCAGCGGGGGGGAGGATAGCCCCCAATGAGAAGATTAAACTCTTAACCTCCCACCAGCCTCGAGGGACATTTTACGATCGCTTATCTCTAAATTATAGCCCACGAGAGAACAAAGAAATTAGATGCTCTTATTCATTCTTTGATTCCAGCTAAAAGCCATGAACACGTGTACGAATATAAATATACATGGATCTATTCGTACGTATGACTTAAATTCATCAGTATATGCAAATATCTGCAATGCATCAGGAAAGTATTTTGTGAGCCTTAGATACTTTTGAAGTTTTAGTTTCTTATTACAACTTCCATCAAGTAGAATTTTTCAATCAGATATACATGCATTGATACGTGTTTACATGCATACATGGCAGAAAAGAATATTATAAATACATGGAAAAATGCACTCAATAAATTATATATATATATATATATATATATATATATATATATATATATATATATATATATATATATATTGAGGATAAATCTCAGAGCCACCAGAAACGGATGCAACATACTTTAATTTCTTACTACGTTTCGAAAACTACAAGTTTTCTTCTTCAGGCCAACAAGGCCAACAGGGCCAACAAGACATTGAATTATTTTAAAAGGTGACCAATTATAAAATATCAATAAAATGTACTATAAGTTAAAATTTTAAATATGACTTGGCAATAGTTAAATTTGCTTTAAAACTGACTCAAAAAAGTAGTTAATAAATTTAGTTTATTTCAGAAATTAATTAAAAACTATAAGAGAAATTGACCTGGCAATAGTTAAAGATAATAAATTTAAACTTTGTTTCTAATTTTGTAAACACTGTAAGAGTAAAAAAACATTTAATATAAAACGGTTAATTTTGGTACTTACTAAAGTGGATCCATCCTAGAGAGTAAATGGTGGGTTTAACAAGGGGCTAGTATTTATAGGTTACAGTGACGCTTGGGAGAGAGGAAAATCAACTAACCAAACATTAGTTAAAAAAACAAACCAAATAACAAACTGTAGTTAAAATTAGTTAATTAATAATGATATTGCACTTAAATCTTCATTGAGTGTAGGTTTGTAGTGTTTGATATATAAAGATTCGCTGGTTCTTAGGCAATGTTGGTTGTTGTTAAAGGCTAATACTTGAAAATTATGGATAGAAATGTCAGTTTTACAGCTTATGGTGTGTTTCCTAATAGAAGACTTCTTCTTTTTTATTTCTCTGCTCATGTGGGGATTAGTTGGGGCACAAGTAAAATCTTAAATAAATTATTGAAGTTGGGCACGATCTCGAGAGTCGCCTGCCCTACAGGTCACCACCGCTCAAAACCTCCTCGTTAGATTACACGGATTATGTACTTTCTTTACATTTACCCTTTCCCTAACTTGACCACTTTATTTATGAACCACTTCTCACAAACGTTCTGGGGCATATGCTCTCGTTAGTTTAGGCATCTGAGTTTTAAGTAAATAACAACTTGACTGATTATTAACCGTGAAATTGCTCTTCCAGACAATTTAAAAAATATCAGAGGTGTTAGATGTAGCGACACACCAAATGACTTTGTAAAATGGTAAAAAGATTGCCCAATTCCTCCCTTCCCCCTCTATCTCTAGTGGGAGGGAGGGGATTTGTTTATTTTCGCTTTAAGAAAAAAATGATAAATAAAGGCCTGGAAAACCTCAAATTAGGATCCGCGGGACTAAAATAGAGGAGAGTGACGAGCATCCTCGACACTACAATTTGGGAGATTGATTGGCACGTTTAGGACGACCTGTTTAGGTCAGAATGGCAACTAACGTAACGTAACCTAAAATCTAAGCAATTGTTTAAGGCTCACCCGCAGGGTTTCGAGATGCTTACGAGAGTTTATGACATTCATTCACTAAGTTTTGGCAATTGAGGGCAAAATCGTATTTGGAAAATACCATTTATATTTTTAGAAAATTGGAATATGCTTCCATAACCATTGGTGGGTTGCCAGAAATTGCATGATCTCTCAACTATTACTAATTGCCACATCTCCATCTACGGCGTATTTGCCTTCAGCCATTGAAGAAAATAACGTCGTGACTAAGAGAAATTTTAGGGGATTGAAAATTCAAGTCTTACTTTTATTTAAGTGGATTTTTTTCTTTCTCTCTCCTCTCCTCTCTCTCTCTCTCTCTCTCTCTCTCTCTCTCTCTCTCTATATATATATATATATATATATATATATATATATATATATATATATATATATATATATATATATATATATATATATATATATATACCCATTTTAGGAGTATATTTTGAGGCAGGGGGTAGTATCAAAGCTATATATGTAAATCCACAGAATTCGTGGGTGCTGAATTTATTCTCTCTCCAAGGAGGGAGGATCCAAGTTGGGTCATTTGATTTAAAATAATGTTTATTACTTGAGGGGGGGGGAAGGGTACTCCCACACGTTCACCCGGACATTCAACCTGAAATTTTCATTAAAAGATGTCCTTGTCCTTGTCACCTTTTTGCATTATTAACTTTTTATTATTTGTTTTTTACTTCCCTTTGGTCCCTTTTCCCACTGGACGCACTCTCCCCCAGAGACATCCCAATAAATCTCCAATAAATCCATTAACATTTAGGAAAAGGCCAAACAGGGGGTCAAGAGGAGATAATAGGGTAAGGAAAAATAACATATACATAAAGTAAAACAAAATACCGAGAAGAGCAATCACTGTTACAACAAACAACCATGATAAACAACAATATATATATATATATATATATATATATATATATATATATATATATATATATATATATATATATATATATATATATATATATATATATATCGATTTACTACCGATATGCACTCCTCTAAGATACCTTCATTTCTCAGAGAGGACCTACTGATTAACGTATAGTCCGAACCACGGATAACTACAACGTATGACAGTCGCCGTGGAGGTGACCCGAATCGGACTCCATCCGGCGACCAACCACACTCAATTTAACTTAACCACTGAGGCCACTGGTGAAACTGCCTTCATTCGCCTGAAAATGCGGTTCTTTCTCCTCTGATGAACATTTCGCCCGAAGTTGTACTTCCACTCGGGCATGATGCGTTCTCCAGACCATCTGGATCCCGTCCAGTCCACTTTCCAACCCTTGGGGAGGGAAAGGATCCTCACTCTTTCTCGAAGAGACAAAAATCAGTGAAGCGAAACAGGGCAGAGGCACCTGTGTCACGGGAAGAGTGGTCAGTGGAAAATAGCTATTACTCAATCGTCTAATTACTAAATACTACTGTCCACTTTCTCTCACACTCTTCCAGACTCTCACTCGACCAAAGTTTAATTTTCATTATAGCTATATGGTATTTGTTACCTTCATTTGGTACTCACCTATGGCTAATCGTTACGCAAATTACTGATTTGATAGATAGGAAGGACAGTGCCCATCTCAAAGATGGAGGTAAGTAGGACAGCAGCATCAAACTCCCCCTCACTAAATTTCAAGGACGCATTTCAATACCCCAGGGACATAGCAGAAATTTGCCTATAACTGTACCCTCACGTAGATTCATGGCAGCGCTTGAGGTATAATTTGTTTCGAGGAAAGTTTGTGAACCATATTCTTTTATAAAGACCTTATAAAGTGATTAGTCAAGGCTGTAATCTTGGTTTTCGGTGTTCTCGAAATTTTCAAACGCTCCCTCTCACCTTTAGAGGCGGGCCTACCCCCGATGTCGGAGCCTGCTTCCTTCTTGTTGCCTTTTTCTTTGTTTTCTTCTTTTTTTAGCCTTTGTCCTTTTTTATCGTTGTTATTTGTTTGTTTTTAATATAGTCTAGTAGTAGGCTGTGTTGAGTACGGCGACTTATGCCCAAGTAGGCAGTCGCCAGATGGGCTCTTAAATAAAAAATAAAACCACCTTTAGAGACCATTAGGTAACTAAAACGATCATGTAGTTTTCGTTGCGATTCTATTTCTAAAATTTTAAATTGATAAACATTACAAATGTCATCCGTTCGTAGTGTTTACAACAGTTTAGACCAAATCCAGCTATATTTCTCACTTCGTTCACGTCTAAGGAATGAACCATATTTGAATTTATTAGTGAAGTGAGGAGAAATAGGTCTTGCAGGACATTCGAGAGCAGTCACATACGTTGTTTTCATCATATAAAACGACCATAAACTAGCAGGTCTGGTGTTCTTAAGCAAAAAAGGTGATGTATGTTTGGTGGAACAGTTTACGAATCTGCTATAACCTAGAACAGCAATCATAGGGCAAGTAGATCCTGCACAATTTCAGCAACTTTAAAGGTGTGTTGATCTAAAAGCATTTATCCTTAGTCAAATGCACAGAAATTGGTCTTCGTGGTACTGTACGAGTTCATACTGCTCGTAGTGCAAGATGGCAAAGCAGAGATCAGGAATCCTCCCACACTCATCTTATTACTGTGGCACTCTCTACTAGGAACTACTGACCTTACGTGGTTACTATTTGTAATCTTATTAATTAATTTCAAATTTACAGGATTTTATGGAGTATTTATTAATTAAACTAAGAAGAGGCGGTCTGGATAAAGGATAAGGTGGTTGAGATGCTAGAAAGTGGTTGTAGAATGGAATGGGTTTGTAGCTGTGCTGTAAGGCATTTGAAAGTGTAAGAGTGCCTTAGCAGTGATATTTCTGTTGTATGGGAGGATAAACGTGAATGCAAAAATAACAGGGTGATAAGGCTGTTGACGTGGTTGGTAAAGTGTGTGGAAAAATTCTGATTGAGTGTGAAAGAAGGATAACAAGGATTGATAGGGGGTGAACAAGGGGCTTAGAGCTAATAAGGGGTGAAGCAAGTATTTATAATGAGACAGCTGGCTGAGAGAAAGGGATAAGAGGTGTAAAGTGTGTGTTGGATTTATTGATTTAGTGAAAGCTTATTATTGTATAGGTAAAGGAGCTTTAGGGTAGGTACTAACAATGGATGTAGTGTGTGGTAAACTATTGGATGATATGAAAAGTATTAATGTTGGAGCCAAGGCGTGCGTTAGAGTCAAAGTGAGACTCAGTTGTTTGACATAGGTGGGGGGTGGGGTGTAAAACAAGGCTATGTAAAATTAAGAAAAGGAGTGTGAGATTGATGAGGAATAGTGACCCGGTATTGGTGCCTGAGAGTAAGAGGGATTTGGAAATGGTGGTCGTAACTTTTGACGGGGTATGTGTGAAAGGAAGGGCCTAAAGGGAAATGCAGAAAAGAGTAATGGGTGTGAATGGGTTGGGTGTAATATCTAAGTCCGTGGTGTCATCATTGAACAAGTTCGAAGTATTAAGTATCTTGGATGCATTGTATGTGATGGTGGTATAGAAGATTAAGATTACAACAGAAGAATTTAAATTTTAATGATGATGACTAAGAAGTGAAACTAACGAGGGTACCTTCGTTGAGATGTACAATCGAAATTATTTATTTTCTTCTTCCATGTTTTGCACTTCATTCCATCCCACTAATAGTTTTGCCCTCACCCGTGAGTGACACTCGCGTCTTATTCTTAATAAATAAAACCAAATTCTCAGGGGCGAATCCAGGATAGATTTTTTTCGGGGGGGTGGGGGCTCCCTTGAATTACTCCCTTTGAGTAGTCTGAGAAAGGGGCTTGGACATTAATAACGGTTATCTTACACAACATTGATAGTAAATAACAGAATCTCATAAAAGAAATGAGCATTAACTCTCTCAAATCCAATTTTTTCCACACATCAAAAATTTATATATTGTAGTTTTTGGGACGTCAGCTGAGGTATAAATAACACTGAATTATTTTTGAGATTTACCTGTATTTTATAGATGTATCATATAAGATACATTCGATCGCAACGGTTTAACAAACTTTTTTTATATATATTCTATATTATTACATAATTCTTTCTGAAGAGAAGAATATAAGTATGGCTTAAATAAATAAACATAAACTGATCTAAAAGGGTTAATAACAATATCTAACACACATTAATAACACAGCATTGGTCACGGTATTTCAGCCCCCCCGCCCCTCCCTTGAGTGTAAACTTTCAAAGAAGGATACTCGTACGTGACAATTTATTCACTCATAATTTTATTTCCTGCAGAATTCCAAAGAAATGAAGTGGCCAGGAATATTAATTATTCTCACTTTCTCCTGTGTCACTGGAACAGTAAAGAATTATGGACAAAATGCAGAAAATGAGGGTGAACATGTTAAAGTCTCTCAACCAAAGGATTCTCTAAAACTTATAAAAGCGAAATTAATTCATTCAAGTCATTCGGATACAAAGAACTCTTTATTATTGCATTCCTATGATACATTAAATAAATCCTCTTTTAATCCAAGCTCGAACGATGTCACAGCCCTAAAACTACTTAGGTTCTCTTCTTCGTCTGGCAGATTGGAGACGTCAAAGAATGGAAATAATAGTGAAGAAATGTCGGTAGTTGCTAACACATCACACACCAGGTCTCTCGGGAGACAGGATAAAAAGATGAGATTTCAGAAATCAGTTAATCAGAGATCATCATTTCTTCCTAATTTACCTTGTGAGCCAAAAAGGCTCAGCAAAATAAACCCTCAAGGCAGTTTTTATCCCTCCTTTATTCTCTCGAATTCTTCAAATTTTTCTCGAACCAAAAATGTTCAAAGTATTGATCAAAATCCACTCTACAATCAGACTGCAAACAACAATATTACAGATAAGCACCGAGTGTCCTCAATTGCTTCAAATGCTACAGCAAAGAATAAAGGCACAAACCTTGCTTTTAATAGCACAATAAATACTCCAGTTAAGCGTAAAGACCTTAGAATTACGAACATTGTACCCTTCAGTGATTTCACTAAAATGTTGCGCTTATCATCCCTTGGTGATATCATTAAAAATGTGCCCCAAATCAAAAATACCACGCCGATTAAACCTGTCCCTAGCCATCAAATTCGAGATGATATTTTAGCGATAGTTTCACCCAAAACGCCGCGTCATATCCAAATGACCCATCAACAAAAACAAACAAAAAATCAACAAGGTAAAGCCGAAAATGATTATTTATCTCTGGGTATAAAGAGCGATCAACAACGTCTAACTTTAACAGAGTATCAACAAAAGGTTCCTACCGGGATCGAATTTAAGTCCCCACAAACAGATATTCAAGAGCTAAACCCATCTAAGGAGAAGAGACATCCTCCAGAGCCCGATGCTCCCACGTCACAAACCAGTAAAGGGCAAATAAAAAGAGAACAAAGCGATTATGACATCATTAATGCCTTTCTTCAAGAAGATAAAGAAAATAAGGAAAGGAAAGAATCGTTTAATGAGGGCCCCTTCCATTCAGGGAATCTTCTGAATGGCAAAGTGCTGCTTCACACGACAAATCCAGCACCACGGATTCTCGTCAGTAAACAAGGTAAAATCATTAACAAGGGTAACGTATTTTTTTATTATTAAGAAGGGAATCGCAACTAGTGAAATCTAGCGAAGGAATGTTATTTAGTGAGCGGGAAATTAAAAAAGAAAACAAGTAAAAAAAAAACAAATAAATACAACGAACAGAGGATTGGTGTAGCGTATCGCCACAACTCTCAATACTAGGTTGGAAGGTCTCGCCTTCGAAACGCTATCAATGTGTTTGTATAAGGAGCAGCTACTTCAAAGTAATAATTTGGTTCTTGTTCCCTTTAGGATTTCCCCCTAATAAAGGTATATTCCACTATAGGAATTTTTCGGTAGGATAAAGGAAGCGAAAACGAGTAAAGAGTAAAATGAATAGAGGGGGAAAAGAGGGGCAAAATACCCGAAAGGCTGAATCTTAATAAATTCCTCCTCTCTGCTACTAATGCCAAGATAGAACATAAAAATGGTATAGAAAATTAGCTACGTAGAAGAACGTTAAAAGATGGTTCATTAACTAAATATTTTAAGTCCGTATCAAGCTTTCAAATGAGAAAAAAGACGCAGTTTTACGCAACAAAGTTTTTTTTAAGAAAAAATTACTTTTCCTAACTTAGAGGAAAAGTTTAAGAAGTGACTGTCTTTCATCATCAGTCTGAGAATCATAACAGAAAAAGCTAATGGGTTTGACCTTATATACAAGCCACTATTTTTTTAATGAGAAGAAAAAGTATAAAACATAGAGTTTATTTTGGGTAAGATGTCACACATATCACATAAGAATATATATTGGCGCACCTTAAAATATAAAAAAACACATAGCTATCTTAAAACCATTGAGCTGTTGACTTCCTTTGGTGCTCCATTTCAGGTTCGTCTCTGTAAAAAATCCAGCAGTTATCTGCAATCGTTCTTTCGTTCCAGAAACCTTCCTCTGGATACTCCAAAGCGTTGATATCTAGATGGCTTATTCCTCAGACACTGTTCCAAAGTTCTCCTCAAAAATGTCCCTTTATGACACTTCTAGATGCCATAAAATATAAGATATGCAATTGAAAATTATGTGGGGGACTTAAAAAACATTATGTTAATGGGAATAAAGTTGGGTTTCACAAAACACTGCTGTTTTCTATGCCTCTGGGACAGCCAAGCGACTCTTGCACATTACGTGCACTAAAGTTTGCCTTTGCGACAAACATAAGAACCAGGATTTAAAACATAGAGAATAAAGCTCTGGTTGCTCATTACTCATGAAAGAGTGTTATATAACACTCTTTTATGTGCAATGAGTGTCTAAAATATCCAGAGGGTTTCTTGTTACCCGTTTAGCAAAGCACCGCCTTTAAGCTTCTCTTCTATGAATTGATGAAAGGGTGCTACTAAATAAGAAGGATCGTACTTTTGTGATAGACCACATAAGAATCCATCAATGTAGTTAAAAAAACCTTAAAGTTTGTCATTTGTAAAATATGAATTAAGAGTTTGACTTCTTTTCTTAAAATATGTTACCTGAACGTCCTTCCAAGAGGAAATCTTTCTCTCAGTTCAGCTTTATCCTTCAGGAGTGCCGAATCTCTGCCCAAATCATTTAATCCTGCTTGATAGAACTGTTTTGGTTCATCTTCCTTATCTGATACACAATTTGCTCCTGTAAATTTTTCACATATAATAGTACGGACTTTCTTACCATATTCATCTTCACCATTACTACTTTTAAAGTTATCTTCTCATGGTAGCGGAATGGAAAAATCATTGCTGTGAGGCATTGGTCACATCGTGGATTCCAAACTAGGGCAGACAATTTTGTATTTATTCTTAGTTGAAAATCCAATCCCGTTAACTATGCAGAAAGAGCAATTGTAGCATTGCTTTTATGATCCATCCATATCATGGGAATGGAAAAGTGCCTCGCCTTTATCTCTCGTTGAGCCAGTTTCGTAATCCATTTGAACAAGCTGGGCACATGACATGTGGCGCCCATTTTCTGTCTTGTTCCACAAAAGAGCAGTCAATGTACAATCCACAGATCTTCTTGATTTCATTAGTAATGGTGCGCTGCTGAGTTTGGGAATCAAAGAGCCACAGACATAACAAAATAAGTCAAGATTATTCTTGCACTGTCTCTATTTTCAAACCGCAATATTATCACAAATCTGCAAAACAAAACAAAACAACACACACTAATATTAATGGAGATCACATATACAGTATATTTAGGTTGTGATTGTTACATGCAATCATATTAATTTTAACATAACATTCAGACACAATTTTCATCATGGCAACTAGATGTGATATACGAAAATATATTGCCTTTTCGAAATCAGCGCACAAAATTATAGCAAGTGCAGCATAAAAATAGTTCTGATGAATTGTGGTTGTCGACTAATGTTATCGAAGTTGAGCGGGGAATGATAGTGGGTGCCAGATGGCTAAGACATTCCATTTCTAAAACTGTGATGACATTCAACATCCCTCGAACTTTGGTTTTAAGTTTGTGCCGAGAATACCTCATGGAAGGCATTGCCACCCGTGTAGAGCGCAGTGACATACTACGCTAAATAATGATTGCGTCTAGTAGCGTCTGGCTAGAATTGCCCATGGTAAAAGACAAGCAACACCCACTTAACATCCACATTCAAAGCCGGAGGTACCAAACGCATATCCACCGGGTGAGTGCAGCGTTCTTCTACTTTAATGGGATATGAGAACAGAAGACCCACCCAAGTTCACCTGTAAACCTCATGAGGTCGGACGTCACTAAGTGAACCCTGGAAGACTGGCAACATGTGGCATGGTCCGAGTAACTACTATTCCAGTTGTTTGGGGCTGATGGTAAGGTTCGGTTTAGCGCAGACCCCATGCAGTCATGAAACTCAGTTGTCAATAAGCCACCGTTCATGCTGGTGGTGTTTCCATTCTGGTGTGGGTTGTGTTCATGTGACACGAGTTGGATCCGCTGATCAACGTAAACACAGCATTGATCAGTGTCTGCCACGTTGCACGGGTTGGTGACCTTTGGCATTGATTCATTGACTTCATGTACCCCCCCCCCCAAATCATTGGGATATTTCAGCAGGATAATGGTGTTATCGGGCCCAAGTTGCCCAGAATTAGTTCAAGGAGCATTCAAGAGAGTTTCAACGAATGGTGTGGCCACCACAATCACCACAATAACCCAAATCGAGTATTTATGGGGTATAGTGGCAAGTTTTATTCACACCCACGATCCGCTCCCTAGAAATATCAGAGAACTGTAAACAGCAATTGAGACGTCATGGGTCAACACATCTCCGGGGGTCTTCCGTACCTTTGTAGAATCGATGCCACTTCGAGTTGTTGCACTTAGCCAGGCTATAGGTAGTTCTACACAATACTCAGTACCTAATCCCATGAACTTTGGCACTTCACTGTATTATATTCCATATAGACATCATTGAACAGTAAGAATCTATCCAACTTTGGCTAACTCCGTCAGAAAGTTTGTGAGAATAAATTCGTCGTGAAGTTAGAGTAAGTGAGGATGCATGGAAGGTACAGTTCTCGATATAATAATAATACATCCCTTCTGATGGTTGGGACCGGTAGGGCACATTAATATCTAGGATCTACCCATATCACATCTGGTAATCTGTTGCAGATACAGCCCTTGTTGTGGAACAGAGAATGGTCAGAAGAACTGCAAGTACTCCCATTCATATGTCACAAGTAGTCTCCTCTTTAGGTTACGACAGCTTTCTACATTCCGTACGCTTTCACTTCTCATGACTTAAGCATTTTTAACACGATGTTTTTTTATAAGGTTCCGACGAAATGATCCCCGTAATTTTACGCTCGTGTTTAATAAATAAATTCAATATTCTCTTTATTATTTTTTAACATTAATACTAGTTACTTTCTTGTTGTTGTTTTTTTTGAATTGTGTCTATAATAAGTTAAAAGTACCGAGGTTTACAAAAGTTATGTTACATTTATTTTTGTAATTTTTCGAGAGGTTTACGTGCGTGATAGAAAAAGTCCCGTCAAACAAACTTAAAACTCTAATTTTTTTACCACGTGTTATTAAAATGTATTTTACATTGTGTCGAAATAAAAAAGACAAGTTCTTTGCTCTCGTGCGCGAGGGCCACAACAACTCTGACATCGCCAAGCGGCTCAACGTCAACCGAATGACCGTCCACAGAGTCGCGGAGAGGCTCAAGAACGGAGAAGACCTCAAAGATCGACCTCGTTTAGGTAGACCTCATGTTATCAACCGTTTGGCTGTGAGAAAGGCTTTTTTTAAGTGCTTTAAAGCCTAAAATGGCAACGATTGCTAAGAAGAAGCACATATAGGTGGCCACGGCGTCCAGGGCAGTCAAAAGGGAGGGTGGCAATAGCTTGAGGTGAGTGGAAAGGCTTCTGCTCACTGAACGTATGGGGGAATAACGTCGGGAGCATTGTAGTCACTTACTCAACGACTTGAAGAGCCACGGTAATCGAATTATCAGTTTTTCTGATAAAAAAACATTCACGGTTGATTTTTTTAATAAACAAACAAAGCAATCGAGTGATAAGCTTCGGCTAGGACGTCTCCGAGGTCCGCTACAGGTTAAAGACCAAGCATACGGCCTCCGTAATGATGCTTGGCGTCGTGGCTTCGAATGATGAGAAGATGCCGCCAGGATTGCTATTGGCCGGTTGCACACTCGCCGGGGCAGATTACAGGGATATCTTGCAAAGAAAGTCCTGCCCTGGGAGAGAAAGAACACGAAGAAAGCGGACTGCATCATTCAGCTGGACGGAGGCCCGGCCGATATGACCAAGACCGTGCAAGAGTGGTTGGGATCGAACATAAACTTCTGGTCGAAGGACTTTAGGTCGCTGCAGTCATCCGATCTCAATTCTCTCGACTACAGCGTGTGAGCTCATGTCGAGGGCAATGCCTGCAATGTCCGCCACAGCAACGTCGCCGAGCTGAAGTCCTCCTTCAACCGCATGTGAGACAACATGAGGAAGCACTTTGTCCACAACGTGTGAGCCGCCTTAAGGTCTAACCTAGAGCCCTTGTTCGCCTCCGAGGGTGGCCACATTGATTAATATTACAATTTAAACACATATTTATATGTTAAAACAGTAAAAACTATCATTATGTCCTTTTTTGAGAGTGCTGTAACGAGTGTAAAATCACATTTGCAATACTCGGTAAAGAGTAAATTATCTAATTAAGGAAATACTTTTGAATATATGCTTCATTAATTTGCCATAGGGCGATACGAAATCTCTTGCAGATCATTTACGGGGACAATTTCCTCAAGGAAGGTCAGAGAAGAAGGAAGATGTGAAAACTTATTTCCCTCCCATCCAGAATCAACATCCCTATGATCATCCTTGCAAATGTCCAGGGAGAACCACCTCCACAGTTTATGTGCCAGAAACTATATTTTTCACCAAAACGAGAACGCAATACATGGCATTACATTCTAAAGTCCCTCAGGTAATAATGTACTTCGGTTATCCATTCAAATTTTACTTTTATATTAAGGTATTTGCTCTCTGTCCTAAAGAGGCTTGAATTCTTGATTTATAGGTTCACACGAACGCATATGAACACGGTGAATGCTGATCGCCCAGTTCAGATGTGGAAAGAGAGGGCAAAGGTCGACCTGCCCGATTTCGAACCGTTAGCCAAGTGTGGTGTTGACAAGGAAGCTGTTAGAACTGACGAGTTGTAGCGTTTTCTCGGTGTAGCTGGAGTTCGGCCCGACTATGCAGTAAATTGTTAATGTCAAGGCCACAGGGTTCTTGCTTTCATGACTAGGTTCAAGTGGCCTTACGGCGTATGAGAAAGGTATGATGAACCCAGCTCCTTATTTGAGAAAGTATTGGAGAGCGAGAAAGTCTGTGCATAGTAGACGAATAAATGGATTAGACGTGAAATGAATCACTGACTTTGCGAATTTGAAGTTAAAGAGAGTATGTGGGCAACAGTACTAATATTTATAGGTTTGTCTCTAGCAGCTTAAAGGTAATATTTCTTCATAAATCGTATTTCTGTGATGGCGTTAGGATAATTGCTATTAGTAAGGAATATTAGTAAGGAAATTTATATTGAAAGAGAGTGACCTAAACTCTGAAACTAAGCTTCACCCTTGTGTGCGACAGTGAATGAGGATTGCAGTTCGAAGGATTTTTTTTTATAGAAAAATCCACATTAAACAGCATCAAACACATGAAAATCATCTACAAAAGATTGCTTTGAGGATGTAACTAAAAATTCCTTTTACCTTTTGGCAGAATAAATCCGAGCTTTGGTCAATTTATTTCATTTAATGTTCTAATTAGTTTTCCTTAACGACGAGGAATATTTAACAAATGATTTTATCCATATTTCAGAATTTCAAACCGAGAGATACAATTACCAAATATTATACACAAACGGAGACCGTGTCGCAAACATTAACTGAAATGGTACACAATCATAAAGTTGAGGTCCGTACAATTCACGCTAAACCGTCAGAATGTTCTAGGACCTACTCTATCCAAACGCCTATTTTGAATACCAAGACTAAAACTCCGTACCTTGACTATTATGGAAGAAATCAAGTTCACAAGATTATCCAGCCTACCAAACCACTTGAAAAACCATACTTTCAATTGTTAAAGGGTAATACAGAACACCATAATTCATTTTACATCAACCAATATGGTGTTCCTCGGAATTCGGATGGCTTATTGAAAGGTATGGGAAAAAGGTGGCCAAAGAACTTTGTTATTGATGGACGCTTATGGTGGACCTAGTGAGACTTATTTAGTGAAGTGAAGGAAAGAGGGCAAAAAAATTTATAAAATTGTTTGAATTAGAAGAGTTTGTGAACTCGTCAAATAATGGTTGATGTTACGCTAGAGTTAGAAAAGGAAAATGAGTTTTATATTTGTAATTTTTTAGTACATGTGAAAAATCATGTTGATATTTTTAATACTTTCCTACAACTTCGATTTCTCAATTCTTGTCTTTTTAAAAATGATGTTTTAATTGATATTAGTGTAAGTTTGTCAAGAAAACTGATCTTATGTTCAAAATATTTTGCCAGATCGTTTATGACTGCAGTTTTTCGACCTACTGACATTAAATTTATAGTTTCTCTCCATTTGGCTTGGCTGTCTATATGCTTGTTATCCTGGTGTTTAATGCTTTGTCTATCACGTGTGGACTGATTTTAATTCGTAGTGGCAAAGTATCTTAGGGAAAAAATAATACAAACCACGTAGTAGATTTGCTTGGTTGTCTGCAGCCACAACGATTTCTTTAGATTTCAATTTCATCTACACTATACCAAGTTAATGTTGTTATTTTTCAACTAATTTATTGAGTTGGCTCGGCGAGAATTACATTCCAATGATTAGTAACCTTATATGTACGTGACAAAGTTCGCTGCAACATTATTTTTGACGACAAAGAAATCCTCAAGGTTCATATTATTATCGAACGCTTGAGAATTTTTAATAGCTCAATTAATTTACTACGCAAGCATCTGCTGGCCAAGGATGGTATTCTAAATTTTCTCAAGCACACCAATAATCTTTATTTCTCAGACTAGCGATTATTTTAGACGCTCTACATTGCACATATTCCATCATTGCAACATTGCAGCACATATTCTAAAAGTAGGCAAACCGAGGATTTATAAAGCGGCCAAATTATTTATTTATTTTCATAGCCGAAACTTTGCGATATGAGACTAAGGCCACGAATTACCTTCTTAAAATGCTCGACGCCCGTGAAACTTAAGGTTATTAGAAATGAACACACCTAAATATTTTTTTAGTGTTATTATTAAAGGTTTGTTATCGATAATATATTGTTAATATTTTTGCTCCGTATGAAAAAAAATTATATTTGACTACAGTAAAACGCATCCCCCCACTTGGTCACTTCGCAGCGATTCATGACTGTATACATATATAGGAGAGTACGTTATTATAAGTTTTATTAATTCCTTGTTTATGTGGTGTTCTTAAAAATGAATCCATGTTCACTGAGTCAAAGGCTTGTTTCAATATTTAAGAAAGTCATCAATTTATTAGTACTCAACAATAATAGTTGAACAAAATATAGTTGATCATAAAAAGTCTACCGACTGCTGAAACTCTCTCCCGGGGACATTGAAGTCGATTGTTCCTTTTTGTCTGATGGTCATGAATTTTGAAAGCAAAGTATATATAATTGTCAAGTTTATTTTCCAACTAGTTTATTGAGTCGGCTCGTATAACTTCCGCAGTAATTACACTCCAATGATTAGTAACCATATATGTACGTGACAAAGTTCGCTGCAAGATTAGAATAGAAACGCTTCCTTCCCACTGATACTATTACACCTTGTGGTACTGTTATTTTTGACGACAAAGAAATCCTCAAGGTACATATTATTATCGAAACGCTTGAGAGACTGAGTGCTCTGTAGTTATTTAAGTTTTCCCTGTCGACTTTTAAAATAAAGTACAACAGGAAAGTTAGGTTATGCCATTAAAACTCAACTTTCCCTTGAACATTTGTAAATAGACTAGTGGGGCAGCCAATGATCGCTGGTACCTCCATGATGACGACACCTGGCAACTTCCTGTCGTTCACGGCCTACCTAGCTGGCAGGCATGGGAAAGGCAGAATCAATTAATTATTTATCACATATGTACATAAGCGCTCTCACTGCCACCCTCAGTCCACGACAAGTGCTAGCCTTCACATTAACCTCCAAGAAGCGTTGCATCCATGCGAACAGAGAGCCACCTGACTTGAGGCAACATAGAAGAATTCTAATCTGACCTTGTTAATAATAAATAATATAAACTGTTTGCGTGTTTGTATAACCAACTACCCCGTTAGCAAGTATGTCAACAAGAGATTCACTCCAGCCTAAATAACGTCGATTTTGACTCCCAACATCCCCAGGCGCTTTGATATTGTTTCCGCTATAAATGGGTGCAAAATTTAGTCCTTCTTTATTAGTAGGACACTTCCTCTCCCTTATTTATTGAGAATTTCTTTTCTGGTGTTAGGTTGACATTGTATCATGCAGCTCTTGCTCGGGTCTTTAAAATCTTAATGACCTTTACTTTGTTTATGACTTTATTCTCTTGTTTATCATTTAGTGCTTTTATTCGCTGCTTGCTAATGGTTGGGTGTTGTTTCAACTGTTTTAGTGATGTTTTTAATATTTTTTCACTAGGGTTACATTATATGTCCTATGTTGTGCCGTGAATTGTTCTTTAATAAACTTGATGAATTCATTATATTCGATCATGTCATTAATTGTTAAATCCTGTCTCATTTAAATAGTTTATATGGTCTTTTTGTAACCTTCCTTACTTTTTGTGTTAGATAACCTTACTTAGGTGCTATTTGTAACTTTGTACATTATAAGATAGTTTCTGTTATATGATATAACAACGCATTATATAACTTGCAACATTATTGCAAGATATTAATTAACAAGTCCTCATTACAACTATATAACCCTTTGATTAATATTTCTCTTTTTTATCGACGCCTGAACTAAATTTAGGTCTTATATAATAATAATAATAAGTCTTTTGTAATGCGCTCTTCAAGGTATGAGGCCTTCTCAGAGCGCACGTTGTGCTGAGATGAGAATGGAAATTCAATGGAAATTCAAGAGGGGAGAGAAGGCAATACTGAAAAGATGCGTTTTCAGGAGACGCTTAAATGTGGTAAGAGAGGGAGAAGACCTGATTTCAGCAGGAAGAGCATTTCATAACTTAGGGGCGCAGATTGAGAAGGAGCAGTCCCCCATGAGTAGAGGGATGAACGAAGAATATTCAAAAGAGGTGCATGTGATGACTAAAGGGCCCGAGGGACATGGCGTGGCGAGAGGGCAGAAGAGAGGCAAGACGGGGCCTTGTTGTTTAGGGCCTTAAATGTGAATGGAAGTATCTTGAAGTGAGTACGGGATCTGACAGGGAGCCATTGCAGTTCATGCAGCAAGGGTTTCGAGGGAGAGAAGCGAGGGCGATGGAGGAGAAGCCGGGCGGCATAGTTCTGTACAAGTTGAAGGGGGCGGAGAGAGGAGGATGGCAGATTCACAAGCAGAGAGTTACAGTAGTCAAGGCGTGAGGTGATGAAGGCATGAACAGCAGTCTCAAGACTTTGGCGATCAAAGTGAGAGCGAAAGGGAGAGAGGTTACGAAGGAAACATAGAGAGGATTTGCTAACATTGCGGATATAAGGCTTAAAGGAGAGAAGCTCATCAAAAACAACAACCAGATTCCTAACGCAGTCAGAGAAAATGATAGTATTACGGCCCAGAGTAAGCGAGGGAAAGAGAGAATTAGATTTTTTGACAAGAGCAGGGGTGCCGACGAGGAGGACCTCAGTTTTGGAGTGATCAAGCCTTAGGAAGTTGGTAGAGAGCCAGTCAGAAATGGAGGAGTAGGCAGCCAGGAGGTCAGTGATAGAGTAGGCAAGAGACGTGGGGGATGAGGAAACGAAAATTTGAGTGCATCAGCATATAGGTGGAAGGATAGACCGAGATTACGGAGAAGGGAACTAAGAGGGAGAAGGTAGATACGAAATAGTAGAGGACCAAGGACAGAGTCTTGTGGCACTCCAAAGCGAATGGGGGTAGAGTCGGATCAAACGTCGTCAATCACAACGGATTGGGTACGAGACGAGAGGTAAGAGCGGAACCAGTCAAGCACGGTGCCTGATATGCCGAGGAAAGAGTGGAGACGATCAAGTAGGACGGTATGGTCAATAGTATCGAAGGCAGAGGAGAGGTCGAGTAGAACGAGAATGGGGGCACAACCCCTGTCCGCGGCTCTTCGTAAGCAATCGGACACATTGAGAAGGGCGGTTTCTGTGGAGTCACCTGACTTGAAACCAGATTGATAGGTTTTATCAATGTTACAGGCCACCATGTGACTGTTGATGCGTGAAGCAACCACTTTCTCCAGAACCTTAGAGAGGAAAGGAAGTTGCGAAATCGGGCGATAATTGGAAGGGTCAGTGGGATTCAGTTGAGGCTTTTTAGGAATCGGACACATGTGGGCACGTTTGAAGGAAGAGGGAACAAGACCAGTTGCAAATGAAGTGTTGAACAGGTGAAGAAGCGTTGGGAGGATAGCAGCTAGAATTTTACATAACAGTTTAGGCGGAAAAATGTCCTTTGGGAAGCCCGATTTCTTAGAACGCGAGAGCAGGGCTGTAATCTTCAACGCGGTCACAGCGGGGAAAATGATAAGCGGCTGAGGCGGGAAGTCAGGGAGAATGGCAGGAGCCGGGACATAAGGCTGAGGGAGGGAGGCACGGAGGTCAGTGACCTTATCTGCGAAGAAATTCGAGAGAGTAGCAAGGCTAATGGGTGGGGAGACCTGGTCTGGGGAAGTAAGACGGGAGAGCAGGCGGAAGACGGTACGGGGATTATTCCTATTATCAGTAAGCAGATTACGTGAGTAGGCTTCACGAGCAGATTTTAATTTCGCCACGTAGGAAGCTGTCGCAAGTCGGAACGCCAGCGAGAGAGGGATCGTGTCTTGCCCACGGGTGCGAGCCTTTCTAAGGACTCTTTCATGGGCACGCATGGACTGCCTAGCAATGAGGAGTTCCATAGAGTACCAAGGGGCACGGTGACAACGGGAGTTCGAGGGGGTGACAAGGGGAGAGTGGGCATCAAGACAAGGGAGAAGGGGTTGTTCCAAAGAAGAGAGAATCTAGTCAGAAGAGGCCTAAGCATCAATGGGAGGAAGTTTGGAGGCCACATCATTAGATAGGGAGGGAATATCAATGGAGGCAAGTCGACGGAAAGGCTTAGGATTATGAGACAGCTGGGGAGGTATATGGAATGGGATAGAGAAGTTGAAGTTGATAAGAAAGTGATCAGATATAGCATTGGACAAATTTGTAGTCATCAGGTTGGAAATAAGACAGTCAGAGATTACAAGGTCTAAAATGTTACCGTGAGAGTGGGTAGGGGAAGAAACGTGTTGGGTGAGGGAGAAGAGATCAAGGATTTCAGAAAAGGCTTTGAAATTAGGATTGTGCCCAGGAAGGTTGAAATCACCGAGGATTATCAGGGAACCAGTTGGGAAGAGGCCAGCGAGGAGGTTACTAAATTCATCAAGAAAAAGCTCGATGGAGGAGCTGGGGGGGCGGTAGAGGACTAAGATAGTTAAAGAGGGGGTGGAATCAGAGACATTGATGAGCGCCTCAAAAGAAAGAAGAGGGGGAGAGGGCAGATTATTCAGAGGAAAGGAGGCACTGTGAATGAGAGCAACTCCACCACCGCGAGAGTGACGGGAGATATGGGAGTGGACGTAACCATCATGGGTAGCGAGATTTAAAAGCAAGCAGAAGGGGCAAGCCAAGTTTCCGTGAGTCCAAGGAGAGTGACTCGAGTATTAACGAGGAGGTCATGAATGTAGTCAGCCTTCTTCGAGAGGCTTCTGACATTGAGGAGAGACGCTGAGAGAACGGGTGAAGGGGCAGGTGAAGAAGAATCAGGGGTAAGTGGGGGGGGGGGAATGATTCAAGTAAAAAGTTTTCTAAGAGCAGGAGCTAAACGGAAACCACGTTTAGTGTGGCGGCGGGAACGAGAAATTCCCAATGCATTAATGTGAGTAAGGGTGTTTTGAGAAACACTGGTAGCAGTTCCATTGAGGGCAAGAATCGTTAACATATCAATCATAGTGGCTAAGCGACACAATAATGGGAGAAACAACAATCGAGACAACATAAAGAGTAATATCATCTATTATGCATGATATTAATATTTCCTTTTATATTTTTTATGTACTCGATATTGTTTTTGTTCCGTTTGGTGCCATCTATATCTACCTTTCCCTTTGTCTATTTTGGTAAGAGTGTACACCCTGAACCGCGCTAATAGCTTGTAAGGGAAAGTTAGAATTTCTCGGTTCTCTGTGAATTAATTTTGATGAAACTTTTCCCAGCTTGTGTGCAAAATATGGCAACACTAATGTTAAGTGTTAATTATGCTGTGTTACGTACTTCAATTTTTTATTTTTGATTCGTCGTTTTAGGGGGGAACCACGCTAATAGCTTTTGATGAATGTAGTCCATCTTGACATATTTTAGAGAAAACAAAGGATAATTGTACACATTAAGCATATCTTGCGTATGTATTTAACAGAAAATTATAATTATAATAGACGATTGATGGACATAATGAATTATTTGCCCACATGAGCGCCATTTCGACGAATGGCTTCCAAAATCCTATCATGCATGGAATTTGTTAATTTCTTAATAGTAACAGGTTGATATTGCCTCTGGTGCTGGTTTGATAGTCGCAATAAGACTTATTTAGTCGAAAGTTGACGCCCATCGGCATAAACATCTTTTTAAATGATAGAACAGAAATTTAAATTGGGTTGAGATCCAGAGAGGATGGCGGCCACAACATCAAATTATCACCTTGTATGCAGTAAGAGCCCTGGAACGCTTGGGTGGCCTTGTCAGAGTTAGATGAAGCGTTGGTATTCATGGAAACTGGAGCCCTTAGAAGTGACAATGGTATATCATCTTGTCAGGGATCCAAGACCTCCTTCAAGAAATTGCAGTAGGAGGCTGCGGTCACTTTAATCCCATCAGGCACCATGACTGGGCCAACGAGGTCTGTGTCCAATTATACTTGCCCCCAACTTGACTCCTCCTCTCTGCGATGACGTTGCAAACGGTGATGATGCTTATCTAAGAAATTGACTCAACCATTTTCCAAACTAAAAGGTCCTTCAAGGGTCAGCCTGTTCTCGTTAGTGAAGAGAACGCAGCTCCTGACCAGCGTGATGTACTTCCGGGTCCATTGAAGTCTCAAAGTCTTGTGACTGGGCGTTAAAGGAGGCAGTTTCAGGAGAGCTTGCACTGAAGCCATGGTTCCGAGGATACGGTTCCTTGTGGTCTTCGAGTAAGACCAACGGCGGTGAAAATGACTGCTCGTTAATCCTGGTATCCCACGTATCTGGGAAACGTTACTTGTTTCCCAATTATATATATATATATATATATATATATATATATATATATATATATATATATATATATATATATATATATATATATATATATATATATATATATATATATATATATATATATATTTAAAGGCCCAAAGAAATGAAAACTGGTATCACAACCCGGAAAAACGTTAAGGAAAATATTACATGAACCATTAAATGCTTAAAAAAGAAAATGGGAGATATAGACACAGAGTCAATAGGGAAAACTATTTTTAATCGTTATATGAAAATGAATAAAGGAGTTGGATTGGAACCTCTGTCATCAAGCGCCTATCGCTATTATGACCATTACGCTCATCGATTGAGTTACCATCCTCAACCCCCCAAAAGGTTAATTCAAGAAGTCTTTTGAATAAGGAAGTGTAGGTTTTTTATCCAGTGAGAGATAAGACAAGTGTTTTTCTAGTAGGAGGAGTAACGGACCTTTTTGTTTATAATAAATGAAAATCACATGAAACGGGATATATAACAGATGCATTTTAAGGTTCAAAGAAATGAAAGCTGGTATCACAACCCTGAAAAACGATAAGGAAAATATTACGTGAAGCGGTCACCAGTTATGGTGTAAAGTTTATGTGGGTGACCAATTTATACTAAGGAGGAATTAAATGAATGATCTCCAATGATGAATTATCTGACTCCAAAGATGAATTCTTCACAATGTTCAGATTTTGGTTGGGCTTACCAAAGGTTTAGTGTAATCGAGGAAAAGAATGACGTCGCAAAAATATATATATTATTCTAATTTTGGCCTATAACGAGACAAGCGGAACGTGACGAAGTTACTTTGCGGGCAACTAGCATCTATATATACTCAACACGAAGTATTAAATTCTGGAGCGACAAGACTTGGTGAATTTAAAAGGGGTTACGTAAGTGCTAATACAGGTATGACAATACTTAATGACAATTATAATGCTTAATTCTTAACTCTCTATTTCTCTCATGCTCACCTATATATAGTTTAATTTCCAGGGGGAAGGGGGGCCTAGATTCGACTCCGGGACAAATCTGTCGTCGAAGCTCATTAGTTCCACCCCATAAGGGCGGAGTTTTGAACGGCTGTGTATCACAATTTGCTTACATCCTCCAGGTAATCTAGCTATTCTATGACCCGATTTTACAGAACTGTGTTATAATTTCCCTTGATTGGACTTTGTGTTTACTCAGGTGTTCCGTAGACTTCCCTCTTCTGATAATTTTATCCCTAGACGTAAATCGTTTGTTTATTCTTTTCCTCTTGTTGACTTAGGTATCTTGAACTTTTATCCCCTTTTGTATTTCCCTCCCTTTAGGATTTAATGAGACCACCGCGCGTCCATTCTGTGGAGTTTCTTGCTGGGCCTATTGAATCCTGCAACTTGGTTTCAGTACCCTCCCTATTACATCATTAAAAGCTTAAGAAAGAAAATGGGAGATATAGTAACGGAGACAATAAGCAAAAACATTTTTAACCGTTATATGAAAATGAATAGAGGAGTTGGATTCGAACCTGTGCCATCAAGCACTCATTGCTATTATGACCATGACGCTCATTGACTGAACTACCATTCTTAACACCCAAAAAGGGGCGATTCAAGAAGCCTTTTGAATAACGAAGTGTATGTTTTTTATCCAGTGAGAGACAAGACAAGTGTTTTTCTAGTAGGAGGGAGTACGGGCTTTTTTGTTTATAATAAATGAAAATCGCATGAAACGTAATATATAATAGATATATTTAAAGGCCCAAATAAATGAAAACTGGTATCACAACCCTGAAAAACGCTTAGGAAAATATTACGTGAACCATTAAAAGCTTAAGAAAGAAAATAGGAGATATCGAAACGGAGACAATAGAGAAAACTATTTTACCGTTCTATGAAAATGAATAGAGGAGTTGAACTCTAACCTGTGTCATCAAGCGCTCATCGCTATTATAACCACGACCCTCATCGACTGAGCTACCATCCTCAACCACAAAATAGGTTGATTCATGAAACCTTTTGAATAACGAAGTTTATGTTTTTTTTATCCAGTGAGAGACAAGACAAATGTTTTTCTAGTAGGAGGGGGCACGGGCTTTTTTGTTTAGAATAATTGAAAATCGCATGAAACATGATATAAAATAAATGTATTTAAAGGCCCCCCAAAATGAAAACTGGTATGTTAAAGTTGCTTAGTTGGGTTTACAATTTTTTAAGCTTGCGAAAAAGAACCTTATGATGAGTCTGTAGAAGACGAAGCAAAAATCCCTGAAAAATTAGCCTACTGGAGGAACAACAGGTCATAATTATAGGACAGTAGGATCATATTTCTAGAAATAGGAGTCTGGCTTAAGAACAGACACCACTAGTGCCTCCCCATAGGCTAAATATAACTTACCCTACATCTAATACAGTTCTAAAGATCCAGGATGCAATGGAGCACCGATACGCTAAGGTGTACAGGAGATAATGGGGAATTTCGTCAGGAAATTCCTAGAGGATAAAAAGGCATGGTGTAGCTCTTCCATTGCCAATTATAGGGTCAGTTGTACTCATCTTAGCGTGAGCGTCTTCGCTACACTGAGACAACTAGAATACCGCTCAAGGAAGGACTTTGCAAGAAGATTTTAAGATGGATGAACGAGAAGATGTGAGTTGAGGAATGCTGGAAGCATTCCGTACCAGAAGAGAAACTGGACCTTTTTGCCCTCTAGAAGTGTAAAGTATGATGCAAACAGTTGGCTAAGCCGAGAGAGAGAGAGAGAGGGAGAGTGTGTGTGTGTGTGTTGCAAGGAATCTTAGTATCTCAAAAGGTTTTACAACCCATACCGAGGAGGTACCGTTAAAAGGTTACCGGGGATTCACACTAGAAATTACACTAGTTTGTGCAGCACTTTGTCTAAAAGACTTTTAGGCTGCTCAACTGAGTAAATGTTTACTACATGCGTTGGCAGTCTATTCCACGTGTTTCAGATTTTATAGGTGAAAAAGCCACCAACCTTGTCACAAGAGTAACGAGAAGGATTGAGCTTCCACCAATGGTTTAGAGTGGTATTCTCGTTCAAGCTATAGTCAATGTTATCAAATCGTTGAAGTATTTTGAAAACTTCTATTAACTGTCCTCGCAATCTCCTGGTTTCCAGAAAAAAAGAGCCACAAATCCCTGAAACGCCTCTGGAAGCCCATGTGTCTAATGGCGAGAATAAGTTTCGTTGCTCGTGCCTTAACTCGTTCTAGCCTCAGCACGTCCATCCTCAAGCCTGGCGATCAGAACTGGACGGCGTGTTCCAGTTGGGGACGAACTAAAGAATTGTATAGTAACAAGACTATTCTTTTGTTGCCGTACCGAAACTGTCTTCTGATCTAATCTAATAGCCTTTGCGCCTTCATTTCTACTTCAATACACTGTTTTGAGGGCTTGAGGTGGCTACTAATAAAAACACTCAAATCTTTTTCCAATTCTGTACTTGCTATGTGATGACCCAGAAGAAAATAGTCTGACTTCTGGTTTGAATGCCTGATATGAATAATTCTGCACTTATCCAGATTAAATGGCATCAGCCACTTCTTAGACCACTCTCCTACTTTCTCTAAGTCAGACCTAAGAGTTTCTACACTTTCAGGTGTTGTGACATTTGCTCCCAACTTAGTGTCATCCGCATAATTAGCTATGTAGCTCACAACTTCATCTCTATCATCGATATAGATAATGAAGAGGAGTGGATACAATACAGATCCTTGGGGCACCCCACTGGAAACAGGAGACCAGCTGGACGATACCCCGTTTATAACTACACACTGTCTTCTATCTTTCAACTAGGCTTCAATCCAATTTGACACTGCTCCTCTAATACCCATAGCTCGAACTTTCAACATTAACCTCTTATGAGGTACTTTATCAAAGGCTTTCTGGAAGTCGAGATAAAGTATGTCGATTGCTCTGTTCCTGTAATATTCTTGGAGCATGACATGGAAGAAATCTATCAGGTTGGTTAAGCATAATCTGTGACGCCGAAAACCATGCTGCGAGTCTAATAACAGGTTTTTTACCTCCAGAAACTCTACTACTCTATCCACAATGACACCTTCGAGAATCTTGCCTACTATGGAAATAAGGCTGATGGGTCGGTAATTCCTCGAATTTGCGCGATCCTCTTTCTTAAAGATAGGAGTGGCGAGAATTGCCTAGGAGTCCCTAGGCAATTCTCCTGTCCTCAGAGACTTATTGAAGATCTCCACTAGGTGGAGAGCCACCTGTTCGCGAATCTCCCTGCACTCTCCCTCATACACCAGAATTGGTTCAGGGATTGCTCCCTCTACTTCCTCAGTGAATACTGAAGAGAAGTGTGCGTTGAGAATATGAGCCATCTCAAGGTCTGTGTTCTTAAGCGTACCACCACAGTCACGCAAAGGACCAATTTTATTTGTAACTGGTTTTCTGCTGTTTATGTAGCTAAAGAATTCCTTGGGGTTAGCCTTGCAAGATGCGGCCACCCTCTGCTCTTCACTGAGTTTTGCTACTTCTATCATTCTTTTAACCCGCCTGCGCAAGCGGATGTATTCTTGATGGGCAAAACCGCTACGGTTTGCCTTATAACGGCGATAAGAAGCTTTCCTCTCTTGAATCGCTCTTCCTATCTCGTTAGTGAACCATTTAGGTCGCCGTCGTTGTTCCTTGACCGCTTTATTTGGCACAAACTGAGCTTGTTATACCATAGAGCGATCATGTAAGGAGTTCTAAGTCTCATGAACGCTGACACATACGTCAACTGTGAGCGTACCATCTACTCCTCTCAGTCCAGAAAGGTCAGCTCTTCTCAGATTAGGAATGGTGCGTCTGCGATTCTTTTCCTGGAGTTTAGGCACACGTAACTTAAATCTAACGACATTGTAATCACTTCCACCTAAGGCCTCCTCCACAGTTACATTGTGTACTAGGTTATCCTCAGTGGAGAACACAAGATCTAGTATGGCATCCTCCCTTGTAGGCTCGTGTACCCATTGGGTGAGAAAGGCTTCATTTGCAAAGTGAAGAAGACTACTTTCATCGTCCAGTTTTGTCTTCCCATTTTGCATGACAGTTTAAATCCCCTAAGATAAGCGATGTATGCTTGCTTATTAGGTCAGTAATTTCTGTATACAGCTCATCGTCCTCGTGAGACGCTGATGCGGTGGTCTTCATACTAGAATGAATCTGTACAATAAATCTCTTAGCTTAAGGTCCATGCTAAGTAGTTCTTTCCCCGTGTTTGATGTACTCTCGATGGGATCCAAGGTTTATCTGGTGTACATCGCTACCCCCCCCCCCCAAGTCATCCTATCTTTGGGAAACAGTGTGTGCCCTGGATGTCAAACATTTATGTTGCTAGAAATGCTTTGAACTCTAGAATTTTGTTTCTAATGGACCTTGCATTAAATACTAACATCTCGAGGGAGTGACGTCTTATCGGACGCTCCCTTTGCCTCACTCGAGTAAGGTGCTACAGGTGACTCCTCACACAAATCGGGGGTAGCAGCTGGTGCCTCTGATGTGGTAGCTACCACATCCCGGTACGAGGGAGTAGGAGCTTCACCAGAAGGGCTCTCTACTGAGGGTGAAATCTGAGGAGTAGGCTTCTCTCTCAGAGCAGGAACCCCACTCGGATCTGAGTTGATTACACGGTAAAGAACCTGGTTTACCATATCACCATATACTACTTTTCCTCGGAGATTAAGATGCACGCCGTCTTTTGCGAACAAATCGCTTTGTCCGTAGAATTTGTCATATAGGTTCCCAAACCGTATGCCATGAGGAACGCACATATCCTGAAGTCTTTCGTTAATGCCTATTGCTTGGCTCAAGGCAAACGTAGATACTCCCATTCCAGGCAAAATTTCCATAATGATACCGTTATTTGTTTTCAGCATCAACCCATCATCATGGAGAATCTCTTCCGTATTACCTCTCTCTTTAGCATTGAGGAACAGGTCGTTGCCACTAATATTAGCAATGATAGCATCATTCCTACTGATATGCTCTATCTTTTCTATCTCATTTGCTAGCAGTTTGTTCTTCTCGCCAGGGAAGCACCGTACTATCTGCTTCGATCCACAAACAGCACCAAAGTACTTCTCCTGGTTTCTGATGAGTGTCTCACTAACCAATACAGCAGTCTCTTCTAGGCGTGAGACTAAGTCATACTGGTTAATTCTATACTCACTACCATCGTTCTCGGGGTCATTAATAGTACTTGAGGTTGGTGCTGTAGAGGACTCCTCTTTATTACTTCTTTTGCTCTGCTTTTTCTTTTCCTCTTCTTTTTTATCCTATCTACAACATGATTGTTACTGATTTGAGTAGTTTTCTTCATTCGCTGTTGGCACTCTTGCTACTGTCATTCTGGGCAGTTTTCACCTCCCTTAACAAGCAATCAATGTTGCACTTTTTTCTCTAGAAATACTACTCTACTCTGGAGAGCATAAACTACTCTATAGTAGAATTGTAAAAAGAAAAAGAAGTGGCCTTCCCTCAAAAATGAGTTGGTTTGCCGTGGAGAGCTTCCTCCTTTACAGCCCATGTGTTGCTCACAGTTTCAGACCCCTCCCTCAAGTCACCAATCAGGCCTATGGTTTCCCTAGCTCAAAGAAAGGAAAGGAACACTACTGGAGCTGCAGGTCAAATTCGTACTTCAGCATAAAGACAAGAGTCTAGGTTATCCACAGCCTCAGAAGCCAAAGTTGTGGCCACCCTCTGTGGGTCCTTCACGGAGAGGAGAATACTAAACATTTCTCAGTGGAGCCCGAACCCACTGCTCAGCTCTCGAATACTTTCACCCAACTCAGTTGACCCAGTGCTTTTGAACAGGAGTCCAGTTCTCCAACCAAAGAGCGGCTTGCAACAATATATATATAATATTCATAACAATAACATGTGGGCAGGTACTTGGTTATGAAACAAACATGATTTCCCAGCACCCAGCACAAGTCATTCGACACCAAGAGACTTCAACCTCGATGCTTCCTTGAGGCTTACTATTTATAGGGCCTTCGGTTCCCGCACAACACAACCTCTCAGAGGTTAAAACATAAATAAATATATAATATAATAAATTCGTCTAAAAGGACCGCAAAGAAGTGAACACCTCAGAAAGATCAGTAGAGCTCTACTGCAGAACTTTTTTTCTCTTCTCTTTTCCTTTTTTTTTAAGATAGCCAGAGTGGTTGAAGAAAATCTGGAATGATAGAAGTTGCACCGGTTTTTCCAAAATGAATTACTGAAATTTTAGCAATAGGTGGGCAGTATTTCCTTCCTTTGCAACGTTCATACCAAGCTTGGTATCATTGATATCATCAGCAAATTTAGAAATCTTCGCAACCATGTTACCGTCCATGTCGTTGAAGTAGATGATGAATAGTAGTGGTCCCAGAACAGAACGTTGAGGAACACCGCTAGTAACGGGCACCCACTCAGAAGCCTGTCCATTCAACACTACCCGTTGCCGTCTGCCGTTTAGCCAGTTCTCTATCCAACTTGCTACTTTTCCATCTACGCCCAGCACACGCACTTTCCGAAGGAGGCGGTGGTGTGGTACCTTATGGAAGGCTTTTTGGAAGTCTAAGTAGATAACATCCACCGCCTTATCCCGGCCGTGCTCACTAAAAACGAAGTAGAAGAATTTCACAAGATTCGTTAGGCATGACCGGTGCCTTCGTAACCCATGCTGGGAAGTCCTCAATCACAAGTTGGACTCTAAATATGACGTCATTTTGTCCACTAAGATGCTTTCCATAATTTTACCGACTGTCTAGGGTCTCCCTTTTTGAGGATAGAAGTTACCTCAGCTTCACGCCAGTCTCTAGGAGCGGATCCGGTCCGGATTGACATGTTGAAGATTGTGCTCAAATGCCGTGACACTTCATCGCGCACTTTTTTCAAGACTTTAGGTAGAAACCTGGCCGGGCCAGGGACTTATTCGTCTTTAGATCAGTGATCTTTTTTCTATTTCTCCTTGAGTGAAGTTCATTTCCTCCAGCTTTTCACCCAAGTAGGAATCTGTGGGCTGGGGGATGGGACTACTCTCTTCAGTAAACACTGAAGAGAAGTAGTCGTTCGGGAGGTTAGCATTTTCTGCATCTGAGTGCTTTAATGCCCCCTCCTCATTCATTAAAGGGCCAATCGTGCAATGGATTGGCTTACGGCTGTTTACATAACCAAAGAACTCCTTGGGATTCTCCTGGCAAAGTCTCGCCACTCGGAGCTCCTCGGCACGCTTTGCCGAACTTATGCTGGTCTTTACTCTCCTGGCTAGTCTACGGTACTCGTCAAAGTCTCCAGAAATCATTGACTGCCGGTACACCGTTCTTTTCTCCCTCAACAGGTGAAGAATTACTCGATTAAACCACTTTGGTTGAACAGAAGACCGACGGAGGCTTTTTAAAGGAATGAATCGTGATTGAAGACTCATGAACGTACTTTTGAATCTATTCCACAAATCTTCAACACCCTCACAGACTTCTAGCCTCGCATCAGTCAATCCAGCACGAAGACCTGCAAAGTCTGCTCTTCTTAAATCAAGTTTCCTCGATTCACTATTCGCAGACTCTACCTTTGGGACCTTGACTATAAATCTAACTAGTCGGTGATCACTGCCACCGAGCTCTTCGCCTACAGATAGATCCTCAACGATGCCATCCTCAGAGATGAAAACCAAGTCGAAGGTATTATTGCCTCTCGTCGGCTCTTTCACCCATTGAGTCAGGAACTCGTTGTTCGCGAACTCCAAGAGTAGTGCGTTCTCGCCACAGGTTTCTCTGGTTCCCCAGTCAACTTAGGTGTTGAAATCACCTATGACGATACACACTCTGTCTTGTACGAGTTCTCCCAGCAGCCGTTACAAATCCTTGTCCTTTTCAACAAGTTGGGTAGGGGGTCTGTAAAACAGCAAGGTCCTGTATTTGGCAGGACCGATGTCTAGGTCAACACCTAGTAGCTCGTGGTCGGATACAATGTTGCAGTTCGTCGATTTGAGCCTATCCTTGACATACAACATCACACCACCACCCTCTCTGTCTGGCCTATCTTTTTGGAAGAGTCGGTAACCTGGAATCGTGAATTCACCTTCAAAATCTCGGTTTGAGGTTTTTACCAACGACTCTGTTATGGCCACCATTTCAGGTTCTTCCGTCGCTACGAGGCCACGAATTTCAATAAACTTTTTTCTGATTGACCTCGCATTAAAAAGAAAAACTTTCATGGAGTCTCCAAATGTAGGACTCTCTACGCTCTTCCGTTTCCAATCCTAATTGTCTATCTGTCCTCTTTTGGTGGTGTGGTGGCACCCTTTCGAGTGACCTTCGCGAAGGTCGTTCCAGGGGTGACTTTGGCGCACTGGCGCACATCCGCCCTCACTTTGGGCCGGACCGTCCTTTGAGTCCGCTCAACGACATCTTGTATCAGGTTTGAAAGTACAGCCTTTCCTTTAAAGGAAAAGTGTACCCCATCCCTTTAGTAGAGATCGTTCCTAAAATAAAAGATGCGGTATGGGTCGACAAAAAACACACCTTCTGCCGTACATAAATCTACTAGTCGTCGGTTCAATGCGACGTTCCTCGAGTGGGCGATCCGGCTTGGACCTCTTCTCGGGGGCATCCCGACCACGACACGTCTGCGGATTTTCAACCCACAGTCATCCACAACCCCCATGACCGCCTGAAGAATCTCGCCTGTAGGGCCTACCCTACCTCCTCTGAGGTAAAGGTCGTTGCCACTTACCATCAGCGAAACGACTGAACTCTCATAAATCTGAGATTTTTCAGCCTCTACTCTTATCTGGTGGTTCCCACGTCCTGGGAGGCAGCTTACCAACACACTGGTGCGAAGGCGGGCGCTAGCATGGGTTGCATATCTCTTGATTGAGAACCACCGATAAGGACGACCCTCACACATTTGGCTACAGAGGACAGAGTCTTCCCTTTCGGAAGCGACTTCTCTGTTCCCTCTTTCTTCTTCATATTTTTCTTCTTCTTTCTTTTTCCTACCTTCCTCTGGTTTAACTTCTGTTTCTGTTTTCTCTTCTTCTGTTTCTACATTCTCTTCCTTTTTCTTTGCTTTCTTCCTCTTTCTCCTCTTTTTGGCCCGTTGAGCCAGTCCCGCAGCAGCTGACTCCAGCTCTGGGATGTTGGAAGGCTAGCTTGGCACTGCCGATGCAGTGCTCGCTTCTTGGGAGAGGGTCTCGTCGGCCCGCGTCGTTGGAAGATACATCAGTAGCCGACTGGACCTCTAGTCTTGAGAACAACTCGATGATCCTGTACTCGAGACGGCGAAGCTAACGCGCGTGTTCAGATTCTATGTTCTGCAGCTTCCTCTCCAGTTCTTTAGATATTTCCTGAGATGATCTGTATAGATCTTTGAGCTCTTGCACTTCTCCTTTAAGGGCACAGTCAGTGCAGATACTTGCCGGGTGGCATTTGAAGTAACACCCCTCCGGAAAGTCCACGCACCACTTGTCCATTTTTCACACTGAACATGTGTATTTAAGAGCAGCCGGTCCTTCCTTTCCAGTCATGCTGAACACTTTATATCTCTGAATACTTTGCGACCACTCAATAAAAAAGAAGGGGGGTTGGTGAGTTCGCCCCGCGTGAGTCGCTCCCGCCTATCCATCGGAGAGAGAGATAGATAGCGAGAAGAGAGAGATGCGAATGAATAGTTAAATAGGTAGATAGGTGAAGATGAACAGAGTAAGGCATGTAACGAAAGGAAAGAGAGAGAGAGAGAGAGAAGGAGAAACAGAGATGATACGAGTATATAGGAAGAAAGAGGGAGCACATATAGGGAAAGAAGATTTGAAGAAGAGAGACAGATGACGAAAGGAGAGAGAGAAACAGAGGTATCATAGATTGAGGGAGAAAGGATAACAGTTATACAAAGAAGAGAGCAAGGGGGGTTGAAGAGAGAGAGAGAGGGAACTGAAGGAGAGAGAGAAACTGATAGTTGGCGGATTGAGAGAGATAGGAGGCACAGATAGATAAAGAAGAGAAAGGTCGGATAAAAGAAGAAGGAGAGAGAGAGAGAGAGAAAGAGAGAGAAAATATGGAAATGGTCCCTACCAAAGTCCTCGTGTGACACAGCCCAAGAGAAGCCCAACAGTACTTATTCAGAGATGAAGGAGAATTAAAAACAGAAAAGTGTGTCGATAGAAGGGTGGTAATAAGTGGGCGAGCAGCCATTCGTACGCGAAGAGGAGAGCTAAGTTCAAAAGAAATTAAAAAATCGGTGCGAGGAATGTCGAGAAACATGCCGCCAGCGGGTCCCCAGTTCTTAAAATCTCCTGAAAAAAAGGAAGGGTATGGGTAGCTAGAGGAATAGTCTACGAAGAAAGACGATCATAATTTAATCAATAATGTCCGTGCTTATATATATATATATATATATATATATATATATATATATATATATATATATATATATATATATATCCAACTTCACCGCAGGAAAGAGAAAACGGAATAATTTTTCTTCGGATATAGTTATTTCTTACTTCGAAAAAATCCGAGCTTGAGTTGGATTCGAGCCGTGCACACTGAAGCAGGGAGCAACCGCTTTGATCTCAATTAAACCGCCCTTTAGATCACTCAGCATAGCTGAGTGGTCTAAAGGGCAGTTTATGATCATAGTGATAATAGTGATTTCATCAGTGGTTACTTACTTGGTGCCTTAAATTCTGATCATAATTTTGCGTCCATCCCATTCCGATTACAGAGGGCTTTGAAAGAACTTAAACGAAAGAAGAATATAGTGATTACTAAATCTGACAAAACTAATCAGGTATGATTTTTGATAGTGAGCAGCATTCTGCTAAATTGAAAGAGTTGCTAAATGACAGGAACACGTACGGATAACTAAATATTCATCTTCTGTCAAACGAAACAAAATCGTTTAGTAGCTCACTCAAAATATTCTTAAAGGTCATTCTGATCTTATTAAACAATTAAAAGTGTACAATTCCTCGCTCCCGTACATGTATGGTTTACTGAAAACACACAAAGATGTACTCTGCTTAGGCCGATAATTTCCAGCGTAGGATCCCATGCGTACAAACACTCACAATGGATAGCGAAAATCCTATCTAAATTAATTGGTAGCATTTCTGATGTTCACATTATCCATTCTGGTGATTTTGTGAATAAAATGAAAGTGGTTGACCTATCGAATAAGTAGTTGTTAAGTCTTGATGTCAATAGACTTTTCACAAAAGTTCCTGTCGATGAAGCTCTGGATGTAATTATGAAAAACTTGCCTTTGTCTAACCTAACATTATCCCTACCATGTAATAAAATTGTGAAATTAGTTCATTTGTGTGTGACGGACAATGTGTTCATAGCTGAAAATTGTTTTTACAGGCAGAAATATGGCATGAGTATGGGCAATCCCCTTTCCCCGATATTATTCAATCTGTTTATGGAGGATTTTGAAAAGCACCTCTTTCCCCTCATTTTACACAATCCCATAACGTGGTTCCGCTATGTAGACGATATATGTGCTACATGGCCCATCAATGATAAAAGATTTGATTCTTTCTTTGAAAAATTTAATAAGATCCACCCAGTTATTACATTTAAAGTAGAATGGGAACTGAACAACTCATTGCTAGTTCTGGATGTAAAAATATATAAAATAAATGACAAAGCATATTGTTCTGTCTGCCGGAAACTAACTAATTCTAATGCCTTTATTCATTATTTCTCGTGTCATGATGTATCCGTTAAAAGATGGGTAGTTTCTTCCATGTTCCTGAGAGCATATCGCATTTGTGATCCTTGTTTCTTGCAAGACGAAATTAATACAATCATCCAAACATTCATTGAACTTCAATATCCCCTTTGGTTCATAGAAAAGTGTTACTATAAAGCCAGAACCATCTATTACTCCCGAGCAAATTATAAGGAAAACAGATGTGACAAATATTATGTTACCTTTCCATACTCCCCCCAGTTAATCAATTTCAAAAGGTTAGCACAGACCAACAACATCAATGTTGCCTTTCAGTACGAGAATACGATCAGAAATAGCCTATTCAAAAATATATCGATTGATAAAAAACAAGGAGTTTATTTTATTCCATGCAAATCATGTAATGAATTATATATCGGTGAAAGCAGCAGATTTTCCAAGAGAATGAATGAACACGAATGCGATATGCGACGTGGTGCCCTCTCCTCGAGTTTATTTCTACATATGTCCAATGAAAATCATCAAATTGATATTGATAATGCTAAAATAGTTTATAAGTCTCACAATTATATACATCGATGCTTAAGTGAATCGGCACTTATAAAAGAAATTCCCAACTTTAATACTTCCGACGGCCAATTCAATACTAATACCTTAATAAGCAAGAAATTCATACTTCTGTTTCTCAAAAATGCCGACACATTCTCGCATATTCCACCTTAGCGCCACTGATTTGTGTGTTTGTACGTTAAGCAACTTCTGTATCTCACTTGTTCACTAACAACTGACAATGACGGATGTCTCCGTCGAAACCTGGTTTTACATATAAAATTAGTCCTATTACTGTGGTTTTATCCCTATAGTTACACGTACGCTACTGCACTTTTTCTTTTTTGGATATATATATAAATATATATATATATATATATATATATATATATATATATATATATATATATATATATATATATATATATATATATATATATATATATATATATAAAAGAGAGAGATACTAAATTCCTTTTTGTGAAGCTAAACACCTTCCCTCTCTTATTGGCGGGCGTAGAGATTAGATACAGAGAACGTCTACTTTTACTGGTTGACCCATTCACTAAGACCAGGTCTATGGTGGATTCTGGCGTAGTAGTAAGCGTGTTACTGGCGAATTTTCAGTATAAAATAGGACATCTCAATCTCTTAAATTAGAAGCTGCAAACGGTATCTTGAACACAAAACTATTGTGACAATGGCTAATATTTAGTTAGGTTCAGCTTTATTGTTACAATGATTTCACATGCAATCCTCAAGGCCAATTTTCTAACCCATTTTGACCCTCTGGTTGACCCTAAACGGCGTCACTATTTGAAATGCAGACGTAACTATCCTCTAAGAGAAAACAGGCTACACCTCCACCTGCTCTGTAACACCTTTCCATTGCAGTTGATCCCCCATGCGAACTGCTCTTCGTCGATTTTCCCGACTAGCTAACCTACTTTAAGGATATGAGCCTGTGAAGAACAAACTAACTCATCACATTGAAACACATGGGCTTCCCGCTCATTACCGTGCTTTTTTGGCTCCCTCTTTACAAACTCATAGTTGCAAAGGGAGTTTAAGCTGATACAGGCTTGCATCATTCAACCTTCCAAGAGCGAATGGGTGGCTCCTCTGCATATGGTTACCAAATCATCAGGTGAATTTTCTACCCTGTCATAATTTTAGGAGACTCAAAGCCAAACACAAGGGTGACCGCTATCATGTGCCAAATGTAATGGATTATTCAGCCAATCTGCATGGAAAATCCATATTCTCGAAAGTTGATTTATTCAAGCCATACCAGCAAATACCGGTTGACCCGGATTCAATCCAGAGGACCTCAATTTTATCGTAGTTTGCTTGTTTTATTTTGAGTGGATCAGGATTCTAGCAAAATTTTCAGCGATTTATCAACTGGTCCCGATTTCGTCGTATATTTGAACGAAATTTTGGTGATAGCATCGACGATAAAATTGAAGCGATAACAAAGTTAAGAGCCTCCTAAATTCATCCAATTACGCGAGTTCTTTGGGATTATCAATTCTAACCGCCCTTTCATCCGCCATGGCGCGTAACTTTTAAATCTCTTAAACGCGCTCCTCAAAGAGGGAAATCGAAAGAACTCTCCATTTACGTGAACCTATGATGCAGTCAAGGATTTCAGTGATATCAAAATCGTTTTATGATCCTACGCATTTAGTCCATATAGAGACTTCAGGCGAGCTTCTCCTCGCAACCGACGCATCGGACCACAGCGTGGCAGGCTTGGTGCAGCAAAGAAAAGATGAGCAGGGAGATTCACATCACTCTTGCCCAAGATGCTAAAGCCTACTGAAAGACGTTTGGACGTGAACTTGTGGCTATATTTGACGCGTCAAACATTTTCACCACCAAGTAGAAGGGCGAATTTTCATTCACACACGTGATCCAGACGATTGTAGATTTCTCTCTCGTTCCCTACGTAACTGTCCACAACTGGATTATATCTCGAATTTTACCACAGACACTCGCGATTTTAAAATGCAAGGCAACATCTTCTTAGATGCTCTCTTTCCCTTAACCATCGCAGAAATCAAGCGACCTTCCACGAACATCGACTATCACGCAATTGCGGCTACGCATATCAAGAATTCGGCGCTAATATTTGAAAAGGTCACATTGGACTCGATGAATCCTCGGATGTAAATACCGCGATGTCTCCACAGGAAAACCACGGCCGTATATACCAGTATCATTGCGTTAGGGTCTTTTAGCTGCCCTATACCGTCCTTCTTAGCCAAAGATTAAAGCTTTCCAAACAGGGTTTGCAACGATGTTCATTTGGCCAGAAGGGCGTGCCATCCGGAGTTTTGCAGAACATAGTGAAGGACAAACAGAATGTGCCTTCACTAGCGTACAGTGTGTGCATTTAATTTGACTACTTGTTTAAATAGAGACTTTGATTACATTAAAAAGTAAAAAAAATATATGTTTAGTAACAACTAAGAGCCTTCCCTCCCATCCCTTCACTTCATCGGAAAACCACACCAGCACGCCACCTCCCAAATGCTAAGAATTGCACTGTGACCTTCATATCTGTCCGATTTTGACAACTTTCTAACCAACCTTTCTTCTGACCCAAAAGTATACTTGTTAAACTTCATGAAGTTATCTTCACTCATTTTTTAGTTATAATGTGGACTGTCAATCACTTACGTTAGAGGTAGCAAATTCGCTCCGCAAAATCGAAAAAAAAGAAAGAAACAGTATTCATATATAAAGACTGCAATATTTCATTATGGTGAGCTAATGCCGCATCTTTTTTATGATAAATCGCCAGTCTTCATCTACCTCCTTGGGAGAAGAGTGCCTCATAACCGGTGACAAGGCCTACTTAATGTTTATGGAGACTGTCCTTGTGACTATCTGGATATCTAAATCTCTGTGTGGGACTGTTTTTGTGTTTATTACAAGCCTGTTTATTATAACGAAATATTAAGGGCGTGGCTCCGTTTCTCCAATACGAGAGTTGGGCAGAGCTTCTTTGATCAGAGGATATGTGCGTGTATTTAGTGCAGGTGCGTGTGCATCAAGAGGGTGTTTTGAATTTGGAAATCTGATTTCTATCTATCAGGCCGATATTTGTAGTAACGTAAAATTTCGTCTTTCGCGGGTCCATATCAACCCTGGCGAGTCAGACTTCCTTATCCATCCAACCCATTATTTGTATTCACAGCTGTTTCAATTGTCTTCGTTATCGCCGCGTGGACAAAACGGTCGGCTCGCCCCTGTTTTCAAATGTGTAAATGTTTGTGTTTACAAATATACTGTTTGCTTTGCATTATGAGTAGGCTATGGCGGAACACGGCCCAAAGAAAAATACACATATAAAATTTATAGAAGACCAGGGATCTAAAGGCCTACCAGAAATTCACCAGAATTAATCAGGACGGTGCTAAATTATGAGGTATCTGCAAGGGGTTAAATAAATACGCACATAAAAAGTATTTACACTATTATTTACAACAAAATTAAAATGAAATAAATTAACTGTTAACAAAATATACGGGGGTCATCAAACAATAAGAAAAGTCACAAATGCTTATCACCATCGAACGACCACAAGTCGTTTTAACCAAAAAGATATTCGCGCATACGAAATTGGGTTCTATGAATAAGTTGTTTAAAGCCGAAATGACACGCACCGTTGAAGATGAAAATAGCCTTCGTTACTCTAGTGACAGGTGTTTGCGGAATAACCCCCCTGTCTTAAGTCCCTTACCCGAAGGCCCCAAATTACAAGAATAACACTTAATTAATTTAAAAGGGGACGTAAGAAGAAAAAAATACTCCAAAATACCTGATACCAGAGCAGGGAAGCAATAACACACGTCGGAAACCCAGGCGAAGAGGCTCGGGGAGGATGAGGGAATTCGACCCAAGGCCACAGGGGTAAATGCGATGACGGTCTTCGGCGAGGATAAACCCACAGACGGCGATATCGTGGCGAAATGCATCGAGACCACGGGGAACGATGATTTGAAGGCTCAACGATCCGAGAGAAGGAATTCGAGATGACAGAATTCCCCCAAAATGAGATGGCGAGGTGAGTGGGGGAGAGCTTTCACGTGACCAGTGTTAACGGCTTCCCAAAGGAGAACACTTGCAAGCACAACTGGAAGATCACAATTCGATGCAGCCGACAGAGGAGCAGCGACAACGCTGGCAGGAATCAATGGCAGAAAATCCTCGCTGCATGAAGGAATCCAGTATGGGTCTCCAAAAATTAACAACGTCAAGGTAAGTGACGGACAACGATTCAGCGGAGCAATAAGGCAGAATCTTTGCAACAAAATGCATTTAAAGGCCTCACGGCCCCATTTATATGCTTCAGTCCTCCGCAAATTAGGCTGGTAAGTTAAAGAAGTTTAGGCCAAAAATGGTAGCCTCGAAACGGGTCGACCTGCGATAAACACCATAAGCTATGATGAGAAAGGGAAAGCATGGGAATCCGAGGGCCTACACTTTACACATTGATAAATTAATTATTGACTATCGGTATAGCATTATTTACAACTATACAGGCTGCTTTGCATTAATTGATTATTAACAAATGGCATATTATTTTAGTGTTTGGTTTGTGTGCACATTTCAAGATTTCATAGAGCCAACGGGGTGCTCAATTTGAGAGGGTCCTTGTTGGTTCTACTTCTCCTTGTAATTGAGCGCTACATCGTAAAAAGATTGATTTTTCTAAATAAAACTTGCACTCACGTGCCAGTTGTGAGTTTCTTTTCATATAATTATTAACCTTTGTATGTTTGATTTTCGACAAAGTAATAAACAATTTGGTTTTAATATCTATAGAATTTTTCTTTTATGTAAGCCTAGAATTTGTCCAGTATCTACATATACCCTAAAATATACCTGTTAGCCATAAAGTAGTTATTTTCTGTCAATAAAGAAAAGAATATTCGTAAGTTACATTGACTATTCAAAATTGTTTAAAAAGCAAAATTGACCTCAAATTAGCTTGTTTTGGAAAGGAACCTCTCGCAGTGAATACCAGGTTAACTCTTCATGCGATATTTATATTGCGAGCACTCATAAACCAATAATTACTACGTATAATTAGGCTTAAACTTTAGAAGACCTACTAACTTCGTGTTTTTAGTATTAAAAACCTTACTAATAGTGTTTCTAGGCATTGTAGTCGTCATATGTTTTCGGTTTAGCGCGGAAAGTACATATTTTTAAGATACTCCACCTTGATGGGGTCAGAATGAAATTAAAATAAGTCCACCTTGCCTTCTCTTGGGGTGTAGAGAAACCCTGATTTCAAATATTGGCAACACTGATTTCGACCTGGTTTCAAACACTTAAAACAACGCTGATTTCAAAATGAGCCCAAACACCTACTGGCAACCGTTAATGAATGATGGCGGATTGTGATTTTGTGCGTTGAGTTTTGTTGAACTTTATATGACTTTAGCTAACTCCTCGGACAATTTAATTAACTTTTGTTTAGCTCATGGCCTCATTTTTAAAATGAAGAATGGCGACAGATGTGGGAACGAGGTGCGGCTCGATTATAATGTTAAAAGGTGGCGATGTGACCGGTATGTTTCTGTGAGCAAGCAAAAACGACAAATGTTGTTTATGTCTCTGTATTCGAACCTAATGTTAGGCTTTCGTATTGTTAATACTACTAGGTGATTAAAAATAGCGGGAGCGAAGAGATGCTCCTCCCCCCCCCACACACACAATTAAAGAAGGTGTAGGGCGAAGCCCCCTATTCCGAAATAATTACCTTAGGGTTCGAATTTCATATGTTTGACAGACGTTGGTAGGTGCTCCAATGTTCATTGTTTTTATGCACTGCTCTTCTCCAAATTTGGGAATGATGCGTTAGGATAGGTTGTATTTAAAATCAGTACTAATGGTGGTTGTAAGCATTTTAGTCATCATTAACGGCTTCGTTTTGGCGTGGAAAGAACTTATTTTTAAGGTAGTATCACTGCAAATAGAGCCGTACTCAGAGTGCAAGTATCTTAAAAATAAGTGCTTTCCGCGCCTAATACGACATCAAGTGCTAACCATAAAGTACGAATCCCTTTTATCGAAAACGACGCAACAACTGAACGCTGACAAAATTTGCATACACTCTGGAGTTTTAGCAGGAAAGGCTATGGATGTAAGAGGCATCAATGTTCAGTTACTCTGGCATCAAAATTGATTGCGCAATTCGGCCAGATTTTGTGATTTTGTGAGCTAATCTAAATGTGTGATTGTTTCTGAATGTTCATCATGCCACCCAGTCACAGTTTTAGCCCGGTGAATGCGGGAGTTGCAATCCCGGAAGACGGAAATCGGAATGTTACGTTCCATGTTAAGATGAACGGCACATGGGAAAACCTGGTGGTCTAGGAGCTCTATGTAACCATACAAGTCCAACTTGTTTTTCACCTAAACCAAAGGATCCATTTCCGTATAATTAAAAAACCCCAGTACATCATCAAGCCTCTCATCAAGCTTGAACCACACCCTGCAAGCAATCTTCTTTGAAAGCCTCATGATGTCTACGACACCATGCATCATTCACATACTGACAGAAGAGTGATTTGTCTGACAAGCTGATACGTTTCCAGCCGTCAAAAGTCCTCAGTTTGTGTCTTTTCAGCCACTCTAACTGGGTAACTTTGTGGACAGAAGTGAGCAAAACTTCTTGCTTGCCGCTCTGTTCCATATGCCCATGCTATGCAGTTCCCTGGGGAGTGTTCTTTCAGTAATGGGTAACAAAGAACCCACGTTGATGCCTTGCAACAGTTCCTGGCTTGAATCCAAGTGATTTTTAGACACAAGCCCTGAAACACACTGGCGGTCCAGGTCCGTCAGTATCGTTTTTCAGCCACAATTCGGGCAGCATTTCATGTAGACAGGAAAATTGGTATTGCAGGTAGTCTAGCATAGATAGAGGTGAAAATCATGCTACATCCTTAACAAGATGGCCTTTGGTGTGCCCAAATGCAATCACTTCTTTTGCGCCCTCATTTTATACACAAAGCACGAGACAGGTACTCCACCGTACCACTTTTGAAGAACTATGAATCCCGTCACACATTACCAGGTAGTAAATTACCGATTCTCTTCGTTCAATGCTAACTACAGGCGTCTGTATTTTAAGCTATTTTAAAATGGCCACGTGACTAATTTTTTGTCTGGTGAGTTTATATATATATATATATATATATATATATATATATATATATATATATATATATATATATATATATACATATATATATATATATATATATATATATATATATATATATATATATATATATATATATATATATATATATATATATATATATATATATTTTTTATATATATTTATATAAAAAGTTATCTCACAAAACCCCTCTAATAACTGTCCCTAAACAAAAAATATTCTTAAAACTGCCTTATCTTCCACTTGATAACACTAAATTCAACAAAGCTTTACTCTCGACTCTTAATAGATACTTTCCCCAAGGCAAGTTTCTCCTAATTAATTCTAATACTCTTTGTGTTTTACTTTCCTTTGACATAAAGAATCGCTCCCATTATGCATGCGTTCCTCCATCATTTATGAATTCACTTGTGCGACCTGCCAAAGTCGCTATGTAGGCCAAACAAGTCTACAATTAAGATGTAGGATCGCTAAACATATCTGAGTATCATACAGAACAAACATTCCTATCTTCAAACCAGAACACTCCTCTATACGAGAAAATTCACTAAAACATAACCACCTGCTTGACCCTCTTCTCTGGATTTAAAAATTCTTGGATCACTTTACATCAAACAAATAAACCCGGAACTCAATGATTATTCATCATCCCTCAAATTATTCACTATAGAGACAAACGTACAACCAACCACATCCCCCTTAATAGTTTTCTTTCTGCCTAATTCTGTCCGTAATATCAGTTGATACTCCCAGCTACACCGAAATAAAGTTAGTACTCGTGCAGATAAATTTTTATTTTTATTTTAGTTTGTCCCATTTAGATCCAAATGATCTAGTTTACAATTGACTTTTCATTAATTTAATGTTTTAGTCGTCCTTTTTGACCCCTCCATTAATGATTATTTAATATTTAAACTTTCGTGCCTCAGTCTACTCGTATTCATTTCATGTTCAATCACTTAAAATTTAATCAAGAAGAAGGTTCAGCAAAAGAAAGGTGAGCAAACCAAGAAGCAGAACACCACGTATGCACAAGCAGAGAAGGCAATCCTCACAGAAACGGAAGCAAAAAGAACCTACCTGAGGCTGGAGAATGAGAACTCCACAAAAATTCTGACATGCATATTATACGCGCATGTCAGAAATCTAACTAACCCAGGAACATTTGCAAAGGAGCTGAACCAGATGCTGGCAAATAACGGTATGAGCGAGATGTGGTTCCCCGAGAACCCACCATCTGGTAACGTACTCCAGTTGCAAATGGTCCCCAAAGAAACGGTTAGCAGAAATCAGGAGACAGAGAAGCGAAACAATAAGGAGGTTAGACGGCCAGATCCCAGGATAAAAGCCAAAAAAGAGAGAGAGGCAGCCACCAAGACAGTCCAACCAAAACCACAGTGTGCGGAAAAAACGAAAGAGTCGGAGACATCCAACACCACGGACTCCTCGGACTCAGAGGGCTTCGTATGCCAAGCGAAGCCCAAAAAGGTAAAGAAGGCGAAAAATAAGAAAATTGACGCCGATGGAATTAACCTTTATATAAACGCCTCGGAACAATTCCCCTTCCCGAAGGACTGGGACACAAACAAAATCTGTGTGGGGCTCAAGAAAAAATACTACAAATGAGACTTCGATGCCCAATATGACGAAGAAACGGTGGAGGAGGCTCTGTATAATCAAAGTATCGCCTTCCACCGTAAAACCTTTGTAGAACTATCCCCAGCAGAATACAAAAAGAGAAGAAACGGGAAAAGGAAATCAACAACCCGTAAACACTAGGACATCCACACAAGCCAGAACAGAGAATGGAAAACCAAAACAACAGGTTAAAGATCTTAACGCTCAACAGTAACGGATGGGAGGGGAAAGCCGCTGCATACGGCAACATATTCCGTGTGCTAGATCCCGACATCATACTGATTACGTAGCATGGTATCGATACGACCAATAAGCAGTTGAAGATACCAGGCTACAGAGTGATCTCAAAAAACCATTCTCAGGAGAGGTACGACGGTGCTGCCATTGCCATCAGAAGGAACCTATCGTTCAAACGCCTTCCGGATATGGACGAGTCCTTCGTGGCGGTAGAGCTGCATACTTTAGTAGGCAAGTTCATAGTAGCGGCGGCATACCAACCACCTCGACGCAAGTATCTGCCTCTAACAAACTTTTACACCATGTTTGGCCACGGCAGAATGGTATTCCTTGGGAAAGACCTCAATGCCAGATGCCGAACGGCTGGCTACGGAAACACAAAAGAAAGAGGTCATAACTTGGAAATGATTATGAGAAGGAAAAATATTTAGCGTATAGGGTCGGATTTTCCGACCTATTTCACCCTAAGGTCCGCCACGAAACCTGACATAATCATGACAAGTGATGCCTTTCCTTTCAATTACCGTAGTGAGCCAGGCCCGACAGTCCCCAGCGACCACATACCGATCTTGACGACCATTTCTCTCGCGCCAATTCAGCTCCCAATTCCTCTTCGAAAAAGCTACGCTTCGGCCAACTGGGAACGCTACAAGGAAATCCTTGCTAGATATGAACCAGTGGGCCTGAACGGGGCGAGTCTGAAGAGGATCGATGAGTAGCTGGAAGCGATAACTGCCCGCATCATCGAAGCAGATCGTGAGAGTGTGCCGATGGAAAGGTACAAAACTCTCCCTCAACCCAGATGGATCGAAGAAATGAGAGAGATCGCTAGAGTGCACAGGGAGGTGTATGAGGAAACCAAGAGAGAGGGTACAAATCGGGAAAGAACAACGCTGCTAAGACGCCTGAGTGAACAACTTAAGCCGGCTATCAACCAGTAACAGGCTGAAGTCTGGGACAGCCTGATTGAAAAGGTTGACAGCGAGGTTCGACCCGATGTGTTCTGGCGACTTGTGAACAAGTTGAAAGGTCTTACAAGTAGAGAAAAGACCCGCATTAAGGAGGGCGATGACTACTTGGAAGACCCGGCGGTTTTGGAAAAAAGATTCCGCATGTTCTGGAAAGATATCTTCAGGATAACACCAGAAGAAAATGCGGAATTCGACCAGAAATTCGAAGGCCAATTGATTGAAGATCTGAATCAGAATGTGCATCGCACGCTCCCACATGCCTATGTCGACGAAGGGAGGAATTTGGCAAACCATGGCCGACCAACTACACCTGAAGAGGTCATGGCAGTCATAAAAACATTCAAACAGAAGGCACCAGGCTGGACGGGCATCACCAGAAATAACTTGGTACATGCCCCCCGGCAGATCATTCAGGGAATCGCGAACATCTACAATACTTCCCTGAATACGGGCTACTTCCCAGACGGTTTAAAGATTGCTAAAATCATCTTTATACCCAAAGGGAGGAAGCCTGATCAACTGGTGGACTACAGGCCAATATCCCTCCTGGATATTATAGGCAAAGTTTACGAAAAGCTTCTGGCTGACAGGTTGCAAGATCAACTGACCGAGCTAGAAGCCCACAGCCCTCAGCAACACGGGTTCCGCAAGAGAAGGGGGACGGACACAGCCCTTGCCCTTCTCACCGAAAAGCTTGCCCGATGTAAAGCTGAGAGGAAATACGTAGACGTGGTGATGCGAGATGTGCAAAAGGCCTTAAATAAGGTTTGGCTAAGAGGCTTACAACACAAGATCTTAGGCTTCCAGCTGAACCCAATCCTGGAAAGGGTCCTCTGCGATTACACCATGCGCAGAAAAGCCCAAGATACTAAAAAAAAAAAAAAATTGACCTCAAATTAGCTTGTTTTGGAAAGGAACCTCTCGCAGTGAATACCAGGTTAACTCTTCATGCGATATTTATATTTCGATCACTCAGAAACCAATAATTACTACGTATAATTAGGCTGAAACTTTAGAAGACCTACTAACTTCGTGTTTTTAGTATTTTAAACAAGTATAACGCATTAATAAGAGCTCACTTAGAGTAAGGTACACAATTTGGAGACCCTTTTTGAGAAAAGATATTGAAAGATTGGAAAAATTACAAGCAAGGGCCATAAAACTAATCTCCTCTCTAAAAAGACACAAATAATTAAACCGAGCTAGGAAGATTAAACTTATTAAGTTTAGAAACTAGACGTATGAGAGTCCAATTAATTGAGGTTTTTAAAGTTTTGTGAGGAATGGATAATATGTTTTGAAAGTCATAAAAATCCTACATCTAACAATGAAGTGAAACTTTTTTATAAGCCATTTAGAACAAGTTTATGAGGATTTTTTTTATGTCAAACAAATAATTAATGTCTGGAACAAGTCGGAAGAATTTTTTTTCTATTAATAGTGTATCAATATTTATAAATAGGTTAAACAAAATGATCAGAAACTTAAAGTAATGAAATCTGAATTCATAAAAGTAACAAATTATCTCTTTACTATAAAAATTCCTAGTTGTAGTCTTTAATTCAACTCAACTAGGTATCTTTTCAATTTTCCATTCCTGGGTGGAGAGAGCCTACGTCTTCCCTGTGCACCTTTCTCATGCTCTCGATATAAAAGAATATATATCAAAATGGTTATGGTGTGTCTCCCAAAAGACACCTAGTAAAAGATTGCCAGGTCTATAAGGTGTATACATTTCTTGTAACTAGTGGTAACAATCACACACACACTCTCTCTTTCTTCTCCCTTTCCTCTCACTTGATCGACTCTAACACTCTCCATCCAACTCCCATATCCCCCAGCAGTTAATTGAATTGCGCCTGTGCAAGGATTTGTTGATGTTCATTTATGTTAATAACTTTATTGATCTTCCTTTTTTTAAAAATATTGATATAATTATTGTAATCTGACTATTTTCCCTCTCGGCTGCGTATCGTTGTCGCAACTCTTACTCATTCGGGTACCATCTAAACCCCTCAAAGTGTCACAGTTGAGCTACATACTATAAACAATAATGACCTTGCCACCGTCCGTCTGCCATTACATAATTATCTTCCTCTCGCTATGTCAACTCGCGAACAAGAACAAACTATTCATTAGAACTCTTGTGATAATAAACTGTAAATAGTCGGCGCGTGTCTTACTACCCTTGTGAACCTCGCAAATCATTGAAAACATTCATGCCATCGTTGTGCACGAAGGGTCTCAACCCAGTCTTCCTGCCATTTTGCACATGTCAGTAGTATCAATCAATCTCCAACACGTAGCAGGCACCCCACGGTGGAAGCAATGTCCCACTTCTTTCAAAGGCTCGCAAATGTGTATCAAATGTAGTATGGACAACCACAGCGCGGTATAAATCTGGCGGATTGCTCTCCCAACCCGCAGGAGGACTGCGGCTATATCTTCCACACATGTCCACTTCCCTTTCTATCCACTTTATTAACAGATCTTCCTTACAAACCTTTTGCGTGAGATGCCCTCATTGGTTTTCGCTTTAAATTCAATTGAATAAACTGCCCTTCTATTGGGAGCTTATTGTAGTAAATTAGCCAGCGGTTTCTTTTCCTATCTTTCAAACCATTTATTCATTTGGGAAATTTGAGTCATTTACCTATTTCTATAATGCATTTCTCTTATATAAAACTTGCTAATTACATAAACATAGCGTGAATATTCCTAAAACTATTAGGAAATCCACCTTCGTAATAGGGAGTTGAGCAAATAGTTCTACTAGAGACCCTAAAATATTGATTTATGTCACTTTTGATGTCATTCAAGACTATAGGAATTGGATTTACGGATATTTCACTATATTTAACCGTTCCTAGTTTCGCTATTTTGCCAACGGGCAGACATACACTACAAAGACGAATCCTGAATAATGCTCCTTTGGGGGCAAGGGGCAATACGTTTATCACCAGCTTTGTTTTGGTTTCTTGGCACAGGACCAACCTCCTCCTACATAAATTCCATCAAGAGAGCCTCAATTGAGACACAATCCTACATGGAAACATAATGAGAAATCATTCTTATGGAGCTTAGGGGATCTGTTCGATCAATTAGATTTAGTTTTTTTCCGGTCTTATTCAAATAAACAAATAACTTAAAATTTTATCCTATCCCATCTTGGTATTAGGCTATCCGTTAGATCACCGCCAAATTAACTAAGGTTAGTCCATGAATTATTAAAAGAAAACTAACTATAAGTGGGATTGCCCCACTTGTTGAAAGTTGTGAAGGTCGTCAGGTCATAAGGCAGAATAATTGAGAGCACGCGACTTAGCTCTGTTGACCTTGTTTCTTTCCTTGTCTTCGTGCTTGTTCTGACCGCCAAATGGATCTGTTTCATCTGACCTGATTGCCGCTCCTGCCTTCCCCCTTCCCCAAATCCCTTATTACCACCACTATTTTTGTGTATTTATTTGTGTATTTATACAATAATTAAGATGACTTGGTAAAATTAGGCATCTCTTAGTCAGCCTTCTTTCAATGAAGCACAAATGGAAAATGAAGCAAAGATTAAAAAAAAACCTTCTTTATTCCTATGAATTATAACAACAAAGTTTAATAAAAAGGGGAAAAAATAGCCATTTAAAAATCGGATTTCATGGAAAAACTAACTTTGATCTAAAGTGAGGTGAAAGGAGGAGGGTTCCATTTTTTTTTTTAAACTATGAAACGAGAAAGATAACAAAATGAAAAACAAAGAAAAATAAAAGTAACCCAATAAGGCGAGAAGTACCAAAATCTTATTGTGCGGTTGATTTTTTGGTTTTGGTGGCTGCTCCTAAGATTGCGGACAGCCAATGGGAACGTCATCCGAGTCGATTCCGTCTTCAAAAGATTCATTCTGTGGATTTTTGTGGCCTTCCTTTTCCGCATCAAAGTTTATTAAAGTTACTGATTCTATTTCTTTGTCGGTGTCTTTATCCACTTTTTTTTCCTCAGATCGGGGCCCTAGGAGTGTTTCCAGCTGAGAAAGATTCTTTATGTCCAATTTGACGTCCATGTCAATCTGAAATATTGAGAATTTAATGGGTTTGTTTAACCAACCTATTTCAGCCGTCGCTTCTGTTCACGTATCTTACAGTGGTGTCCATAAGCAGGAGTTCTGCTTCGGTAGGATGATACCACCTAGAAGTCATCCTGGTGAAACTACACTACTATTTCCTGCCCCTGAGATGTTAAGCCTTATGGGCGCGGCCCGAGACTCGTCGGCCTGGATGGGCCAGCTCACATTCAAGCTCACCTACATACCCACCTCCACGTAATCGAAAGTGCACACGTCATTCCTGCTTCATCAACCAATATAATTTAAAATCCGACATACCAAGTTGAATATCTGTCACACCAGTTGGGATCAGTTAGGAATTTCGAGTGTTTGTGTGCTTCATACAAACTTGTTCTTCAAGTTTTATATTTCATTACCATACCAAATATTTAGTATTATTGCAATCTTAGCTATCTTTAACCCTTCCACTACTCCTTTTCCTTTATCCACCTTTGTTAGTGAACTTTAACCAGTATACCTTGAGTTTCTCATTCTACGAATAGTCACAAAATGGACGTTCTGTAACTGCAATAAATGAGGCACAAAAGAAAAGGGATCGATGAGCTTGTGGAAAACGAGCTTTAGCGCGCACGGATACATACACACAACTTGACAAGCACGCGCACACACACCTCTAATCTGGAAAGCATTTTGAACACCATCCCGTCTCTGTATTGTGGAAATACACTTCCATTTTCCTCAACTGGGGAATACAAAACCGTTGGAAGCAGGAAGTAAAGTAAACTTGAGGCTATGTAATTCCAGAGTTAAGACCAACTGAAGGATTGCCGACAAAATAATCCTTTCGTGAGTTTGTAGTGCCACATTACAAGGCGAAATAAGATTGTCAATGAAGCCTCACAAATGAGTGTCATATAAATCCTATGAAGGCTTGTAATGGGCACGCACATAATTATGCGCATGCAAGTAATCCAAAATATATAACATCTTGTCATTAAAAAAATAATATATGTATATAACATTTTGTCATCTGATCTGTCATTCTTCATCTGATCATGTAAACAATAATATGTACTATTCTTATGAGGGGATACAGGCAGAACGAATTTTCGCACGCATACGACATGTTTTACTTTACGAGTTTCATAAAAGTGTCAATGCAAGTACAGCGGCAAAATCCATTTAGAACACTTATGGGGATGATGCAGTAAATAAAAGAAGTTGCTGGAGGTGGGTTTTACGTTTCCGAGGTAATTTAAGTCTAAAAGATGGACCACAATAAGTTCGTCCAAAATAACTTGATTTCGAAGAGTTGGAAACTGTTGCCACGATAAATCCTACTACAACTTCCAGGAAACTCGCACAACAATTTAACGTATCCCATAGGACCTTTCTACGCCAACTGAAAATTATTGGAAAGGTTCCAGTGATTGGAAAATGGGTCCCGCACGAACTTCCACAGCAAATCTTTAACAGTGTGTTGCTTGGTGTGAGTCATTGCTTTAACGACACTTTCAGGTACCATTTGGGCAGACTTGTTACTGGTGATGGGAAGTGGATAATTTATGACAACGTTAAACACCGGCGTTCGTAGATTAGTCAAGGAAGCAGAGTTTCTCAACCACCGAGAGGATGACTTCATCCAAAAAAGATCATGTCGAGCGTATGATGAGATATTGAAGGAATTGTCCGTTACGAACTTTTAAACAACAATCAAACAATTAATGCTAATCTCTACTACAATCAACTTCGTCATTTGAAAACCCATCCTCACACAGCTTGAATGACCAAAGATCTTTTAGAGGAGTTCGGTTAGGAAATATTGCTTCATCCTCTATATTCTGCTGACCTTGCATTTTCTGATTATCAATTGTTTAAAGGGTTACATAACTATTTGGATGATCTTAGGTAGAAATCATGAGAAGAGGTTGAAAACGAGTTGTATTCATATTTTGCATCAAAACTTAAATAGTTTTACAAGTATGGCTTTTATAAGCATGTTGACAGATGGAATGAGAGCCTAGAAAACAATGGAGGTTATACGAGTATTTATGTTAAATATTTCCATAGTCCTAAGTTTTTTCATCTTTAATATATCGGACATTAATTTCGTTCCAACCTGATATTCTGAAAAGATTATTTAACATAAATGAACTCTAGCCATCTTACACTGAATGTGATGTACAAGTCTCCTCTTTCATAAGGATTTCGAAAATGTGGGAATCCTTCGGCCTTGATCATCTTTTCGTCATCCGGTCGAATGACTTCTCCTGGCGGATAAACGACCTTCAATTTTCGTCCGTCCAGAAGGCGGATAATTTGGGTAAATCCACACAAAGCTTCAAGGAGAGTGAGCTGACAAAGAAGTTATAACATGTATCTAAAGATGTCGATCAGACAATCTTAACTCTTTAACATGCATAAAACTTGTCTAAAGTAAATGGACTAAAAATTTCATATTAATTTATATATTATTCAAATTAATCATGTTTAAAAAGATAATATTGAGTCGTAATGCAATATGATATTATCTCTTCTTAATTTGACCACTCACCTTCAATGTTGCATAAAGATCTGAACCCATTCTGCTGTAGGCAGGGTGTTCCTTTTCGCTGATAATTATTACCACATCGCCCTTCTGTGGAATGGTTTGGTTCCCTTCTCCAGGTATGACTATTTTGGATCCGTTCTTCGATGCTCTCTCAATATTCACCTATCGAAAGTGATTTTGAGAATGTTCAAAGGTAAAGTTCAGAAACAAATAATTCTCTTCAAAAAAAGCTAAATTCTATAACCCAAGTAAAAAAAAAAAAGAGAAACCTCTTGATTCAGTAAACATTCTTTAGAAAATTAAGTATTATGATATAAGTTTTGAAAACTCGAATTGCTGTGCAAAAATATTTTTGGTATTTGATCAATAAAATGTTTTGGAGCAATTTAAGGTGATCACCATTATTGCGGAAGGACAGATTTATAGACGGCCATCTTTGGTTGTAGAATGAATAAAGATACACTTACTTCAATGACCTTTGTTTCCTGAGTGGTTCGTTGACCTTCACAAACCGAACATCTGTCCGCTGCGGAGACTATCCTCCCTGAACCGCCACATTTTGGACACGTACTATGCATTTCCATTAAATTTGGGCCCATGGGTTGGTATGTTTTCTAAAAGGGGAAAATATATATAAACAAAAGGAATTCTGGTTTCCATAATCGCGTTTGCCTACGCACAATGAAAAGGTTAAAGGACGAGGGGGAAAACATTGAGCATCACTCACCCTGAAATCAGTTTGCCTCCCTCCCGCCCTCGATTATATTTACATCTGCCAAAAGATTTGTCTGCCTGGTTGTGTACAAGTTATCTAAAAAGGTTATTAACGTATTTCGATTAAATTTTATCAAGGGGTGGGGAGGGCAAGGAAGAGTCTATTAGGTTTAGGGGCAGAGGCCTTTCGGGATATGGATTTAGGATCACTTGTCAAAGAAGAATCAATTAAATTTGGGGATGGATCAAGATTTAGATGCGGAGGTTAGAAAATAAACATTCCCACTTACAGTAATTCTCATATTGTTGTATTTGTAGCGCCAAATACTTTTCTATTGTTAATTACTTGTATTTTAAACATTCTCATTTTACGGTAAGTTTGGCCAACCTAATTCTTTATATTTTAACGTGTCGAGGGTGATGTCGTGTGGAGCCTCTCCAGTCTTTGTTATCATTTTTCAGAATATATGCACTTTGTCACTGTAAATCTAACTCTGGTTGATAGCCTTTGTGCTTCATCTCACTCGGTCACCTGCGAAGGTCTGTATAAAATTTTTGAGGCTTCATTGTTCTAATTTTTCTTTGCTCACTTTGTAAGTGTAAGGAATTCTTCTCTTAGAACATATTTTCCCTGAAAACCTCTACACGGATTAACTTTTTGATTGGGTACAAGAGTTTATTAGGTTTTGCAACGGGTCAAGATTTGAATGCGTATTCTGGTCACTTATTGTCTCTCTTTGGGGCAGAAAAGGGGTTAACTTGTGCAGTCTGTTACCTTTGGTACCTGGAGGAGCTGCAGATCTTGCCGGGCTGAGTGCAAATTAAGGAAGCTTTGTCTCTAGGTTGACGTAAACTCTCGCCCTCTGTCAGCACTCTACCATGAACTTCGTGAAAAGAGTGGTCTATGCGAGGAAACTCGCGGACTACTCCATAGAAGATATCATCTTAGAGCTGGCCGACTCTGGGGCGGTCAAGGGCAAACGTCTGATGAAAATAGAGGGAAGGGCCTCGAGATCCACCCCTGCACTCTTAGTCACATTCAACCGTGACAGGCTTTCTGAGTCGGTTTGTGCCGATTGGTATTGCTAGTGCGTGAAGGCATTCGTAACACTGGCGCGGAGGTGACACTACTGCCACCGGTTCGGTCATACGAATCGCTCCTATAAACGTGCAAAGTCAGATTTACCCGAAGCCTGTGTAAGTTGCTTCAAGGCCGTACACGAGAAATCCCTATCGTGTCTGGCCAAGTGTTTGAATTGCGGAGAGCCGGGCCCCGCTTCTTCGAAGCAATGTGGTGTGTATCTCCTTGAGAAGGAAGTCCTGGCCGTTTAGGCTACGAATCTTCTCTCAATTCGCAAGGTTTAAAAACTTGGTCTTGGCATGCCCAGCGTTGCATGGGACGTCTTATGCCTCAATTTAAAAAAGGTACCCTCTGCTCCTGGCCCATCCAGGCATACAAGTACGGTCGTTTTCAGTGCCCATTCAGAACCCTTCTACGGGTTCTACTCAACCGAGTCGCTCCCCTTGTAGAGCTGGCGGCAAAAAATGTTCATATCCAGCGCGTGGCTAGGAGATGGTGGATCATCCAAAGGATGGACCACCACCTCCTAGGCCACCGCACCCACCAAAGGTATCGAGGCGGAGGGAGAAAAAAACTCGCATATCGAGCCAAACCTTCCCTGGTAGGTCCTTGAAGGAGACAGCCCATTCAGCTACTTGTTCAGCCAACAGCGCCCAGAGTTCTTATTCCGGGAAGCGTACGGCCATTCCCGTTAGCGTCTTCTCTTCGAAGAGGGCCCCCGTATCTCCTCCGATCTAGGCCTGGAGGGCATATTCCTTCAATGGAATAGCTTCGGAGTCCGGAACAACTCGGGACGAGCTACGGAAGTTCGTCTCCACCCGTTTGCTGTTAGCTATTTTATTTTTGCAAGAGACCATGCTGGGCGCGTGCCTCCTGCCCACCCTCTTGGAGTATAATGGTTTTGCGACCCCACCACCACGAGATGGGGGCCGGGTAAGAGGATGCGCCATTTACAGCAGGCATGATGTCTCCGTTCTTCTCTTTGCTTTAAATACCTAATTTCAGGCAGTAGCAGTTCAGCTACACATGGATACGATGTATACTGCTATTTCTGCGTACATCCCACCGTCAGCCAACTTCGACGCAGGGGACTTCCGCCTCGTCGGGGCATGGTTGCCGAGGCCCTTTCTCTTGCTCTGGAAATTAAACGGTCGACACCCATTTTGGGGAGACTACTCGCTTAATCCCAGAGGTCAGATCCTTGCCGACCTGATCGACGAGCTGGAGATAGTTGACCTAAATTTGGATGAGTTTACGCATCACTGTTCGCCGAGAACCGCTTCATTTTCCTGTTTCTATCTATTCCTGTGTTCTCTGGATGCACAGCCTAATTTTGGGTGGGAGTTGGTCAATGACCTCAATTGTAGTGATCAATTTTCCATTATAATATCATTTTCTGCACATCAGCCGCCTGAAAGATCCCAGTTGGTGCTTGGCGCGGATAAGGTGGAACACATTTCATGAAATTACTGATCTCTACGTTCCAGTCGAAGAGTTTAGGTCAGAGGATGAGGCCGTTGAGTTTTTCTCCGGCAACCTCATCACCGTAGGCCAAACTACCATTCCTAGAACGTTTGACTGTTTTGCTCACCGACCGCTTCGGTGGTGATCAACCGAGTGTGAGACGGCACTCAAACATAAGCGTTATGCCTCGATGGCTATAAGCGTCGCTCGATCGATTTCACTGTTAGTGAATATCATCGAGCTAAGGCAAGGTTCCGGTATGTTTCGAAGCACGCCCACCGCTCTTCCTGGCAGACATACGCATAGGTGGGCGTTATCGCGGCAACGATATCGGGTTATCGGTTATCCGATATTTTTTTCCGCGTTATCGATTCATCGGTATCGCCGATACCTTTGGTTCCAAACTAGCGATAGTCGATGATTTCAGTTTTTGGTTCAAGTTTAGCACAGGGGCGAGCCGCGCGTGCCTTGGAGGCAGAAATAGGTAGGTCCAAGCTGGAAACCAGCTGTCGGACGAGAGGTCACTAGGTGTTGCTCCTACGCGCTACTGGGTTTACGCGTTTTTTGATGATTTTTTCCCTATGTACCCGTGCTTCTTCCGTTGTATATATAGTCAATAATCAATATCGTATTATAATTTTGGATTTATCGATTTATCGGTTATCACCTTATCGGGCGATAATTTATCGCCAGTTATCGATTTTCGGTTATCGATTTATCGGTTATCGTGATACATTTTTTCGTTATCGCGCCCACTTATGTTCATACGTGTCTTCACTTAACCCTTCTAGCAGAGATGTGGGAGCGAGTTAAAAGGATTCGGGGCAAGTTCTCGCAGGATCCCCTTTCCGTTCTTCAGGAATGGGACTACAATCTCAGACCCAGTGTTTATGGCAGAGTCTTTTGCGATCGCTTTCTCCGCATTCTATCGCCTGAATGCTGCTCTGCCAGTGTTCAATACACGTCTTGATGTCACTGAAATCCGCCACTAGGATTTAACTCCATAGTCGGAGAACCCTTCAAAACTGGGTTACAATGAGTGAGTTGAGTTCCGTTCTCGATTCGTGCGCGGACACCACCCCTGGTCCGGACCATATTTCGTATGCCATTCTTCGACACCTAAATGAGCGAAGCGGCGTTTCGTTTAGATTTGTTCAACAGGATCTTGCCAGATGCTATCAACTCAAGACTCCTGGCGAATGGATACTGTGCTCACTTTTCGCCAACCGGGGAGAGATCACTCTCCTCATGCCGATCTCCACCCAATCTCTCTAATCTCCTGCGCGTGCAAGTTGATGGAGAAATTGGTAGGTGTTAGACTATCCTTTTTCATGGGCAGTGGATACCACCTGTATTATGGATAGTGCGGCTTCCGCAAAGTCCACCCCAAGTTGGAGCAGAGAAAATGCCGTGTGCAAGATCTTTCTTCGTAGACGTCACGACGCCACGGTGTTTTTCGATCTAGAAAAAGCCTATGATAACTCATGACGATACGGTATCATTGAGACCCTCCATGCGATGGGGCCAAAAAGACGTCTCCCAATCTTTATTTCTGAGTTTCTGCGAGATCATCGATTGCGCGTAGGGGACGAGGGGAACCCCCCCCCCCCCCCGGGCCCAATAGAGCAGGAAAAGGGCATCACGTAAGAAGGTGTCTTCAGTGTCACATTCTTTGCTGTGAGCCTCAACGGTATCACCTCGATGTTGCCGTAAGATGGTTTCACTACGCTCTATGTGGATGACCTTTCGATCTCTTTTGGTACGTCCTGGATGTCGACTCCAGCAGGCATTGAACCGCGTTTATCGTTATGGTAAAAGAGATTTCGTATCCAGAAATGCAAGATTCTAGATAGTGGAAGAGATAGTAAGGAATCTACTATGAAATAGATGGACACCATCTGAAATAAGTGACAAAGGAGAAAGACCTGCCAGAAATTATTGATAGTTCTTTGAAATTTTCCAAACAGGGTTTAGAAATCAAAAATAGGGCAAAAATTATTTGATTTTATTAATAGAAATGTTAGCTATATATTTACCCATGCCTTTTGACCTGAAAAAGCAGGAAATCATAATTATTTTGACTTGTGATATTGAAAAGCATTGGCGCTTGAACCTTTAAATTTTCTGCAACTTTTGATCTAAACAAGATAAAGCAACAAATTAGGTATCAAATGAAAGATCATAAAATTATTAAATAATAAATAAATTATTATTATTAATAATAATAAATAAGAGTTATATATTATTATTCAGGAATAGCAACTCAATCAGAATCTAGAAAACCATAGACAAGTTACAACTTCAAAATGACATTAAGCAAGGAGCTGATGGAGTTCCACGTGCGCACAGTTGATATCTCAGAAACCCCCACCTACTGCCCACATGCAGGAATCCACAAGGCTATCTACCAGATATCTCACAGAAACTTTCCTGGTTAGATATCCTTCAACTTTTATCAGTGGTTTCCAGCTTCCCACCAACATACAGATGTACCACTATTTCCTTAATCTTCAGAATTTACCGGAAAATACAGATATGCCCAAGATTCCGGGACCTTTCATATGAAACAGTCGAATCTATCATCTCATTCTGACAGATGGCTAGGATCAAGACAAGGACTAAGTATAAGGCAATGAAGCTCTTCATAAAACTACTTGAGAAACGTCGTGCTCTGGTGAAAAACAAAGGAAGAGCAAGTAACCCTGGAGAACAAAGAGGAGCATTTGTGTTGGATTTAGACTGTCCAGGTATAATATCAGCCAGAGTCACCTGTCCAAAGTTTTGTGAAAGCCGCACACTGTACGCTGGTGGATTTTTGTCACCTGATGTTGTTATAGTAAACACTACAGAACGTGAGAGCGAATTTGGGTATCTTGGAAATATGGTGATTTTCAAGCGAACGGATGAAGCTAAAGTCAATCTAAATTATGTGAAAGTAAGGTAATAACAAGGGCTGCCAGTGCACTTGTGAGTAGCAATGGTCTAAGTAGTGAGTACAGTAGAATTCTTCAGAAGTGTGTTTTGGTAATTATTTTCCTAAAGGTAAATGAGGGTGCAGTCTGGAAGTCGAAACAAAGATCAAGGACGAAACGATTCAGATGGATTCCTTAACAGAGCTAGGTAAGTGCAAGTAATGTGGATTTTGTATGTATTGAAAAATATCGTGAAAATCAAGAGGAACACATGCTAAGAGAAGTGGAAATGTGTTGACGTTGTATAGCCCAAATAGAATGCTCTGTTCCGCAATGATTGTACAGGGTGGTCCCAAAGTCTTGTCACCCTCTGTAAATATTGTTTTAATTTTCTATTACAGTTGGCTGAAACGAGCTCCTACAGTTTGAAAGAGAGGCAGGCTGATTGTAAGTGTATGGTCGCGTGATCGTGTCCATTCTGGCAGGAGCGTGGAGGATGTGTGACATGAGTTCACTGCAAGATTCGGCAGAGTAAACCCCCTCCCCCCAAAAAGGGGCTAGTCATGTGTTTGATATTATTATATTATTCTTATTACTTTTCGGTAGCGGATGACAATACTTTCGGACCACCCTGTAAGTCTCCTCTTGGGAGAAGATAATGAGAAATTAATACGTGCGAGTATTTTGTTAAGTAAAAATTAGATTAGTGAAGATTGTGGGAATAATTTGAGAAAATGAGGCCAGAAAGATATAATATTATGTGTGTAATGAGAGAAGAAAGGTGAGAAAACAAAGAAAAAGATAAATGAGTCTGAGAGAATGCATGCAAAAGTGATGACTGGTAACGGCCAGGTCGGGAACGGCATATCTCTGATATGTTGAGGAAACTCATTGGCCCTACGGCAACCATTAGCACATGAGCAATTACGAAGAATCGTGCGTGGTGTATGTGTTTGGACGCGATTTGCAAGGAGGCGGCTAAGGTGGAATGCTTATAGCTCAATGGCCAGATAATAAACCACTGGTTAACTTATTAAATGACTTTAAGACGATATTTATAATGAATAAGTATTTAGAGATAAAGGATTCATCTTTCACTTGTTTTTATTCCATGTCCCTAGCTGCAATGGTTACGGAGATATTGCTTCTCAAAAACGGTCCAACTTTTTTTAAGCGGGTACCAATGCATCTACGACGAAGGTACGTTATTGCGGTCAGCAAGGCACGATTCTTGGTCGGCTCCTATTTTATATCTTCTTCCCTTTCATCATCTTTTATGCGTCCCCTTAGAGTAGCATTCCATTTCTATGTTGAAGCCACGCAAATATATGTTCTACCCAGCTCCGTTTGCAGAGACTCTTAAGCAATATTATATCCCCATACAGTATTACTGAATGACTCTCAGACAACTTTCTAAAACTCAATCATGACCAAACTGAGTCGTTACTAGTAGGAACGCTAGCAGATAGGGCTCGCTGCACTCCTTTTCTTAGCCTTGTTGGTTCCTCACTTCCATTTTCCGATACTGTTAAAATTCCGGGTGTCCTCTTTTACATTCAACCATCCCTCAAGCCCCATGTTACTAATGCCAACAAGTCCGCTTTCTCCGTCATCTTAGCCGCATCCGCTCCCACGATCTCATCCTCCAACCCCAGCCCACTTCGATAATTGCAACTCCCTTGTGACTGGATCGCATTTTTATACTCTTAGACCCGTTCAATTTGTCCAAAACTTTTCAGCTCGTGTTTTCCTCTGTCAAGGACGTGTCTCTAATCCCCCCCCCCCTCCGTTACGTGAACTGGACTGTCTTTCTATTCGATCCGGAATAATTTCCGTCTTCCTTCCTACATACAAGATCTTAAACACCGCATCAACCTCCTACTTGTCTTCCATATTGAACCTATCCAGTCGAAAAGGAACTCAATGTTCCGGCTCTTCCCCATTACTGATGGTTTCTCGTAGTCGTCTGTGCTGCATATGTGATCGTGCTTCCACGATAATTGCTCCTAGAATGTGGAATGAACTGTCTGCTGTATACGCTCCTCTTATCCCCTTTGTGCCTTCAAGCGTACCTCCTCTTTCAAGCCTTTTTTAGTCGTGTGTACGCTAACCATTTTACTTTTCAATGAGGTTTTGGGGTAATAACATCGTAACTATTCGGCTGATTCTAACGAAATTTGAAACCCTTATGTTGTTTTACATTCTCTTTCGGGTAATACTTCAGATTCGGGGCGCACGGTAGGTGGCGCTGTTAGTAGGCTACAATTTTGGGGTACACTATATCTCTTATGACGTCAGACGGTAGCTTCAGATGTGACCAATCACGGCGTTATATTTTTTTGTTGTTTTGGGGATTTGTGACTTTTGGTCTGTATTATTTACTAAATATCTGCGCCTCTGCTCGTTTATAGTTTTTTTCTAAGTTAGGTAAGGTTTCTTGATATCTTTTATGTTTTTTTGTTTTGTTTTCGTATTCTTTGTTTGCTGCGAACGATAACAGCTTCTTACTGGCAACGTCGTAGCTTATAAATAGGACCCTTTTTGCAAATGTTTTTCTTTCGTTATTGTGTTTTCGTGCTCTCCATGTGCTTCTTCGTTATTCGAATTCGGCTTTACTTTGTATGATCGCGAAAAACTTTTAGATTATTTAGAGGCGCATAAACTAATCAAGAAACCTATAAAAGTAAGAATTGTTTGTTATTAGGTTAGGTTTTTCTGCCAGTAAAAAGCTGTTGGGGGGGTAAAAAACCCCAGTAAATTCAAGGGGACTGTTCGTGGGGAAGATATCACTGCGGGAGGACCACCCTGCGATGATCCTGAGTTTCAATCAATTATGGGGGGGAGGGGGGGTCTGGGGGTGCACAGACCCCCAGTATATACTCATATACAAAGAAATATAACGACGTAATTGTTCACATCTGACGCTATCCTCTGACGTCATAAGACATATATTGTAGCTCAAAATTGTAACCTATAAACAGCGCCACCTATCGTGCGCCCCGAAACTGAAGTGTTACCCTCTTTCGAAAGATATGTGTCAAAGTCCTCCCAAAGCTAGGCCTGGAGTAATTGAATTTTTTAAAGATCGTAAAGTCATAAAGTGATATAAGTCAGAATAATTGAGAGCACGCGACTTAGGTCTGCTGACCTTGTTTAATTGGTTGATGGGCGGTCTGTGAAGGGTCGTGACCTTGGAGAGCGACATACAAAAATGCTTCTTATTATTATTAAGATGAAAATAGAAAACTTATCTAACCTTAAATTTCCTGGAACCTCTTCTCCTCTAACACTTATTTTCATGCATAAAAAAAGAAAACCAACGAGGAAAATCTCAGGAAGTTTTGAAGAAGTATGTAAAGAAAGTGATGACGTTAGGGAATGTGAAATGACTATAGCCCAAATAGACAACCTGGCCAAAGGGAGGCTGAAAGGCGCACGGTTCCCCTGGTCCTCCTCCCGTCCCGGCGGCTTCGAAATCCAGCCCTGATCAAACCCACTCACCAATGAAAGAGTTGAGGAAGAAAACAAATTGAAAACGGAAAATAAATAAACAGAAAAAAACCCAAATGAAAAGATCGAAGAGTTAAAAGCACCCCACCCCCCACCCCCCAATCTCATCAAACCTAATAAGCTGTGATCGGACGGGGCATTAAAAGACCAAAGAGGGCAGGAAACGAATAATAATTTGAATGCCCCAGAGATATTTATTTGTTAATTATCTAAAAACTAAGAAGCGGAAACCAACGAGGGTATCTGACAGAAAGAGCGTAAGGAGAGGACTGTACTGGAAGTGGCGAAATGGGGGGGAGGATGAAAATGATGGAAGATGTATTGCCGCAGATACATCTTAGGATGTTTGATGCCGGGAAGGAACGCATTCTCTAGATGTCAGCCTTAGCATTATTGTTCACCCTTTATCTGAGCATTCCCTTGCGGGGTAACGGGACAAAGAGGCATTTTAGAATTTCAAATCTATTAAATTTTATGCTTATTGGACCATAAAATATTGGTCATGTTTCTGAGATCGAATCTAAGGCGGGCGCTTATTTCTCTAAAAATTAGTGTTTTGTAGTTGCTCTTAAAAGCTCTTTCTGGTCGATCGTCGTCCATCAACATTAACAGTTTCTCCCGAAATAGGTATCTGAGCGCACGTTCCTAAAATTACCTTCCTCACCACACTCTTTATGAACTATTAGAGCATTGGGTCTTCACATCATAGAGCTCAATGTCCTCTCAGAGTTCACTCAGGGCAGAAAACCCTAAGCACGTCACCTCACAACCCCTCTCCTTGCAGACTTATGATACTCAATATCATCGTCTCGTCCCTCTGTCAGTGCCCTTTCTGCTAAACACTTTCGTGTAGTAGATTGAGTGGGTATAAGAAAAGGGGCGATGCAAAATTAAAGAAGGAGAGTAGAGTGAGGCGAGTTGCGAACAACTTCCTGCGTCGCCGGATCACCGTTGGTGAACAGCGTAACGACTGCGCCATCTTGGGTCTCAAAAAATCCACATTCAAGCGGAGCTTTTGAAACAGCTCGGGTGCACTTCTGGACACGCAACACTCGCATAACAAATCTACCTTTTACGTGGTCTTCCAATAATCGGAATCCAGTACACTCCCTCTCATATATCCTATACTCTTTTCACATGTTTATTTTCATCCATTCTTCTTACATGCCCGCACCACCTCAGAAGATACGTTGTTACAACCCCAGCCACACCATTATATACCTCTTACTCTTTCAACCTTTCTAATACTCATCATCACTCTCAAAGTGTGCGGTTACACTGCTTTCTGTTGATCTTTCCTTCTTCTTCAACATCATAGTCTCATTCCCATACACCAACGTTATCATGCAAGTTTCTTGTACATTCCACACTCAAACATTCACTAACGTTGTGGTCGCTCCTGAGACTTCCGTGTCATTTGGAACTTTGAAACATCGCACTTTCTCAAGTAGCACTCCGCGCACTCTAACATCACACCTCACCTCATTGTTACCACAAAACATCAACTAGTACTTTTACGCATTTACTTCTACTCCCCTCCTCTCACATATTCAGTTAAACCCTCCAATCATTATTTCCTCTCACTCTGAGCCACTATCTTTCTGTCATCAACATACATAACCATCGACAGCACCTATCCCTAACTTGTCATTCGACCCCCCTTCGATCTTCTCTCAGCACTCCCTCCATAGAGACATTAAACAGTTTTGATACATCGCACCCCACCCCCTCACGCATACATGAATATCAAACCCCTCACTCCAAACATCCTTTAATGAACCCTACACACCCAAATTTCTCCGTGGATTGCGCTACGGCATAGCCTAAAGGAAACACCGCTTCTGGCTACTCAAATTTATGCCACATCGAGCAAGGTTAGTGATCGGATGGGGTTCAAATTCGGTGACTGCAATATTGTGTGATGACCCGTGCTTCAGATCACACCTTAAAAACTCGGTCCCCAGGTAAAAAGAAAGAACAAACAAAGACAACGATCGGCACCGAATGCCTTCCAGAACCCAAACTTCCGCCGAATGTTGAATTAATTCAATAGGAGACAATTTGGATATGGCCCCATTAACTTCCCCGAAAATGGGAGGGTGTTGTTACGGAACTGGGCCATATATAGAATTGCGTGTCATCCTTAGTTCTTAACACGCGGGGCTCCTCGGCCTATATACCATCAACACATCTCCACTTCCCATAACTTCATACCATTTTCTTTATACGAACCTTTTGTTTTTCAGAACATTCTCGTGGAGATGCGTGGATTTGTTATTTTTTTAAATAACTAAATAGTTCTGTTAACTAAGAAATAACTAGATTCCAACCTTGATTCCAGAACCTTGACAACTCCGACAGGGTTCCGTTTGAGCATTGAGGCGCCCTCCTCTGCCGTCGCAGGAGGGGCAATTTTTCTCCCTGTTAATTGGAATTTTCTGTTTGCACCCCACGAACAACTGTTCGAGGGTCAACTCAAGCTTGTGCTCCACCGGAGGGGCCTTTTGTCGACCTTTATCTGACCCTCCTTTGCCAAAGAAAGTAGAAAATCCTTCATCGTCATCATCATCCTCGTCCTCCATTCCACCACCGAAAAACATGTTGAAGATGTCCATTGGATTTCGGAAACGTCCACCAGTGTTGCTTTTCTGAAAAATTGAACCACAATATTATTTGCTGTACCAAACAGATTGATTATACAATATTCGCTTATTATAATCGTTCATGATGCTACTAAGTTCACTTTTAAAAGTTGTAAATCAAAAATATATTAATTAGACTTGATTATACGTAGAATTAATGGGGCCACATGGATGACTTGCAAGCTTAGGAAATAAGAAGTTACTAAAAATATAATAGCGGTGAAACGTTAAAAAAAAACAGTTATTTTTCGGTTTATGCCCACCCTCGAATTTCGTGGGCGCTTTGTTATAAATATATCTATTTTTAAAAATAAGCAAATCCTATATAGTGTATATCTATAATATACACTATATATCATAGATAGATATACACTATATAGCAGTTTCAGTAGTTAATGTGGGCAAATCTCAAATTATCATTTTATGACGAAAAATAGACTGGCCGTCATCTTCGAATTGAAAGAATCAAGTTAGTTTATTTTTTTTTATTTTTGAAAAGTCTTCTCCTCAAGAGAATCTGTTACGTCGTCGTTTATATAGTTTAGTTTGTCTTTTTTGTAACAAAAACTTTGAATATTTCTTTTTTTAATTAAGATGATATAATTGTGTGCATATGGGTGTTAATGGGTTACGTAACACGCTATAAACTAATAGAGGCCTAACGAAATTTGGCAATCGCGCCTTTTAATTCAAACTAAGGATAAGGCTTTTTCGAATTAGGAATATTTACGAGTTTGTTTGTTTTTTTCGGGGGGGTGGGGTGGGGAGTGCAATTTGCCACAACTAAGTTAGAGTATGGGGGCGAAGCCCATTTCTAGATTAAGTTAAAAATTATATATAATATAATATGATGCGATTGCAATATCTTACCCCCCCCCCCCAAAGCCAAGGCTAAAAATTGTCTACATTAAAAAACAATTGTTTATATATATATATATATATATATATATATATATATATATATATATATATATATATATATATATCATCACTAACTATAATTAGAGAGGGGGGGTTTTTTTAGTATTTGAATAATAATTTCATCTTAGTTTGGTTATGACTTATGTTTTTTATCAAAGTTATTTCTAATAATCCTTTTATAATATCATAAAACAAAATGGTGAAGTTCAAAAATAAATTTAAGCATCGAAATTTTGTGAATTTTTTAAAACAAAGAATTACAAATGGTGAAGTTCAGAAAATTTATTTTTATATATCTTCTATAACTTTATATTTTAGCAACGTGATATTTTGAAATTTAGTTTAGAGTTCCTTTTTGAAATTATTATAATTGACGAAGCTGAGAAAATTTATAAAAAATTAACCATGGCTGTTTTTTTTATTATAAATTTTAACCTTAGTAGCGAAGCCATTCACTGGTATATATATATATATATATATATATATATATATATATATATATATATATATATATATATATATATATATATTATTATTATTTAAAAAAAATTCGAGGCCGGTCATAAACCGAAAAAATAACCAAAAACAGTCTTAGAAATTATATGCTGCCACTTTTACCATCGTATTTTCTTAGTGGGCGTCTCTTCCATACCCGAAGTTTGCCCTCACGGCCCATTATCTGTAGAAGGACATGCTGCCCTATGTCTTCCACACATTTTTACTTTCTCTATCTTCATTTTCTTTACAGATCTCTCATTACAAATTTCTTGGTATTGCGCTTTAAATTCGAGGGGAAAATTCTTCCTAGAAGTGAAAGAAAATCTAACAATTTGGGCTAATATTGTTTGCGCTCTTTTTTATGATATATTTTCATATTTATAAATATTTCCTTTCAACTTCTTCTATCTGCCTCACTCACCTAGATTCCTTTGAAATAAGTCGTGTAGTTTTACTTCATTTGGTTGAAAAGCTACTTTTGCGGTTTCTTATTAGTACTAGTGAGTACTGTGTACGTACAATGAACGACGACCAGTATTCGTATGACAGAGCAAAGGCAGAAGGTAGAGGAGGCCTATTATCGAAATCGATCAAGTGATTTTTGAACCGATACCATACATTGATGAAAATCATTTGAACTAATTATTATTATTTATTCACCACTAGATAACCATACACCACTAGTTCTATTGGTAATTAACTTCTGTCTTCTATTTTTTTTTTGTTTACTAAAGCTTAGTGATGAAAATAAATATTGCCGAAAATAAATTAGTAGAGAGAAGGAAATAAACTTACTTGCAAACCCTCTTCTCCTCCTTCATCATACACTTTCCTCTTTTGTGGATCCGACAAGACATCGTAGGCCTGTGAAATTTTCTTGAATGTTTCGGCGCCTGTCGGATTCTTGTCCGGGTGGTATTTGAGAGCTAACTTTCGGTAGGCCCTTTTTAGCTCAACTGGCTCAACATCCGAACTTACACCCAGTCTGTCGTAAAATTCAGTTTCTTTCACCATTTTCATTTTATCAAGTTATATATTTCCCCTCGATTTTCGCCATAAAATAAATAGTATATTTATACTTTTAATTAATTTATATCACTCAATGTACATACTATGTCTACATTTACTGATACGTGTAAAAGCTGCACCAAACAGATTGATTGCACAATATTCGCCTATTATAATCGTTCATGATGCTAAGTTCCCTTTTAAAAGCTGTAAATCAAAAAAATATTAATTAGACTTGAATATATGAGAATTAATTCTCCAAATTGACAAAAGAATTGGTATTTTATAATGAAAACCTTAGAATACCTTTCATTCTGCCTCTTATGCGAAGCTTGACGATATTAATCTTTCAACAAATTAAATCAGGAAATCCACAGATAATAAAAATATAATTTTACAATACCCTTTTGGTATTTTCTGAGAATACACTCAAAAACCCAAGTTTTGTTCTAATCGGTGAGAAAGGCCTAACAATAGATATGACGAAACGCTTTTCCATCCATAGTTATGAACATACGGTAAATATAAACAAAAGTACATCGAAATAATTTGAAGTGTGTCTTTATTTTAATCCGAGATCACAAAATCCATCATTAGGAAAGAATCTAGTCACTCTACGTCCTTAGAATCTTTTGAAACTGTTCAATAAATTAAAAGAAACTTTTCCTTGAGTTAAACACAGTATACAGTATTATGCGATAGTTATTAAAATTCGCTAAACATGGGTTCTTTTCAACTTGTATTTCACATTTCATAAGACAGAAATTTAACCAAAATAATATTGGTAATGGAAGAAAATCCGCTTGTCTTAACACAACCACGTGGTCTTAGTGGTGTTTACATAACTCATATGAATCCTGAGACAAGCAAGTTCACTTCACTCCATCTTATGCGGATGGGACTCGAGCCAAGTTTGGCCCCTAAGCATTACTTACTTCAGTTAAAAATAAATAGCCACCGCCTCGATCATAAAGAATACAGCTGAACTATTGAGTGGCAACATTTTTTTGTGAGTGGAGATGGGTTATTGATACCTACTATTCTTAGTGGTTTATTGGAAGCCATCTTTACCTTTAAGATAGATGAATTGTCCTCCCAATATTTTTTTTTAATATCATTTTAAAACTTCTGTGGGAAGAAATATATTGAAAATGCATAGCGCATTTAAAATACCTATTCACTGATTCCTGTACGAATAGTTTAGTTTTTTTTTTAATGAGAGATTTGACACCATTTTGTTTTATTTTGACCTCGTTGAAATATATTGAGAAACAATTCATATGTTAAAAGAGGATCGAAAAATGAGAATTCCTCCATAAGAAAAGAAGCGCCTTAGACCTTGAATAGCAGTTAATGGTGAAAACAGCCAAATGAAAGAGATACTATCGAAAAAAAGTGAGCGAATAGCAAAACTATTTCAAAAGTCCTTAAGATCCTAACGTATAAAAGCTTTAATGAATAGCAGATAGATCTTATTTGAGCAACAACGAACGAGAAATCACGAGTGAGAGAAGCCATCGCAATGGTATGCAACTAGCGCTTCTGCACAACTTTTTACGTGCAACAAAAATTGCTATAATCATACACGATATTCCGACCGATCAAGTAAAATCCAATTTTAATGTCATTAGAAATATCAGAGTTCAGCAGTAGGTGAACCAATCACATTTGCACACACCTACAATACATAGTTTTTACAAGATATTAGCTGACTTTTGTGTCCCCCTGCCGCTGGGTAACCATTCTGTACCATTAACCCAAGTTTTCCACTTATACACCATCTACGCGAATAATTATACCTAACATTCGCGCCACTTTCTCTAACCCTTTTACAAATACAAACGTGGTTGTTGCCATTCAAAAACTTTCTAGCAATGATTGCCATCCTGCTTTAATATGGTGTGCTATGTTTTCCGCACCATGCCTTCTTTAGTGCCCATTTACGTAAGTGAAGCACCCCTGTGATTCTAGTATATATATATATATATATATATATATATATATATATATATATATATATATATATATATATATATATATATATATATATATAAAATATAAGCTTACCGGACAAAATATTAGTCACCTAGGGAAAAAAAACATAATTTACATCTGAAGCGTGTACGAACCTTAGGCACCCGAGAAGCGTAGCTTAGTTTACGTCGAAACATTAGTTGGGCTATATTTATGTTGCGGACGACGTGAAGATCTGTAGATAGCAAACCAGCTCTAATAAAAATGAGCCGGAAAATCGACGTCATGGAATGTCAAAAAAGGTGTGATTGCATTTGGCTGCGCCAAAGGTCATCACGTGAAGGAGGTGGCGGAATTTGGCAGTGTTTTAACGAGTACGGTCATCCGAATTTACAAGCAATGGCAGAACTCCCAAAAGGCGAAAAGCTCTCGCCAGAATTGCGGACGGAAGAAGCTGTTGACAGATAGAGGGACCGTCGTAGAATCTCCCGGCTTGTATTTGCAAATTGATTTGCTGCCAGGCAGGATTTGTTACAAAACGTCAATTCTGGAAGAAAATTACAAAGGGAACTCCATGGCATGAACATATGGAGCAAAGTGGCGTGCAAGAGGCCCTTATTATGGTTATATATATATATATATATATATATATATATATATATATATATATATATATATATATATATATATATATATATATATATATATATATATATATATATATATATATATATATATATATATATATATATATATAATATTGAGGATAACCCCCAGAGCCACCAGAAACGGATGTAACATATTTTAATTTCTTACTACGTTTCGAAGACTACAAGTTTTCATCTTCAGGCTAGAATAAGTTTACTAAAGTTAATACATTTGAAGAAAACATGAAAAGGCCAACAAGACATTAAATTATTTTAAAAGGTGACCAATTATAAATATCAATAAAATGTACTATAATTAAAATTTTAAATATGACTTGGCAATAGTTTAATTTGCTTTAAAACTGACTCAAAAAAGTAGTTAATAAATTTAAAGTTTATTTCAGAAATTAATTAAAAACTATAAGAGAAATTGACCTGGCAATAGTTAGAGATAATCAACTATAATAAAAACCTCTAATATAAAAATGGGTTAATTTTGGTACTTACTAAAGTGGATCCATCCTAGAGTGAATGGTGGGTTTAACAAGGGGCTATTATTTATAGGTTACAGTGACTCTTGGGAGAGAGGCACACCAACTAACCAAACAGTAGTTAACCCTTTAGTGTCTAACGTTCCCATTTTGGGAACATAACTTCTAAATGATTTTTAAGTGCAATGTTCAGCTTAATTCATGTAATTGATCATCCCAAAATGTAAAACTATGTTTTATTCTATTTCTTTTTATATATATTTGTATAAAATAAAATTTTAGTAACCATATTATGGGTTATCAGATATATACAAAAATTACAATTATCATCATCACCATCATCATCATTATCATCACTAACTCTTATAATTTAAGAAGGGAATTTTTGGAATATTTGAATAATAATTTCATCTGAGTTTGGTTATGACTTGAGTATATTTTAAATTTTTATCAAGGTAATTTCTAAGAATTTCTCTAGAGCTTGAAAAAAACAAAATAGTTCATAAAAAATAAATATGATTATCCAATGCTTTAAAAGAAAATGAATTACAATTGGTGAAGTTCAGAACATTTATTAAAATTTAAGTAAGGCTGCTTTTTTATTTTATCTATTACTATATTTTAGCAACGTGATTTTTTGAAAGGGGAGAAATAGTTTAGAATTAATTTTTAATATTATTATAATTGGCGAAAGTTCGGGAAATTTATACAAATTTTATCATAGCTGTTTTTTTTCAGATTTAAGATTTTAATCTTAGTAGAGAAGCGCGAAGCCATTGCCTGGTAAATATAATAAAAAAAAATGTTAAAATTTTTAATACCTTTCTATTATTTGATATTATAATTTAGCATATGATTTTACAAATAATTATTAAAAATTCTAAGATCTACGGGTAATCTTGTATAGAAAAAACAGACAATGGCTTCACCACTCCCATCGGGGGGAGCTTGCGCTTCGCTACTAAGATTAAAATTTAAAATAAAAAACAGCTATGGTAAAATTTTTATAATTTTTTGAACTTCACTAATTATAATATTTTTAAAAAGGAACTCTAAACTAAATTTCATCCCTTTCAAAAAATCACGTTGCTTAAAATATAGAGTTATGGAAGATAAAATAAAAAAAAGCAGCCTTGCTGAAATTTTAATAAATTTTCTGAACTTCACCAATTGTAATTCATTTTCTTTTAAAACATTATAAAACATTGAATAATCACATTGTATTTTCAAACTATAAAGAAATTCATAGAAATTACTTGATAAAAATTTAAAATATACTTACACAAGCCGCTGTTCTCTTCCGTAACAGGAAGAGCTTGGTTACACAGGCACCCCGCAGGGGTGTGGCCTACGGCCTTATTTGCTAATCTTAACCGCCTTTTTTAATCCCCTTTATAGACTCTTTATTTTAACACCGTGAACACCCTTCTTCTTCTTTTTTTTCTTCTTTTTTTTAGTTCAGATGACAACCGAACTAAAAGAAAAAATCTTATTCAAACCTTCAAAAAATCTCGTTCTTAAAATATAGGGTTATGGATAAGTCATAACAAACTAAGATGAAATTATTATTCAAATACTCAAAAAAATCTCCTCTTAAATTATAGAGTTAGTGATGATGATGATAATGATGATGAATTAGGTCTGAATATAATGTTCCCAAAAGGAGAACGTTGGACACTACTGAAACCTTTTTCACTAACTCTATAATTTAAGAAGGGGATTTTTTGAGTATTTGTTTAATAATTTCATCTTAGTTTGGTTATGACTTATGTTTTTTTATCAAAGTTGTTTCTAATAATTCTTTTATAATATCAAAAACCAAAATGGTGAAGTTCAGAAATAAATATAAGTATCGAAATTGTGTGATTTTTTTTTTAAACCCAAAGAATTACAAATGGTGAAGTTCAGAAAATGTATTTTTATATATCTTCTTCTATAACTATATTTTAGCAACGTAATATTTTGAAAGGGGGGAAATTTAGTTTTGAGTTCCTTTTTAAAATCAATCTTAGTGGCGAAGCACAAGCATCCCCCGTAGAGGGGACTGGCGAAGCCATTACCTAGTTTCCCTATATTTCGATCACGCTGCACAGATTATAATAACACGTTCAAATCTGTATCTTGGCGCAATCCACAGGTTTGATGTGATCTTAGTCATTTGAAACTCGGAATACATTGAGTAAACACGTTTAGTGCGCGATCTCTTCATGGATTCTGCATCGTTTTATGGGTAAGTAACTTGTTTCATTTCGTTAGTTTTACTCCATTTACATTGTGTTTCTAGACAGAATTAATTTTTATTATATAGATATCTAACTATTTGTAACAAAACAAAAACAAACTACTAATATATTAATGCAGTAAATTAATGCCTGTCCGGATGCATGGTGGTTTGTGTACACATGTCTATACGCTTCTGTGTATGCACATATGTCTACACACACATATGTGTATGTTCATATCTAAATGGGACGATCCCGTGCACAAAATGTCAATATTCACTAAAGTACATAATTATCTCTAACTTCAATTTCTGTCAATGCAGCAATAAAATGCTTACCCACGAGACATTGGACATATATAAGTGAGAAATATAGTGGTAGAGGTGTTTAGTAGGAGAAAATAGTAGGGAAAATTAGGAAAAATAATTGGAAAGCGAAATGAAAGTCAAATGAAAGACAGATATCCCTGGTGAAAGGGGGGCTCTGGCTTTCTTTGCGTTTTTTTTTGTATTCAGTATATATAATATAGCTATATATATATATATATATATATATATATATATATATATATATATATATATATATATATATATATATATAAAGGGTGTTCCATTAAGACGGATCGAAGTTAGCAGTAAATAAAACAGTGTTATTGGTGAAAATTTATTGATTTCACTATTGGATCATGGTATTTGAGTCATGGCAATTATGTGTGAAAAATAATATCGCCTAAATGTCCGCCAAGGCTTCGGCGGCACACCTCCACTCGATAGTCAAAATTTTTGATGACGTGTCTGCACAGTTGCTCCTCGATCTCACCAATATGCCTTATTATCTCATCCTTCAGCTGTAGAATTGTTGTTGGCTTGTTGGGATAGACCTTACTTTTGAGATGACACCAAAGGAAGAAATCTAAAGGCGTCAAGTCACACGATCTTGGTGGCCAATTCACCTCGCTGTTTCGAGAGATGATGCGACCTGGGAACTTCTCATTTAATAAAGCCATTGTCCCATAGAATTCAATTCAGGCTATAAAAAGTTGGTTATCATGGCACGGTATCGTTCGCCAACACCGTAACAGAATTCCCGGCATCATTTTCGAATAAATACGGCACAATGATTCCGCTAGCAAAAAATGCACACCAAACAGTGACCTTTTGTGGATGCAGTGGCTTTTCAACAATCTTCCTGGGATTTTCATCAGCCCAAATGCGACAATTCTGCTTATTCACGAATCCACCAAGATGAAAATGGGCTTCATCACTAAAGATGATTTTTTGTAAAAAATCATCATCGGCTTGTCTTTGCTCGTGCACTCAATTGACGAATGTACGGCGCTTCAAATGGTCAGCAGTCTTCAGTTCTTGTGTCAATTGAATTTTGTAAGTGTGTAGAGACAAATCTTTTGTCAAAATTCGATGTAACGTTGTTGTGGAGAGGTTCAATTCCTGCGCGAGTTGACGAATAGAGGTGTCTGGATCTCCGGCCACATTTTCGCGCACTGCAGCAATGTTTTCAGCTGAACGGCGTAAACGAGCACGCACTAGCGTTTTAATATCTGCTACCGAACCCGTTTGTTTGAATTTACCAACAATGTTTCCAATTGTACTCTAGGTTGGTCGATTATGTTGACCAAAAAAATCGAGAAGTGCCCGAAATGCGTTTCTGTTTGAACGTCCATTTTTGTAATAGGCTTCTGTAAGGGCGACAAAGTTTGGCGCCCATTTGAAGTTATTTTTTCGTCTCTAGCCCTGACCCGTTGGTCAACGCCCCGCGCGCACGCTCGATAATTATTCCAGAAAAGTGGCGCGCGCATGAGGCTATTACGTCACAGCACCCGTATAAAAAGACGCTTTCTTCTCTCGGGAGAAAAGAAACCGTTCAAGTCCGTACGGCGAGGCCCCTTGCTTTATCTCCTGCCAGTTTGACGTTGACCTGCTGTACGAGTGCTACTAATCTTGGACGTTGACAGTTCTCCATTTGGGAAGTCTGAAAACCGTGGGCTCGTTTTGGCTCTCCCCACTCCCCTCACCTACCTTTTGTGCACTCAAGATTATCTCCGTGTAGTACGCCGGTCCCTCGGCCGTACCAACTTCGGAATCCCTCGTTACCGAGATCCATCACCACCTCCGCCGTCGGCATCCGTGGATTCGTCCTGCGTTGGATTAGCCTCATCCGAGGTGTCCCTCCAATGCTCCAGTATCAGGTACTTTGGAATAGTTCTTTCATCTTGCACCCTTACTAGGCCTCCGAGTAAGTCTCGAGTCTCCCTCCACATCGTAGAAAAGGGTAGTAAGTCAGGAGGAAGGGGGGTTATTCCGTGTGTACCTCGTACTCGAGAAGTGAAGCCTATTGTTTTCCCCTTAATTAATACGACGTGAATTCTCCGTAATCGTCCACCCCTTTTATATAACAACTTGGTTCGTTTGTGGCCGAGAGGACATTAAGTTGTTATAAATCTTATTTTTGTGTTTATTAAATATAGATTTTGTATTTATGATCAAGAAGTTCTTCTTAAATTATAAGATTAGAATTTTTCTTTGTTTGTGTTTGTTTTGTGAACGAAATTTCACGCGAACGTTGGGTTCATGTCGTTGTTAATGAGCAGTCTACTACTTGTAAATGATCTTTCGTGTCGTGCGTCATTAAACTCTATGTGCTCGAGCACAAACGCGGGAGGGAGGTGCCGGTGTACGGCGTCCCAGATCTTTATTGCTCTATTGTGAAGCTCCACATATATGGGGGTCATCCCCAATCGCCATGGAACTCACTCTGCCTTCTCATCTCTCTCCTACGAGGCCCCGTTATAAGTAAGACAGCCTTATTCTGAACCGGGTCTTGGGACTCACGCTTATGGGGACCGAGAGGTACAGGCGTTTGGATCGGATGAATGCATTATAGATCTTAAATTTGTTGGAGGTTCTTAGGTTTCTGAATCGGAAAAAATCATCCAAGTCCCTCCGTGCATTTGCCGAGACCCTATTCACATGACTCCCATACCCACCAGTCGTAATCCGGAGTCCCAGAACCGTGCCCTCCGTGCGGTAAGGGATGCGTACACCACCCCACACGGATGTCTGCGAGGGTTCGTCGGAATAGTGGGATTATCTGGAACTTTTGGGCATTGGTAGATATCTTCTATCTCCTCAGATTTGTCTACTAGTGAAGATATGGAAGTTCCAATATATTCAAAAACAATGAGCATGGATAGATTTAAAACAATAAAAAGGTATATTCACATCGCTGATAACAACAAATTATCTGAGGCAAAAGTAGCTAAAGTGCAGCCACTTTTAGAGATGCTTCGCATAAATTGTCAGCAAGTTGGAGTATTTTACGAATTTTTGAGTATTGATGAGTTTATGATCCCTTGCAAGGAATTATATAGTGCCAAACAATTCATAAAAAATAAGCCCGTTAGCTTTGGCTTTAAAATGTGGATTATGTGTGGCTCTAATGGCTATCCATACAATTTCTCTATTTAGTGCGGAAAAGAAGGAAATGCATCATTGGAAATTGTTCAAAACTATTCAAGGCATGTAATTTTTTTATATATTTTTTTTTACCAGCCACAAAGTCTTAAGTAACTTAACTCAGAAAGGGATCCGTTCTTGCGGGACAGTTCGAGAAAACAGGACCGGGCATTGTCCCCTCCCGAGCTACAAGTAAATTACAAAAGAGAGAGAGAGAGAGAGAGAGAGAGAGAGAGAGAGAGGATTTTATAATTTCAAATCAGATGGATCAGTTATTTGTGTCAAATGGAATGATAGTTCAGTTGTTAATGCTGCAAGCAACTACTACAGCATAACTCTTATCCAAAAAAGTAGACAGAAGAGTGAAACAGGAAAAGAAAAAAGCTGTTACGCAACCCCATTTAATTAGCGTCTACAATAAAGGAATGGGTGGGGTAGATGTCTTTGAGAGTTTATTATCTTCTTACCGACCACGCTTACGATCTAGAAAATAGTGGTGGAATTTGTTTACACACATTCTGAATATGTCTGTGATAGCAGCTAACCGATTTTACCAGCATATAAACCCTTCCAATAATATGACTCACCTATACAGTTCAGGCAAGAAATAGTGAGAACGCTCCTAAGAAATGGAAAAAGAACGAAAACGGCGCGGTGGGTCAAATGTTGCGGCAAGATTTGATGGAATTAATCACATTCTGGTACAAACTTTGCAAGGTAGATGTATGGTATGTTCAAAGAACACCAGGCTGCAGTGCCAAAAGTTTAACAAAAGAATGCATAAGATGGGATGCAGTGACATTTATCATAAGCAGTAAATAAATATCAAATAGGATTTGATATGCACAGCTCATTTTTTTTATGGAGGACCTGTAACTAAATTCATCATTATAATTTTAGTATAAAAGGAAAAGTAGTGTTTTCGTTTATTAATGGTTATGAATTCATATTTATATTTACATCCACTATATGGTTTCATAGGCATAAATTATACATAAAAAATTGATTTTGTCTTCACCAAAGTTGCACGATATATTTTGCTTACATATATATATATATATATATATATATATATATATATATATATATATATATATATATATATATATATATATATATAGCATGATAAACTGATTAATGAGCATTATTATAAAATAAAAGGATTATTTTTGTTTATTAGTTACATATATCTACTCTATAATTTCATTATATCTATTTCGTCAGGAAAACTAGCTCAAAAAAACTTTTTTATCAACCCTCAAATAGTTAACGCCTTTTACGAGAATATTACACGGCAGTAAACGAAGCGCAGTTATTTCTGGTACAGTTGGTCGAGGCAATCTTAGGCAAACATTTTAATCAAAGCAGAATCCAGAATAAACCGGATAGCTATCACAATTAAACAAATACAAGAGAGATTAGAAAACTGTCTCCATGGCAACATGCCACCGCCCACAGAGAATTTCACCCAATAGTCAGAGTGCCTCCCTTATCAATATGTTTGGCAGTAGCCAATAAAGAGGCGAGTTATGTCGATGCCGATCAATCAACAGGCCGGCACATAAGAGGCAGGTGTGGCTTAGTTGGACGTGAAACCTGTAGGGCGTGGCTTAAATTGAGTATAAAACTATAGGAAGTAAGAACAGTAAAAATGACTACTATTATTATTATATCGCGGTATATCGCGTTATATATATCGTTCAGTCTGATCTCTCGGATTTGCGTAATTCACCCTTGTATATAGTCGTGTACATAACGCAGACATTAAGGTGTAACGCTTAAAGGCTCTATTCGTCCGACCTCCTTTAGACTTTGCCCGCACTTGACCTCGAACTTAATTCAGTTATAACTTAGAACTTAAAACTTAAATAAAGAACTCTCTGTAAAGTGCATTAAGTTATAGTTTAATAACGCTGGCCTGCGTTTCAAAACCTTTTTTCAAAGGTCAAGGGTTTTCTAACTGATTTAGGATCCTTTTTGCGTGCGGAATTAAAAAATATCATTCATTTTCTTTGGTCAGGTCTGGTTTCTAAGATACACTCGATTTTTATTACAGCATATTTTTTTCAAAATGGCGCTATCATCCAAGCGTATATGGGCTTTGTTTTTACCACAGCTGGTCATGGGTTACCTTAAATAATTAGTTATTCTTTCTCTTTCCAGGTCTAGTTGTGCAGTACGATGGATCGGAAGTGTAAGAACCTTCCTAACAAATTTTGTTTCATCTGCGGACACGTGGTTCTTCTAGACCATCAAGCGAAAATCACGGATTTTGTGAAGAAGGCTTATTACGCTTATTTTGGAGTCAAATTAGGAGACCAGGATAAGGCATTTGCTCCCCATATCTGCTACAAAACATGTGTGGAGAACTTACAGGATTGGAGGAATAGGAAAAGAAAGAGTATCCCATTTGGTGTCCCAATGGTGTGGAGGGAAGATAAAGATCACGTTACAGACTGCTACTTCTGCATGACAAATTTAAAAGGCATCAATAGCAAGAACAAGCACCATGTTCAATACCCTGATGTTCCTTCTGCCATAAAGCCAATCCCCCATGGACCAGATGTTCCTGTTCTTGAGCCGGATATCATCATGGAATCTAGTTCTGATTCCGAATCTATTGACATGACTGATACAGGTGAATGTGGTGCATACGAGCCAGAAGAGGACGACCGATCGGTGCCATTGACCCAAGCCGAACTCAACGACTTGACACGAGACCTGAACTTATCTAAGGAGTCTGCCCAGCTGCTGAGTTCTCGTCTTCGAGAGAAACATCTACTTGCCCCAGGAACAACGTTCTATTGGTATCGGGAACTCGAGAGCGAATTCAGAAAATTCTTTATGTTCGATGAAGCGGCTTCACTGATCTACTGTAACAATATTGCTGAACTGATGAAATTAATGGGTATGAAGTATGTTGACATGGAATGGAGACTTTTTATTGACTTGTCTAACATAGGTCTCAAGGAAGTTCTTTTGAATAACGGAAATAAGGTTTCACTAATCCCTGCTGGACACTCGGCTGAAACGAAAGAATCACACAACAGCTTGGAACGTCTATTTTCTGCTCTTAATTACCAGGAACATAAATGGTTGATTTGTCGAGATCTTAAAGTTGTTGGACTTATCCTAGGACTTCAAGGTGGGTACACAAAGTATCCATACTTTTTGTGCTTGTAGAATAGTCGGGCTGACGACCAGCATTATGTCAGACAAGAGTGGCCATCAAGACAAGGATTAGAACCCAGGTCACACAATGTTCTGTCCCACCCTCTGGTTGAACCGAGCAAGGTGTTACTTTCACCTCTACACATCAAACTCGGCCTAATAAAGAACTTTGTAAAAGCACTGGACAGGGAAGGTGGAGGATTTGCCTTGCTCCACCACAAGTTCAAACGAATCAGCACCGATAAGCTTAAGGCAGGTATATTTGATGGTCCTCAGATAAGAGAACTCATAAAAGACTAGTTTTGACGATTCATTAAATCCTACTGAACTCTCTGCCTGGCTGTCCCTTAAGTTAGTCATTGCAAACTTCCTTGGTAACCACAGAAGTCCTCAGTACCAGAAGATGGTTGATGACTTAATGGAGAATTTCTGCAAACTTGGTGTGCATATGTCAGTGAAAATGCACTTTCTTCGGTCCTATCTGGACTATTTTCAAGAAAATTTCGGAGACTTCAGTGAAGAACAGGGTGAGCGCTTTCACCAAGACATCCGTGTCATGGAGGAACGCTATCAAGGCCAATGGGATGTGAACTTTCTGGCTGAATACTTTTGGTGCCTTAAGAGGGATGTGGTGTCTGCTCGGCACAATCGGAGGTCACTGAAGAGACCATTCATCCATGAGTAGCTTATTTTGTGCATTGTACTATTCATGCTATCTATTAAAAATATTCTGTAAAACTTCTGCGAGTAAATCGGTCCAATATTTGCTATTATGTGTTTTATTCACAACAAATATTTGGAAATATAGGAGTTTTTGGTATGCGCTCATATTTAAAAAATCTGACCTGATTGGGTAAAATAAGCATGATTTTCAGATTCAGTGCAAAAAAATGAAATAAATCACGTATTATATATTTGACTTTGAAAACAACTCAGACCAGTGTAATAATTCTATTTTTGTTTTCGGTGACTTCAATATCCTGCCGTTCCTCAATCTCCCTGCTTCAAAGGCCAAGGCCTTATTATCGAGAAACCAACCGTTGCGCATTCTCCTCGCGATTACTTAACTCCCGAAATACCGGTGTTCTACCCTGGTGTGGTCTATCTCCATCCTCCGGGCTATTTGACCTCGTCGCTAAAATAAGACCGCCCCTCGGCTTAGGGCACCCCATAGCATCAACAAATTACTCTCGTGGAAAGTAACGAAGGGAAACGCAAACTAACTAGAGCATCTGTATCAAAACCAGAGGCCTTGCCAAAAGATTACACGATAACTCGGTAATTGATCATCCTTACTGGCAACCAGCGTCCCCCTCCCAAGGCTCTTGGGTTGTCCTCATGATTACCTTCAAGGTTCCCCCATAATTAGTGACCACTTTCAAGAGCCCCCATAAACACACCATAAGCTGTAAAACTGACATTTCTATTGATAATTTTCAAGTATTATTAGCCTTTAACAACAACCAACATTGCCTAAGAACCCTCGAATCTTTATATATCAAACACTACTAACCTACACTCAATGAAGATTTAAGTGCAATATCTTTATTAATTAACTGATTTTAGCTACAGTTTGTTAGTTAGTTTGTTTTTTAAAGTACTGTTTGGTTAGTTGATGTTCCTCCTCACAAGCGTCACTGTAACCTATGAATACTAGCACCTTGAAAAAAAAACATTCACTCTCTAGGATGGATCCACTTTAGTAAGTACCAAAATTAACCGTTTTTATATTAAATGTTTTTTACTCTTAAGTGTTTACAAAATTAAAAACAAAGTTTAAATTTATTATCTTTAACTATTGCCAGGTCAATTTCTCTTATAGTTTTAATTAATTTCTGAAATAAACTTTAAGTTTATAAAACGGCTTTTTTGAGTCAGTTTTAAAGCAAATTTAACTATTGTCAAGTAATATTTAAAATTTTAACTTATAGTACATTTTATTGATATTCTATAATTTGTCACCTTTTAAAATAATTCAATGTCCTATTGGTCTTTTCATGTTTACTTCAAATGTATTAACTTTAGTAAACTTATTCTAGCCGAAACGTAGTGAGAAATTAAAAGATGTTGCATCCGTTTCTGGTGACTCTGGGATTTATCCTCAATATTAAATGCAGGCTTCACGGCCGAGTTATATATATATATATATATATATATATATATATATATATATATATATATATATATATATATATATATATATATATATATATATAATGGAAGCTATCACATTGGCGTGATATATATCAGTGAAAGATAATCGTAAACCACAATATTTTAATCAAGATTTTATTTATAACTATCGGACTAGTTTCGGCAAGATGCCATTTTCAACTAATAATGAAGAAACTATTCAAGTGTATCACTATCATATATATATATATATATATATATATATATATATATATATATATATATATATATATATATATCCAAGTAAAGAAAAGTTACACACAATAGCGATTATGTGAGCTATCTTTGTTCATTCATCTCCCCTTCACTCATTTTTTATTGGCCCTGGCTTGTAACACCAATAATTATGTTATCCAATTTTTGTTATCTTTTACCTCGACTCTATGTCAGGTTACTTTGATAAATGACCTCTGCTCTCTCTCTCTCTCTCTCTCTCTCTCTCTCTCTCTCTATATATATATATATATATATATATATATATATATATATATATATATATATATATATCTCAAACAGAAATTTACTTCAAACAACATTTCCTCCCTTAAAATACATTGGTCGCGCCCACCTTCTCTACACATATAAAAGAACACAGAGCCACATTATTAGAAAACTCGTTGATATTACTTCGTCTTTACCATTGTGAATCCATCTACCCACCTTGGTGGGTAGGATTCACCAAGCTCCAGCCCTTCATTGTTAAATATCAAATTCCCCAAATAAAGTTATTTTTACCAAGTCGTTTATAAAATCCAAATACGAACTTATTCGGTCGTCATCCTCAAGAAAGAACCGACTTCTCACGCTACAAGTGGTGACAACCCTATATGGACTTCAAAATCCTCATCATCAACCGTAGTGACTCCAAAAATCATCATCATTTACTGGAGTGACTTCAAAAATCATCATCATCGACTGGAGTCTTCCTCGAATTCTCTCAACAACGAAGTACAATCGTATACCCATCCGACCTTTCATCAAGGAGCCACATTCATCTTACCGAAGCACCACCTAGACTCAACGGGACGCTCAACGCGAGGCACGCAACTCTCTCCGAAGCACCAACTCGACTCAACGGGACACTCAACGCGCATCGTGCAACTCTCCAACTCTCACTCTCACCATTCTTCAGTAAGTGACGCAAATTCGACAATTTCAACTTACAGCCGCAGATATGGTGGCAAAACCCCTCCCTAGCTAACTTGCTATATCGTGAATCATCTCTGCGCTTCACTTTGCATGAATTCATTATAATTTATTCATTCGCACTCACATAATTTATTTATTGCACTCACATAGTGATATGACAACGTACGATCAATTTATTGATTTTGCATGGTGCTATGGCAACGCGCCACCAATATATTATTAGGATTCGAATAATGCTAAAGCGACATGCTTCTCATCTAAGGAACAGATTAGCTTAGTCAACTTGTAAATGCACAAGTTATGCAACTTATATAGTTTTCACTTCATTTCACTTAAGATTTGCAAGTTTGCTTAAATATTTCGTTCATTAAATTATTTGTTTAGGTTAACTTATGGGTGCGAGAAAATTATGTCTCTCTCTCTCCCGCTTTTGTCATTTCGTAGGCTGGGTAGTCAGGTGATCGTTGCTTTCTTTAAAGTAAATGCAATTTGCAGCAGGATTCAACTTCTTTATTTGGTGAGAGCGTGGATTTGTCTTGAAGTATTTACAGGAAAATAACTGCCGATAACTCTTTTTCACAAAATACTGCTATATATATATATATATATATATATATATATATATATATATATATATATATAGTTATTATATGTAAAAATAAGCTATACAAAATTTATCCGATCAGGATTAAGCAGATTTTAATAACAAATTTATGTTTAATTTATTCTATTAGCTTTAAGACTGTAGGGGAATCGACCATCTCCCTTCTCTACCAGTTGAGACACGGGACGTTGACCGCAAAACATCCGGGCCAGGCACCTTGGGTCAATCTCGTAACCACAGTCCCTCGCCACTCGTCCCTATGAAAAGCAAAAGGGTTTAAACTGTAAGATCTCCCCTACGAGTGTATATTCAATTTCACCTCAAGTACGAAATTAGAGACGCGTTTCTATCAAGCTGGAAGGGCCAGCTGAACCAGAGGTAAGACTTGCTGAGAAAAACCGTTGGAGTAAGAACCCTCCTGTGCCCCACCCCCACCTCCTACCCCTTCCCCAGTGGGGTGACGAGGTATAAATACCAAACACTTGGGAAAAACGGGGTAGAATCTGTGAGTCAACCAGGCTATGAAGTCCCCTTCAAGAGAGGCCGGGCCACCATAGGGACTAAGAAGCAGCTCATCCTCGAGCTAGTCCCTGGTTATCAAACCGAACTTTAAGTTAACTTGTTCAAGTTTAACTTATTCTCGTCAGAGACACCCCCCCTCCCACTATCCTCGCCCTTGAAGAAGACCCCCCGAGTACAGTCCTCGCCCTTGAAGAAGACCCCCCCCTCGAGTACACTTCTCGCCCTTGACGAATTCCGAAACGAAGAAGGAAAAGCTCCCCTGTGAGCCCGTTACCCGGTGGTCACACCCAACTCTAAGTTAACTTGGTTTAAGAACCAAGTTCAACTGATTCTCGTCAAAGAACCCCCTCCCCCCCACTATCCTGGTGTAGCACAAAGCACCGTGATAGTCCTCGCCCTTGACGAATTCCGAAACGAAGAAGGAAAAGCTCCCCTGCGAGCCCGTTACCCGGTGGTCATACCCAACTCTAAGTTAACTTGGTTTAAGAACCAAGTTCAACTGATTCTCGTCAAAGAACCCCCCCCCCCACTATCCTGGTGTAGCACAAAGCACCGTGATAGTCCTCGCCCTTGAGGAGTGCCGAAACGAAGCAGAAAAAGCTTTCCCGCGAGCCCTTTACCCGGTGGTCACACCAAACTCTTAAGTTAACGTGGTTTAAGAACCAAGTTCAACTTACTCTCGTCAGGGAGGCCCCGCCTATCCTGGTGCATCCTAAAGCACCGTGATAGTTCTCGCACTTGAAGAAGACCCCCTCCCCCCGAATACCGTGTGGACCCCCATCGGCCACACTCACCAAAGTCCCTTGTGACTGTCAAGTTATCTCGTCCGCTGCCAACCACCTGGTCGAGGCACGCGTCAAAGAACCCACCGGATTCCTGAGGTGTCTGGGCTCATTGAGTTCAAGGTTAGACTCAAACCTGTCGCTGGAGGGACCAAGGTATTTAAACTCCAGTAGCGACAGTTAGTATATTGTTATATTGAAGTGAGTCGCGGGTTAACTACCATTATAAGGTCAAGTTAAAAAGCCTTACCTAAAAACTTATTGAAGTCATAATTGTGTATTTAAATTAGTAATATTTCTGTGGTTCCTGTTTATTTTGTTTTTGTGTTTTAATTAAAGTTTTAGTTTGTTTTAACCATTTTTTATTATCTCCTCGAATCACTATGTTGGCACAGGGAACTTTTAAAGTTTAAAGAAGTCAAGACCCTAGATAATAATAATCAAAATCATATATAGCACTCTTAGAGAGGTATAACGTTAATCAAGGAGTAGTACGTAAACAACCCATACGTACGAACATCCTTCCATCACTCGGTCCTTCCTATACCACGACATTTAAATATTTGGTGTCAGATGTGGGGTGCTTCATATACCACAACAAAGACAAATTTTATATTTTACACATAAGCGCCGCAAAAATTGACCAATCAGCTTCAAAATAGATTTTTTAGAAACAATTTAAGTTCAAACACATACAAACATAAGTGGCGCTGAAATATTGACTTCGCAGAATTAGGAATTCCTAGCCACCAACAAAGGTTCAGGAAAGGTAGAAGTACCGAGACGGCACTGGCCGTAATAGTAGAAACAATAGCCAAAGCCAAATATGACAGAAAATACACAGATCTGGTTTTAAGAGACGTGCAGAAGGCTTTTGATAAGGTCTGGAGAATAGGCCTAAAATACAAGTTCAAGAGATTAGGACTTCCACCTATCCTAACAAAATGCATATGTGACTATATAGCAGACCGCACAGCATTCATCAGCATAGAAGGATATGGAGTAGCCGATTTTGAAATCAATTAAGGCGTTCTCCAAGGAGGATGTCTCAGTCCGACGATATATAACATATATACAGGTGACATTCCAAATCCAATCTACGATACCACTAAATACGTGCAATTCGCAGACGACATCTCGATAATCGTTAATAGTCCATACAAGCACCTACCAATGGCAGCCAGAATCAATGCTGCAGAAATCGAGAACATAAATAATTGTGAAAAAAAAATGGAAGATAAGGACAAACGCAAACAAATTTACCATTATTCCTATAGGACGTTTATCACGAGTAACGATTAACGAAGAAAGGTACAGATACCAAAAGGAAGGGAAGGTCCTAGGACTAAAGATAACTTCAAACAGGTACCTAAAACACATCACCGAAAGAATCAGACTAGCAAAAGCTAACTTAGCGAAACTTTACCAGTTAAAAAACCTAAATACAAAAAATAAAATCTAAATATACAACCTTCTGTGTAAATCAGTATTATTATATCCCGCAATTCCACTCAGCAATCTAAATAAAACCAACAACGTGAAAATACAGAGAGTACCAAACAGCGGCGTACTATTAATTACAAATATAAGAAGGAGAGAGCGCAAGATGCAGATAGATCTGCACCATGAAATATAGATGGAGCCAGTAAATGTATCTCTACATTTACTGGCTGGTCACCCAGACGAAGGAGAAAAAAGGAAGGTAGAGATCCCAATAGAGCATAGAGCAATCAATAGAGGAAATTTTAGCAGCGGAAAACCGTTAAATGGAGCTAACCTAGAACCAATATATAGATAGTGTAGGAATCCCTTCAGAACTGCAAACAAAGCATAAAAGTCACCAACAACTGCGAAATATCAAAATAGAACAAAATAGAATCTTAGAAGAAGAATAGAGGCGTGAGAACCCCTACACAATTGAATAAGTGATGGCTGGTCACCCAGCAACCTGCACTAACTTTTACTCATTGCATTTCACCACTGTACACTAATGATTACTATCCACTATACTCTAACTATATACTTTTAACTTCTAACTTTTTCAAGATGTACGACGACGACGACGAATTCGCAGAATTCTTGTTAGAAGTACTTCTGCAATTTACTTCTCAAATTCATTAAAGGAGGTAACGTTTTGAGTAAGTTCCAAAGACGCCTCCGAGAATTAGTTTCTCTTCATAGAAACCACTATTACGAAAGGGAGCTATACGTTGTACTCATATCACCATTTATCATCACTACTAATCTTCATCTTTCTTTTTATCGGCCCCACTTAGGCAGATGACTGTTTAAGTCCCCCACCCCTGCGGGAACTGCCGTCAGATCTGAGAGGGGATTGCCATTCATGTTTCGTTCCAACTATGCCAGGCAATTGCACGGCCATGATTGGGGGCATTGAAGGAAGCTGGTTTGAGGAGTATCCCACAGCCGATAACAATGTCAGAAACTATTCCGGACAAGGGACAGACTGCTACCTCCGCTGCTCATCCCAGCGGGGGCCCCTTCCAGGACCATAGAGGGACATACAACCGTCTCTATGGGATGCGGTCGCGATTAAAACACCCTCGGGGAGGAGGGTTGTAAATAAGGCCGCCATACGATCACACCCCTGAGAGGACCCTCCCCCCTCCCCCCGGATTCATTTCATCCATCGTATCATTCATCTCAAAGGCAAATTCCATTTTCATCCAGGTGGCGGTTTAGCGAGGGGAGCCTCTTCTCCCTAAGGCAAATTATTAAAAAAAATTAAGAAACAACCGAAAACTCTTAAACATACACACTAGTGAATCCCTAAATAGCAGGAAAAGGCCAGGGATAGAACAAAGTGTGCTGCCCTCTTCAGGAGGTGCTCACCACCATAATGACGACCCAAAATTCCGCGAGGGTCCCATTGAGATCCCTAAGCGGCCTTGAAAAACAGGACAAGGGGAAGGTGATTGAAACCATATTCGGCAAATTAAACATCACAATCCTTCAACTAATAGAAGGGCCGACAGGATTGATCGCAATTTGTGTAGAGGAAAAAGACGTAGAGACACTCACAAATGAGGAAGGGGTAAAAACCCTGAAGGAAATAAATCTATAGCTAAGCACTCCTCCTCAGATCCATGCACGCAGAAGCGTGGTGTGCAGAAGGCTGGACCCCCTGGATCGGCCAGCACACTAAAGAAGAAATAAAAGAGGAAATAGAAAGGAACCAGCAATGGGCAAGGATTGTTGAAATAATCAAATTTAGAAACAGAAGAGACAACATGGAATATCTTCATATTCATGTGTTTTAATTAATCTTCTCAGATATGCAGATGGCGACAAAAGCGAAAGAGAAAGGGCTACTTCTCTTCAACGCAAAAATAAGCGGTGAGCAAATCGAACGGAAGGAATTCACTTCTGTGCATATTTGCTTTAGTCGCTATAGACTCGAGCACCATACCACGAAGGAGTGCAAGGAACAGGAATCGAGCTGTTCCAGATGCAGCCAAAAAGGACACGGTTGGCGCAAATGCCCAGCAGCAAAAGAGAAATACCCAAACTGTGAACAAAAACACGGGGCAGTGACGATGCCCTGTCCCAGAAAGAAAGAGATCATGAAGAGAAAGGCGGAAGAGAATAAAGCTGAAGAAATCAGGAAGGCGTACACCTCCTACGCCCAAGCGGAAAAAGCCACCCCGCAAGAAATGTCGCAGAAAACCTATCTGAAAATCGGCAACGAAAACTCGACGAAAATCCTCACATGCATGCCATATGCACACGTGAAGAATCTGACGAACCAAGGCTGCTTCGCTAAAGAGCTAAATACTATGCTCAAGAATAATGGCTTAGCAGAAATGTGTTTGTCGGAAAAAAACCATCAGGAGAAGTCCTGCAGCTGCAGTTCTAGCCCGAGGAATAGGCACCAGCGACTCCCTTCACAATAGATGAAGAAAGGACTAAAGAACAAGATCCCGGAACCCACCTTAGCTCGTCAAAGGTCGGCAAACAGGAACCCCAGAAGTGAACCTCTCAGGCTCTGCTTCTTCCTCTGAAGAAGAACAAGTGTGCTCCCAGCCTCTTATGACCCATGAGAAAGCAAGGAGCAAGAGTAAAGGGAAGAGTTATCGTCAAACCAAAATGATCAATGGAGAAGAGATCAAAATCAAATTCTACAGGAAGGTTGAAACTCCCTTCCCAGAGGATCCCAACATCGGGAAGATCATCGAAGGAATCAAAGCAGGCTGATTGAAATGGAGGTACGATTCTCCAGCCCAGGAAGTTTCTAATTGACGAAGCAATCATGACAGCAGAAATAAAAATACATAGGGACTCCTGCCTCGCCATAAGTGAAGCAGAATTTCCCACAATCAAATGTGGAAAAAAGGGACGTAATAAAAAGCAGTAGAAGAAGACACACCCACACATAAAAGACACCATCATTAGACAACACAAACATGGAAAACACAAATGACACATTGAAAATACTTACAATTAATGTTAATGGATGGGAAAGGAAACATATTCCGTACAGTGGATCCCGACCTGATCCTCATCACTGAACACGAACACGAATATAAACAGAATAAATATACCAAATTAAACCGTTATAAATAAAAAAAACACTCACAGGATCGTTACGACGGTGCAACCATTGCGAACCGAAAAAAACATTACATACAGAACACTTCCAAACCTAGAAGAGTCATTTATGGCTGTTGAAATACCAACACTAGTGGGTAATATCACCGTGGCGGCTGCCAATCAACCTCCACGTCGCAAATACCTGCCGATTACACACTTTTACGCTATTTTCGGGCGCGAGAAACAAACATTGCTTGGCGGTGATCTAAACGCCAGATGCAGAGCGTCAGGCTACGAAAGCACTGACCAAAGGAGAAGAAACTTGGAGTTGCTACTTGAAAGAGACAGACTCCAGAAGGTCGGGCTGGATTTCCCGACCTTCTTAACACATTGTTCGGCAACTAAACTGAACGTTGTGTTAACAAGCAAAGACTTATTGTAGATAGAGGAGAGTAAGAAAAGGGGCAAAGAAAAACTAATAGCGCATGCGAGTCGCGAACAGCTTAACGCGTCGCTGGACCACTGCTAGCCAGCGGCGAATCCACTCGGCTGTCCTGAGTCTCAAAAAAGACTCATTCAAACGAAACTTTTAAGCCGCTCGCCTGCACTTCTCGTACGCTATAACACCAAACAATGAAGACTTAAGGAAGCGCCACCATTTCTGTGACTGAGTAAGTTCAGCAAGAACATCCTGTAAATGAGAATTATAAGCAGCTTCAGCAGCATTATAAATTCTCTGAGCCTCAGCTCTAAGAGCAACATAATTATCCCCCAAAACTGGCTTCGATTACGTCTCCCCAAGTGGTAAGCAGCCTGTTTGTCATCAAAGGAACACTTGCAATCATCGCCAAACCAAGCTTTGTCTTTGACACGGGATTTAATTATTTTGGATGGAACCCTTCTATATAGAATATTAAGAAAAGAAGTATTCAGAGATAATACTGGGTCAATAGAATTAAAAATTGTATTACACAAAAATACGGTCAACTTCCATGCATACATTGTTCCAATTGACTCTAGATGGTTATGTCAGGAACAGTGAATTGAAGATGAATTTTGCAATGGATGGCATTATGATCAGAGGTACATATGGGAGCGAAAAGAGAAGCCTCGACAACTCCTAGTATGTCAGTCAAGACAATATCCAGGCAGTTCCCAGAATTGTGTGTATGGCACTGAATCAGCTGTTCACAGCCAGGCAAGTTAGAGAAATCCAAAGCTGCAAGACCATTTCGATTGGTTGGTGATACAGAACCCAACCGATCTTGATGATGAGCGTTTAAGTCTCCAACAAAAAGGAAGAATGCCTTTACATCAACAGGCTGTATTGAGGCCATGGCAGTAAGCAGGCCTTGATACAAGTCGTTGTTGGCATCAAGGTTTCTATAAAGTTCAAAAATGTAATGGTTATGATATTGGCTGGAGACCTTTACAGGTTGCATCTCATGGCAGTGATTGCAAAATCTGTTAATGTGTTGTGCACTATAACCAGATCTAATGTAAACACGCATACCACGGGCTAGAGGTAAAGAGTCCCTTCCTATAAGGGCAGGCTTATTAAAATTTGATATAAGAAGTATTTCTATGATTGGAAACTAGAGTTTCAGAACAGAAAATTATGTCATGATTGGAGGCAGTCATCGTAAGATCTTTGTGCTGAGGGAGGTGCAGAAGGCCTTCGATAAAGTCTGGCTGAAAGGTCTTGAATACAAGATCCTGAACCTCCAGCTAGACCCAATCCTGGAAAGGATCCTCTGTGACTTTGTCATGGACAGAAGGGCATGTCTTATGATTGAGGGCTACAGAGGACCTGAATTCGAACTAAAGGCGGAGGTTCCCCAGGGAAGCTGACTGAGCCCACTGCTTTACCTGGTCTTCACCATCGACCTCCCAATTCCCGTGCACAGGGACACGATGTATGTGCAATTCGCAGATGACATCACGCAAATCGTCCCATGCTCGAGAGAAAAGCAAGGACACAGGAAGCCCGCACGTTATCGGAAATCAATAACATCAACCAGTACGAGAGACGATGGAAGATCAGGACCAACAGGGACAAATTCAAAATCGTCCCGCTGAGCCGCAAGTTGATATGACCAATCATCATAGAAGAGACGAGATACGGCTACTCCGTCGAAGGTACCATCCTGGGCCCAAATATCTCCTACCATGGATACTCGAGACACTACACGGAGAGGCAAAACCTGGCAAGGAGAGAAATCTCCAAGCTATACAGATTTAGAGATCTTAGCTCGGCCAACATTTGGAAAATATATCTGATGTATGTCCGGGCAAGGCTCATCCACCTAGCAGTGGTAACTCAAGCGGCCAACAAGTTCTCAATGAAAAGACTTCAGCGTGTCCAGAACACTGCAATTTTTGTTTGTAATAATTGAAAATCACATGGCACGTGATATATAGATGTATTTAAAGGCCCAATGAAATGGAAATTGGTAACACAACCCGGAAAAACGCTAAGGAGAATATTACATGGGCCTTTAAATATATATATATATATATATATATATATATATATATATATATATATATATATATATATATATATATATATATATATATATATATATATATATATATATTAATCTTTGACTATTAAGTAATCTCCATGTTATATTCTTAAAAGGCAGCTATTTCAACGCTTATTTAAAATCCTCGTTTCTTCCTTCTTTGTGCTTCGTGTTATTTGATGAAATTCCGTAATTTTTCGCTCATTCTTCTTATCCCTAATCATTCATTCTTATTTGTAGCAAATGCATTGATCACTCTAATTTCAATAGGGCACAAATATCTTAATTTTAATCATTTATAACCTTGACTACCAAACAAAATAACAGTATTGATAATGGATAATTATTAATGCGCCACGAATTTAATTATAACATCTATCTCGATAGATATGGTGGCATAACAACCTTAACCTGAATCATTTGAAATTCTTATAAGGAGTTTTTAGATAAGTCGTAATGAAAGTAAATCATGGTATATATGAAATCGGAAGTGGCGCACTCTTTAGAATCTGATTGTGTATTATCGATATCCTGAAGGTTTTAGTTAAATAAAATTTTCCAAATAGATGATGTGCCGATGCGAATGACAACTTACAAACTAACTTCTGAACCATAAGAAACCCATATAAAAGTGAATATAATAAAAGAAACAACAGAAATAATAATGAGTAATTTAGAAGAGATAAAAGACAAAGAAGAAAGTAGGAAAAATAATATAGTAATATACAATGTACCAGAATCTAATAAAGAAAATGCAGAGGAAAAGCAAAAGGAGGATGATGAAAGATGCCAAGATCTCTTTGTAAACACCCTAAGAGTGAACTGTAACAATGTAAAAACTGTGAGAATGGGAAAAAAACACGATGGTGACCCAAGAAAAAGGCCATTACTAGTTATATTAAATGATCAAAATGATAAATGGAGCATTATAAAGAATGCCAAAATGCTAAAATATGAAACTGATCTAACAAAAAAAGGAATGGGAATTTCACCAGACTATACAAAGAAGGAAAGAGACAACAACAAAAGGATTAGAGATGAACTAAGACAAAAAAGAGAAAAAGGAGAACAGGTCTGGTACATCTACAAAGGAGACGTAATCAGAAGGAACAACTATTGACAAGATAAAAATCATATTGAAGAAATAAAAATAAAATTATTAAATGTCCAAGGATTAACAAAAGTAAAGATAGGTGAGATAGAAAGTATAATAAAGGATAATAAGGAAATACTATGCTTAACAGAAACATGGCAAAAAATAGTATTGAGATAAGTAAACACTTAAATAAAATAGAAAATATGAGGAGTAAGAATGATAAAAAAGGAGGAGGCCTAATGCTAATCCATAATAACACTAGGAAAATAATGGTAGAGAAAGTAAAAACAAAAAACTATGATATCTTATATGGTAATCTGAAGATAGGAAAACTAAAATTCAAAATAATACTAATATATTATCCAACAGGAGAAGATAAGAGAGATATAGATAAAAAGAAGAGTCTAATAGAAGAGATTGAGAAAATACTGGAAGAAAACAAAGACAATAAAGTACTTTTACTAGGAGACTTTAATGGACATCTTGGCTTTCTAGGAAGCCAAAAAGAAAATAAAAATGGGAAAACGATAAATAAACTAATAGATGAATACAATCTAATATTAATAAATTCAGACCTAGAGTGCAATGGTACATACACCTGGGGAAGAAATAATCAAAAAAGTGCTATAGACCTCGTACTAATGAACCAGAATATGTATAAAAACTTCAAAAGAATGACCATAGATGAAAATAAACAGGAAATAGATATATCAGACCACAACTTGATAACTATATATCTTGATTATGAGAAAGACAAAGAAGTTGCTGAAAATATAAAGGAAATAAAGTATCTAAAAAGAGATGAAACGGCAATGAAAATATTTGAAGAAAAGATAGAAAAAACAATAGAAAGGGAGGAGATAAGCAACATAGACAGTCTAATAGAGAAGATGAAACTAATAAGTAAAGTAAAGTTAACAAAAACATATACAACTGGAAGAGATCAAAATGACAAAAAAGAAAAACCATGGATGAATAGGAAAATAAAAGAGGAAATAAAAAAAACGACAATATCTGAACAGAAATAAAAGATACAAGAGAGGGGAGGAATATGAAGAAGCAAATAAGAAATATCTGAAACAAAAGCAGAAAGTGAAAAACTTGATAAAACATGAAATAACATTATATGAAGAAAAGATACTGTTGGAGATAAAAAGTGCAGGAAGTAAAAAACTATGGGATCACATTAACAAGTTAAAAGGAAATAACAGTAAAAGTAATAAAGATATTGAATTGTACAAAAATAACAAAAAACTAAGTACTGAAGAAACTAAGGCTGAGGTAACAGAATATTGGAGGAAAATATACCAAAAGTTTGAGAAACAAATAGATATTATATGGAATGAAGACATTAAGAAATCATATATAGAAGAAATTAGGAACAGTAATGAGAAAAAAACAAAGATTGTTTATAAAATAAAAGCCCCTAAACACGTAATAGAACATTTGGATTATGACTTCAAAACAGGAAATGGGGAAATAGTAAAAGAAGCAGAGATACCCCAGATAATTAAAGAACACATGGATATGGCATTTGAAATCAAAGAAGAAATAACAGCACAGAACAAAATAGAAATAAAAGAAGATGAAGTAAAAGCGCAGATAAAGATGTTAAAGAAAAGGAAGGCTGCAGGACCGAATGAATTAGTACCAAAACTATTTAGAGCAATGGAAAAAAATGATAAATGCATAAGAAAAATTACTGAATGTTTCAACAAAATAATAGAAACTGGCAAAACACCAGATGATTGGAAAATTTCCAAAACAAAAATGGTACCAAAGAACAAGAGACCAGAAGCTAAAGACCTCAGACCAATAGCATTAACAAACATAGACTATAAATTATTTATGTCACTAGTAAAAAACAGATTAGAAGATCATATAAAAAATATAGATAAAGACTCAGAACTGCAAGCAGGCTTCACAAAGGGAAGAATGATAGAAGACAATTTAATGGTTGTAAAATACTGTATAGAAGAAAGCTACAAGAACAAAAAAGCATTAGTAATAGCGGCAATAGACTTGCAAAAAGCTTTTGACTCCATAAGAAGAGAAAACATGATTGAACACCTAATGAAATATAAAGTACACCCACAGATAATAGACATAATAGCAAAAATATATAATGATGATAAAACAAAAATACAACTAAGTGAAGAAAAAGAGCAAATCATAGAGGTCACAAGTGGAATAAAGCAGGGGTGCACCATCTCTGCCACCCTATTTAAACTAACTACTTATCAAATAATAGAAGAACTACAGAGAAGTGGAATGGGGTTCAGGGATGAAAACATTAAGATTAATACTCTATTCTTTGCAGATGATGGACTCCAACTGTCACAATTTTTAGAAGAGGCTGTAAAGAACATAAAGCTTCTAACCCAATCAGCAAGAAAAAATGGCTTAGAAATTAATAAAGCAAAAAGCAAATTTATTATATTTAACATGAAAGAGCAACCAGCGGAAATAGAAGGGATAGAAGTAGAAAATAGTATAAAGTACTTAGGAGTGACCATTAATAACAAAAAAAAGTGTTTCAAAGATCACATCAGAGGAATACATAAGAAGATGCAAACAATGGCAAATATGACATACCCAATAATTGCAAAAAGCTGCAATAAAATAGAAATTGGGAAAACATATTGGAAAAACCTTGTGATACCGAGTCTACTTTACGCCACAAATGTAATAGATCTAAACCAGGGAGAGATAGATAAAATACAAAAAAAGGGAGAAGAAAGTTAATAGAACAATATTATCAGCCAACAAAAGAGCTCCCATAAGCAGCCTAAGAGGAGAGATAGGGACATCACTGGTCATCACAAGGATAATGAAAAATTATCATTCTTGCAAGACGTATTAAAAAGAAAAGAAAAGTCAATTGATAACAAACATAATGGAATATACATTAGAAAACAAGAAAACAGACTATATGAAAGAGATCAATAAATATATGGGTAACCTAAATATAAATATTAGACAACTAGGGCAGATATCAAAGGATGACCTACAAAAAAAGATAAGACAATGGGATACCAATATCTGGAGACAAGATATCCAAGCAAAAACCACGTTAAACATATATAGAATATGGAGAAAGGAGATGGGAGGACAGGAGTACATATATGATAACACTTTTGCAGCAGGTCTGCTATACAAATGCAGAACAAATACATTAGAGCTAACAGGATTGGCACAGGAACAAAATCAAGACTGTCCAATCTGTGGTAAAGAAAGAGAGGATGTAGAACACTTTTTACTAATATGTGAAGGTTATTCAAATACCAGAGAGAAGTATGCTGAACTGCAGCAACCATACATAGAGAACAAAGAACATCTAATAGGCATGCTTTTATTCGACAATAAATTCAAAAGTAAAATAAAGGAAATTTTAGTCAAATTATGGAATCAAAGGAACAAGAAGATTAGAGAGACATAACTCTCTAAATATATATAATAAACAAATAAAAACTAATACTAATCTAATTATATTTCACAGGAGTGCCGTAACAAAGGCAATACTCCCACAACATCATCTGATCATAACATAACATAACATAATTTCACGGATGACAAAAGCCACAAGGGCCCATCAAAGGTCATCCACATCCGTCAAAACCCACCCACAAAAAGCACCACCGCCAGGGGAAGACAAAATCAAAGTACCCCACAATACAATATAACAGATGACAAAAGCCACAAGAGCCCATCATAGGTCATCCGAGTCAAACGGCCTCCCCTTCAAGGCACCCAAACTCCCAAGAAAACTACATCAAGAGGACCGCGTCCAGAAACAAGGGTACCACCAATCAAGGCTTGTCAAGAACCAAATCACGCAGCTACAGATATATACAAACAACATTAACATATACAAAACTCAGAAACCATCACAACCCTCCCTCCCCATAAACTCATCCAACCCACTCCCAAACACATTCAAATTTGGACCACCCACCACCCTCCGCGGCAACTTGTTCCAGAAGTCCACCACTCCATTAGTGAAAAAATACTTTCTCAAATCCAACCTACACCCCTGCTTTCCAATTTTCAAGTGGCGACCTCCTGTCCGATTTCAATCATCCAACTCAAAAAACCCGCCAACATCCAATTTATCTATCCCAGAAAAAATTTTAAAGAGCTCAATCACATCCCCTCTCACACACCTCCCTTCGAACGAGAACACATCTAACACCCCCAGTCCATCAATACATTCAAGGTGCCTCAGGGAAGGAACAATCTTTGCTGCCCTCCGTTGCACCGACTCGAGAAGGCCAATATCGTGTCCAAAATGTGGGGACCATGCCTGTATACAGCACTCCAGATACAGCCCAACATAAGAATTATCTTTGGAAAAACAGTGTAAGGATATATCGTATGAATAAGAAGGATATTGTAGAAGAGAGATGGTACGATAATACATACGGGGCAATCCTTATGTATAAGGCAAGGACTAACACATTGAAATTAAATGATAGAAGATTTAGTGGTGGGGAAGTAGGGTATGAAGTGTGTGGATGGCACATGGAAAATCTGCAGCACTTCATTGTGAATTGTGAAGGTTATGAACTGGAGAGGCAAGGGGTAAGAGTATTGCAGAGACCACATGAGGAGGATGAAGAGCGAATGTTGGGGAAATTTTTATTTGAAAGAGATGAAGTGAAAATGGAGAGAAACAAAGAAATTTTGGAAAAAATGATAATGAAAAGGAAAATACTTACAGCTAGAAGATAAGAAAAGACAAAAGGGGAGCTGTTACAAAAGCAATCCCCGAACAGCATTCAAGTCAAGGAAGAAAACAAGTGTTATAAGAGACTGAGTATCCGGAAATAAGATCAAGAAATAGAAAGAATTATGTATGAAAAAGACTTTAATATAATATGTTTAATGGAAACACAGCAAAAGATTAAAAGAATGATTTTGGTAATGAAATAGAGGAATATTCATGGATGAGAAAGGAGAAAGATAAGAGAGGAGGTGGAATGATGCTATTAGTAAAGAGGACATTATCCGAGCTTGGAAATAATGAATACTGGAAATAGTGATGTAATTGAGGCAGAAATAATGAGATATGATAAGAAAGTATTGAGAATTCTATTAGTGTATATGGATGTTCAAGACCAAGAGAGAAATGAAAAAATTAGGAATACAATAAGAAAAAGATTGGAGGAATTTGACATGGATAATGAATGACATGTTGATGCTAATGGGTGATTTCAATCGATATTTAGGGTTTATTTGGAGAACAATCTATAAATAAAAATGGAAAATATATAATAGAATTAATGGAGAGTTGGAATTTGAACTTATTAAATTCAGATGAAAGATTTGAAGGTGAGACAAGGAAACAAAGAGGTGAAAAAAGTGCACTAGATTTTGCCTTAGTGAATTAGAAACTATACTTACACTTTGAGGGTATGTTTATTGATGAGAAGGTTATTTTTGATCTATCTGACCATTGCCTTATGGAAGTAACACTAGGTTATAAGATAAAGGGGAAACAAAAGAGGAGTAAAGAATATAAAGAATTGGAATACTATGAAGTATCAAAAGAAGAACCAAAAAATAAGGTAACACTTCAGATTTGGGGCGCACGGTAGATGGCGCTGTTAGTCAGCTACAATTTTGGGCTACAGCATATCTCTTATGATGTCAGATGGGAATAATATCGGCGTAATATTTTTTTGTATATGAGTATATAGTGGTGGGCTGCGCCCCCCAGACCCCCTCCAATTGATTGAAACTCAGGATCATCGCAGGGTGGTCCCTCTACAGTGATATCTCCCCCACAAGCAGTCCCCTTGAATTTACTGGGGGTTTTCTTCTCCCCAACAGCTTTTTACTGGCAGAAAAATCTAACCTAATAACAAACCTTACTTTTATAGGTTTCTTGATTAGTTTATGCGCCTCTAGATAATCTAAAAGTTTTTCGCGATCATACAAAGTAAAGCCGAATTCGAATAACAAAGAAGCACATGGAGAGCACCAAAACACAATAACGAAAGAAAACATTTGCAAAACGAGGCCTATTTATAACCTACCATGTTGCCAGTAAGAAGTTGTTATCATTCGCAGTAAACAAAAAAATACGAAAACAAAACAAAAAACAATAAAAGACATCAAGAAACCTTACCTAACTTAGAAAAAAACTATAAACGAGCAGAGTGCAGATATTTAGTAAATAGTTACAAATCCCCAAAACAACAAAAAAATATAACGCCGATATTGTTCACATCTGACGCTACCGTCTGACGTCATAAGAGATATGCTGTAGCCCAAAATTGTAGCCGACTAACAGCGCCATCTACCGTGCGCCCCGAATCTGAAGTATTACCAAAAATAATTCTTAAAGCATCTGGAAGAAGATCTAGATTTACTACCGGAAAGTGATATTGGAATGGAAAAAGTGGAGATGATTATTCAACAGAATGCTGATAGGTACTTGAAGAGGAGGATAAGAAAAAATGTGAAGAAGGGAAAGATTGATCTAGTATGGTATAACCAAGAATTAAAAGAGAATATAGCCAAGAGGAGGGACTATAACCGAAAGAAGAGAAATGCAAAGAATGAAAGAGAAAAACAAATATTCCAGTTAATGTATAAGGAACAAAAGCAATTTATACATAAATTAATAGAAAAAGCTATAACTGAACATGAAGTAAAAATAACCACACAAATCAGAGATAAAAGGAATTCAAACAAAATCTTATGGGAAAATATAAATAAGCTACATGGGAAGGATTTGACAATTAAAGAGGTGAAAATATATAATGAACAAAATGAAGAAGTTGTAGAGGAATGCAGTGAAGAAATTGAATCTTTCTGGAAAGGAATTTATCAGAAACGTCTGAATACAATAAGCAAAATTTGGAGTGAAGATTTGGAGAGACAGTATAAACAGACAACACAAGAATTAACCTACTTTACAGTGAAGTACAAGAAATAAGTATACCAAAGGAACTGGAGGAACACTGATATGATTAAAAGAAGACCAAAAATAGGGGAGGGGGACATTCTATGTGAAGTGTACACACTTTTTGGCAAAATCTCAACACTAGGTCATGGATTTTGATGATTTTTTGCATGCAAGTTGGGTCTGGTGAGATAACATTATTATTGTATAACAACACACATAATTTCACGAATGACAGGGGTGCCAATATATTAGATCTAATTCTTTCAAATGATGATCACTTAGTTCAAGGATTGAGTGTAGGGGAATCATTGGGAAACAGTGATCATCAGATGGTTAGGTTTAATTTGCAAATAGTTAAGGGTAGAACAACAACAAACTCCACAAAAATTCCAAATTTTTATAGGGGAGATTACGATAAATTACGCAGCATGCTAAATCAGATTAGGTGGGATATAGAATTCCATGGAAAGAATACTTATGAGATGGGGGATATTTTTAAGACTATATTAAACACGGTTCAGGAACAGTGTATCCCGATGAACTCTATTAGGAAGTAGGTAGTAGGTAGTCCAAATCTAAATGTATTTAAGAGTAGGTTGGATGAGTTTATGGGAAGGGAAGGTTGTGATGGTTCCTAAGTTTTGTATATATTAATATTGTTTGTATATATCTATAGCTGCATGATTTAGTTCTTGACAAGCCTTGATTGGTGATACCCTTGTTTCTGGATGCAATCCTCTGGATGTAGTTTTCCTGGGAGTTTGGGTGCCTTGAAAAAGAGGCCGCTTGACTCGGATGACTTATGATGAGCCCTTGTGGCTTTTGTCATCCGTTATATTATATTGTGGGGGACTTTGATTTTGTCTTCCCCTGGTGATGGTGCTTTTTGTGGGTGGGTTTTGACGGAGGCGGATGACCTTTGATAGGCCCTTGTGGCTTTTGTCATCCGTGTAATTATGTTATGTTATGTTATGTTAGGAAGAAATGTAGGAAACCATTATGGTGGAATCAAGAAATAGCTAATAAAGTTTCAGAGAAAAAAAGGGCATACCAGAGATTACAAAGTGAGAATAGTTTAGATAATTTAAACCATTATAGGTCAACCAGAAATGAACTAAATAAGATTATTAAGAAGACCAAAAGGACAGCAGAAATTAATTTAGCTAAAAATAATAATAAAGATCCTAAAAAATTCTTTAGCTATTATAGAATCAATAATAAATCTAACAGTGCTAAAATAGGGCCTATTAAATATGAAGGGGTTTTGAAAGAATCTGATGAGGAAATAGTAGAGGTCCTTAATGATCATTTAGCTTCAGTATTCACAGAAGAGAAACCAGTTAGACTAATTGATTATAATTCTAGGTCAAGGAAAGTAGTGATAAATTCTATTAATATAGACAGAGAAGAAATTAAAGGGCTTATAATGCAGTTGGATCCAGTTTGGTTGCTGTGGGTGGTGTTGATGTTGTACCAGTCACTGATGATGATGATAGTCCATGTGGTACTTGTGGCATAATAATTGGTAACGAAGACTCCTTGGAGTGTGAGATATGTTCTGTTTGGACCCACGGCGCTCAAAAGTGTTCTGGTCTTCCATATAATGCCTTTAAGATTATTGTTGAGTATTCTAACAAGGGCGCCACCTATGTGTGTACTGCCTGTCGTCTTGCTCGTAGCCAGGGTTTAAATAGATCTGCTTCTGGTACTGGCGGTAGGGAGTTCGTACAGCTTTTTGATACTGTCAAAGCACTATCCCATGAGGTATCAATTATGGCAAATGAATTAAGAGATCTAAAATCAAATGGACTTGCTGGCGGCCATAGCTCTACTGATCCCTCCCCCTCTGCTCAGTCTGCTGTCCCCAGTACATCTGAGATTAGAACTATTCTTCATGAAGAGGCAGTGGAGATAAGAGAGAGGGAAAAGAGAGCTGAATCTGTGATAATTAGAGGCCTTGGTTCCGATGCAGATACAGTAACTACCAAGTTTAATGAAATTGTGTATCATCTTTTCAACAGTAATAAAGTTATTCAGATTGAGGAAATAGTTCCCATAAAGCGTGATTTAGTTCGGGCTAAGATTAAAAACCCTACACTAAGGAAAGAGCTTCTATCTGTCGCTAAAAACCTGAAAAACTCTAACTACAACTCAGTCTATATAACCAGAGATTTAACATACAAACAGAGGGAGGAACTAAAAGCACGCTTTGCTTCCCGCAACAATGATACCAGCACCCCCCTAACTACTGCTCCCAATGCCAATGCCACTGCTGCTGCTTCCGGCTCTACACGCGGCACCACTGCTGACCATGTCACAAAAAACTAACGCGCAGCCTCACAACCCAACTTCACCATTTTTTGTTAAATATTGCACTTACTAATTTGAATTGTTTGTCTAATAAGGTTTCTTATGTCGAAGAGTTTTGTGGTAATGAGGAAATCGCTCTTTTCTCGATTACTGAGTCTTGGCTTCAACCTGTGGTAAATGACTCTGTTGTAAATATCGATGGGTACTCTATATTTAGGCATGACTTTGATTCCCTCGTTCCTAAATTTGGCGTTTGTGTATATGTAAAGAATAACATTAAGGTTTGTGTGGATGTCAACTCTGGGAGTTTTCCAAATACTTTGGTACTCTACCTTCCTACTTTCAACCTCTATGTTCTAACAGTTTATCGTCCTCCCTCCTATACATATGAGGAGAATGTTGCTCTTATTGACTTCATCTGTGAATTTAGCACTGGCAAGGAATTCGTACTTTTGGGTGATTTTAACCTCCCCTCAATCTCATGGCAAAATGACAATCTTCATATAAATATTTCACCTTTTGACTCCATGTTCCTCGAACTATTCCAGTCGCTCGGTCTCCATCAGTGGGTTTGTGAGCCCACCTTTGTTTCATCCGGCAATATTTTGGACCTTGTCTTTACATCTGACCCTGACCAGATTCAGGATGTGAGTGTGTATCCGCCTTTCCCCAAGTGCGGACACGTAACTATCAAAGCATCTTACTTATTCCAAAGTGAGCCTCCACCTGATGTGACTTCTGCCCCAACTTATGACTGGCCTAAGGGAAAATATGACAAAATACAAGTGTCCCTAAGACAGTACGACTGGGACTTCGAACTACTATACCTTAATATTGACGACGCATCACAAGTTTTTGTCAACATTCTAACTAAACTTGTTCAGCAGCATATCCCTAAGAGGTCCTACAGGAAAAAAACATCCCCATGGTTGAAGTCCATCCCCCGTAACCTCTACAAGCAGTGTACCAAAATGTGGAATGAATTCAAATTAACGAGACAGACTTATGGCAGACATTCTTACTTGGCACTACAAAAACTATTTAAGTTTAATGAAGCTAATTCTGCGCTAAGATTTGAAGTATTAACCGCCCAAATCAAATATGAAGAAAATCTTGTGCAGAACAGGGCTACTAAACCTAAACTATTTCATTCCTATATTCGGAACAAAAAACTCGATAGACCTAGAGTTGGCCCCCTTAGGGTTGACGGTGAACTATCTGATGATCCTATCACCATGGCCAATACTTTTGTCGAAGCGTTCTCTACAGTGTTTGTTGTTGAGACATCTTTGAACCCTTTTCCACATCAAGCGTGCCAGGGCATTATTTCATCTGTCCAATTTCACCACGAAGATGTTGTATCCCAACTCAAATCACTTGATGTTGATAGTGCCATGGGTCCTGATAACCTCCATCCACGCCTTCTAAAAGAATGCGCATCAGAACTGGCTTACCCTCTGTCCATCATTTTCAATAAGTCTTTGTCATCTGGTGCCGTACCTCAGACTTGGAAAACATCTCATGTTTGCCCAATCTATAAGAAAGGATCCCGTAGTGATCCACTGAACTATCGCCCGATTAGTTTAAACCCCACTCCCTGCAAGACAATGGAACGCATTATTTGCAAGTCACTATTTGGATTCATAGAAGATCATCTAATTTTTGATGAGTCCCAATTTGGTTTTAGGCCCAACCGTTCAGTCACTGACCAACTTTTACTCACTTACGACTACATAACTTACTGGTATGATCAAGGACAAGTGATTGATTTAATTCTATTTGACTTTGTTAAGGCGTTTGACCGAGTGCATCACCAGACACTCATTGACAAACTAGTGGCGATTGGTATCTCCGGCAATCTGTTACAGTGGATCAGCAGTTTTCTACTCGGCCGCTCAATGAAGGTCTCAATAAATGGATACACAAGCCTGGCAAAACCAGTCTTAAGTGGAGTTCCCCAGGGTTCGGTTCTGGGCCCATTGTTGTTTCTCATATTCATAAATCACACCTGCTTCCAAATTCAGTGCAACTTTAAGATGTTTGCTGATGACCTCAAATTATATTTTCACTCCTCAGCCCCATCCCTTGGCTGCTCCTCATCTCTTCCAGGTATGCAGGATAATATTGATTTACTATCTTCCACTGCTGCTTCTTGGGGGCTAAGGTTTTCTACCAGTAAATGTGTCCATCTCCGCTTTGCTAGACAGCGCTGTGTCCAGTCAGATGATCTCCTTACTCCCATATACATCCTAAATGACATTCCTATAAATCAATGCTTCTCTCACAAGGATTTGGGAATAACTGTGGATAGGAAACTGAAATTCCACCAGCACATAAGCTGTGCAACTGCTAAAGCCGGAGGTATTGCCACTAATCTTTTAAAATCAACTGTTACTCGCTCGGCTATCTTCATGTCAACCCTTTTCATCTCTGATGTCCGACCGATTCTAGATTTTGCATCTCCAATTTGGAATCTTGGGTTCCAGGGCCAAAATCAGCTTCTGGAATCTGTTCAACGCAGATGGACAAAACAGGTTGCTGGTCTGACTGATCTTCCATACCTTGACAGGCTGACAACTTTGGGATTATTCTCCGTGAAGGGTAGGCTGTTAAGGCAGGACCTTATTTATTGCTATCGTATATTCCACGATTTAACCATCATCTCCCCTTCCGACATCTTCACAATGGCACCTACTGTTGGCACAAGAGGTCATAAATTTAAGATTCAGATGCAGCATTGTCAGTTGGAAGCTCGTAGACGATTTTTCTCTTGTCGAATTATCCAAAAATGGAATTCTCTACCCCAAAATATTGTTGATGCTCCGAGCCTCACTGCGTTTAAGTCTAGACTGCAGTACTTTCTCGGTGAAGAATTGTTCCATCTTTGACCTACTGCCAGTTCATTTCAATCTCAATTTGTTATATTTTCAAGGTATTTTATATGGAGGATACACTTAGCCAGTCATTAATGATATATTTGAGTAAACCTCCCGTGTAGCCTGACTGGAGTATCTGTCTTGGACTTTTGGGCCTGTCCCTCTCCTATCCGGTCTGGCTGGACTAGAGTGGTAGGGCCCTACCAGGTAATAGAACCAGGTAATAGTTAAATACTAGTAAGGCATCTGGCCCTGACAACATTCATTCTAGGATACTCAAAGAAGGTGTAGAAAGCATTGCAGTAGCTCTTGAGAAGATATTTATTAGATCACTACAGTCTGGAGAAATACCAAATGATTGGAAATTGGCAAATGTAGTGCCAATTTTTAAAAAGGGAAGCAAAGATGATCCAAATAACTTTAGACCGGTAAGCTCAACTTCTATAGTCTGTAAAATTCTTGAGAAGATGGTTAAGAAGGGAATTTCTGATCATCTAGAGAGTTTCAGGTTAATTAATGATGCTCAGCATGGTTTTAGAAAAGGTTGATCATGTTTAACTAATTTACTGGATTTTATGGATTATGTGACTAAAGAGTTAGATAGGGGTGAGAAAGTTGATGTGATCTACTTAGATTTCAGCAAAGATTTGATAAAGTTCCACATAGAAGACTAGTTCATAAATTAAAGCTGCTTGGGATATGTGGGAAGGTTTTAAATTGGATAACTGAATGGCTGAAAAATAGGAAACAGAGAGTTGTACTGAATGGAGTGAGGTCAGAGTGGAGGAATGTTATTAGTGGCGTACCTCAGGGATCAGTTTTAGGCCCTTTATTTTTTATAATCTATGTAAATGATCTTGGGCAAGGTGTAAATAGCAAAGTGTCAATTTTTGCTGATGACACTAAATTGGCAGCTGTAGTCAAATAGGTTGAGGGTAGCTTTAAAGTGCAGGGTGACTTAAGTAAGTTGTTAGCTTGGGCTCAGAAGTGGCAGGTGACTTTTAACCTTAATAAATGCAAAGTTATTAACATGGGGAGAGATAATAGGGAATTTAGCTATGAGATGGATGGGTATTGGCTTAATTCAGTTGAAGATGAGAAGAACTTAGGAGTAGTAGTACATGACAGAACCAACTACTTCAGCACAAATTGCAACAATACTACCATAGCCCGCTGTGCTGCCCATACAAGACGACACCAACAAATACAAGGACCCCATATCTGCGATGTCTGTGGAAGAGGGTGTGCCAACCTTGGCGGACTCCACAACCATCAACGATCTCACCAAAGACGATAATCATCAAACTCATCCATGTATGGATTGATGTCATCATCGGCAACAATGGACAACATTAAGCAAACATTTTATCACTGTTAGATTTGTTATTAATTTTATAATAGCTAAAGAATTTTCTTGGATCTTTATTTTTATTTTGAGCTAAGTTAATTTCTGCCACCCTTTTTATCACTAACTCTATAATTTAAAAAGGGGATTTTTTGAGTATTTGAATAATAATTTCATCTTAGTTTGGTTATGACTTTTGCTTTTTTATCAAAGTTATTTCTAATAATTCTTTTATAATATCAAAAAACAAAATGGTGAAGTTCAGAAATAAATATAAGTATCAAAACTTTTTAAAACCCAAAGAATTACAAATGGTAAAGTTGAGAAAATATATTTTTTATATATCTTTTTCTATAACTATATATTTTACAATGTGATATTTTGAAAGGGGAGAAATTTAGTTTGAGTTCCTTTTAAAATTTTTATATTTGGCGAAGTTCAGAAAATGTATAAAAAATTAACCATGGCTACTTTTTTTTAGATTTTAAATTTTAATCTTAGTAGCAAAGCCATTGCCTGGTGCTCTTAATAATCTTATTTAGCTCATTTCTGGTCAACCTATAATGATTTAAATTGTCAAAAGTACTTTCTCTCTGTAATCTCTGTTATGCCCTTTTCTTCTCATAAATTTTCCTAGCTATCAGGATAGCTAGGAAGTACTTTAGGTTAAATTTTGGAATATCCTACCCTCGACTTTTGTGGGTGCTTTTTATAAATATTTTTTTTAAAATATGCAAATGCTATATAGAGTATATCATAGATATACTCTATATAACACTTTCACTACTTAACATGTTTGAATGGCAATATATAAGATCATCTATAACCATAACATTTCCTCAAGAAACATGGAAGGTGCATCAAGCACATTGTGCGGCACTTGTAACTCTGCCATCCATGCTAATCCTATAGGTTGTGATTCTTGTTCCAACTGATTTCACCCCTCACCAATGTGTATGGGCCTTCCGACACCCTTATTAAAAAAATACAGGGGGTAAATAATGATGGTATAAGCTTTAAATGTCTTCATTGTAGAGTGGGTATGGCAAGACATGCTACCCCATCCCAGTACAGTACATCCTCTTCTTCACTCAACAATAGTTTATTCCAGCAAATGCATCATGTGATTATGGCCCTGTGCTCTGCAGTGTAGGCCTTGGTTCTCATTTTGATTCTTTACAAACCCAGTTTTCACAGCTTAATGACTCTGTAGCTCAACTAGTCTCACAGCCTCTGGGTCGAGTCTCAGGAGCTTCTGGTGATGAGGTCAGTGGTGAGCAGTTGACTCTCTGTATCAGAGAGTAGGTAAGGGAACAGAGGGAAAGGGAGAAAAGGAAGAGGTCTATCATTATTTGAGGCATTAGTGCAGGTGATCCTGCTAACATTCAGGGTCAGCTTATCTCTATGTCCCAGGTTATCCCCTATTTAACAGTAACCTCCAAAGTGACAATGATTGATCCCATTAAAAAGATTTATAGAGCCAATGTAAACAATGAGGCAGGTCGAAAGGTTCTACTCACTGATGCACATAAGTTGAAGGGCATACACACTAGTTCTGTTTAGATTTCTAGAGACTTGACCTTCAACCAGAGGAAAGACCTACTCCGTAGACAGAACAGGACCTCTGGCCCGTCCTCTTCCTCTGGTGGTAGTGATGTCTCTGGCAGAGCCTCCCAGTCACAGGCAGCAGCTCCAGCGAGTGCTTCCCTTCATGATATAACCCTGTCTTCTCCTGCATTTCATTAATTATTGTAATCGTTCCCCTTTTACCACCTTGATTTTTGGTCATGTTAATGTTAATTCTATTATTAACAAAGTGCATTTTGTTTCTCATTTGTTACACAAATATAAGATTTCTTTTCTAGGTATTAGTGAAACTTGGCTCCTACCTTCAACACCCTTATCATTTATTGCCATTCCAGGGTACTCTTTGGTAAGAAAGGATGTAGTCAGAAACACTACTAAGCATGGGGTTTGTATATTCATTGCTGACTCAGTATGTTATACTGAATCTTCAGTTGATGTTCCTAATACAGTGGCTGTGTATTTGTGTGATTTTGATTTACCTGTTATTGTCATGTATCGCCCTCCATCAAATTTGATTAATAATTATACTTTATTGATTTATTTTCTGTATGATTATTGTATTGGCAAAGAAACTCTTCTACTTGGGGATTTTAATCTCCCCACTATCACTTGGAGTACTACATCTAACCATAGATGTATGACACATAATGATTTGCCATTTTTCAACTGTTTTAACTCTTTGGGTCTAACTCAGTGGGTAAAAGAAGGCATCATCCATCCCTCTTGCAATATTTTTGATTTAATCTTAACTTCTGAAGATGATAGGATAGGGGATATTCTAGTTATCCCCCCATTTCCTAATTGTTATCACTCCCCCACCATTGGCACATATCATTTTCAGCTGAGACCTTCTCTTGATAATGAAGACTAGCCAGCCAGGGAGTGGTATAGAGGTAATTACTCTTGGATCAATGAAGCTTTATTTGAGTATGACTGGGATTTTGAATTTGGTAGTTTGCCAGTTAAAGGTATTTATTCATTTTTGAAATATTCTTAATTCTTTAATTAGTACCCATATCCCATTTAAATCTGTCCTTCCTAAATCTAATCAGCTAAAGCAGCATAAGCATCCTACATCCATGATAAAGCAACATGCTAGACTTTGGTCAATGTATAAATTTTCAAGGAGCAATTTTGGCAGATCCCCAGAAGTACTTAAGAACATAAGAACATAAGAAAAGAAGGAGACTGCAAAAGACCATTCATGGCCTACACTTGGCAGCTCCTGTTCCAGTCAACACACAAAAGATTTCTTACCAGAGAAAAGTCATCAACATTGTCACCCTTTACAGGAGTTCATCAGATCTAATCTACAATATACATAAAATGCATCCAGAGGATTATGTCCATTCATGCAACCGCAAAATAATCTCCCCACTCCTTAGAAAAATATATACATATGTACATAAAAAAGTCAGTCCCATCTAGCAGCTTCATTCATATATTTATCTAATCTATTCTTAAAACTACCCAGAGAGGAGGCTTCTATCACATGTCTAGTGAGCCTATTCCATTCATCTACCACACGATTTGTAAACCAATTCCTCCCAATCTCCTTCCTAAACCTATACTTATCAAGCTTAAACCCATTGCTACGTGTCCTGTCATGTTCACTAAGTATAAGAACCTTACCCAGATCCCCTTTATTATATCCTTTTACCCATTTGAAGACCTCAATCAATTCCCCTCTGACTCTTCTCCTTTCCAATGTATGTAGATTTAGTTTTCTGAGCCTTTCACCATAAGGTAAGTTCCTTAGCCCACCAATCATCTTTGTCATCCTTCTCTGCACAGACTCAAGCAAATCAATATCCTTCCTATAATATGGTGACCAAAATTGTACTGCATAGTCTAGATGAGGCCTAACTAGCGCCAGATACAGTTTTAGAATGACTTCAGCACTCTTATTGCTTACACTCCTCCTAATGAATCCCAATATCCTATTAGCTTTATTCTTAGCATTTAGGCATTGCTTTCTAGGACGAAGGTCTGAACTTACCAAAATACCCAAGTCCCTCTCACAATCGGTCCTCCCTAAATTTCTCCCATTTAATTTATAACTATTCAGTGGATTATTTCTACCTATACTAAGTACACTACATTTGTCTATGTTAAACTTCATTTGCCATTTCTCAGCCCAATTGGACAGAATGGTCAATTCCTCCTGCATTACAACAGCATCAGAATCAGCCCTAATGGCCCTACCTAGCTTAGTATCATCAGCAAATTTACTCAGGTCACTACTTATACCTATGTCAAGATCATTAATATAAATTAAGAATAGCAAGGGACCCAAAACAGATCCTTGTGGAACTCCACTGCTAACACACCCCCACTCAGATTTAACTCCATCTATACTAACTCATTGCTGTCTGTCACCAAGCCATGACTGAATCCACCTAAATATACTGCCATCGATCCTGTGTGCTTTAACTTTGCTCAGAAGCCGTAAGTGTGGCACTCGATCAAAAGCCTTACTAAAGTCCAAGTATAAAATATCATAGTTTTCATCATTATCTGCTGCTTCATACACCTTACTATAAAAAGACAGCAAATTAGTCAGACAGGATTTACCCTTACTAAAGCCATGCTGTGATTCTTTTATCAACTTATGCTTATCCAAGTGATCCCTAATATTCCTTGCTATAATAGATTCCATCATTTTCCCTACCACTGATGTCAAACTTACTGGTCTGTAATTAGACATATTTGTTTTATCCCCTTTCTTAAATATAGGTATCACATTGGCTTTCTTCCATGCCACTGGCACAATGCCACTCTCCAATGATTTTCTAAAGATGCATGCTAGGGGCTCACTTAACACATCCTTACATTCTTTCAAAATTCTAGGAAAGACCTCATCAGGACCGGGTGCTTTACTACTTTTGATTTTATCAATTTCCTTTGTCACTATCTCCTTTGTGATCAAGATATCCTTTAATTTCTCCTCATCATTACCCCGAAATATCATTGACACCTCGAGTATATTTAGAGTATCCTCCTGTGTAAATACTGAGAGAAAAAAGTCATTTAGCATTCCAGCCATTGAGTCCCTATCACTCACTAATTCTCCATTGGAATCTATAAGTGGGCCTATTTTATCTCTAACCTTAGTTTTGTATAATTGATACAAACTTTTAGGATCTTCCTTTGCCCTATTTGCCACTTTAATTTCATAATTTCTCCTTGCTACTCTAACTAACTTTTTAACATCTCTTGCTAGTTCATTATATCTCTGCCTTAAGTGATCCTCTCCATTTTTTATTTTCCTATAAATGCCCTTTTTAATGCCAATATAATGCTTAATTTTATCTGTCATCCATTTTGGGTCATTATTTTTAGTCCTAATCTCCTTATAAGGAATGTTAATCATCTGACCTGTAATTAATTGCTCAATTATTCTTTCATACTCCTCTTCAATTGTAATCTCTTCCTCCTGGTGATTATTGTCTCCACTAACTGATATCATTGAATCTATTCCTGAATTGATTTCATTGCCTGGTTTCTGTACAACTGCCTCCAGGTAAGTCCTTAGCCCATTATAATTTGCTCTTCTAAAGTCAGGAATTTTAACATTGTTCATGCTACTATCAATACCATTCCATTTCATCTTGAATCTAATTTCACAATAACATAACATAACATAACATAATTACATGGATGACAAAAGCCACAAGGGCCTATCAAAGGTCATCCGACTCCGTCAAAACCCACCCACAAAAAGCACCATCACCAGGGGAAGACAAAATCAAAGTCCCCCACAATATAATATAACGGATGACAAAAGCCACAAGGGCTCATCATAGGTCATCCGAGTCAAGCGGCCTCTCCTTCAAGGCACCCAAACTCCCAGGAAAACCACATCCAGAGGACTGCATCCAGAAACAAGGGCATCACCAATCAAGGCCTGTCAAGAACTAAATCATGCAGCCATAGATATATACAAACAATATCAATATATACAAAACTTAGGAACCACTACAACCCTCCCTTCCCACAAACTCATCCAACCCACTCCCAAATACATTCAGATTTGGACCACCTACCACCCTCCGCGGCAACCTGCTCCAAAAGTCCACCACTCCACTGGCGAAAAAACATTTTCCCAAATCCAACCCACACCCCCGCTTTTCAATTTTCAAGCGGCGACCTCCAGTCCGACCTCCATCATCCAACTCAAAAAACTTGCTAACATCCAACTTATCTATCCCGGAAAAAATTTTAAACAGCTCAATCATATCCCCTCTCACACACCTCCCTTCAAACAAGAACACATTCAACACCCCCAGTCCATCTTCACATTCAAGGTGCCTCAGGGAAGGAACAATCTCTGCCGCCCTCCGCTGCACTGACTCAAGAAGGCCAACATCGTGTCTAAAATGTGGGGACCACGCCCGTATACAGTACTCCAGATGCGGCCCAACACAAGAGTTACAGAGTTTAAGAATAACCTCCTTACTTTTGTAACTGACATTTCTCTTAATAAAACCCAGCACTCTATTTGCCCTATTTCTTGCTTCAATACACTGCTTAGAAAACCTTAATGACTTATCTATTACTACTCCTAGATCTTTCTCATCCTCTACTGAGCTCAGCCAATGCCCATCCATTTCATAGTTAAATTCTCTATTATCTTTTCCCATGTTAATAACTTTGCACTTATCAAGGTTGAAAGTCATTTGCCACTTATGTGCCCAGGATAACAATTTATTTAAGTCCCCCTGCACTTTAAAATTATCATCACTATTACCCAAATTTCCTCCAATCTCAGTATCCTTAATAACTTCTTCCCTATTTGTCAGAACTAAATCCAGTATATTATTACCTCTAGTGGGTTCGTTAATAATCTGCCTCAGAAAATTATCTTGGACAACATTCAAAAATTCCTCAGCCTCCTGATCACCCACAAGAGCTTCCCAGTCTATATTTCTGTAATTAAAATCGCCCATTATACACACATGCTTACTTCTACATGCCCGTTCAATCTCCTGCCACAGAAGATTTGAAGCTTCCTTACTAAGATTTGGTGGTCTGTATAATAATCCTATGACAAGCTTGTTTTTACCTTCCTTTACATTTAGCCATAATGACTCTGTGTTATCATCTAATTTAATTGTACTGTTTATACAACACTGGAGATTATCTTTAATATAAATAATAACCCCTCCTCCTCTCTTCCTATTCCTATCTGTATGGAACATGTTAAAGCCCTCAATCTCAACCTCAGGTTTAAAGTGATTTCCTGCCAAATCAAGCCATGACTCTGTTATTGCAATTATATCAAAATTCTCTTCACTCGCTAACGCTCTTAAGAGATCTATCTTATTCCTTATACTCCGACCATTTGTGTAGTATATTTTTAAGGTTTTTTTATTATTCCCATCTTCATTGCATCGTGCTTTTCTATTCCTAGTTATCTGCTCATTCACTTGTGCATTAGTCCCCCTATAACGCATCAGTATGCCCTCTCCCTTAGCTATTCCTCTATCTCTGCATCCCTTCCATTTCCTACACCTGCCCTCTATTCCTGTTATTCCCTTACCTCTAACAGCTTCTAGTTTCCCACCCGTAAGGACCTAATCACACTATCAAGCTCCCCCCATACAACCTCAACACCTGCCTGACTAAGATAGAGCCCATCCATCGCATACAACCTCCTATTCGCGTAAAACCCTCCCCAGACATCTACAAACACCAATCCTAACTCCTGACACAGTCCTTTCACAAATTCATTCAAACCAATTGCACGCGACAACCATTCTACCCCCACATCCAATCTTGGAAGCACACCAGAAACAACACCTTTTACCCTGCTTTTACTCATCCTTTCAACTAACCTTTTATACTGCTCACGTAACTCACATGTACCCACCTTCTTTACATCATTCACTCCCACATGCGTAATCACAACTGCATCCCTCTCACACCCAGAAACCAGCCTATCATACCTCTCACAAACATCACTTACACCAGCACCCGGCAGACAAACTCTCATTCCCTTCCACTTGCTATCACTCAACTTCCTATCTAAATACCTAATCTGAGAGTCACCCATCACTAGCACCTCAGTCATTCTCCTATTCTGTCTTGGCCTAACATTACCCTCCCTCCTGCTCTCAGTCACCCTACCACCCATCCTGCTTTCATCCACAATCACACCAGGCAAATCACTTTCACACTCTTCCTCTCTCAGGACATTGAATCTGTTAGTCAACCTAACAGGTTCTATGTCCCTCTCATTCACACACCTAACCTGTCCTAACTTATCTATCCTATCCATTTTCACCCACCATTCATCATCACTCACAACTTCCACACTGTTCCCAGTCCTAGCCCTATCTTCCACCCTCTTAGCACTAATCTCACCCTTCAATCGCACACTTGCATCTCTTCTCACCTCAAACACCAAATCATTCAACCTCTTACATTCCCCACTCAACCTCCTAACCTCCCCTTCCAGAAAACACACACGGCATTCAGTTACATTCACTCTCCTTTCAACTCCACATGCATCACACACCACATACACACTACTTTCAAACGGCATGCTCTCACCATCTATACAAACAGCCATACTCTCAGAAATTTACAAAGGAAAAAGTTAACACTCACCCCAAAAAATTCTTGCTCAGGATTGCTGCCAGTTATCTTCCCCAAAAGTATTAATCACTAATGTATTTATTACACAGTGATTGATGTATTAAATAAATACAAGAAAAACTATACACCCAAATCAGTATTATATCCCAATCTTACAATGAGAATCAAGAGCTTCCTGCAAGACAACCTTCCAGAACAAAGCCAGACAGCCAACTTGCAGCACTTAGTAATTTCCAAGATGTAAACTACCAATATAGAAATTTTTCCCTAACTAGTAGGAACAATTATGAAGCCTCCTTGGTGCACCAGTTGAAATCTAATCCCAAGCTTTTTCACTCTTACATTAGAGCTAAAAAGGTTGTTAACCCCAGTATTGGTCGTCTGAAAAACAGGGATGACCATCTTCTACAGAATCCAGTGGATATAGCTGAGTGCTTTGCAGATACATTTGCTTCTGTCTATTCTATGCACCCCATTAATAATCAGGTCTTCCTCAGAAGTCTTGAAAACATTTATATTAACATTCTCTTGTTACACAAGCTCTGCTTAACCCATTTATGCTGAAAAAAATAGAAGTTCATGGTTGAGTTACAAGTGTTATATATGTTGAAATATATGCACAGAACAGCCATAAAACCTATTTTATATGGTTATCCTATGTTTTGATATGTTATATTAAAAAAAAAATCATTGTTTCAAAAATATAATGAGTGACAACATATAGCACAATTTGTTGCAAAAAATGCAATGTCAGGAAGAGTAGGTTCAGGAGTTTACAGACATATTTCTAATAAAAACGTTTGTGAAACCTCTCTATATTCCCATTAAGGGGTGTTTACATAGAGATATATGACACGATGTTATTGGAAGCGGTAGAGCGATTGAGAATTTTTACACAGTGTAGATACAAAGAGTAATGCTTTATAGTTATGTAGCTCTGCTGTATATTTTCAAAACCCTTTGTGTAATCTTATTAAACCATTTATCCATACTCGTAAGATCTCTGGGAAGTTTCCATGGGTCAATAGGTTGAAAATAGGCATCGGCATAAAATTTGGTCTTTCCAACCTTTTTTGGCATGCCTCCAACTTTCCTCAACTTTCAAATATATATTTGCTAGAGTATCTGGCCGCCCTGGTTTTCCTTATCCTTTATCTCAGGGCTCATATTTTTCAGATAACATGGTAGTCCTTTATAATGTTAGGCAAGGTAAACTTCCCAGAGATCCTACTGTTATTATCCTCTACTTCTCTTACTCTCTAAAACCTTTTACTATTCCTCCATTAATTTTTCATATATTAAAACTACCCAAAATCATGCTGACTCAGTTTTCCGGATGGTCCTTGGACTGAACCCTATTTATCCCTCTCCCTCAGATCCTTTTGTTGCTATAAAAGGACAGAGGGAGCAGGAAACCCTATCAGTCTATTTTTTGACTGGCGGTGGATGGTCAAAATTATTTTTGCCATCTTTTAAAAAAAATGTCTTCAATAACAGTTAAATTTATATAACTTTTGAAATCCAAATTTTTGTAAAACCTGTTTTATATTTTCAAATTTATGGAGTACTACAGTGTGGGTACTCTCCTCACTGTGACAAAAAAGGACCGAAGGAGTGGGAAACCATATCAGTCTTTGACCACTGGTGCACGGTCAAACTTTTTCGCTCCTCAAATCATCCTGACAGTTTTCCACTCCCATGCTGCTTTTGTGTAGTGAAAAAGTGACTATTCTTCTATGACAGTGTCTTCTCCTTTCGTTAAATCATTAATTTGGGGAACTTGTAAGGGTAACCCAAGCACTATCTGGCTATGCCGAAAAAGTAACATCATTGTGGCGGTGGATTTGCAACTTCCTCACCAATTCTACCCACTGCCCCAACAAGGTCTACTCGGTTGTTCAAGGAAAGAGAGTATTTTCTAAATTTATTAAAAACCAATAAATAACCCAAGCTAACCAAAAATCACAGCCCCAAAACCTTTATAATAAATACGAGGGGCGGTTAATAAGTTTTGCGAATTGGTAGGGCAAAACAGAGGAAGGGGGATGGCTGTTGGTGGGGGTGTTAGGACAAGTTATGATAAGTCAGGACCTGCAGCTGCACGCTCCTGCTTCATCTATTTAAGAAGTAGTAGCTGATGGCAGATCGTCAGTCACAAATTTGTCAACAATGGAGAAGGTTGAGCACCGCGCAGTGATCAAATTTTTGACTGAGGAAGGCAAGAATGCAAAAGAGATCCATGAATGCATGGTTGCAGTATATACCAACACCGCCCCTTCCTATGCAACCATTGCTCGCTGGAATAGGGAGTTCCGCCATGGTCATGAGTCCTGGACGGGGGGTCCAGGACGCCCGTCAGACATGACCAATGAGGACAATGTGGCCGGTGTAGAGAGGTTGATCCTCAAAAATCAGAGGGTGAATGTTGAAGAAATCGAGCGAGAACTTGTAATATCACATGGAAGTGTTATCAACATCATCCATGGCAATTTGACCATGACCGAGGTCTCTGCCCATTGGGTCCCTAGAAACCTCACGCCCCATGATTGACTTCAACATTGTCAAAGTTCAGAGGCCAGAGTTGTACAAGCTGCCCTGTGCGAGTGTGGATTTGAGGAGCTCAACCATCCCCCCTACAGTCCAGATCTGGCCCCTAGTGACTAGTTTTTATTCTGCCAGCTCAAGGCTGCACTGTGTGGACGCCGGTTTGCGAATGATGAAGATGTCCAGCTCGCTGTCCAGGAGTGGATTGAACAGCAGTCGGGAGATTTCTGGTTGTCAGGAATTCAAAGCCTCAGGGACAATTGGCGCAAGTGCATCAAAGTTGAGGGTAGGTTTATTGAAAAATAATAAAACACTTTTCCTCATATCTCATTTCCTTATATCCGAATTGCCAAACTTATTGGCCGCCCCTTGTATACCTTATAACCTACTCAAAATGAATATAATTATGTACTCACTATAGGTGGCCTTACAATTTATTGTCCAACAACAGCAATTGCAAAAGGAAATGTTTAGGGCTTCACAAACAGATTGCCCAATGGCAAAATTTGAGTCTGTCCAACTTTTATCAGATCCGGGAGGGCTATTACCAGTATGGAAGGGGGGGGGGAGGAAAAGGAAGGTGGGCCCACTTTCTTGAGGGAAAGGAGGTTCCTTTTTCTTAAGGGACTGGGAGTCCAGCTCCAGGCAAGGTGAAATGATCCACACTCAAGGACAGGGACATAGTGGTTCCAGTCAATGTGGAAAGTGGGAGGGCTCTGGCTCCAATTGATGCGTAGGCGACTTGGAGGCAGTCTCGAGACGACTCATGCTTCGAAAAACCGTCCCCTTACTGCCACATGAGAGTCAAGATTTGCTGCTGCCGCCTCTCCAATTCAAAACTCGCTGGATAAGCCAGCACCAAGAAGCTGGAAAGGAGAAGGCATTTTCAATCACCCAATTGCTATCACACTTAAAACATTCTTATACTGCCATTCATACACACCCACCCATTCACACTAAGACTCACCTGAATAACTATTCAGCTTCCTTCTAAATTGTAATCGAACACATGCACTTTATTACTTATTGTCAAATTATGTCTCTTTCACGATTAACTATTCTCAATTTTGCCTGTGGGGGAAATACAGGGATGAATGGGGGCCACCATAGAAGTCTATTGAGTCCCCCAACCAGAGCTACAACAACGATGCAGCTGCAACACACACCCTGAAAAGAGAAGAAAGGGATTAGAGATGGGGGAGGAGAGGTGAACAACCAAACTACTGCATGACACCCGAGAAACTGGCACAGGAACACCATCTTTTGGAGGACTTCAAACAGGCTTTTGAGAGTGGAGAAGCACCCATATCAACGTTTTCACAATGTCTCATGAGGTCATGAAAAGCAGCCAGGACCATACTCCCAAAAAGTCCATCTGAACTTAGCTGCATCACCCTATGTCTCTAACAGCTTCGGCAGGAGACCTGGTGGGCCCCTCGCAACCTGGGCCTAGTAGGTTGCAGGTCCAAGATCCAGGAAGAGGACTCTGACCAGGAATTGGATATCCTCCTCAGCAAAACCCCCTCACCGGTCCAGGCAGATAGAGGTAGGTCACCTCACAACATTTGCCAGCCCAATCAACCTGATTCACTTACCCGCTACGATAAGGTTGCTGCCCAACTGACAGGAAATTTGGGATCCGTCAGTTTCAAACGCAGGGACTGTGAGGACATTGCCACACTCATCACTCTCTACAAATACAGGAGGTACTTGAAGAACAAGGAATACGACCATCTCTTCCAATGAATCTGTCTTTATTTTGTCGTACTTAATTATGGCTGGGGTCCAGCACTGGTGGATGCCAGGGAGAGGGCAATGCTGGATATTAATCTTACGAGGGGCGGTCAATAAGTTTTGCGAATCGGTAGGGCAAAACAGAGGAAGGGGGATGGCTGTTTGTAGGGGTGTTAGGACAAGTTATGACAAGTCAGGACTTGCAGCTGCATGCTCCTGCCTCATCTATTTAAGAATCAGTAGCTGAATGCAGATCATCAGTCACAAATTTTTCAACAATGGAGAAGGTTGAGCACCGCGCAGTGATCAAATTTTTTACCAAGGAAGGCAAGAATGCAAAAGAGATCCATGAACGCATGGTTGCAGTGTACACCGACACCGCCCCTTCCTATGCAACCATTGCTCGCTGGAATAGGGAGTTCCGCCATGGTCATGAGTCACTTGAAGATGACCCCCGTCCAGGCGCCTGTCAGATGTGACCAACGATGACAATGTAGCCTGTGTGGAAAGGATGATCCTCGAAAATCGAAGGGTGAAGGTCGAAGAAATCGAGCGAGAACTTGGAATATCACATGGAAGTGTTATCAACATCATCCACGACAATTTGGCCATGACCAAGGTCTCTGCCCGTTGGGTCCCTAGAAACATCACGAAAACCTCAAGCCCCATGATCGACTTCAACGTCATTACAGTTTGGAGGAGCTGATGCTCGTGTACAGCCAAGACCCGGTGGGATTCGAGTCATGCATAGTGACAGGTGATGAAACGTGGATCCATCACTGGGATCCCAAGACCAAGCTCAAAAGCATGGCCTGGAAGAACAGGGTCTCTCCGACCCCCATCAAGTTCCGGACCCAACCCTCAGCCGGGAAGATCATGGCCACCATCTTCTGGGATTCTGAGGGAGTGTTGATGGTGGACTATGCGCCTTGTGGAAGGACCATCACAGGCCAATATTACACCAAGGAACTGGCTGAGTTGAAGAAGTGCATCCATCATAAGCGGCACGGCAAGTTGACACGCGGTGTCCTGCTCCTCCACGACAATGCCCCTGTCCACAAGGCCAGAGTTGCACAAGCTACCCTGCGCGAGTGTGGATTCAAGGAGCTCAACCATCCCCCCTACAGTCCAGATCTGGCCCCTAGCGACTACTTTTTATTCCGCTAGCTCAAGGCTGCACTGTGTGGATGCCAGTTTGGGGACAATGAAGATGTCCAGCTCGCCGTCCAGGAGTGGATTGAACAGCAGTCGGGAGATTTCATGGTTGTCAGGAATTCGAAGCCTCAGGGACAAGTGGCGCAAGTGCATTGAAGTCGAGGGTAGTTATATTGAAAAATAATAAAACACTTTTCCTCATATCTCATTTCCTTATATCCGAATTGCCAAACTTATTGACACTCCCCCTCGTATATTAAGCGAAAATGTGCTCAAGGCTAGAACTGGTTTCCCAAATTACCAGTATGGATAGCAATAACAATACCAGCAGAGAGGAAGACAATCCACCAGGGTGGCTGGCAGAGGTGAAACAGGCTGTAGGGGGCGGCCTCCTGCTAGTGGAATGCATGATAAGGGAGCTTGCTTATAAGTGTCAAACTACAGTGGAATTAGAAGACCTTAGTGCTTCCCTCAGAAAACTTCAACTTTCCCCTTCAACGAGGGGCACTCACCCACTCTTCTCTCAGCCTAGACCCATGATCTCTCCCCTAAAACATGACCTTCCAGTTCCCCTTCGTGCCGACAATATTGCCGCTCATCAATACATGCAGCTTCAAAATTTACAGCGGTTCTTTGAGGAAACAGCCATGCAACTCAGGACCTATAACATTGAAAGCCAAACCAATGTTGTGTGTTTCCACGCTTGCAAGTTTGGCCTGGAACAGACATGATAGGGGTCTCACCCCTCCCTGGTATGTCTGTTCACACGGTTCTAATTGTGGACAACCCTGAAGTCTTGCTGGCCCATGAACTTTCTATGGCAAGTGGTCCTCCGGCTCCTCCAGAACCTGACCACTTCTGGGAGGGTGATATTCTTAAAGATGTCCCCATCAATGAAGATGATCCGTTTGAGAACAACAACCCGGCAGAAGACATCGCAGAGGAACAACAGCAGTAGGTTCAGGACCAACGACAATAGAAGGAACCATAGGATCAACAACAAGGACAGGGAAGCTATCCACAGAAAGGATGCAGACTTATCACCTTGCATCAACCCTTTGAAACTCTCAGTGAAATCAGTGTGTAGTAAGCTTAGGGTGGGAAATCTTAGTACAGGCACACTGTAGTGGGCCGAAAATCTACCCTAAACTTCTAATCAATCCAACCTGCTTCCTCCACTAAAGTATTTGCCAGATGGGCTCCATAAAATTAAAAAAAAAAAAAAAATCCTCCACTAAATTGGATGTGAAAACCTGAGGAAGAATGAAACAATTGGATATGCAGTCCTCTATTGACAAAAATTACAAAAAATATGGGGTAAATATACAAGAGATATGAGGGTAAATATACTTGAGATCTCTCTCTCTCTCTCTCTCTCTCTCTCTATATATATATATATATATATATATATATATATATATATATATATATATATATATATATATATATATATATATATATATATATATATATATATATATATATATATATATATATATATATGCATACAAAAATAATCCTATCATCAATCAATAATTGAACTAAATATAACTAAATGAACAAGCAACCAAAAAGACATATAAGAAACAAAAAGAGATAAATGAGCAAACAAAACCGGTATGCAATCATATAAAAGAGGCCTAACAAACACACTAGATCCAACTTCAAAAAAGAAAAGGCCTCACATTCTACCACTGGGGATAGTTCTGCCAGTTGCCACTTGTGTGTTCACAATTACTGCAGATGTCTTACAAAAAAAAGACTGGTGCCTTTGAGCTCGCTATAATGCGATCTGGTTGCGTCTTGAGGCTATCAAAGCCCTCTCTGTCCTGTCGGGACTCACAATAACTTAATGGCATTATTACTAAACTTTTTGATCCCAGCCACTTTTTACAGAATTTAGTACTAATTATCTATTGCAATTTAATAGAGTGGTGGTGCAATATTAATAAATAATTAGCTGAGTAATAGAAAAAAATATTTTAGACAATTCATGAAATCAAATATATATATATAAAAAAAAAAAAAAAACATCTCTCCATTCACACACACATTCTTACAGAAGGAGGGAGAGGGTATTGGGAAAGGGGTGGGAGAAGGGCCCTTCAGACACACTCACATTCGCTCCACCACAACATTGTAATGTGCCTCAGGTTTCCAACCTGGTTAAAAGTGCTGCCAACAATGGCATTAAAGTGTTTCTTCCTAAAGGGTATTCTTCCCGACAAAACTTATATTCATACATATAATTCCTATCGTTGCATAAATGCAACAAGTGTGGTTCCCTAGAGTGCTGGTTGGTGCGTTAATGCAACATCTATTTTTTCAAACTTTAGCTATTGTAAAATGAACTTTATTATGGATAGAATTATTAATACAATCATCTACCATGTTCCTAAACCATTAAAGATACACATACATAGCCTTCATTAGGGTAGCACACAATATAATTGGTACATACCTTTCAAATGATGAAGACATGATATTAAAAAAGTAGCCTTGTCAAAATAGAGCTGAAGCTTTTCTTTCAATTGGAGAGAAGCTGAAACATAGCACACCCACCTCCCATAACTCTGCTCTTGACTAATTGCTTTCTTGAGGTTGCATGTGCCTGTTTCCATACATGTCCTGAAGAGTATGGGCAAGTTAGGTGGTGCAAAAATGCAATGAGTGGGATAAATGGGTTAAGTTAGATCCTAACTCTGCAATGGGTCCGCACAACATCCACCCATTACTCATTAAGTCTTAGTCTTATGTTCCATTATTAGTGCCTCCTTTGACTATTATTTTTTGCTCTTCTATCCATCAAGGGACTTTACCTGCAGTCTGGAAGGAAGGAAGCACTAGTCATTCCTATTTTTAAGAAGGGATCCAGATATGACCCTGGTATGGACAGGCCTATTGCCCTGACCTCAGTTCTTTCTAAGTCCTTGGATAGGATAGTATCTAAAGTTATTTATGACTATATAAAAACTAATAAATTATTTACTCCAGCTCAGTATGGTTTTAGTCCTGGTAGCCAGCAGGCCAACAAAAGACCATCTAATTCTAACCTACAATGATATTTTTCACTGGCTTGATTCTGGCTTTAATGTTGATCTTATTCCATTTGATTTATCTAAAGCATTTGATGTGAATCACCAGGTGCTTATTAACAAACTCTCTTTCCTGGGTATCACTGGTAAACTTCTAGATTGGTTGAGAGAATTCTTAAGGGCACCGTTTACCGCGTCAGCCGCGATTTCAGTTTTTCGCTAATAACTCTTATTTTTTATCGTAGGCAAATAAAATTTATACACAATATGTATTAGTAGCTGTATGACGTCTCTAAGTTATAAATTTGACTCTGACTCATGTATTTTTTTATTTATTTATTTTTTTTTGAAAATTTTGGTCCATTTGGAAAAACCCTAATAACTTTTAATCTATTAATAGTACAGCATATTACTATTAATGGCACCTCATAAACACAACAAACTAAATTTCACGGCATTTTTGTAGACAGCTTTGTTTACAATAATTTTATTAAATTTTGAAATATTATAATTTTTTTATGGCAAAAATTTGAGGTTTATGGCTTTTCCAAAAATTTATTTGAAGGAATAAATAAATTAAAATGCTGTGAAATGTAAAGTCATATGTGCTGATTATTATGCCAAAAAAATTTTCAAATTCGGTCAATTACTAAAAAAGTTATTAAACTCTTTATACTAAAAAATTAAGTTTTGAGAAAAAGCCATTTTTCTGTAAACATTTTTCTATATTCGACGAATATTAATTTATAGTAACCCAAATTTGAATATTTACTTACATAATTCATTTAACATTCCTTATGAGGTTGATAGAGAGTTTCTTTAGGTAATTTCTGACCATTTTACATCATTTCTGTCTATGGAAGGAGAGTTCTCTCTTGCAGCTAGAAATCTCTAAAGTGCCCAAGGCTCCTGGTCCCCTGTTTTTTTCATACTAATTACTTTTTTATAAATAGATAATATATATTTAGTATGAAAATAACATATTCTTAGGGTATCAGTGGAGCCCACCCACCTCATTGTTGCCAGGAAATGCTTTAGAAGTTACCAGGCTGGTAATCTGGACCTGGTAGTGACCCAGATTTCTTCTTTGGTTTCGTTGGGGCCTTTGGGGATTTCAATTTTTCTCTGTCCATTCTCTTCTTTGCTAACAAACTGGCTGACGTTGTATAAAAACCAAGATATTCAAGAAATCTGTTGGCCACATATCCAAAATTGTGATCAAGTATGGTGAGTTGAGTAACAAATATCACTCTATGAAGGCCCGCAAACTTTGCTTTGTTTTGGTGATGCCAAAGCTTAGAATGAAAACTTTCGTTTCTATTTTGGCTCTCTCCTCTCAGGCACCTTTCAAGGAGGGCAGGGCTAGATAAATCAAAAAAGATTTCCCTTATTCTATCTTCATATTTTTTTTCAACCCTTATGTAGTTCTTCATTGTATTGTGGGAAGGAAGAGGCTTATCTTCTTCTTTTGCCTTTTTGAAGACACACCAAGAAGAATCGCAGTGAATATGATGATGATTGCCATCACCATCTCTGGAAATGGCATGCCAAAATCCTGACATTATTTTGAGCTTCATTGTTACCATATTGGTGCCAATGCTATCCCTGATAGCTTTTCCATAGTATCTTTGGAAAGCATCAATCTGTTTGTCTGTTAGTTGATGCCTACCACCAACTAAGCTTTTCTTCATTACTTTTCCTGCTTTGGTCGTCTTGTCCTCTTTTAATTCGTTTTTTAGTTTCCTAAGCCGTGTGCCCATTCGTTTTTGGACATGGTTTATACATTCTTCTTTGAGAACACTCTGGCTAGCATATGGACCATTCCCATTGTTCATGTTGCATACAGCCTTGTAAGAACTTGAGTCTCCATCACTGAGGAATGTTACATAGCGGTAGCCTTTCTTTTCACTTCTCTGCCACATTCTGACAGCTCCTTCTGGTTCCATGGCCCCAGACAAACCTTGAAAGTTAGCTTGGCACTTTCCTAAATGAACTGTTTTGCTCCATTCTTCAAAAGTTTCTTGTGATTTTTTTCTTTTGCTGATGCATGCTGCGCAAAAGTTGCTCAGGACTTCATGGTCCAACACCATGCCAGAATATATATCCATCACAAAAGAAGCACCAATGTGGCTTTTATGGCCTCTGGTGAGCCATGTGCCATCAAAACTAATATCAGCATGGATCTTTTCTTCATTGATATCTTTTCCTACATTTGCATAGGCTTTCCTAACACAATCCTTTGCCACACTCTCTTGTTCTTTGAAGTAACTGCCCATTTTTTCATACAAGTATCTCGCATGTTTCATGAAAGAATTTGTTCCAAGTTCTGTCACACCTATTGCAGCCGCGAGACGTGACAAACCTGCCCGCCCATAGCCTTCTGAGATAGAATGATAGACATATGCAATATTCAATTCAAAAGCGTCAGTATCTTGGCACTTTCTTGGTTCAGAATAATGCACAATTTCATCACAATCGCTACATGTAACTTTTATTGTGCAGTCAAAATAGTTGCTAATCACTTTGGACGTAACTTCATTGCCACACTCGCATTTTATAAGACTAAGCAAAGTTAGCAACCTCTGCAAGGATATCATAATAGTACCGCTACTATCACTTGTAGGAAAGTCTTCCCTCAACTCCTTTTGCAATAAGGAATGTCTGTAACTTGCTGCAGTATCATGTTTATCATGGGGGATGGAAAAAATAGGGGCTCGATCGCTACAATCGCCTTGAGCGCTATCACAACTAACGGAGTCAGAGGCTTCTAAAGGTTTATCTTTTTGCCATCTTTTTATGGCACGATCGCGTTGCAATGACGAATTTTTTCTTTTTTTCTCACTCACTTTACCCATTATGTATTATAATCACTAATTTTTGTATAAAAAATAGTAAAGGAAATGAACAAACTATAGCTTTATAAACACTTAGCGCGACACAGGGTGCTTGGCAAAAGTAAGATTACACTGATAGGTAGATGAGTATGTAAATTTTTTCTGCTTTCGGCCAATACCCCTGGCAGCAAGCGATAGCTCGTGCAAATTATCGTACAATAGTATCAATGATAAAAAAATGCACACACAAAAAAATAGAAAATATGAAGAAATACAAGGAAAACAAAGCCAAACAAATAAGAGGGTCTTGCACGTGGGGTATTTAATTAAATGACCGTCCCTTTAATTGACGGGCGTATACGGGCGTAGGGGCACGTCATGCGCCTGGCAGTTGGTTGATCGAATGAGCAATACAATGCTCTTATAAAATAGCAAATAAAAAAAAAAGAATTTTTTTGACCGAATTCAGTAAACGGTGCCCTTAATAGGACTATGAAAGTTATAGTAAATAAACATTCCAGTACTTCTAGAGAGGTCACCTGTGGTGTTCCACAGGGCTCAATCCTCAGCCCAATACTATTTTTGTTGTATATTAACATTATTACTCATTATATTACCACCCCATGCAAAATATTTGCTGATGATCTTAAAATTTATCTTCAAGTTAATACAAACTCATACTGGGCTCCTAAATCATTGAATTACTTGTCAGTCTTCTATTAATTTTTTCTTAAGATTCCAGTGGCATCCTGTCAATGGGATAAACTGAATCATTCTGGCTTATATACTGAATAACTTGCCCATCTCCATTTCAGCATCTGCCAGTGATATTGGAGTAACAATAGATACTCTCAAGTTTCATCAACATATATGTAATATTGTTAACAAAGCTGCAGGCTTAGCTAATAATCTTTTAAGGTCAACTGTCAACCGTGATATAACATTTATGCTGCTTCTCTTTGTGACTCACATATGCCCACTGCTCGATTATTGCTCTCCACTTTGGAACACAGGTTACATTGGGGATTTCAAACTTTTAGAATCAGTACAGTGCCGCTGGACCAAGCAGATCAGAGGTCTAGAGCTTCTCTCCTATATAGAGAGACTTAGGAATCTTAGCCTCCTTTCATTTGGGGTAGGCTACTGAGAAATGATAGTTAAGTACTGGAAAATTTTTCATGGCTATATATCCATTAGTCCTGACTATATCTTCACCAGAGCTCCTGAGATTGGCACGAGAGGTCATCAGTTTAAACTTGCTGTCCAGAGACACTTATTAGAACTTAGAAAGCGCTCCTTTGGTGTCAGCAATATACACTCATGTAATTCCATACCTAACACACTGGTTTCCACAACATCCCTCCCCACTTTCAAATGAAAACTTACTGTTTAATTAGGGGATGACATTTAAATTTTATGATTAACTGCCCCTCTGCCAACCATTATGTATTGCCGCTTATGATGCACTCTCCAGCCGACAGTTGGTCATTATTAAATAGTGATGTTTTCTATATATGGCTGGTCCATCAGCGGAGTGTGGCTTCCTTGGCCCCCCCTCTCTTTGTAGGGCCATGGGTCCGGCAAGCCCAACAGGTGAGACTGCCAGGTCTATTTTAAACAAACTGCCCTTGGGGCCACAAACTACATAAGTGACAGCTAATGAACACTTTCTGTATTAATTTTAGTACTCTACTCTTATTTTATCCTTAACAAAATGGTGGTCAAAGTATAGTGCTAACCCCCAGAGGCCAGGTCACCATATACTGGTGACATGCGATTCTTATTATTTACATTTCTGTTTTTTTGCATTTCATAAGTTATACATAAAATGTTATTTTTTATAGTATGTGATTCTCAAATCTATACAGAACATAACACGGCATTTAAATTAAACTTTATAATTGGCATACATTTGAGAGCCAAGTCACCATATACTGGTGACACATGATTCCATATCACCATATATTTTTGCTTTAATTCTAATAATTTTCTTTTCTTCCTTTTCATCACTAACTTTATAATTTAAGAAGGGGATTTTTTTGAGTATTTGAATAATAATTTCATCTTAGTTTGGTTATTTATGACTTATGTTTTTTATCAAAGTTATTTCTAATAATTCTTTTATAATATCAAAAAACAAAATGAAGTTCAGAAATAAATATAATGGGCGTATACTTAGACAAATGTGTAGAGCACAAAGTGCATTCCACTCCAAAACAGGATGCTTAAATGAAAAGTAGATTGCACATTTGTGATGCGCTACACAATTTCGCCATATAGCTGTTCACATTTTTGGAACAAATATGGAGAAATGTGGAGAGTAAAGTGAATCGCTCCGACCCTGTTCAATTTGCGTTGCACGTTGCATTACAGATTCTGATTCCAATGGTATATGACTCAGTTAGTGTGTGGATGGTTCAAACTAAAAAATTAATGCTGTTATGGGTAAAAAGTGATAGCCCAAATATCCGTTAAACATCGTGAATATACTCATCAAAATACAAGACAACAACAACTTCCAGCACATTCTTTTCTTATTCGGTTAATAGGTACATAACTGTTTACTTATATAGATTTACTGATTCATTCATCTATTTTTGTTAAAAGCTTAATTAGGTTAGACTATGTTTTGTTAAGTTTTGGGACAATAACAAAATATGCAGTTAAAATCAAATTTGGCAGCTCATGGCAGCTAATGTCTGTGGGTTGCATCTTGTAAATGAGTGCATATATACAAGGGGCGGTCAATAAGTTTTGCAATTTGGATATGAGGAAAAGTGTTTATTATTTTTCAATATAACTACCCTTGACTTCAATGCACTTGTGCCACTTGTCCCTGAGGCTTTGAATTCCCGACAACCAGAAATCTCCCGACTGATGTTCACTCCACTCTTGGATGGGAAGCTGGACATCTTCATCATCCCCAAACCGGCATCCACGCTGTGCAGCCTTTAGCTGGTGGAATAAAAAGTAGTCACTAGGGGTCAGATCTGGACTGTAGGGGGGATGGTTGAGCTCCTCAAATCCACACTCGCGCAGGGCAGCTTGTGCAGAGACCTTGGTCATGGCCGAATTGTTGTGGATGATGTTGATAACACTTCCATGTGATATTCCATGTTCTCGCTCGATTTCTTCGACCTTCACTCATCAATTTTCGAGGATCATCCTCTCCACATGGGTCACATTGTCCTCGTTGGTCATGTCTGACAGGCATCCTGGATGGGGTTCATCTTCAAGGGACTCATGACTATGGCGTAACTCCATATTCCAGTGAGCAATGGTTGCATAGGAAGAGGCAGTGTCAGTGTACACTGCAACCATGCGTTCATGGATCTCTTTTGCATTCTTGCCTTCCTTGGTCAAAAATTTGGTCACTGCACGGTGCTCAACCTTCTCCATTGTTGAAAAATTTGTGACTGATGATCTGCGCTCAGCTAATGCTTCTTAAATAGATGAGGCAAGAGCGTGAAGCTGCAGGTCCTGACTTGTCATAACTTGTCCTAACACCCCCACAAACAGCCATTCCCATTCCTCTGTTTTGCCCTACCAATTCGCAAAACTTATTGACCGCCCCTCGTATATACAGTGGAACCTCGCTATTCATACACAATCCGTTCCAGGAGGCAGTTCAAATGGCGATTTGTGCTAATGGCAAATCATTTTTTCACATAAGATATAATGTAAATTGGATTAATCCGTTCCAGACCCACAGATGATTGCTTATTTAAACCTTTGTAATATTATTTTAAGCATAAAATACATAAAAACTATGAAAACAATAAATATACAGTACTGTATATGAAATAAATAAAAATTTAACTGCACTTTACCTGTACTGAGGTGAGCTGATGGCATAAGTGGAAGGTGGAGAGGAGGAAGAGGAATGTTTATATTACTGTTTTATTATGTCATTATTTTTCATTATAGACGATATGGTTGATTTCGCCATGCCATACTGAGTTGCCAGGTCAGAGACACAAGTTCCACTTTCAAACTTTGCAACAAGTTCTTTTTTCAATTCAATTGTCATTCTCACTGCTTTACTTTTAGGCTTGGTTGAATCACTAATCTTTTTTGGACCCATGGCTGCACTATTTTTAATAAAAAACTAACATTAAAATAGCAGAAAGTTTTATGAAGCTTGGGTGGATGATGCGTAGCGTACGAAAGCCAGCACAAGACTGAGCTGAAGCAACTGCATGGCATGGCCAGTAACAAGGTGACGCTGTCCGAATCGTGAGGCAAGTGTATGAATGACGAGTTGAATTTTACTTGAACAAGTTGGATGAGTAGCGAGGCGGAGGAATGGCGGGGTTCCACTGTATATATATATATATATATATATATATATAAATAAAGAAAGAGCAAATACAAGTTCTGCGGGTGATAGCAACCACTACAGGGCTTTCGCCATATTTATTTACTGCCTTTCAAAACAATTTTGAAGACAGAAAGAAAGGTTCAGAAGTCTTGTATTGCAGACTATATAACATTATAGTAAAAGAGAAATTGAATACGAATGAGCAATGAGGCAAGAAACAGGAGTTTTTTTAGAGGTATGAGAAAGGGACATTAGAAAACACTAGAATCAAAGAGAGCAAAGGGCGGCACAATGAAGGCAATCCTTTACCGAGAAAACAAATAATGCCAGGAAAAAAAAATTGAAATTCCTGGCCGGGACTCAAACCTGGGTCTGCTGATTGCAGGTCAGATGCTCTACTGTTAAACTACCAGGCATAGTGACTCTACTTCGCCCAAAGCATTACCCCATCAAACCCAGTATCTCCCTAAGCTAGGAACCTCCAAGGAATTTTTATACCACATCTTCTTACCCACTTAGAAATTAAAGGCTCATCCTCCAAGTCACATACAAAACAAAAAAAGAGCAAATACAAGTTCTGCGGGTGATAACAACCACTACAGGGCTTTTGCCATATTTATTTTCTGCCTCTAAAAATACCCAAACTCCTTTTATTGTCTCATTGCTCATTTGTGTCCAATTTTTCTGTCTCTTGTACTATATATATTTATATATATATATATATATATATATATATATATATATATATATATATATATATATATTGACTGGAACTCTGCAAAATTCCTTTATCATTCCACTGATTTCACAAAAAAATATTATCGAATGCTCATTAATTGGCATGTTGCCTAATATAAATATTTACCCTGGCTTATTTAAACTTGACCCCCGTTTTAAAAAAACTTGTACTAAATGAAATAACTTCATAATGCAGCCTGTTGTCACTCTTTATTAGTGTAATATCATTCGCATTGCCTCCCTCACCACATGTCTCTGCTATGATTGTGGATTAATTCTTAGGCCTAAATGTTTTCGCTCTAATGATAATACTTTAAAATGTTTTTTTGTTTTTTTAACCACCATTTCCATTCATATACACAGCATTGTTGTGTGTATATCGTTTTAGGGATGCATATGTCTGTTATTAGTTGCTTATTGGTATTTTTGTCTTTTTTTGTTTTTGTTTTTCCATTGGTTTTTACTATGTGATGGGCGTTCCCTTTGTATCTTTGTACCCTATATAAGGTCTTCTCCATTTTCATGCTATTCCTTGAAGATGAATTTGCAAATATAGTTTGAAAGTGCTTGGATTTATCTTTTCATTTTCCTGTGGGTTAATTTTCATATTTGTATATATATATATATATATATATATATATATATATATATATATATATATATATATATATATATATATATATATATCCCCTCCAGGATGTCTTTTCTGGCCTCATATAATTCAACTAACAACTCCTGCTCTCTTCTTGAGGCGCGTAACATGAACTTGGCATTTTTCTCCATTTCCATGACTGCTGACAATGCTAAGGAACCACATGGAACTGAACAAAAATGTTAACAATAATGAACAGTACTACCAACTTCACTGCATGTCACAATTGTGTATTACACAATTGTGGAAGTGTCACGCGACACAATCCTCAGGTTAAGCATATGAAAACAATGTGTAAGCCACATGTGGTATGCACCGGTAACACAATTGTGAAGTGACACATTTTGTATTTAAGCATATGGCTGTAAGTATTGAAATTTTGTGAATTTTTTCTAATACAAATTTATTTTTATATATCTTCTATAATCATGTTTTAGCAATGTGATATTTTGAAAGGGAGAAAATTTAGTTTAGAGTTCCCTTTTAAAATTATTATAATTGGCGAAGTTCAGAAAATTTATAAAAATTTAACCATGGCTGCTTTTTTTCAGATTTTAAATTTTAATCTTAGTAGCAAAGCACAAGCTCTCCCCGTAGAGGGGAAGTGGCAAAGCCATTGTCTGGTTTAATTTAGAAGAAAAAAAATTTAAATATTTAAATTTTTTTTCCATAATGGTTTATCATTTGTAATTTTACCCAAGGTGATTTTGTGCAAATTAGTTGGGCACTTTAAGGGTTAAAGAGAACTTGGTAATTTTGAATGAGTGGTGTATATGTTTTAGGCTACTAAAGCCTGTAATACTTTGTATCATTGTAAAGTGTCCTAGGAGTAATATTTTGATGGTGAAGAGGGTCTATCACACTTTATAAAGTCACAAAGAGACTATTTCAACCTGATTCTGCATGCGAGAATTCTAGTATGCAAATAGGTAAGCTATGCTCACTCATTTGTTTTTAATGTTATTTTTTTATTTTCCAAAACACAATATAGTACAAATTTCTGTTCAAAAAGGAACTTAATCATTTTCAGATGTAATAAGAACAAAGTATGAGAAATATGCGTTTTAACAATGTTTTTCTTAAGCAGTTTTATGTGTTCTTTTCAGATTTAATGCTCCTTTTTCCTGGAAATGCTTACTTTTCCCATAATAGACTGAAATTTCATAATAGGAAAAGTATGGATTACAAGCAAAAACAAGTATCAGATCAGAAAAGTACACATAAAATTGTATAAGAAAAACACACAAATTCATTTAAAAGATCAGAGCCAGACCGAACCAATGTATTCAACTATACTTACCTTTTGTAGCTTCCTTTGTAGTCTTCTGGTAAATATTGGCTGGCTTACAACCTTTATTCTCTGACAGTAACTACACTAAACTATATAATTACTTTCTATGCTAATTCTAGTAGCTACAATATTGTCGTTTTTTATCACTAATAACTGTCCACCATATGTTCTTTTCTTCTTCTAGTATTCTACTTTAAGCTTCACTGATCTCTATATACATTTTGCTAAATTTAGTTAAAACAAAGTGTAATATAAAAAATAAGATATATAAGTGCTATCTTCTCTTAGTCATCTTCCTCCAATCACCATCCCTCCATTTTTCCTGTAACAAAAACAGCAAAACTATTTCATTCAAACCTAACCTTACCTAATCTAGCCCTAATAATATTTTCCTCAGATTATAACTGAAACAAAGTTTTGTGCAGAAAACAGTTTATAAACAACAAGAGGCTAGCACTTCACATATTATTTGGTATTGTGACTTATAATAACCACAATTAAACTGAAAATACAACTATTCATGAACTGTCAGAAATAGAACTAAGCATGCTATTGGCTAATCAGACAGAAGACGCCTTCAGCGCATTGTCCGGCCAACAGCGCCCGGAATTCGGTCTCCGGGAAGCGTACGGCCATTCCCGTCAGGGTCTTCTCTTCGAAGAGGGTTCCTGCATCTCCTCCAAGCTAGGCCTGGAAGGTATATTCCTTCAATGGAGTTGCCGCAGTCTCAGGGCCAACTTGGAGGAGCTGTGTAGGCTCGTCTCGTCTCCTCCCTTTCCCTGTTAGCTATCCTTTTGCAGGAGACCATGCTGGGTGCATGCCCCTTGCCCACCCTTCCGGGGTATAAGGGTTTTGCGACCCCGCCACTACGGGTTGGGGGCTGGGCGGGATGATGTGCAATTTACACCCGGCATGATGTCTCCATTCTTCTCTTTGCTTTAGATACCTCCTATCAGGCAGTAGCTGTTCAGCTGCACCTTGATAGGAGGTTACTGTTATTTGCACGTACTTTCCACCATCAGCCGACTTTGACACGGGGGATTTCTGCCGCGTCGTGGCACGATTGCCGAGGTTTTTTCTCTTGCTCGGAGATTAAACAGTAGACACCCTCTCTGGGGAGACTACTCAATTAATCGCTGAGGTCAAGTCCTTGCCGATCTGATTGAAGAGCTTGAGATGGGTGTCCTAAATGTGGACGAGTTTATGCATCATTGCCCGAGAACAGCTTCATTTTCCTGCCTTGATCTATCTTTTTGCTCTCCGGATGCACAGCCTGATTTTGATTTGGAGTGGTTGATGACCTCCATGGTAGTGATCACTTTCCCATTCAAATATAATTTTCTGGCCCACTACCGCCTGACAGCCCGCCCCGGTAGTGCTTGGTGCGAGCGCAGGTGGTCTGCATTTCGGTAGATGAGGCCGTTGAGTTCTCTGGCAACCTCACCGCTGTGAGCCTAACTACTATTGCTAGAAGGTCTGGCCGTTTTGCTCGCCGACCAGCCCCGTAGTGGTCAGCCGAGTGTGAGACGGCCCTCAAGCAGAAGCGTTATGCCTATATGCGCTATAATCGCCGCCCTACTGATTTCACCTTCAGTGAATTTCGTTGGACTAGGGCTAGGTTCCGGTATATTTCGAAGCATGCACGCCGCTCTTCTTGGTGGGCATACATGCCTTCACTTAACGGGAAGATGGATATTCTTCGTTCCGTGACGTTCAGCGCTTGGAGCGTTGATAGGGCTACTGCCTTACTTTTTTCATCGATCCTTTGTTCGTTCGAAGCTCTACTACGGATGCAAGTTTTATTGCTCCTGCAGCCTAGCGTGTATTGCGGAAGGTGGACTCGATCCACCACACCAGCCTTCGCCTGGTGACTGGTGCCTTCCGAACTTTTCCCATTGAGAGCCTACTTGTTGATGTTGGGGAGATGCCACTAGCTCTATGCCATGCACAGTGCATTATTCGCCTGTACGCACGAGCCCTGCCTCAGCTTGGCATTCTTTTTCTCCTTCTGCTAACCCCCACTTCGTCTTCTGTACCAATTTTCTTTCACCCTGCCCCCCGTAAGGGGCGCGGTGATTTGCCTTCCTGGCCGCCGTGCTGACAGGACTCAGCGCCTCGTCTGTCCCCAGCTTAGCCTCTTCTCTTTTCTTTCAGCACACTGAGCTTAAATAAGGACTGTGCGTAAAAACTATTAAATAATTTAAAAAGCAAAACAAACACGCAAGCCCGGTGCCTCCCTCAGTCGTCAACAGCTCTCACTGCATCCACAGCTCTCACTGCATCCACAGCTGATTCCGACAGTGCCTATGCCGCCGAGAGACGCCAGTCATACCCTAAGCCCTTTGGGTTTAGGGCTAAGAAACTCCTTTGATAGCTTGGTATAGCTCTTGGGCTGTTGGCACTAGGATGCCACCCTGGAGGGTACCACCTTTGGCTATTTGTCACCGCGCCTCTGCTCCCAAAGCTTGTACAGTGTCGGGAGTATTACATTCGACCCTTTTAGAGCACACCTCGTGTCACGCTGGAACGATGCCATTGTATACAGATGGCTCCAAGTCGCAAGAGGATTCGGCTTCCATGCCGTATCCCCTTTGTTTGAAGTCAGTGGGGCTCTGCATCTGTCTTCACCGCCGAGCTAATGGCAATACACCACTCCGTACGGAAGATTACATGCCCGGTTCGGAGACTGGATAGCGACTCACAAAGTGCCCTGAGTGCTCTTGGGGCATTGGAATCTCCGCATTCCCTGGTTCGCGATATCCGTGAAACCATGGTTTTGGCAAGCCGGGCGGATGTCGAGATTATCTTCTGCTGGGTTCCTTGTCATGTAGGAATTGTGAGGAATGAGAGCGACAAAGAGTCTGTGAAGGACTGGGCAACTGGACCAGCGCTACGCTCTTCCTCACACTGACTACATGCCCAGCTGCTCTCCAGGCTGCTGGGCAAAGAAGATGGGAGATAGTCAAAGGGAACTTAAAGTTTTGTGCCATTGCGCTGTGATTGTTCCCATGGACCTACCCCCCAATGCTGCAAAAGCTTCAGGTTGCTTTCTGTTGCCTCCGAATTGGATACACTCCCAGGATGCACCACCATTTGATGGAACACTCGCCTGCGCCCTACAGCGAAGACTGCATTGTCCACCAGCCTGTTTGACACATTCTTGTTGAGTTGAATGTCCTAGCTGGGCGTTCTTCGTGCACATTACCTGTCTTGGTACCGGGACGAGCGGGGTTGCTACCGCTTATCCCTTGTACTTGTGACGGCTTCGTGCACATTGATGTATGCACTCTATGACTTTTTGGAGGAGTCTAGCCTTTTCCCGTTTATTTAATTAGGTGGGTTTTTTGTTGTATTTGTTTTCTCTGTAGGTTGCACATCCCTGCGCTGGGGGGAGGCAGACCTCCCCCTGATGCTGGAGCCTGCTTGTTGCCTTTTTTATTATTGTGTTTGTTTTGTTTTTTGTTATTCTAAAGTAGCCTATTACTAGGCTGGGGTGGTGAGTATGGTGAGTTATGCTCAAGTAGGCAGTCACCAGATGGGCTCGTAAAAGAAAAAAAAATCCCCTGAAACAACCTTGGTGGACTGGCTTAGTTTTTCTCGGGAAGTTGACTGGTTTAGCTTTTCTCATGAAGGCTAAGAGGGCTGATGCATTTTAAGCTACTAAAGCCTGTAATACTTCTTTGTGTCATTGTAATACTGACCCTGGAAGAATATTTTGATGGTATGATGAAAGTTTAGCAACAGTCTAATTTTCTTTTGCTTGAAGCCATAAGAAGCTAATATACTTTAGTAATTGAAATGTAGATTCTTGGAATACATTGCCTAGGGACTGAATAAAAGCAAACAATCATTCTTCTTCAAACTCCATCAATCTAAACAGTTTATCAACCTTTGGTGGCAATTTTAAACCAACTGCTAGCCTAGCATCAGTGTTGCAGTTTTGATTGGTGAATTGTGGCTGAAATTAGAATAATACCTTTTTTATGTCACACCTAGGCCTGAAATTCCCTGTTACAATCCTTTTTCCACCCTTGATCCTCATCAGTCACCTCAACTAGCTTTGAATGACAGGATTGTTAAACATGACCATATCAAATTTGCAAGTGCTCATGCTAAATCAATTAATAGATTGCAAAATAACACCATCTCCAGTATAACCACATATGTTATCTAGGCAGCCACTAAATTATCATCAGACTTGACAGAATCCATAAGGCTGCTTTCACATTGCTTTGGGGCACTGAAATGTATCTCAGTTTGTCCCCTGGAATCTGAGGCAAAATTTATACATCTGGCCTGATGAAGACCTCTTCTGGTTATGAGGAACCTAGTAAGGTGCCTTATTATCAGCAATATGACATATCGCCATATGATAGAGTGCTTCCCCGCATCTTACTGCAATGACTGTGTTATCCCCATGGACTGTTCAGCACTATGACATATCTCAGTGTGGGTGATCTTTGTGCATGTTGTCTGCCCTGGCACTGGAATGAGTGTGGTTGCTATCACTTGTCTCTTGTACCCAGAACAAGTTTGTGCATACAGATTTGTGAACTATGTCTTTTTGCTCTATTTTATTTGACTTTCTTTGTTGTCAATCGCGTGATCCTGCACCGGGGGGAGGGGAGGCAGGCCTCTTCCCATGCTGGAGCACACTTTCTTTTTTGTTTTGGATTTGTTTTATGTTTGGGTATCTTTCGCATGTTTTGTTTTTTTAATATAGTCTAGTACTAGACTGTAGGTAGTCATTACATTGACAAGTTTTACTTTAGCCTCTAAATTTTTACAACAGGCTAGACTCTTTCTGGGTAATATTCCAACCAGAGCACTGCATGATTTATTCACAGAATTCAACTTTTCATTTAAAACTCAGCACATATAAAGTATGCAATAACACATCTCTCATATTGAAATCATTACCAAGAGCTACTTTATTATTTGGAGCCAAGTTTAATTTTATATACAGAGGTGTGTCTGACTGAAGATAAGGAAGTTGGTTCTGTTTTATATCTTTAGGGATCATTATTGTTCTGCTTATGATTCTATCCTTATACCATTCTTCTCTTTTGAACTATTTGCTATATATAAGCTATTATAAAAGTTTCTCTGCAGTAAGAAAATTTACTTGTTGAAAAGCGAAATAACTTCCTTACATTGGAAACGAGTTAAAATGAATAGAAATCATAACATCTTTGCCAATCAACCGTGTTTGAGCATAATGATGATATTTTCCACATTGACATGGTATTAAATTGGTAAGGTTTAGAAAACAAATGAGGGCCAGACAACACATGCTTAAAAGATACAGAAAGATGATATATTGGAGGACAAGAGATTTTTTATAATAGAATAGTCAAAAATACTATTCAGGTATAGAGCAAATAATTTAAATTTGAGTGAAAGGAAAAGATTAAAAATAAAGATATGTTGCATGTGTGGATCAGATAATGAAACATTTCTTATTGTGTCCAGAGTATGGTCAAGAAACTCAGTGCAAAGAGTCCTGTGTCTCTTGGTCCCTCGTAACAAGGAGAAAGTATCGCAGTACTTTTTGCATTCCTTCACCTTTACAATTGTCAAGTTGGCATACAACAGTACTTAGCAATTCTTCCCTTGGTGGGTATATCCATGAAACTATAGCTAGAGCAGCAGTGCTTAACAAGAAGGCATCCTGAGTGTGTGGGGCCACTGTATATAGTAGTGAAAGAGAACCTTTCATGAAATAAATATATGATGCAAGTTATGGACTCCAGCTGTTATTCAAAGCATTGAACTGGATCACTGTAGGTAAAAGGCTGAACTAATAATGGAAGGAGAAGAAGATATATGTAAGTGGTACACATTGGGACAATACAATAGAGCACATGATAGCGGAAATGGAGAGAGAGAGGCTGATAAATGAGTTGGGGACAGTATTGGGAGAGAAGTGAGATAAGGTGCAAAGAAAAGTAGATTCGATGTGGAGAAAATGTTATTGAATGAGAACTCTGTGTGTGTGGAACCATTTAGTAGATAGTCAAAAATATCCTCAAACTAACTGCCATTCTCTCTTCTTACAGGATCTTATAATGCAATATCCAAATAAAAAGGATGGCATAACAATCTGAACTTGATAATTCAAGAATACACCTTAATAAAACAGAGATAAATGCGAAAGCCTAGTCTATTCTACCCCATTCTTATTGGATCGATCTGCGAATTTTGATGAAAATAACTCTGGTTCTCATAGCCAGAAATATTTTGATAAATAGAAAACAATGGCAGCGTCAATACCAGCAGAAATAGATTTATTTACTATTCCGCATTCTAGGATGAAAGAATTAGTTAACACCTATACCCAAAAAGTAAGTAAACATAAATATTAAATGGATTCATGAATGGTCGATCATATAATAAACTTGTTAAAAATTCTTGAATAGGATGTACTTGAGTGCAATAGGTCAACAACCTTTTGTTTCTCAGGTAAAAATTCTTTACATTTTCTTAATGTGAATCAGAAAATTATATTCTTTGGCTTTAAAATGGAATATAGTAAAAGTTGTTTGAAATTTTTAAAGGGATAGTGAGGGTGCACTGGCCTTGATCCAATAATGTAAAAAAATTTTTACTGGCCTTGATCCAATAATGTAAAAAAAATTTTAAGCCATCTCATGGCATTTAAAAATGGCATTGCAGGCCAATTTTATGATTAAGATTATTTTAACTAACATTTTGTGTTAAGAAAATGCAAATAACTTATGATCATATAAAACTAACAAACTTAAGTAACCTAACCTAACCTTTTTAACATATCAAATAGCTCAAAATGAAAAACCATAAAAACAAACTATAATCAATCATACTCTGGCATGTTCAACCCTTTTTCATTGCAAAATGGGGGTTGAAATATTTGTTACACATATAAATTAAGTGGTGATACTCCCTCTGTACCATCAAAATATTATGGTTTCTGGCAATACTAATAATTTTATATTTCACAGAGCAATTTGTATATCAAAGGTATATTCTATGCTATTGTATAGGAAGAAACATTCCCATTATTGTATAGGATCATCAAATTTTGTTTGACCTTATACAGGGAGGTTCAGGTAAATTGATACAAATTATACACAGGAAAAAAAAAGAGTTGTGTACCAAATGAAGAATAATATTTGCATGATAATTTATACACAAATCGAATGGTATATATAGTTGCAAAATCATTCAAATTGCTCTCACAGCCTTCTCCAGGTGGGACCTGAAATGATTACATGCCCTGGTTAGGGAGTCTGTGTCAATGGATGACATTACCTTCACAATAGCAGCCCTCTGAGATCCAAAGGGGACCAGTGGTGTGGGATATTGTTTAACAACCATGCCTGTGTTTTCCTTTCCTTGTGTGCAGGAGCAGAATCCTGCTGGAAGACGTAAGGCCTTCCTCCAGGTACTTGGTCTATCCAAGTCTTGACTAGTCTCCAGCACCCCAGTGTTTATGTTTGCATTGACCTTGAGGCCATGAGGAAAGATGTGAGGATGCATAATGTGCCCCTCGCTGCTGACCACACCCATGACCATAGGTACTTCTGATAGGTCTTTGCACTGTCAGCAATCATTCCCAACATGTATGAATGGTAGCCCAGGTTCTGGTGCACTGCTCTGTGGATGGTTTCCTTGTTTACACCCATCTTCTTGTCAAATTTGCCTATAGACACCTGGATCCTCGGAGAACTGTCTCTCACTAGTGATGAATTTCTCTTTCCTGGTGGTATCAGAGTGAGTATGACTTACTATTTTTCGATTTCACCTGCCATTCTCAGAAAAAAAACTATATGCTGTAACCTGCATGAAAGCTAAACTTTTGCTGAGCATGTCCAAGATCAAGTAACCTACATTAATGCAGTCATTAGACTTTGTATGGATTTATCTGAAACACTGTATTGCTCAGCCACTCTACTTCTTACCTGATGCAAGATTAATCTTCATCAGTACACATAGAAGTCTCTAGTCAGTGGTTCACAGGAAAGACAGCAAAAAAACCATTCAAAATGACTGGCTAATGTGACTCTCGAACACAACACAATAGACCAACTAATTAAACAACTGGCCCAAATGAAGTGCAAGCCAGAGACAACAACCTCATGCAACCCATTCCACAACTGAACTTTCTTGAAGGAAGAGAATCTGGATTAATCCATGGTAGAAAATTTATGGACAAAAAGCTTGATGGAATGATCATAGGTTATTCCTCATCGATCACAAGGGAATATGCAATCAAGAGAAGGAGACTAACTATGCAGTATCTTCCAGAATATAATCCTATCACTCCACCCTCCTTGCCGATGAAGTCAGTGAGGACTCCCTGAAAGGCTGGCTCCTACCTTTTTGTGGAGAGAGGGATCAGTCCTCACTTCTGTGTTAACTGCTAACTAGACTCTTATTCGCCCCATTCCTCCATCCCTTTATGTATTATTTATAATTTATTCATTACCTTGTTTATCTATGCTGGGGGTGGTCGATGACCTCCATGGTAGTGATCACTTTCCCATTCAAATATCATTTTCAGGGCAACTGCCGCCTGAGAGCCCACCTCGGTGGTGCTTGGCACGAGCGTGGTGGTCTGCATTTCAGGAAATGACTGAATTCTCTATCTCAGTCGGGGAGTTTGGGTCGGTAGATGAGGCTGTTGAGTTCTTCTCCGGCAACCTCATCGCCGCGGGCCTGACTACTATTCCCAGAACGTCTGGCCGTTTTGCACGCCGACCATTCTCATGGTGGTCGGCCGAGTGTGAGACGGCCCTCAAACAGAAGCATTATGCCTACATGCGCTATAAGCGCCGCCTGAAGGATTTCACTGTCGCTGAATTTGGTCGGGCTAGGGCTAGGTTCCGGTATATTTCGAAACACGCCCACCGCTCTTCTTGTCGGGCATACGTGTCTTCACTTAACGGGAAGACCCCTCTGACAGAGGTGTGGAGGTGAGTCAAAAAGATTCAGGGCAAGTTCTCGTAGGACTCCCTTCCTGTTCTCCAGGAGAATGGGACCACAATTTCGGATCCTGCGTCCCTGGTGGAATCCTTCGCGACCGCTTTCTCCGCATTCTCTAGCCGGGATGCTGCTCCGCCAGCATTCAATGCACGTCGTCATGTCGCGGAAGGCCGCCGGCTGGACTTTACCTCCAGAGGCGGATAATCCTTCAATAACAGGTTTACTTTGAGTGAGTTGCCCTCCGCTCTTGCTTCGTGCGCGGACACCACCCATGGTCCGGACGATGTCCCGTACGCCATGCTTCGACACCTGGGTGAGCGAGGCATGGTCTTTCTGTTAGATTTGTTCAACAGGATCTGGGTGGAGGGTCTTCTCCCAGATTCCTGGCGAATTGCTACTGTGCTCGCCTTTCGCAAACCGGGGAGAGATCACTCTACTCCGGCCTGTTTCCACCCGATCTCTCTAACCTCTTGCATGTGCAAGTTGATGGAGAAATTGGTAAATGTTAGATTAGCCATTTTCCTGGACAGCGGAGGCCATCTGTCTTCTGCACAGTGCGGCTTCTTCAAGTTCCACTCCACGTCGGATGCTCTGCTCCGACTGGAAAATGCCGTCTGCGAGGCCTTCCTTCGTAGACAGCACTACGCCACGGTGTTTTTCGATCTGGAGAAGGCCTATGATACCGCATGGCGATACGGTATCATGGATACTCTCCACACGATGGGGGCGAGTCCGCATATAGGTGGGGGAGCCCTCTCCGGCTCAAAGGAGCAGGGAAGTGTCCTCAGTGTCACACTCTTTGCCCTGAGCATCAACGGCATCACATCCGTGCTGTCGGAAGATGTTCTCGCTACGCTCTACGTGGACGACCTTTCGATCTCTTTCGGCGCGGCCCAGATGCTAACTCTGGAGCGTCGACTCCAACAGGCATGGAACTGCGTCTCTCGCTATGCCGAAGCGCACAAGTTTTGGTTTTCTTTGGCCAAGACTAAGATGGTGCACTTCTGACGCCATCCACGGCTCCACCCCGACCCAGATTTGTTTCTTAATAGGGTGCGCCTGGATGTGGTTGAATCGCACCGTTTCCTTGGTCGGAAGGTGGATTCGATCCACCACACCGGCCTTCACCTTGCGACCGGTGCCTTCTGCACTTTCCCCATTGAGAGCCTGTTGGCCGATGCTGGGGAGATGGCACTCGCTCTGCGCCGCGTGCAGTGCATCACTCGCCTGTACGCGCGAGCCCGGCGCCTCCCTCAGTCACCAACAGCTCTCACTGCATCCGCAGCTGATTTCGACGGTGCCTATGCCGCCGAGAGACGCCAGTCATCCCCTAAGCCCTTTGGGTTTAGGGCCAGGAAACTCCTTCGAGAGCTAGATATACCTCTCGGGCCAGTGGCGCCCCTGGTTCTGCCCAGGATGCCATCCTGGAGGGTACCACATTTGACTATTTGTCGCCACGCCTCTGCTCCCAAAGCTTGTACAGCGCCGGGAGTATTGCGTTCGACCTTTTTGGAGCATACCTCGTGTCACGCTGGAACTGTGCCATTGTATACGGATGGCTCCAAGTCCGAAGAGGGGGTCGGCTTCCACGCCGTATCCCCTCTGTTTGAAGTCAGCGGGGCTCTGCCAGGCGCTGCGTCTGTCTTCACGGCCGAGATGGTGCCAATACACCGCTCGGTACGGGAGATTACGCGACGTGCCCGGTTCGGAGACCGGATTGTGATCTATAGCGACTCACAAAGCTCCCTGAGTGCTCTCGGGGCATTGGAATCTCCGCATCCCCTGGTTCGCGATATCCGTGACGCCACGGTTTTGGCGAGCCGGGCGGATGTCGAGATTATCTTCTGCTGGGTTCCTGGACATGTAAGAATTACGGGAATGAGCGCGCCGATGAGGGCGCCAAAGAGTTCATGAGGACTCTGCGACCGGACCAGCGTTTCGCTTTCCTCACATAGACTACATGGCAGGAATACAGGCAGCTCTTCGGACTGCTTGGCAAAGAAGATGGGAGACGGTCGAAGGGAACTTAAAGTTGCGTGCCATTGCGCCGCGTCTGTTCCCATGGACCTATTTCCCAATTCCGCGACGGCTTCAGGTCGCTTTCTGTCGTCTCCGAATCGGACACACTCGTGTGACGCATCGCTATTTGATGGAGCGCTCGCCTGCGCCCTATTGTGACGACTGCTTCGTTCCCCAGACTATTCAGCACATTCCCTTTGAATGTCCCAGTCTGGGTGATCTTCACGCACGTTACCTGTCCCTTGTACTCGGGACGAGTGCGTGCACATTGACTGGTGGACTTGTTGACTTTTGGGGTGAGGCCAGCCTTCTCCCTATTATTTAACCAGGTTTTTTGTTTTGTTTTTTTTGCTTGTTTTTTTTTCCTTATTTGCTCCTGCACCAAGGGGACCTCCCCCTGATGCAGGAGCTTGCTTACTGCTCGCTTCCTTTTCCCCCTTTTTTTGTGTTGGGTTTGGGTTGTTTTTTGTTGCTTTTGAATTTGATTTTAAAGTAGCATAGTACTAGGCAGGTTTTTAATACGGCGACTAATGCCCAAGTAGGCAGTCGCCAGATGAGCTCTTAAAAAACAAAAAATTGTTTATCTATGCCTCATTTATGTACTCTTGCAGTTCCTCCCCTGGTGCCCCTTTGACAGCTAAGACCTCCATTTTAGAGAAGGATCTTGCTGAGGCTGGTCAGTCCAGCCTAGGGGTGCCTCCTGGGGGTAATGAGAAGCTGTTCATTCCCTGCCCTCCTCTCCTAAAAATAACAAGAAGAGTAGGGCTTCCTATCCTTCTGTGAGGACTCCAGGGAAGGACCATGCCAATATCAGTAGATCCAGCCCCGAGGCATCCTTGAGTGGGGAGGCCCAGACAAAGACCAAAGTTGCAAATTTGCTGAGTGAAGCCTCAATTATCTCTGGGCCCCTCATTGAGAAACTACCTGGCATTTTCAAGCCTGCTCACTTCAAATGCTTCAACTTATTTGCCCCACAGATGTCATCATGTTGGCCAAAGGCAACATGATCCATCAAAGGAGAGCATTAGCTAGTTTGATTGTTAGAGAGCTGAAGGTGACCTATTTCTCAGATGAGAGCTTTCTGGTGAATGCATAAAAAATTCTGAGGCAGCCATGATTTGTGCCCTTTGGATATTTCATGGCTCACCACTGAGTGTGATGCTGTATTCTATCATGAACTTCGCAAACAGGAGTAGTTTATGCAAGGGAACTCATGGAGTACTACTTAGAAGATATTACCTCAGAGCTGACCCACCACAGGGTTATTCTTCTTTCCAGACATTCTCCCAACTCTTTCAGGCAATACTTCTTGTTTTTCAGGAACTTCATTCCACAATTACTCTCAAATTTATGGAAAAACACACTTACATCCTTCATACCATACATATCAAACTTACCCATCCATGGCATCTTGTGGATGTAAATGCCACTCTTGATATTCATCTCACTTTCACTCACACTTCCTGAACAGTCATCATCCTCATCACTTGTAGACTGAGACTAACTACCTTCATTCTTTCTAAGTTGTACACCCATTCTCGCTTTCCTTGCTTTCTTATTGTTCACTATAGTCCAACCTTCATTCTCACTGTCATACACTCCTACATTCATATTTTCCTTCTTTCATACACCATCAGTCATCTGCACATTCAGAGGCAAAGTCTTTGGCTGCTTCACCTGGCTCAATTTACTCTTATCCCTTTTGGTCTCTGTTCGGTCCATCACATCTGTCGTCTCAGCAATCTTGTCATAAGTCCCATTCTTCTCATCCATTCTGAGTCTTGTGTAGAGTTCTGTCATTTTGTTCTCCATTCTTGCCTCCAATTGCTCTGTTCTCTCCTTAAATCCTGTCTCTAACCCTTTCATTTCCTCACTGTCTCTCTCTCCGCAACTCATATTCTTCCTCCTTCTTTCTTAACTCCATCTTCAATCTTATAATCTCCTCTTTCATCTCGTGCTTGGTCACCATTCTCAGTTAGTAATAGTAGGAGGAAAACAAAACAATTCTACTCCTCCTTTGCTGCAAATTCCCAACCTTCGAGTCAGGCACAAATTTTATGTGGCAGGATACAATGTACCTCCCACACCTTTTTCACTAGGGTTTGAGATTCAAACTGTTGGGTAAGCAAAGGTCCACTTCTGGCAGCAAAGGAGATATACGCAACCTTCTTCCTTAGCTACTTTATTTCCCCAAAGAATTTACAATTATGTACAATGGTATTTACAAATAGATAAATAAATTATGATATAAGTATACAAAATTGAGACAGTGCTTTCGGACTTATGACAAAATGAGGAGAATGGCTCCCAAATCTACTCTCCATTCATACAGCAGCCATCCACTGCAATGTGCTAAGTCATTTTCCTGAATTCTGTGTAGGTTGCTTCAAGACCCTACATGATAAGTCACTATCGTGTATGGTCAATTGTGGAGAGCTGCATCCTGCTTCTTTGAAGCAATGTGGTGTGTGATAGAACGGTCTGAGGCTGCCATGCTTCAGCCCCTATCACATGTCGAAATGCATGCTTTCCACATGCATCCTGCGAGAGAGAGTAGAAGGCTCCTTATCGCCCACCATTCCCAAGTTTAATCAAGGAGGTTCAATCCCCCATTTGCCTCCATGCGTCGATCTCGCCAGATTGAATTAGGCTTATGGGAAGATAAGATATTTTCCCAAGTGCCACCGGGACATTCCATCGAAGTCCCTTCCCCATTGTCCCCTATGCCGAGGGGCTGGCTCCGGCTATTTTTGCGATAGCATTTCGCGTTTGAACCAGATCCCGATTATGTTCACAAGGCACCTAGGAACTCTACCCCGAGAAACCCCTTATTGTCCAGAAGACGACACTATCCCTTGAGTGCCAAGGTTCGTGCCCCTCGAGACGCCAAGTCAACAGGCCCGCTTCCCTGTTGTTCAGAAAGAGAACAACTTTAGAACAGCCATTGTTCCTTAAGCCCATTCGACAAGAACCGGTTCTCGTTCCCAAGAAATCATGTCAGTGGTAATTTAATTCCCCCTTTTTTAACGTTCTTCAAGAGAACGCTTGGTTACACCAATAACCCCCATTGTTCATCTAGAACATCTCCGATATCCTGTCTTAAGGATCGCTCATAGTTCCGAGCCCCACTTTGCTCTCACTCCTCGAAGTTAGTCCTTCCCCCTCATTAAGGACAACATCCCCCCCCCCCTGAAGAATCCCTTCTCCTGGAAAAGAAATCGCCAGTTGGACCGAAGATTCCTTCCCATCACCTTCCTCTGCCACGACAACCTTATAATTACGTAAGCTACGCATTACATTTAACTATTTAACTTTGTGTTAACGCAACTCTGTGCTTAAACGGATTTCAGCCAACCATTTCCCTTCTTGTTTGTTTTGTTGTTTTAAATCCCTCCAAATCTTAATCCTCCGCTTAGTCAAATATTCCCATGACCTTTTACGTTTCCTGTGTATCTCCCATTTTAATCCCCGGTCATGTAAATATTTTCTGTGTGTTGTTTTATTAGATTAATTAATAAAATTCTATTTTATTAATGTTTGTAATATTATTTATCCTTGGGCTCCGTTCCACTTCTCAAGTATATTAAAGATAAATAAGCCCTCTCCAGGCCCCCTTTTGAACCATTCTCGACCATCTGATCACCACGCACTTGAATATAGAATAATCCCCACAAAGAATAGATATATATATAGTATATTGTTGGGAGCCTATTCTACGACATGGTGCATATCTCCTGAAGAAGGAAATCTTGGCTGTTCAGGTTATGGCTCTTTTCTCATTTTGTGATGCTAAGGATTTGGTTGTGACCTACCCTGCACTGCCTGGGATGTCTTATGTCTCAATTTTTGAAAAAAAGTCCTATGAGCACAGTTGTTTCTGCACCCATTTGGAACCCTTCTGCAGTTTCTACCCACACCTTTCCTTGCTTCCTCCCCTGATAGAACTGCCTGCCAAAGAGTTCACACCCAGCCTCAGGTAAAGCTAGAGCTATCCCAGCAAGACCATTTCCTATAAAGTTAAGCAACTGCATACCTCCACTGAGTCATTAGACTCTATGGAGGACCGCACAAAATGAGCTTTGGCTCCTACACCCCCACCCAAGGCTGGACTTAATGGTTCAGAGACGATGGATCCTCCAAAAGAGGGACCCCTGCCTGCCATGGGTTTTGAGGTGGGGGGGAGGAAAAGACTCATAGTGAGCCCAACCTCCCCCGATAAGTCCTTGAAGGAGACAACCCATCAACAACAGGTTTACATTGAGTGAGTTGCATTCTGCTCTTGCTTCATGCAAGAGCAGAATGTACAGTGGGCGCAAAGGAAATGTTAACCTCTTAAATGCAATGGAAATGTTAACTCAAATTTCGCGGTTACCTTTTTACCGCGTTCCCGCCATATAGGTAGTGGGAGGAGTTTGGTATGATGCATGTACCTGCAGCCAGGGCTCCCTCGCAACTTCCCGCCAGGCTCAGTTTAAGTGTGCTTGCAGAGCTCAGAGAGTGTACATCTGTGGTACGCTGCCCCACAGACCACATCTTTTTCACCTTTCTGCTGACTTTGATGCCCTACCAGACACCACCATACCATCGTAATGGGGCGTAGCAAGCTGACAATGCAGGAGAAGAGCCGTGGCCTAACCCTAATGGAGCAGGAAGTGCCAGTAAAGCATGTAGCTGCCGATCTGAACGTGAGCTGTGTGTCACTCTTTAAGCTCAAAAAAGCAACCACCACACTCCCTCCCGGCACCACACCGCCTCGCAATCCTGGCTCTGGGGGCAAGAAGAAGACAACTGCTCGGACTGACATGGTTTTGCTACGTGAGGTGAAGCAGGACCCTTCGATAACAGCGGCTGAATTGACTTGCTCCACAACGTCGCTATTCGTACGATCCAGCACCGGCTACAAAAAGACCTGGGTTTGCCCTGTCGCAAAGAAACCGCCGCTGACAGAGGGTATGAAGAAAAAACGGCTAGCTTTTGCGAAGAAATATCAAGTTTGGACACCAGAGCAGTAGAAGTATGTCATGTGGAGTGATGAGAGCATTTTTCGGCTCGAAAGTGGTGCGGCAGCCCAGTGATGTGAGCAGATATGACCACCGCTACACCGTGAAGACCGTGAAGCACCCCGATGGCGTCATGGTTTGGGGATGCTTCAGTGGAGAGAAGGGCAGGGGTGGTCTCTATTTCCTCCCCAAGATCGTCACCATGAAGGGAAATAATTACATTGAGGTTTTGGAGGAACATCTGCTCCATTTCTATGCTCTCCATGGCTGCGACTTTCTTATGCACGATGGCGCCCCTGCACACAAGGCACGAGCTGTCAAGGACTTCCTTAATGAGCAGAACATCAAAGTTTTGGACTGGCCAGGCAACTCATCCGACTTAAACCCCATAGAGAATGCCTGGAACCAAATGAAAAATGAAGTTGCTAAGTCCCGGCCCACCTTGATCCTCGCCCTGAAGGAGACACTCATTAAGCTGTGGGTGGCAATGGACGGCTCCTACTTCGGGAATCTTGCAACATCCATGTCCAAGAGGGTCCAGGAGGTGTTGAAGACCCGTGGGAACATGACAAAGTACTAAATGTAAAGAAATGTAAGTAAAAGGACCCAATAAAACCAACTTGAAATGTACTTTTGTGCTTAATTATCCAAAAAAATTTAATGTTAACATTTCCTTTGCGCCCACTGTACTTCAATACCTTGGTGAGCGAGGCATGGCCTTTTGTTAGATTTGTTCAAAAGTGTCTGGATAGAGCGTATCATCCCAGACTCCTGGTAAATTGCTATTATGCTCAGTTTTTGCAAACTGGGGAGAGATTAATCTACCTTGTCCGGTTTCCACCCAATCTCTCTCACCTCCCTCATGTGCAAGTTGATGGGGAAGTTGGTAAATGTTAGATTAGTCCCTTTTTTTCTGGACAGCGGAGGCTACCTGTCTTTTGCACAGTGCAACTTCTGAAAGTTCCACTCCACATAGAAGGCTCTGCTCTGAATGGAAAATGACGTCTGCAAGGCTATTCTTTGTAGACAGCACTACGCCACAATGTTCTCTGATTTCAAGAAGGCCTATGATACTGCATGGCAATGCATTCAGCATTTTGAGAGATTGTTGATTCCTCATAGAGATGGGGGGGGGGGCTCTCTGGCCCAATTAAGTAGCAGTCGCCAGATAGCCCCTTAAATAAAAAAAAAAAATCCTGCAGGAAGTGCTCTCAGTGTCACTCTTTGCCCTGAGCATCAATGCTACCAATTACATGGCGGGAATAAGCCCTCTGGGCTGCTTTGCAAAAAAGATGGAATATGGCTGAGGGGAACTTAAAGTTGCATGCCATTGCACCACAATTGTTTCCATAGACCTACCCCCCCAATGCCACAATGGCTTAAGGTTGGTTTCTGTCTTCCAATTGAGCACATTTTGGGGATGCATCGCCACTTGATGGAGCACTCTCTTGCAATTTATTATGATGACTGTGTTGTTCCCCCAGACTGTTTGGCACATTCTTGTTGAATGTCAGTCTGGGTGATCTTCTCCCACATTACCTGTCCTGGTAGTGGGATGAGCAGGGTCGCTACTGCTTGTTCCTTGTACTCAGGACAGCTTTGTGCACACAGCCTCTTTCTGTTGCATGTATGTCTCATGTTCCTGCACTAGGGGAGGCAGGCCTCCTCTGATGGATGCTGGAACACACTTCTTTCCTTTTTTTTTTTCTGTCTTTGGTTGTCTTATTGTTTTTCCAGAATTTTAGGCTAACTTAGCTCTTGGCTGAAATTTTAATTACAGATTTATGCTCTTGAAGCCATTTGCTAGATGGGCATGTTTTAAAAAATCCATGATGGGCTCTACTTTTATCTTCAACTATCCCCTCTACCTTGTAAAAATAAAACACAAGGATTAAGGACCCACAGGGAGTAAGTTCCCTGTCTACTTCACTACACATGGGACCTGGAGGGATTGCGCATCCACTCTCCACCTAAGCACACCCAGTGCTAGAGTATAATAGTTATTGGGTGTGCTGGGTTGTCAAATCTGTTCACTGCTTCCAATGTGCATCTAAAGTGGTTACACCAGCCCCCATCTTTTATGGTTTAAAGCCCTAGGACAAAGTCACCATTATGACAGGTAGGGTTGTCAAGGCCCATCTTAGCTCATATCCGCATATCATATTATCTACTTTCCATGCAACCTTTTTCCTTTTTTGTAACTCACAATGGCCACAAGAGTAGGAAATAAAGGAATCAAAAGGAGAGCCACCTCCAAGCATGTCCTCCTCCGTCCCTTAGGTGCTAGGTAGGATGAGGCATCTCAAGGTACCTCTTTGACCAGTGGAGGGGTTCCACCTTAAACACATGACTAAAATAAATGGGTTTCACATCCACCATTTTCACAGCTGCCCTTGGGCAGATCAATTTCTCCAATGAAGATGTTACCCGCCTGCCCCTCCCTTACCCTTTCTCAGGTGCTGCTCCAAGACTAATAACAGAGAGGTTTTCGCCTCACTCCCTTTGTTGAGTGACCTCTGAGTGACTCTTCCTACCAATGGTGGACCCCCTTTGCTTTCCCAAGGGTCCACAATAATAAAAAATTATATGTAGCAGCAGCAGCCTCGCCTGGAGTTACGTTGTAGCGGTGGGATCGCGCGTCCCTAGCCAAAAATTCCCACCGCCCTGACAAGGTCCGCTCGGCGGTTCGAGGAGAGAGAGTATTTTCTATTTTAATTTAGAAACAGTAATTATAGCAAAATAATCAACCCGAAATATTATAAAACCTTAAACCAAAAGACAATATATATATATATATATATATATATATATATATATATATATATATATATATATATATATATATATATATATATACACAGTTGGCCTTACAATACTCTGGCCAACCACCACACATATATATTTACAAAAGGCCTTACATAAGATCTTGGCCACGCAAACAAATAGTACAACCAAGATATCCCGAAAGACGGGTGCACCCTTAACTAACTAATGGAGTGAGACGTGTTGGAGAAAGTGGGAGGTGGCTCACTTTCTGCGGGATTCTGAGGGGCCCGGGACTCGGCAAAGCCAAGGATTTCAGGTACCTGGGACGCTTGTTGGTCCCAACTGCTGGGTCACAGTTGATGGGGCGCTGCTCCAATTACTCTCTGGAGACTGGGAGGTGCTCTCCAAGGTCCACACCTTAGAAAATTGCCCCAAAAGGTAGGCGCACTTGCGAGGGTCAAGATTGGCTTCAGCCGTCTCCGAAAGCCAGATGTCGGCGACAATCGGTATCACAGAACTGGAAAAGAGAAGGCACATTCAGTCATTCACTGCCACACTCAAACATCATTACTCCTAATGCATTCAACCATATCTACTCTCACACAATCTTCACTCACCTATCTTCCATCTAGGCGGCTCTTCCTTCTTCGTTCACAACTAATGATTTCCAAACTATTACTAAACAAAAATATTAGCTGAAAGAATCCGCATAAAAAGAAAACAGAGATGAATCGGGGAGCACGATAGAGATCCATCGAGTTCCCCCACACAAAGCAAAGAACGGTGATCACACAATCGACACACACATTCTGCAAAAGAAGAAAGAGATTAGACATAGGGGAGGGGAGGTGGACAACCAAACTACTACAACGTTACTGGTAGCTACTTCTCAACTGGGAGAAGCCCTTTAGAAGGACAAGGTGTGGTAGAGTCCATATTTAATAGACCCCCGATTGGGGAATGGCATTCCTGTCCCCTCAATACTTTCTGATGGAGGCCGGCATGCCAGCCCCCAGGAAAAACATTACCCAGACAGCCCCTATGCCTTTTGAGTCCCCAGTTTGGACCATCAACACAGAGTGGTTATGGCCAGATGGAGCTCCTTGCTCTGAGAGATATTCTCCAGTTTAAGTCCACCCTTGTGTAGATCCTACTGGGGTGGCACAGGGCCCCAAAGACCCATGAAAAGAGGTGGGTCCTCTAAGACAGCTGAATCGACTGCCATTTTGGAGTAGGAAAAGGCTGATGTTGGCATGTCCAACTTCAGGGCTCCTCAAGAGGGGGGAGATAAGATAGCTCTCTTTCCAAAGAAGAAGAATTTCAATAGGACTAGGGTTTCCTCTCCCTCTGCAAGAGCTCTTGGGGAGGGATGGTTCTACTGCCATCTCGGCAAGCAATCAGGCCAAGACTGGCACATCTAGCCCACTGATAGCAGCATGTTGTTCAAAGGCCACATGTTCTATCACAGGAGAGCATTAGCTAAACTGACTGGTAGATAGCCAAAGGTCACCCATTTCTCAAATGGGAGCCTTCTGGTTGTTAAGAATGTCTGTGCATGCTTATATCTGAACAATGACTGCAGTGGAGCAGGCACCTTGCAGCCATTACACCACTGGCTATGATGTCATGCCACGCCACAAACAATTGAACAGCATGCATGCTATTATCATTCCCCCAGATATTAACACAACTCATCTTCTTTTCTTTTCATTGCCTCAACTCGTTCGCAGTGAAAGTAGCTTGATAAATAACCATTAGTCTCTACTGATAGCTTGGTGAGACTGTCTGCTAGTTGATGTTATATCATTGATGTTATATCATTTCTAGCAAGCATATAGCATAGAACAGCCACATCAATTCTCAGTCTTCAATCATCAACATTCTTAGAATGGTACAGAGCATCAACTAAACTCTTGTCCACAAAACAATGAATGTTAACACTAGAGATGGGACGATTCCCCCAAATTTTGCGATTCCAATTCTGAGTCTTATTCCAGTTATAAGTTACGATTCTGATTCCTTCACAAAATAAAATATTGATTATATGATATAACAAATTAAGAACTTGGCCATAATGTAGGAAAGAATAAAAATACAAGCAAGTTAGGATTAATTGTCAATAAAGATCATTAAATAATAAATATAATAAAACTTATTTAATTTCTTTACATGCCATCGATTCATAATTTCTTCCATGTTATAATAATACTCAATACTTCAATAATAATTAATAAAGTTAGTTGTTATATAAACTAAATATAGTAAATAAATAAATGTAAGATGAATATAGTGCCATATGCTGGAAGTTTGGTATCGTCAGTCATCACAACCAAGTGAATTTAGATCTTTGATAGCGAATAATGCACAGTTTATGTGGAAACTGTAATTCAAATCAGACTAATTTGATAATGTCAACTAATAATGACTAATGTATTAAATACTATTAATATTCAGCTATTATAATATTGTTACTCAACATTTAACATAGGTTGGGAGTAGGAAGCATGTGCAGCATAAGTTAGCTCTATGGTAGCTGTTAAGTCAACTGAACAACAGGGCTGCCCGCTGCCAAAAGAATTTTAGCATTAGTACCAAAACTTACTCTGAAGATGTAACAAAATTTGTAAAATCATACCAAATCTAATTAAAACATAAAACAAAAGTAAAATGGTATTAAAAAGTGTTTCTTTATGGCAAAAAGGTACCAAATTTGCACAAATATGCCAACTTCGGCAGTGTTGCAGTGAACAAAGCTCTAACATCGTAGAATTGCATCAGCTGTTCTAAATGATGAATGAGCCCTGAGGAGGCCTTTATTGCATCCATATAAACAATTCAACATACAATACATTTCTTATACAGTCAGATCTTCAATATTAATTGATATTAAATAGTGATGCATTTTTGTCGACTGATCTAAATCTATTAGTAAATAACTTATTAACATTATAATTTCACTGAATAATAGGACAGATGAGTAGATACAAAACTTGATTAACACTAACGGGAAATAAACAATGATTATGATTTTGATTTAGCTATTTGGTAAGTAGGAAAGAAATTTAAAAACTTAAAAAAACACTGTTGAAAGAGTCTCTGTACTGAAATTTTGAAGGAATCATTTGGGAAATTGGAAAACTGGGATTATTTTTAGTGATTCCGATTCCTCCAAAATTAATGATTCCTGATTCCGATTAATCATCCCATCTCTTGTTAACACCAGCGCAGCAAGATATTTCAACAATGATACTGGAAATGTACACTGCAGCTTCAGTGCACTCAAGAAGAGCCAGTGCATTACTCGCCTGTACGCGCGAGCCCGGTGCCTCCCTCAGTCGCCAACAGCTCTCACTGCATCCGCAGCTGATCTCAACGGTGTCTATGCCGCCGAGCGACGCCAGTCATACCCTAAGCCCTTTGGGTTTAGGGCCAGGAAACTCCTTCGGAAGCTAGGTATAGCTCTCGGGCCGGTGGCCTTCCTGGTTCTGCCCAGGATGCCACCCTGGAGGGTACTACATTTGTCTATTTGTCACCACGCCTCTTCTCCCAAAGCTTGTACAGCGCCGGGAGTATTGCGTTCGACTTTTTTGGAGCACACCTCGTGTCACACTGGAACCGTGCCAGTGTATACGGATGGCTCCAAGTTCCATGAGGGGGTCGGCTTCCACGCTGTGTCCCCTCTGTTTGAAGTCAGCGGGGCTCTGCCAGGCGCTGCGTCTGTCTTCACGGCCAAACTGGTTGCAATACACCACTCAGTACGGGAGATCACGCGCCGTGCCCGGTTCGGAGACCGGATTGTGTTCTATAGCCACTCACAAAGCACCCTGAGCGCTCTCGGGGCATTGGAATCTCCGCATCCCCTGGTTCGCGATATCCGTGACGCCACGGTTTTGGCGAGCCGGGCGGATGTCGAGATTATCTTCTGCTGGGTTCCTGGACATGTAAGAATTACGGGAATGAGCGCGCCGATGAGGGCGGCAAAGAGTTCGTGAGGACTCTGCGACCGGACCAGCGTTTCGCTTTCCTCACATAGACTACATGGCAGGAATACAGGCAGCTCTTCGGACTGCTTGGCAAAGAAGATGGGAGACGGTCGAAGGGAACTTAAAGTTGCGTGCCATTGCGCCGCGTCTGTTCCCATGGACCTATTTCCCAATTCCGCGACGGCTTCAGGTCGCTTTCTGTCGTCTCCGAATCGGACACACTCGTGTGACGCATCGCTATTTGATGGAGCGCTCGCCTGCGCCCTATTGTGACGACTGCTTCGTTCCCCAGACTATTCGGAACATTCTTGTTGAATGTCCCAGTCTGGGTGATCTTCGTGCATGTTACCTGTCCCGGTACCGGGTGGGTGGGGTCGCTACTGCCTGTCCCTTGTCCTCGGGATGAGTGTGTGCACTTTGACTGGTGGACTTGTTGACTTTTGGGGTGAGGCCAGCCTTCTCCCTATTATTTAGCCAGGTTTTTTGTTTTGTTTTGTTGGATTTTTTTCCTTATAGGTTGCACGCTCCTGCGCTGGGGAGACCTTCCCCTGAGGCAGGAGCTTGCTTACTACTCATTTTCTTTTCCCCTTTTTTTTAGTTTCTGTTGTTGTTTTTTTTGTGTGTGTGTGTTATTGCATTAAATTTAAAAGTAGCCTACTTCTAGGCAGTCTTTAATACAACGACTAATGCCCAAGTAGGCAGTCGCCAGATGAGCCAGGGTCTCAGCAGACAATGTTGACTTGATAACACGCTGGATTTTCCTAGTTTTTGAGTAGATTGGACAACGAGCATCACTATAATCCCTCAGGAATACAATAAATGCTCATTTAGAACCATCATCAGCAAAATTAGCAAAAGCTGCATCTGAATAACAATTTAGAGAACAGGCTTTGAGTGGCTCAAGCTTAGGAAAGTCTAATCTCATGTTGTCTCTTGTCACTTGAACTATTAACTTATTCCATCTGAGCAAATCTCTTGTCACTTGAACTATTAACTTATTCTATCTGAGCAAATCACCAACACTTGTCCTGTTACACACGACTCTCAATTTACAAGTTTCAAAAGCACTGTCTGGCCTGGTATGTGTTGCGATCCAGTTCAGTTGTCTGATCAAAGCTCTGTACTCACTCTTTTCTGCCACTATTAAGTCATTTGTTTTAAGAAGAGCACGCTAATGACTGATGCCGGCAGGTGTCAAAGTTCAAACATACTGGAACTGATGAACAATCAAGCCATCAGCAGTCATGTTGATGTTCAAACCAACATACTTGAATGATGCTGATGCTAAGCTGCAAATCCAAATCATGTGATGTAATTTCTTAACAACATCATTCTCAAATGCTGCGGGTCCCACCCAGAGAAAATCATCATTGTAGACACAAATTATGCCCTCAAAATTGTTGTCATTGTACCATAAAAATAAAGAATTATCTAACGAACACATGTGAATACCAAGCATCAATAATTCATCCTTCTTTCTTAAATACCAAGCTCTGGCTGCATCACACAAACTGTACACTGTCTTTTTAAATTTCCACAAGTTACCATTAAAATATTAGGGAGGAGGTTTCAAGTAAAGCTCATGTTCAATGACATTGCCCTGCAGATAAGCAGCCTTGACATCAACAGGTTGAAACTCCCACTGCTTAGAAGATGCCAGGGACAAAGCCAGATGCACTGCATCCCTGGAACACATAGGCCAATCTTTGCGCAATGCGATAGTGTCCTTTTCAAAGCCATATGCTACTAATCTCGCTTATTATCTTTCACTTTCTGAGTTATCACCCACCTCACTGATACAGCATCTTGACCAACATTTTCAACTTCTTCATAAACATTGTTGTTTCTCCAGTTTTGCATTTCAGCTTCTTTTTCTGCCATCAAATCATCAATATTAAACATTACAACCATCTCCACACTGTCAGGTATCACAGACAATTCACCAATATCATTGAAGTCAATCCAACCAACAGTGCCATCAGAATTGTACCTGACATTGAAACAATTACAATATTTGTTACTTGTGGCTTTTCCCACTCTACTTATCACCTTACCAGAGACAAGGTCACCCATAGCTGAACACACCTTGAAATTGCTGTCCAACTTTGATTTTGGCTGCAGAGTTACCGCTGATGTCAATGCAACTATCTTCATGTTGATTCTCATTACCATCAGCCAGTTGATGCACCAGTGGCCTGATCACTGCTATTGTTGTCACTGTCATAGATGTGATTACCCTCATCCTCCACAGGAGGATAGCCCCCCCCCCACCACCAGGGAGCAGTTAGTTCCCTTTATTTATTATTACAGGAATTTACCTCAGAAAAGGTAAGCAAACACAGAAATAACAGAAAATATACAGAAATATCCCAGAAAGGGTATGCAAACAAAGTGAATGTTACAAGGTATCCCAGAAAGGATATGGGGTAAAACTTAGTTTGAAATTCCAACACACACGAGGGAAACACAGGGAGAACATACTATGGGGAAGTAAGGAAGGTTGGGAGGGACACAGAGGTGAAGGCAGGAGGAGGAGGAGGAGCGAAGTGTTGGGCACATCCTCAAACAACAATGGCCCTTCCAACCGCGGCCCATGCTAACTGGAGCATGGGTTAAGCGGCAAGCATGAACTCTCATATAGATGCCAGCATGATGAACCAACACTTACTTTCTGTCATGTCCGATTACAACACTGGGCCCATACCACTTGTTATTGCCATTATGCTTTTAGAAATCTTCACCTTTTCTTAGATTTTCCACATTGGTAGTACACACATTGCTTCTTAATGCTCGAGTTCTCAACTCAAGAGGAGAACATAGCAACATTTCTTCTTCAATTTCATCAGAACCCCTGTATCGAATGTATACCATCAGCTGCGAATTGCTACTGACATCTGTAGTCTCATCAAGTTGAATGGCAAACTCTTTACTCTTTTTTACTGAATAAATCACTTGTTCTCTCATATTTTATTCTAAGATGGAATTTCTTTCTTTAATAACTCTTGCAGACAAAGGCACTGTATTCAGTTGTTTAGCTACTTTCTGCCCACACACTATTTCTGCCATTTTCACAGCCGCTGGTTTGATTAAGTCTTCACCAATAGTATGTGGTTTGTTGTTTTGAGCAACCAACCATTCTACTTCAAAACTAGCTATTGCTGCTGAACATTGGTCAAATGTTGCACTCTTGTTATTTTCCAATATCTGTCTTTTGACTGTATTTTCCAGATTCTCAAAGTATTCTCATGGTTTGCAAGACAGATGTGAATGAACCTTGTCCAAGTGTTTCTTTAATTGATTCTTTTTGAAAGACTCGGCAGTCAGTACTTTCATACAAACGACACATTGAGGTTTCATTTGTCCTTTGTCCTCTATTTTTTGTGAAGCCATAATTAAGGAACTCTGCCTGATATGTCCTTTTCCTTGCTAATGCCATCTGAAAATGAAAGACAAATCTATCACTTTTTTAAGGTCTTTTGACTTCTATTTTTGAAAAATAAAAAATTATTTAGTGACAAATATAAGAGTTTAAATTAAAACTTTAAAATAACATAACATAAAATCAAACTACAACTCACAACCATAAAAATTCAAACAATAAGACTTAAAAAGAGTGAGCATTACATTTGTAGGGGCTGCATGAAATCTTCTTAAATAGAGTTAAACTCATTAAAAAACTTACTTTTAATATAAAATAATTCACAAAAATAAATAAATAAGTGAAAAATATAATAGTTACCCCTAAAGAAGTGAGAAACTGGCAACTAAACAACTAATGGGATAATTAGGCCCCTTACAAATAAACTAAAATATCCTAAAGTTTAAACTAATCTTATATTTATATATTTAACTTTTGTTGAATTTTAATCACAAAAGTCTATACAGAAATGTAAATATTATAGATTATATCATAACTCACCTTATGTAAATAATTATTATATCACTTGATCAGCTCTACTAATTCATCAACTACTCTGAAAGAGGCATGTTCAAAACATGGCAAAATGCCACTTAATTCAGAGAAATGTTGCCAGATTTTACTGAAAAATAGAAGAAACGCTCCTCGATGCATTCTTTTTCTCCAACTTTCATATTCATTTCCCTCACTTAGCACATCCACATCCATAGCATATCCATTACCCCCCCAATTTTTCTAAATTACCCCACTTGGGGTAATTTATCCCTGTTCCCCGACCACTACCCTAAGGCTCTGAGCTTCCATTGAGGTTTTGACATGAATGGAGGAAAAGACTTGCATAGTGAGCCCAATATCCCCCAATAAGTCCTCATAGGGGACAGTGCCTCATATGACCAACAGTCCCTGGACTTTCCAATTTATCAATTTAACTACTCTGACCATATTTTACCTAGAATATCAGATTTTGGGGATCTTTTAATCAAGAATATTAATATTCCAAAATTTAATGTAGGTTTTTTGTTTTAAGGTCCAGTGTGTTGACTTCAGGGATTGCCAAGAGACTTTCAATTTGCTGAAAGAATTGCAATCAACCCTTTATGAATTCAAGTCCCATGAATGCATTGAAAATTTGTTTATTATGGATCAGTTGAGAAATCGTTTGAAGCAAAGACACATCTACAATTATGCTGTTTGCAATTGTCACAATGATAACAGAATTTCAAAGGTAAGTTAGAATATTTTACAATTATTACAGATTTATCACTCTAGTAATCATAGAATGTTGTGTTAATATAACTAAATATTCTCACTTTATGGTAGAAAATATAAGAATTCATTAATGCAAGTCAAGAAAGTGTTATTTTATTCCAAAACTTTCTAAAGTGGATTTTAATATTTTAAAGTATGCTATTTTGGTATCTTTATATTAGTCAAATATTTAACTTTGATATGTGAAAATGTTTCATTTTACTCAACTTTCCTTAATCACGCTATGTAGATGTTAAAACTTGTCAAAGATGGAAAGCATTTAACTGAGAGAAGTGTTGGTGAGAGACTGAGTTTTGGTGAAGAACTTCAGAAGTGTTTCAGTGAATTTGTCCAACAATTTTTGCCTCACATGGAAGAAGAAGAAAATATTTTTCAGGTTAGTTTTCCAGCATCAAAACCACTTTCTTCTAGTTGATTTTGTCGCACATCTTTCACTTAATGGGGAATACTCATATTATCATGTCTTAAAAGGTGAGTAAACCCAGGTATGACCTGCTGGTCTGGGAAGGTGCACACCCTTAAGTTTTGTTCATGAGAGTGCAATACACAGTAATGGGGTGGGGCTGATGCAGACCCAGTCTGGTCATGCTGTTTAATCTGCTTCAATGTGTCAAATATGAATCAAACATGAGAAGGAATTAAGTGTTTGTGTGGGGTGGAGAGGTGTGAACAAGTGTGAATCATGTGGTAGAGATGTAAATTGATTTAAAAGGGAGAGGTTATAAATACTGCACTAAAACATGAAAGAAATGAGTTTGTGTGAGAAATGAATTATGGTGGTAATGATAGTGGTGATTCAGTGATTTTGAGTGAGGATTGGCATCATACAACAGTTGAGTATGAATATGTGAGCTTGAAAATGATCTCTGTATTGAGATTTGCAAGAGCGAAAGTGATAGATGCAGTCCGTCTAACCCGTACAATTAACAGCGTCAAGGTACCTTCATCAACTATAATCCTCACCTTCAACAGAACCAAAGCTCCATCAAGAATAAAAGTGGGATACCTCAACATCCCCATTGTACCCTATGTGGAATACCCCAGAAGGTGCTTCCACTGTCAAAGATTCGGTCACTCAAGCAAAGTATGTACCCAAATGCACATATGTGTTAACTGCAGCAAAGAATACCATAGCCCATCTTGCAATCTACCAACTTGCTGTGCAAACTGCAGCCAGAACCACAGAGCATCTGGTAAATAATGCACCATCTTCATATGCAAGAAAGAAGTCCTGGCAATCCGAAACAAAAAGAAAGTAAGCTTTAAGGAAGCCCGCCAACAGGCCAAATCATTGTATATTGCACCGGGACGCTTCGCTGATGCATTGAAAAGCCTAAAACCCAGTAGGCCTCAGTTTAGACCCCACCCGCCATCTAATTCATCAGTGCATCAACCCCCAACTACCCAAGAGATTGCACAACCAACTGTCACAGCTATTAGTACCGATAACCAGCCACCAACACACATATATAGTCCCAAGAATACAACCACCAGCCAACCTAGAGGAGCAGCCCACCTGGAACACCGTTCAGCCAATCTTCGACATCCAGATCATCGCCAAGGCAAAATAAGAGACCCTTCCTGCCCTCTCCTTCATCTCATGCACCTTGCGCTAAAATGTCACTTAGCAGCCCCAAAGAACCCCAAGAAAATCTGACTAAGAGAGAATATACCAAGTCCCAGTTTTAGAGAGGAGGAAGCCTGATGAAAAAGATAGCATTGAAGTAGAAATCACAGTCCCCCTCATAGATATACATCCGATCCCAGAAGATTTACCACCCACACCAGTGCATATTAAAAGTGGGGCACCAAACACATGTATGATAGAACTAGTCACAAGCTCACCAAGTCCACACAAAACAAAAACTGCTGAGAAGCTGATCTCCAAACTGGTGGAGGGAGAAGCCACCATAGACAGCAAGAAATTAGACAACCTTATGGCAAATTGGTACCATTCCTAAAACCAATCAAGGAGCGAGAACCACCGATAAGACCTCTGAACACCTAGCAATGGACGCAGGAAAGAACCAAAGCAGCCCTGAGGCTCATCAAGAGAATCTGCCAAAGCTGTCACCTCCTCTACCACCACCAAGGAAATCGAAGCTCCCAAGCAAAACAAGCACTGCCGCAAACCAACCATCAACCTTAAAAAGAATACTGCCGTACTCAAAATTAACTACTACCACTAAACCTCCAGGAATAAAACTGAAAGAAATAAAGAAAACTGCCACCAAGGAAGACATGCAAAAACCAAAAATAAAGCCCATCATACCCCCAACCATAGAAAACTCAAAAGACAAAAGTAAACTAATTACTTTGAAAAGACAATAATCAAATTATCTCATTCATTGGAACTGTCAAGGAATTTATACAAAGTGGGAGGAACTCAATAAAAGTTTGAGTGAAATCAATCCCACATGCATAGCACTACAGCAGTTAATATTAGGACGTAGGCCCACCCCCCAACTCCCACAGGAGGAGTGGCCCTTTTCATCCAAAACTCCTTCTCACAGATGGTAGTACCACTCAATACACCACTGCAGGCAGTGGCTGTTAGGGTTCATACCACCAAAAACTACACAATATGCTCTTTATACTTACCTCCAGACGATTGTGTAACAGTGGGTGATATGCTCAACCTCTTCTCTCAACTTCCAACTCCATTCCTTATCCTTGGTGACATGAATGCTAGACATCCCTTGTGGGGTGATACAGCTAATAATACAAGGGGAAATATATTTGAAAAAATTGTTAGCACCTCAAACCTAAGTGTCCTCAATAATGGTAGCCCAACTTCCTTACACACACAAACTAATACTTATACGTGTATCGACTTATCCATCAGCTCACCCATCTGCAAAGTCGATTTTAGGTGGAATGTGGATGATGACCTTAGGGGCAGTGACCATTTCCCTGTGGTCCTGGAGACCTCTCCCCCTTACATTCCTCCTAAATGTATGTTGAGATGGAACACAAGGAAGGCAGACTGGCCAAAATTCACATCTCTAACTGCTTCTCCAAGTGATATAACTGAGAGTAGTATTGATGAAGCCCTTGAAGCCTTTTATAATTTACTCAATATGGCAGCCAACTCATCAATGCCAATTAAAAGGAAGCCTATTACAAAGAAAGCACCCCCATGGTGGACGGACGAGTGCACCAAGGCTGTCACCCTTTGCAGGGAAGCCTGTTGACAGTACCAAAGGAACCCCACCATCACCAACAAATTTGAGCACAATAAAGCACAAGCCATACGGCAAAGAACACTCCAACAAGCAAGGAGAACCTCCATGAGAAGTTACATCTCACTTAATTATAGAACACCCATGAAGAAATTTAGACAAAAGTAAAGAAATTCATGGGTAAGGACCCTGGTCCCTGTCTCCCAAATCTTATTAGAGCAGGTGACCTAATTGGGGACCTCTCAGAATCTGCACAAGTATTTGGCCAAACATTCGCAAATTACTCAGATCCAGTAAGTTACCACAAACCATTCCAAAAACTAAGAAAGACACTGGAATCAATACCCCTGGAGTTCATGAGTGAACATGTAGCTGACAAACCATACAACAATATCCTCACTATGACCGAATTCAAAGCAGCTCTGAAACAATCCCATATCACCGCACCAGGACAAGATGGGATCACCTATGATATAATCGCAAACTTAGCCACTGCATCCCAAGATCACCTCCTTAAGATATTTAACAAAATATGGATAGAGGGAATGTTCCCATCCATCTGGTAAAAGTCTATTATGCTCCCATTTAAAAAAGAAAGAAAGAATGGTACCGAGGCAGCCGATTACCGCCCCATCTCATTAATATCATGTGTATGCAAGCTGATGGAACGGATGGTAAATGCCAGACTTGTCTGGCTCCTGGAGAAAGCTCAATTGATTACCCCAGTGCAGTAGTCTGGTTTCAGAAAGGGCCAATCTACTACTGACCAACTAGTTCGAATGGAGACCTTCATCAGAGACAACTTCGCAAGAAGACACTATGTCATCGGTGTCTTAGACAGAAAAAGCGTATGACATGACCTGGAGGAGGGGCATTCTCCGACAGCTCCACAACTGGGGACTTAGAGGTTCCCTCCCCAGATTTATCCAAAATTACCTTCTGAGATGCACATTCCAAGTCAAGGTAGATAATGCACTCTCCCACCCTTATGAACAAATAGAGGACATACCCCAGGGAGGAGTACTAAGTGTCACTTAGTACTCTATGTCGATGATCTTGCCATAGTATGCTTCTCACCACGCTTGCCATTCGTGACTTGTAAGATCCAGCAATTAATAAATATAATAACCTCAGATACAGCAAGCAAAGGACTTAGCCTATCAACAACAAAGACTTGCGCTGTGCACTTTTCAATCCTCAGGAATGCTCTCTGGGACACCCCAGAGCTTTTCCTGAACAAGACCTGTATAAAATTTGAAGAAGATAAAAAATTCATGGGTATTAGATTTGACAGAAAACTAACATGGAAACATCACATAACCAAGCTGAAGGAGTCATGCGCAAAGAGTTTGGACTTAATGAAATTCCTCTCTCATACAAGCTGGGGTGCAGACCGCCAAACACTCTGGATGCTCTACTCTAGCCTAGTACAGAGCAAGATGGATTATGGTTCTCAGATATATAGCTCATCAAATAATACAAATCTGGGAGTTAGGCTGGCCCTGGGGGCCTTCAAATCTTCCTCAGTGCCGAGCTTATATGCCGAAAACGGCCTTCGCCCATTAAAATACCACTGCCTGATTCAGAACTTGAAATATTTCCTCTGTATTCAACGAGTACCTAATACTCCAGTCTACCAGAGCATCCTAGGGAGACGTTCAAATGCAATTTATGATAGAGTTCCATCCATTACACGACCATTTGGGTTAAGGATGGGTGAGCATGCAGTGCATATTGGAAGTTCTATCGGGAGGGATGCCCAGCTACCAACCACAAGTCCCACTGTGGATTAGAGGCAACCACTGAAGTGTGCGAAAGCTTCCACATTCCCAATAAATCAGACTTCCACCCTCTCACACTGAAAAATATGTTCTTGCAACATATAAACAAAAACCATCCCATGAAACCTGTGTTCACTGATGGTTCGAAAGGCCCAGCTGGTGTTGGGGTAGGTGTGATATCACCCGCGGGGACTACCCTAGTCACACTCCCACCCCATGCATCCATTTTTACAGTGGAACTGACAGCGATACTGGCTGCACTTCATGAGATCTCCAGTTCATCACCTGATTCTTATATAATCTATTCTGACTCAAGAAGTGTACTAGATTCTATAAGTTCCCTACACAACAAGCACCCACTTGTCCTCAAAATTCAGGACTGGCTGTACTGGATGAGTACTAAGCACAAGATTACCTTCTGCTGGGTCCCTGGCCATATAGGGATAAACTCAAACGAAAAAGAGAAGGAAGCAGCTGGGAGAGGGCTTGCTCTCATTGGGGCACCAGTACCCACTGGTGAGGGCATATGCCTACTCACTTTGGCAGCAGGAGTGGGAAGTGATAGATCCCCTATCTAAGCTTCATGGCATAAAACCATTTGTGCTTCCATGGGCAAATAGAGACCAGCTATTGAGCAGGAGAGAGGAGACAATATTGAGCAGGTTGAGGATTGTGCACACAAGGCTCATGTGTGGCGCCCCACCACCCATCTGTTCCTCTGGCAATGTGCTGGTGTCCATCCTTCACATCCTTATAGAATGCCCCTCCCTCATTAACCAGAGGACAAGAGCATTCCCTTCCCTCAATAATAATCCAGCAAACTCAGCCCTGAAATCGGTTTTATCTCAAATGTCCAAAAATTTTGATCAAAAAGCACACTTCAGGTTCCTAAAAGACATTAATGTCTTTAAAGAAATCTTTTGCAACAACGCAAAATCAAAGAATTTTAATGAGCACCTGTTTCACCTTTTACCATTTTTAATGTTTAGCAAAAGGCGCAAATGTGGTATTGAGTACCACTAATTTTTAATAGGTTATTTTTATACCATCCACACCTCTTTTAATCTTTTAATTTTAGATATTTTGACATGCCTGCCAATGGCATTGATTTCATATGCACCACGACCCAGCTGGACTGAGCGCGGTGTATGAAGAAAACTTAACCCCCAATCTACCTGTCTGCAAGACAGTCTTTACAGACTGAGCAGCATTGCACTGGCGTATTAATCATCATCAACCTCCGCACTTAAAGAATCGTGAAGGAGATTGTCAATTTGTTTAACTACCTGAGAAACCTCGTTTACAAAGTGAAACGTCAGTATGAAGTACCTACAGTCATATACAGCAACCCTTCCACCTATTTGGTGGTTCTTGGGTATGGTCAACATTGAGGGCCACATTATGCCTCCTCACATGTTCCCCCATTTTGTCTTAAGGTTAATGGGACATTTACATTGAGGTGCTGGAGGTTAGTCAAGCCTTGGATGCACCCAGTAGCTGTGGGTAGGCTTTACATTATCCAGCTGGACTTTGCTCCTGCACACAAGGCAAGGAAGACACAGGCATGGTTGTTCAACATCATCCTGCATCACTGGTTCCCCAGACTTGTGCCAACCCCTCCCCCAACTACAACCCCCTAGACTATTTTATGTAGGGCATTGTTGTTGAGAAGGATGTCAACAAGGCTTGTTGCAACACTCTAGGATCTCTGAGGGCTGCCATTGTGAAGGTAATGTCATCCATTGACAAGGACTCCCTTACCAGGCCATGTAACCAAGTCAGGTACCACCTGGAGAAGGCTGTGAAGGCAATTTGAATGATTTTGCAATTATTTATATCCTATTTGTATGTAAATTCTCATGAGAATATAATTCTTCATTTGGTACACTTGTTTTCTTTTGTTCTGTACAATTCATTTACCTGAAGCCCCCTGTAGATAGTACTGACTGGGTAAGAAGTATTTATTTATGAATGAGTTTATGATTGAGTATTCTGTGGTGGTATCAGCATGCAAGAAGTAGAATAAGTTTGTAAAGTGAATATATTAGAGTTTGAGTGCTGACTGAACAGCAAGCGGGCAATATTGTGAATGATAGAGGTATGTGTGGCTAATTTGGTGTGAATAAAATGCTGGGTAGCTGCGTGCTTGATAAGGCAGGAAGGGATAGGAAGGGTTGGGTAGTATTTAAGTGGCATTGATGTGCACGGACCCCACTTTGTGGGAGAGTTCTGTATATTAAAATTCATTAGAATAAGGAGATAATACCCTTTTTTTTAATTTTCCATATGATATAGAGTTGTAGGGAGCAAGACTAGAAATGCTCATTTTTCCATACTCCTGCTTTGGCTAGTCTATTTATCTGTGTCCTAACCTTTTTTTTAATCACCTAGTGACCCCCCTCCTTCCTTAACCCTTTATGCCTGTATGTGACGATTTTGTCACATAGAAAATAAAGGCTTATAGCTAGAGAAATTACATGTGTAAGAGAAGTAGGACACATGTTAAGTTCACACAAGAGTTCTATTAGATTTGCGTGCATTTGCCACTAACTATTTACCACTTAATAGAAATGATAAATTAATTTAATATGTTTTTTATTTTAAAAAAAATTAATTGAGGGCATATAGGGTTAAAATTTGGCTTTTTGGCTTGCTTAACTGTTGTATTCATTAAACAATGAAGCTCGTTTCATGTCAGCACCTCACAGTCAAGGTGTCAGGTTTAGCATGGGCAAGCATACTTCAGTTGAGACCTGGATGATTGCATGCCCGCTTTAGCCTAATGCCCTTCACTCTTGTGCCCTCAGGTTCCAATAATTTCAGGAGGATCTTCAGCTATTTATTTTTTTCATTTTCACTTCCTCTACCCTTCATCACTTTCTTCATAGATCTCTCCTGATAAATTTTCTGCAGTATATGCTCCTGTTGGTTCCTCTTTAAATTATAAAAAAAATCATTTCATCCTCTTTTTTTTGCTATAATGTTGTATTTATTTTGTACAATCCAATTTGTCATTTTTAATATGGAGATGACATTTCAGCCTCTCATGGTCGAACATTTTGAGTATGAAGAACTTCGAGTTATGAAAGAAGTGGTTCTCGAGCAACATGAACTTATTAAAGATCCACAATATCAAGAAAAAGCCGAACTGGACTTGCCTGAAGTTGATGAAGCTATTAAAGAGCTAAGAGACATTGATCAAGATCATTGGTTTCTTGCTGATCTCTTTAGGGAAGAAACATTTGAAGAAAACATTACTGTGATGTGTGATGTCAGTTTCTACCCTGATGAACTCCAGATTTCAGATTTCACTACACATAATCATTTGTGTTTGATGTCTGATAATGAATCTGTTTCCAACATCTCTCATGAAAATGAGCAGCATTCTTGGCGGCTTCCTTCTGAAATCTTGTTGAAAATATTTCATCTATTGACTCCTCCTGATAGAGGAAGGTGTGCGCAAGTATGCAGCCTATGGAATGAGGTTATTTATTCATCTATTTTATGGCAAGAGATCTACCCCATCCAGTGGGCACGAGGTAATGCAAAAGGCAATTTGTCGTTTTTCAAAATAAATGAGGAAAAATTATCCAACAGCTGCTTTAAAAAAGTGAAAACTTAATACCCAAATGTAATAGTGTCAAGGTTTGACGTAGATAGCTTTTAAATAAACATAATTGAGGACTTTTCTTGTTAAGGTATTTGGTCATGGGGTGATGCGCATCTGAATTACGTCATAGAAGATGAAATTCTAATGGAGGAAGAGTGTGATTATGCCACCAAAGAAAGTTGCAAATATGATGAAGATGCAGATGTAGATGAAAGTGAAGAAAATAATCATGATTCTTTGGCTCAAAAAGAACATTCTGTGTTTGCTGGGTAGGTAATTTAAGTGTAGGAAAATGAGTAAGGTTGAATGTATAAATTTTATAAAACTCATTGGATAAAGAATAGGATCTCACTTAGATCATGGGCACCTAACTTTGCATGTCTTAGTGTTTGGTGGCTCTTGAGCAATCACAAAGCCATTGGTAAAGCAAAAAAAATATTAGTTTTACCAACAGTTTCATGGCATTCAGTTGGTAAGGAAGAGGAATAGTACCACATACTGCTTGAGTACTTCTCTCAGATAAGATTGTAGAGACAAAATCAGGACCATGGTGCAGGATTAAGACATAACATTTAATTTTTTTGTAGGAGTTAATGTGTTAAATTTGCTACACCTTAAAATATACTAATTAGCAGTGAATTTCTGAGCCTGAATTTAATGTAAAAGGTGACCAAGCACCTTTGAATTGAGTGTCTGATGGGCACTGTAAAAACTGGCACTAATGAGGGGGGAGGGGCATGAAACATATTCAATTAAGTTAGTCTGTGTCATTGTGTAAATTGGGTGGGCGTAAGGAATGTTTGAGATATACATTATGAGGGAGAAGGCTATTGGTAATGGATGTGTTTGAAAGAGGAAGATGTCAGATGCCTTTGCTGTGTGAAAATGAAATGTTACTGTAGGAAGAAGTGAGGACAGGTTTTAGAGTGAGTAGTGGACTACTTACTTCTCCCCCACCCCCCTACCTCCTCTGTGATGTCCTTAGGAGAGGAGATATTGTGTGTAGTGGGTGCTTGTCAGAGATTTGGGGAAGTCTATGAGTAGGTGTGTGATGTCTAGGCTTTGGTTGTATCTGGCGTATGTTAGTGTTGGGCCAAGGTTTATTCTGTGTTTGTATTTGAGTGGTGGATGAAATTAGAATGGTTGTAGGGGATATGGATTGAGAGGTTTCTGTGTTGAGAGAAACTTAGTGTGGCAAACATTCTTCAGTCAAAGATGTGCATGAATTAAGTAGAAGAGATTGATTGAGCGTAAGAGTATTATTGATCTTCTCTTGCTGAGAAAGACTACACTGTCCATAATAATGTACCTCTCAGTGGTGTCTTTGGGCGATGAGGTTGATGCTTTCAATTCAGAAGAAGATCCAAGAAATAGACTTGAGTATGCCCAGCTGCCTCCCCTCTCCCCAAGGGCATCCTACCTCCCTTCCTTTGAAGGGTATCTCAAAGGCCTGTCTTTCCTCAGTTACTCACTCCAACATTTCATACCTTGTGCCTCCAAAAACAAGACAGGTAAAAACTTGTCTTGCTCTCCCAACACACGCACACACACGTCTGAAGACATCCAACAAAACCTGAGTTCATACTACACATGCCCCTACTACTATTCTGGTTTCCAGTACAGGCATTACCCACATGATATATTATTCTCTTTTGCAACATGCCCCCTCACATGCACAAACCACCACAGCCTATGAATCATCTACATTCCTCCCCCTCACCAACATCCATTTCCTTTACCAACTCAGCCCAGAGTCCCACAAACCTGTCCAACCCCTCCCCATCCTGCACTTACCCCCACAACCCACCAGGCACCTCCCCATAAGGGTCACTGTGATTTGCTTTCCTGGTCGCTGTGCTGGCAGAAATCAGCGCCCCGTTCGGTCTCAGCTTAGCCATTTCTCCTTTTTTATTGACACCCTGTCTTCTTACCCTGATTCCTCACTTTCCCTACAACCTCTTCCACAACTTTCTCTGGTTGGCCCCTAATTTCACTGGGTAGATAGACACTGACCAGCTTCCTCTCACCCAACCGTCCCAGATCAGTGCTGAAGGGAGAGGGGACAACATCCCCTCACCCCTTAGTTCCGGTTTGTGGGGGGGGGGGGTAACAACCTGCCTGACATACCCTTTCTTTTTATTTCCATGGCCTATCAATTTTATGCCCAGCCCAAGGTGGAGCCACCATGTCTAAGGGCTGCTTTGCTACTGGGTGGGAGGAGTGGTTTCAAATGGTGGCAGCTGGCTTTCCTGGGCCTGTATTCACCCCTCGCAGAGCAGACTACTGCATGGGGCGATTAGCATTCGTGTCCCATGATACTAATAGTTTCACCATGCCCAATGATGAGTTTGTTCAAAATACTCCCCCTTCTAACATCGTCGGAGCCACTCTTGGGCAGCTCCATAACAGAAAAGGAGGTCCCCCCCTGTGGTTTCTCAGGGGACCCTCCAAACCTCTCTGACAGGAGAGGAGGCTTCCTCCTCTCTATCCTACAGATGCAGAGGACTCGCTCTTACCAGCGGCAGTCCCCCCTTTATTTTCACAGGGCACTGCCAAGAAAGCATGCCAGCGACCCATAATTGACTGCTCTCAGTGAGAGCAGCTTTATAGGGCCACTTAGGGGGGCATAGGATGACTGTGCCCTTTAAAGTCATGCTGGCGTGCCTATCAAGTTTACAGGGGGTCACTGTACGTGCCCTCTCTCTTCCCCAACAGATTCCGGTTCGCTGGCCCAAGACGAGACAAAAGGTACCTCAAATGGGATCTGTGATATCTGGGGGCGGGGATGGCCACATCGACTCCCCTCCCCCCCCCGTGAGATGGACATGGTCCCTGAGGTGACCCAGACCCGGACGGTAGGATCTTCCATGGGGTCGAACCCGGGTTCTGTGCCAAGTACAGAACATGAGTCCACCCCTGTGCAAGCTTCTCCTCAGACAGCTCAGTTCCCTGAGGCTTTACAGGATAGGAGAGATCTTCCTCCCCCATGGCTCAAACTAGGGCCTTCCTCCAGCGTGACTGTTTCCGGTAAGGCGAAATGGGCATGCGCCTCCACCGAATTGTTAGACTCACAGGAGGTAACACCCCTGCACTTGGTCGTGAGGCTTTCTTCCAGGGTTTCTAAAGCTGCTTCCTGAAAGGAGGACAGCACTAAATGAGCTTCAGCTCCTACGCCCACAGCGAGTGCTAGGCGGGGTGACTCGGAGATGGTGGATCCTCCAATGGAGGGACATCCGCCTCCGAAGCCTGCCTAAGGTGTTGAGGCTGAGGGAGGAAAAGACTAGCATGGTGAGCCCAACCTCTCCTAATAAGTCTTTGAAGGCGACAGCGCCTGGAGTTCTGCCTCCGGGATGCATACGGCCATTCCCATGAGGGTCTTCTCTTCACAGAGAGCCCCTGCATCTCATCTGAGCTAGGCCTGGAGGGCATATTCTTAGAATGGAATTGCCACAGACTCCGGGCCAACTGGGAGGAGCTGCAAAGGCTCATCTCCTCATGTTTTCCCTTAGCTATCTCTTTGCAGGAGACCATACTGAGCGCGTGCCCTCCAGCCACCCTCCCGGGGTATAGGGGTCTTGCGACTCCACCACCACGGGATGGGGCCCAGGCAGGAGGATGTGCCTATTTACACCCAGCATGATGTCTGTTCTTCTCTTTGCTTTGAATACCTCCTTTCAGGCAGTAGCTGTGCAGCTGCACCTGGATAAGAGGTATACTGTTATTACTGCGCACATTCCACCGACTTTGACGCAGAGGCTTCTGCTGCATCACCGCACGGTTGCTTGGGGATCTGAAGGGTAGACAACCCCTCTGGGGAGACTATTCGATCGACCTCAAGGGTCAGGTCCTTGCTGACCTGATCGACGAGCTGGGGATAGGTGTCCTAAATGTGCATGAGTTTACACATCATTGACTGAGAACCGTTTCATTTTCCTGCCTCGATCATCTTTATGCTCTCCAGATGTACAACCTGATTTGGGGTTGGGGTTAGTCAATGCTCTCCATGGTAGTGATCAGTCTCCCATGCAAATATCATTTTCTGGGCCGCTGCCGCCTGAGAGTCAGCCGCGGTGGTCTGCATTTTAGGAAATGACTGATTTCTCTATCTCAGTTGAGGAGTTTAGGTCGGTAGATTAGGCTGTTGAGTTCTCTGGCAACCTCATCGCCCTGGGCCTAACTACTATTCCTAGAAAGTCTGGACAGTTTGCACACTAACCGCCTCAGTGGGGTCAGATGAGTGTGAGGCGGCCCTCAAACAGAAGCATTTTGACTACATACTCTATAAGCTCTGCCCAAATTATTTCACTGTCGATGAATTTCGTCGAGCTAGGGCTAGGTTTCTCTATGTTTGTTCAAGCTTGACTACGTTGCGAGTTTTATGCATCCACGGCCGTGCTTGTATTGCGGAAGGTGGACTCTATCCACGACACCGGCCTTCGCCTGGAGACAGGTGCCCTATTGAGAGCCTACTTGTTGATGCTAGGGAGATGGCACTCGTTCTGCGTCGTGCACAGTGCATTATTCGCCTGTACGCACGCGCCCAGCGCCTACCTCAGTCGCCAACAGCTCTCACTGTATCCGCAGCTGATCTCGACAGTTCCTATGCCGCCGAGAGACGCCAGTCATACCCTACCCTAAGCCCTTTGGTTTAGGTCTAGGAAACTCCTTTGAGAGCTCGGTTTAGCTCTCGGGCCGGTGGCGCCCCTGGTTCTGCCCAGGACGCCACCTTGGAGGGTACCACCTTTGACTTTATTGCTACGCCTCTGCTCCAAAAGCTTCTACAGCGCCGGGAGCATTGCGCTCGGCCTTTTTGGAACGCACTTTGTGCCACGCTGGAACAGTGCCAGTGTATACGGATGGGTCCGAGTCCCAAGAGGGGGTCGGCTTCCACGCCGTATCCCTTCTGCTGGTGCTGGAAGTCAGCGGGGCTCTGCTAGGCGCTGTCTTCACGGCCGAGCTGGTTGCAATACACTGTTCAGTCCGGGAATGAGCGTGCCGATGACGATGCTAAAAAATCCGCGAGTACTGGGCGACCAAACCAGCGTTTCCTCATCCCGATTACATGGCAGGAATACGGGCTGCTTGCCAAAAAAGATGGGAGAGGGTCGAGGGGAACTTAAAGTTGCGTGCCATTGCGCTGCGACTGTTCCCATGGACCTACCCTACCCCCCAATGCTGCCATGGTTTCAGGTTGCTTTCTGTCGTCTGAATTGGATACACTCGCGGGACGCACCGCCATTTGATGGAGCGCTCGCCTGCGCATTACTGCGATGACTGCGTTGCACCCCAGACTGTTCGGCATATTTTTGTTCAATGTTCCAGTCTTATGATCTTTACGCATGTTACCTGGACGAGTGGGGTCGCTACCGCTTGTCCCTTGTACTCAGGATCGGTTCGTGCAGACAGACCTTTGGACTATGCGACTTTTTCTCCTTTATTTGACTTTTTTTTGTAGGTTGCATGTTCCTACACCAGAGGGAGGTGGGCCTACCCCCTGGCGCTGGAGCGCGTTTCCTTGTTGCCTTTCTGCTTTCTTTTTTTTATTTGTTTTTTTAGCCTGTACTTAGCCTTTGTCTTCTTTTTATCTTTGTTATTTACATATTGTTATTTGTTTTTTAATCTAGCCTAGTAATGGGGTGTGATGTGAGTACGGCGACTTTTACCCTAGAAGACAGTCTCCAGATTGGCTCTCTCAAAAAAATACACTAGGCACCTGGATAAGGAGCCCACCATTTTAACCCCCGGGCACCTGGTAATCTCAAACTCGATTGAAACTACCTAGACTTTACCCACTTTTCTGACAGATTCTTCACAAGCCTCTTCTCACCCATTTTTATTAGCTTCCATCCACTCATCCCTGGTGGGGTGGTCACCCCACTCCCTTTTGCCTCCAGTTGGGGGCCTGTGGTTTTTAACTTGCTTGCCCTCTTCCCACCCTTTTGCCCTTAACTAACCCACAAGGGAGTGTTAGGTACAGTATGGCGACCTATGCTGCAACTGACATCTGGAGGAGGATTGTGTGTCTTCCCAGCCCAATGCTAGCAGTTTGCCCTCCTGGTCACAATGCCTGAAAGAGGAGGATTTGTTTATCTCTCATCCACACATTTTCCCTTGTTATACAAATCTCTCCTTACAAACTTTCTGTGAGAGATGGCCTTGTTGGTTTTTTCACTTTTAATTTAAAAAAACCCACCCCTAAACAGCTTATGGAACAATTAAGTGGAGTGCAAGGAATTCCACATCTATCACAACTTACAATAGACTTTCAGGAACATTCTGCCTGACACAAACGCAACTGGGTGCAGATACACAGAGTACTGGATGTCTGAGAGAGCACTATCTTGTGAGCGGAGTTGGTGTGTAAGGTTAAATTGGTTTATGTGAATCAAGTAGGTGTATAGAAAGTGAGGGATATATGTGATGAAATAAAGAGGGTATAAGTGTGGTGTTTTACTTGGAGATGCTTTATAGTGTAGGTAAGCATGTTGGAGATGTGGATGAATATATACATAGAGGCAAATAGCATTGAAATGAGTGATAAGGAGTAAGAGAGTAGCAATGAGTCTGTATTGTGCTGAAAGTTTGTAATAGAAAGTGGTGAAGATAGAGCAAGTGAAAATGTGCGGAAAATATATTCAGCATAAGATCCTCTTACAACCATTGTGAGTGTTGGAGCAAGGAGAGCACACAAACCTCCATATGTCACCAGACCTCCCCTTCCAGGCATATTCAGAAGGAACACGAGTGAGGATCCAGATGGCCTTGTGAATTTATTTTCAAAGAAAGGTGAGGAGTGGGGTAAACAATAGCTGTGCGAACATTAAGGAAGATGATACTATTTAGTGATCAGATTAAAAGTAGAGATGAGGGTACAAACCTGGTGTTCTATCAGATTATGGAGTGATAAGTATACAAGTGTTTTTACTGTGAGGGGTCTTAAAAAATGATGTTATGGAGGAAGAAGACTGGAAAATGGTTAGAATGGGAGCAAAATTTCAGGGGTTATCATAGCATTAGTGAGTGGAATGTGCCAGAAAGTTGTAAGAGAATTTGCTGGCTACAATGTTAGTATATGGTGGATTAAGATGTGGGAGATGGAATAATTGAGAGTAAGAATAGTTCAAATGGACAAGCTGAGGGGTTGTTAGTTATGAAAAGGTATGCAGAGTGAAGTATGAATTGATTAGAGGTATAACTATGGTTGGAATAAAGATGTAATTAAGGTTGTAATTAAAATTTTCAATTGGCTTTGCCTAACAAAGAATGGATAAGAATAGACTTAAGAGAATCAATGTGAGTTTTCTAACGTGTGAAAGGTTGGAAGATGTGCAAAAGATGGATTGATATTGTGTATGATAGCTATAAATGGAGGTGGTTTTTGAAGAGGTATTATCCGGAAATCGTGCCCAGAGATGACCCTTGATTGGAGAAGGGGTGTGATGGGAAGAGTACTTTTATCAGTATTGATGTCCACTACCCAACTTTTTGTAGGAAATTAGTGAAGGTATTGATGGTCAAGTTTTCTCTACATATAGAATCCCATTTTTGTTAGATGTTTTGATATATGCAGCGCTTTGGGGGTCTTGATGTTATGTTCATATCATCCTCTTCTTTCAGCATCATTTCTTACTTGCTGCCTAAAATTGGGATGAATGTACAGAAGTTGATTCTGAATGCAGGCAAAAGCATCACTTCCCGGCAGATCCGACAAGCGCTCATTCTCTGCCCCAATGTGACTCATTTGTCTGCTGCTTACACTTCTTTCGATTACCACACCCTGAAAGGGTAAGTGACAATGTGTCCGCGTTAGGGGGGTAATAACTCTTAATACTAGTTCTCAGTTCTATGCTCTCGTTAACCGAGTAGATAATCCACCCAACGCTGGGGTGTGCTTCCTTCTTGGGTTTTTGCTTATTGTTTCGGTTTTTTGCTTGTTTGTTTCACTTTTGTTTTTTTTGTTTTTTTATTGGGTCTTTATTTTGTTTTTAATCTAGGCTGTAATGTGATTACAGGGACTTTTGCCTTAGTAGGCAGTCACCAGATGGGCTCTTAAAAAAAAGATGAGTAGAAAAGGCATTGATTTCCTAACTTTGTTACAGTGTTTAATCCCAGCAAGAGCTGGTGACTATGACAGACGCAATTACCTGCCCCCATTTGGGGTGGTAGCTCCTCACATCACGACGTAAATAGACGATCAAAACACCACTCTTTCCTTCCCATTGGCAACATTTTCGCTCTTTCCTTCCGGAATTAGTTGAAAAGATCCTTACACTCCTGACTTTGAATGGGTGCACACACACCCCGTCAGTAAAAGCTCCTTTTTTGCTAGTTGATCGCAAAAATAATACTGCGTGGCACCTTCGCTTCCCAATGAGGATCAGCCGTTGGTATCCTCGGACTTGTCAATGATTGGCATTCTGATTTTATGCGAACTTCATTATATGGTCAATAGATCTCGCCCATGATTGAAAAGAGACAGGTGGCTTAACTACCACGCAACCGCCATTTCTATAAAATTGCTGTTATCATTCCTCAATGACATAAAGGGAGGGGGGGGGGTCTAAATAGTAGATAAAATCTTGAAATTTCTCTTACCTAGTACCCTTCCTTATGCATCTGGTATCCATCACGTCTCAGTCATGAATTTTAATTACAAAAAAGCTTTTCTGGTCATGACACTGAGTATGGTAAACCTTTGACAGGAGGATGTGTCTCATTCTTGGTTGTCATGACCAGTGAAGTTATTGGATATTTAAGTCATCATTGACTTATGAGGCTCTGCCTCCCTTACACATCTCCAAGTACTCCCCTTGTACTCGGAAACTATTTGACTTCTTGGAGGAGCCTGACCTCCCATCTTATTTGACTCTTTGATGTTGGTCGCATGCCCCTGCCCTGCACCGGGGAGAGGCGGGCCTCCCGACCGATCCCGGAGTGCTTTTTTTTCTTTTTTTTTTTGCTTCTTGTTTTGTTTGTTGCCTTATGTAGGCTACAAAAGGATTGCGGCTACATGCGCCCTTTGAGGCAGTCGCCAGATGGGCACTATGCCCAACTTGCTAAGGTGACATTCCTGTCTTGTTCATGCTCTCCCATGAAACCAAACAGTTTTTGCAATTGCCCCTTCTCTTCTTTCATTGCAAATACTATACTTTTCACTTTTAAAGCTATAAAACAGATATACAACACATGACAACTGTCGCATTGCAAATTGAGGATCAGCCATTTTACATCGTTTCAGTATTCAACCAATCAAATGATCATATTTTGCACGCCCCTACAGGATCATCACCCTGCCCTGCTGGAGAATTTCCCCCCACTACGGACGTGGCCGCTTCCCATTATAAGTCAGCTCAAACTTCTCGCAAAATCCCTTCCAAGATCTCTTTTCCTCATCGTTCATCATTTTTGAAGGCTCCATACATGCTTGCATGTGTCGCCCTTATTCACCTAATGGCAGTTTTCCATGCTGCTCGATCTCTGGCTGTTTAATGGAAATAAACAAGAGCCGACTGTCCTGTTTCGATAATCCCATGGTCTTGATGGCACTCGCGTGCTCAGCCAGGATGTTAAAGGGCAGGAGCCAAAGACAACCTTCAAAGAGCACCGGCACCCATTTCCAGCCTCCTTTAGGAGGTTCCCGTCTCTCATCCCTTCTCTCCTTTCACTCCGTAGGGGAGGTACCCTTGTGACCCGTTACACTTAGTACCTGCAGGAACTCACGACCTAAGTGTAAATTAGGGAAGCCTTGTTATTGGGTTGAATTGAACCCTTACGGCGCCTGGGGAAGTTGGTGCGCTTCCTCCTCGCTCGCATTCAGCATCCCTTTTTTTCTAGGCCTCTCCCCTCAACCTTTTGTCTACCCATAATAAGGTCGCTGGTGTATCTCGGGGCGAAACTCCTTGCTACCACTAATTTCTAGAGACGAAACGACCTCCCGTTCCGAGTCGCTACAAGTGGGTAACCACCTTTGTACCTGAAGAAGCACATAGTGGAAGCTGGTGCATGCCTTCGGCCCTTTTATGCACCCTTTTCATTGGCCTCTTCTACTGCCCGTCCTAGATCAGGTCTCTGGCTCCTCTTCCAATGGAAGCTGTGCATAGTAACCCCGACCTCTTCGAGGCCTGTTACAAACTGGATCCGCCACTCCGACCTGCCGACCACGCCATCGGTAGGTTTTTGTCTGGCGTTCCAAATGAGTGGTGGAGGGGCTCACCACTCACGATTGATAAAGGGGTTACCTCTTTATTTCTTTTGGAGCCACCTTCAAGTAGCTCCATCTCTACTAAGAGTCCCCCCTACCCCCTCCCGTCCTGTGCTGTTTCAGGTGCCCTCCCAAGATTCTCGTAGCGGAGAGCGTGTTTCGTTCCCGGCCCAATAACTATGGCTTCGGAAATCTTCCTGAATCCGAGAGTTGCCTTCGGGAGAATCTAGCCTAATAACCGCCCCCCTTATCCCGAAATGTCCTAGCGGAGAGGGTTGTCTTCCCTTCTCCCTCTATCCACGGGTTGGGGGGGAGGGGGTCCCCCCTTACTCTTTTTAGAGAATTGCCTCTAGGCGGGTCTCCCTTTTCTCATGTACCCTCAAATACCACAGCGAGGTAGAGGACGCGTCGCCTCGGTTCCAGGCCCTCCGATTGGGGCTGGTAACCATCTCAACCCTCTTAGAGGGGTAAGAGGCGGCGTCGTCGCCTGAGCTCTGCCTAGGCGCCTCCTATACCTAAAGTTTGTCACTTTGAAGTGAGAGTCGGAATTCTCGCTCCCTCAGTCTTCCCAATGGAGGTCAGCATACCCTCCCCAGTGACTGCTGTGACGGGTCATAGGCCATATGAGTCCCCGGTCCGGATACCAGACACCTTGCGGGTGAGGGGCATTTGTAGGCTCCTCCTAAAGTGACTATGATAGGGGAGGTATCCCCGTCCCAGATGGTAGGGTCTTCCTTAGGGCCATCTCAGCTCGGTGCTAGACACCAAAGCCCAGTCCGCCCCTGTGCAAGGTCCTCTCTGAGGCGGCACTGACCCCCGAGGACTCACAAGGACGGACCTCCGCCCCCGCCTAGTGCTTACTTGCCGGCCAAGATCTCTATATCGGAGAAGGATCTGGCTGAGGCTGATCCGCCCGGCCCGACCTTGGCGCCCCTGTCGGGGTTGGATAGAAGCGGGTTCGCTCACCGCCATCAAAGAGGCCAAAGGGTTCCTCTCCCTCCCTGGGGACTCCGGAGACGGATGGCTCCGCTGCCGTTTCGGCGAGCGACTAGGCCATCACCGGCACGTCCGGCTGCGAAGGGGCTCTAGGGTGTGGAGACCCAGGATAAACCAAGAGGAAAAACGTTGCTAGTGTTGTGAGCGGAGCCTCAATGAGAGACTACTTGGCGTTTTTGAGCCCGCTGGCTTCCAACACTCGTTATTTACTCCAATGATGCCGGCCTGTTAGTTAAAGGCCGCATGATCCATCAAAGGAGAGCATTAGCTAGTTTGACTGGTTTTTCCTAAGCTGACCCCTTGATCGGACGGGTGCCTTCTGGCGAATGCGGCGGACTTTAGAGGCTGCCAGGATTAGTACAATTGGGACTTTGACTCGCTGGTGGTTAGACCGCACTCTACCATGAATTTCGTGAAAGGGGTGGTTTATGGGAGGGAACTCGATTGAGAAGAAAACAGGTGGGAGGACTCGAGACCCACCTCTACACTCTTCGTCGCGTTCGATCGTGACAGGCTCACTGAGTCGGTGCGTGCTGGTTGGTATCGTTACCGTGTGAAGACTATCGTGCCACTGGTGCGAAGCTGCTACTACTGCCACCAAATCGAGCCTAAGAATCGTTCACGTAGACGTGCAAAGTTGAGTTTACCCCAACTCATTGTAAATTGCTCAAAGACCGTACACAATAACTACTTATCATGTACCCCCAAGTGCGTTAAATGTATGAAGTCGCATATTGGTTCCTCGAAGCAACGCTGCAGCGTATCTCTTGGAGGAGGAGTTCCTAGCTGTTCAGGCTGCGAATGGACTTTCTTTAGCGAGACTAAAGACTTGGAACATCGTATTCCTTAAAAGTTAAGATGGCATCCCCTGTTTCAGGCTTCTGAGTACGACGGTTGTTTCAGCGCCTATTCGGAACCCTTCTGCGGGTGCTCTCCTAGTAGAGCTGAAGGCTCAAATTGCCCACACTGCCTTGGCTAAAATCGGGGCTTCCCGCCTGAGCGTTTCCCTTAAGTGAAACGGCCGCGCGCCTCCACCGAGTCCCCGCAAACCGTGGAAAGATCACTATCCCGGACCGTTTCCGCCCACTTTTTCTAGGCCCTTGCTTCTTGTAATGGATGGAGAAATTGGAAAATATTAGATTTACTTTTTTCCCTAACGAGGGAGGCCACCTGTCTTCTGCGCACTTTGGCTTCCACAAGTTCCGTCTGATAAATGCCAGACAGCATTACGCCACGGTGTTTTCGATCTGGAGAAGGTTTATGATACCGCATGGCTATACGGTATCATCGAGACACTCCACACGATAGGGCGAGGAGATTCCTTCTAATTTTCATATCTGAATCTCTACGAGAATGGCCATTCCGTGTACATGGGGAAACCCTCTCCAGCTCAACAAGGGAGGAAGAGGTCGTCCCACAGGGAAGTGTACTTAGTGTTGTACTTTTTGCCCTGAGCTTGAATGGTATCACTTGGCTGCTGCCCAAAGATGTTTTGCTACGCTGTATTTAGACAACCTTTCGATCTCTTTGAGTGTCGCTCAGATGTCGATTCTAACGGGCATTGAACCGCATCTCTTGCTATGCCGACGCCCACAGGCTTCGGTTTTCCTTGTCCAAGAAACTAAGGTGATGCACTTCTGCCGCTATCCACGGCTTTCCCCAGACCCGGAATTGTTACTAAATGGGGTTTGCCTTGAAATGATGGTCTTGTTTTTGACCGACCCCCCACCTGGGAGGCCGATATTCGCATCCTTAGGGTCTCTTGTACCTCCCTCTTGAACTTTCTTCTTTACACGACTTTCAGCACTTGGGTTGCTGATAGGGCTACCGCTCTGCTGTTTTATTGTTCCTTTGTTCTCTCAAAGCCAGACTACGGATACTAGTTTTACTCATACGCAATCGCAAACGGCTCTTTTTGTATCCGTGCCCGATATCGACGGTGTCAATGTCGTCCAGAGACGCTAGACATACCCTAAGCCCTTCGGGTTTAGGGCTAGAATACTCTTTCGAGAGCTCGGGCCTGCGGTGCCTCTAGTTCTGCCCCAAACTTCCATAGCGCTAGGAGTACTGCGTTGACCTTTTTTATGCATACTTCATGTCACTGGATCCGTGCCAGTGTACACAGGTGGCTCCAAGTCTGGAGAGGGAGGTCGGGTTCCACGCCGTGTCCACTCTGTTTGAGTCATAGTTTCTTGCCTTTATCTTCGCGACCGAGCTAGTTGCGCATTAGCTCGCTCGATACGGGAGATAACGCGTCGTGCCCGGTTGGGAGACAGGATCGTGATCTATAGCGACTCAAAACTCCCCATCTGTTCTCGGTTCATTGGAATCTCCGGTTCGCGGTATCCCTGACTCCACGGTTGCCGCGAGCCATGCGAGTGTTGAGATTATCCTCTGCTGGATTCCTGGATATGTAAGGTTTGCGGTGAAAGATGGCGCCAAAGAGTGAGAGGACTGGACTACCAGATCAGTGTTTCACTCTTCCTCACAATGACTACCTTTTCAAGTTCGTAAAACACCGTAGCGTAGTGCTGTCTACGAAGGAAGGCCTCCCAGATAGCATTTTCCATTAAGAGCAGATCATCCGACGGGAAGTGGAACTTGCGGAAGACAGGTGGCCTCCGCTTTTCAGAAAAAAGGCTAATCGAATATGTATTTAACAATTTCTCTCTCAACTTGCTCAAGCAAAGGGGTTAGAGAAATTGGGCGGAAACTGGCTGATCTCTCCTCGGTTTGTGAAAAGCGAGCACAGTAGCCATTCGCCAAGTGTCTGGTAGGATACCCTCTGTCCAGATCCTGTTAAATAAACCTAATGAAATGCCAAGCCTCGCGCACCTAGTTGTCGAAGCATCATATACGGAACATCGTCTGGCCAGGCGCGGTGTCCGCAACTTCAATGTAAACCTGTCGTCAAAATGTTTCTCCGCTTAAGGAGGTAAAATCCATTCGGTGGCCTTCAGCGACATCACGACGTGAATTTAAGTGTTGGCGAAGCAGCATCTCGGCTAGAGAATGTTGAGAAATCGGTCGCGAAAGACTCCGCCACGGATGCTTGATAAGAGAATGCGGTCCCGTTCTCCATGTGAACGGGAAGGAGATCCTGCGAGAACTCGACTCGTTTCAGGCCCTCTTGCAAGAGGGACCTTCCTATCAAGTGAAGACCACGTATGAGAGCCAGGAGGAGTGGCAGGAGTACTTTGAAACATACCGGAACCCAGTCCCACCTAAAATCAGGCTGTGCATCCGGAGCACACAGAGACAGTTCGAAACAGGAAAATTAAATGGGTGTGTGATAGTGATGCGTACTCATCCACATTTCTGCCACCTACACCACCGAGCAAAATAAGAGAATGATTTTCTTTTATTAAAATATTTTCAAGAATATAATGAGTAGGTAAATTAATTTTCCATGGTACATAAAGGCATACATTTAATATATTTTATGAAGACTTCATGATACAATCGTATATTCAAGAAATTATACTAAATAAACTAAAAAAAAAAATATTCACATAAAAAATAAGAATGATTTTTTTCAGCAACGTTGTAGATCTTATTATTGGTAACGAATAAATATCTGTAATATAAATCCTGTTAGTTATTAAGTGTTTACAACCTCACTCCACTTTTATAACTATAAATAGGCATATAGAGTAGCATAGATTTATAAAGTAGATTTCGTCATTCTAGATCATTTAAGATATTCCTGGATTATACGAGGAAACCGATCTCTAACCCAGCGTCTCAGCTTATTTCATTCGAGATACGGTGATATTTAGTCGCCTGTGATGTCCAGTCGATACCACAATAATCTTATTGCTCATCACGGGGGAATTAAGTGAAATGAAAGTGTCAATAGATTTTCATGTCTAATTATTTTTCAGGATTTCTGCTCAGAGATGCTTGAAAAAATTAAAATACCTGGATCTCCAAGGTTGCGTTAATGTCGACGATCATTGTTTGTACTTAATGGCCGAATGTCTGAGATCAAAATCTCAACAGCGTTGTGCTCGCATTTGTTCGGAGACTTCTCGGTTGCGAAAATCCTACATCTTAAACAACGTTTGTGGATATTGTGTTGTTCCTCCTCCGTCAATTACAAGCGGTTTTTATTATGCTACAAACGACACTCTCAGTGGCTCCATTAATGGGCGCCCTTCCAACGAAACTGGCTCCAATTCTTTGTCTGCTACAGATTCCAGTGAGACTGACGGCGAGCTAGATATCGAGGAACTTCATTCCGTTCGCAAGAGGAGAAACTCTAATAATTTAGAGTATCTGAATTTCTCTGGCTGTTATAAGGTCACCGAGCAAAGCCTCTTTTACCTTTTTAACCAGGGATTACTTCAACATCTATCCTACTTAAATGTCAGTAGCTGCTTCAATATGTCTGGTATTGGCCTTCATACGATCGTCCAGCAATGTCAGAATTTGAAACCTGAAAACCTATCCTATTGTAATGGAATTATCAACGGCCCCTACCCAACCCTTGCTAATGGTTGTGAGAATATGTATCATCCAATTAAAGTTTGTTGTCAAGCTAGGTTGGATTTATAAAGTTTGGAGTTTATTTACAGGGATATTTCACAGTTGAGACACTTACAGTGAAGCTTTTCAATTAAATGGGAGTTGTTCAAAATTGGAAAGGAACTAATTGGATTTCGGATGCTTGATAATTGAAAAGGAATGTACATATACATTTTAGGCTTTTTAATTATGGCTTCACATTTTCTGCCACCCTTTTAAAACCATATTTTTAGGAGCTGAAATTTTTTTCTGCTTTGCTGAAGTGGGTTTTTGGTATCAATTTTTTCACCCTTATGGTCACTAACTAAGGGTGTGGGAAAACTTACCGCCTCCCAGTTCACCACGGCCACAGCGAGGTGGTTACTAACCTAACCTAATATAATTAGAAGGCAAATTTTAGTTATAAAATCTGACGGATTAACCCATCCACAAGAGTTAATAACTCTCGCATGTATGTTTATGATAATTTCCTCCTTACACGTTTTGGGGTCATTTCCATGTTTTGACAGTTTACTAATTTGTTGGCTAGAAGCCTAAGCATTAGCTTTTTTCTAGAGAAGGGGAGTGAATATTTACGGTGTGTTCCAAGTTTATACTTGAGATGGAGAATTTTATTATCTCGATATATGAATATGAAACCAAATTTCTAATCCTTTAATGTCGTCTCTGGAGAGATACATATATCCGTGTCGTCCTCGAATGTGACATCACATGAAAGTTCCCACCATCAACATGTCACTCACTCCTGTGATTTTATTCTCGTAGCCATTTCTAGCATAGTCCTCCCCCCCCCCCTCTTATTCATTGATACTTCTCCCATGCATACACGGTTTATAATTCTCTTGCCTATTTGATGCTCTTTTTTTCAGTTAAAATATCCTAAAATGAGGAACTTTGCTGTTATTTATTCAGTAATCTAAACATCATTATTTGTGATTCATTTTCAACTTGTTTTCTTGGGATTTATTGTTATTATGCAAACGTATGATTGATTTTATATGTGTGTGTTTTGCTGTTAATTTTTTGTCATTGGTGACATGGAAGAGTTGTAAATATCAGTTAATAGCTGTGATTGGTCTTTTGTAAAAATATTTATATTGAAATAAATACTTAAAGTTCTTTTTCTTTAGGAAATTTAATCCAATACTTGTGCTCCTTGTACGTAGTCCTAATAGGTCCCAAATGCACCCTCCCATCTATCAGGGCAGAGGGTGTTTGCGAGGAGACGTACTAGTGACGTTCTGATCCAGGGTGAACTTGGCTTGGATGAGGTGCTATACCTTTGGGCTCTATGGGGAGGGTATATTTTGTGAAGTAGTAATAGTTTAGTCGTAATCTTGTGGATGGAGTTTGTGGGACGGGTATTGACTGAGAGGCCCGTGCCGCTTTTGTTTTGCCTCTGGTGGCAGAGTAAGATAATCACCACTTTTGTGTCAGCTTCACGTTTTAAAAAGTAAATAAATGTGACCATATCCATTCGTGAAATGTGCGTAGGGGCTGGACTTGGAACTGTTACATCTTCATAATAATCCTATGAATATGTTCGATGACCTTGTATCTATTGGAGGGGGTTGGGGCACTGGTTTTGAACTGCCTTAAGAGGGACTAAATGCATCATGATGTGGATTGTAAGGTGTGGGTGTAGTAACTTCCGTCATCCTTTACCACAGCGGGCTAGCGCTTAGTCGAGTGGAAACACTAGTTCCGATTGCAGCGAAGTTAAGCCACATCGGGTGTTATTAGTTACGGGATGGAGTCCCGATTCGAGTCTCCATGAAGTGCGCCAACCCCACTTTGTAGGACACTGGTTCAAGTCTTGAAGTTCAAAAGGAAAAACACCCCAAATCAATGCCCAAGGTTTTTAGTCGCGTGCACACAAGTTACTAGGTCGGTCAGATGGTAACCATTTTACTTTTCAATGAGTTTTTTGTCAATAACATCGTAACTATTCGACCGATTCTAACGAAATTTGAAACCCCTTTTGTTGTTTTACATTCTATTTCGAATGATATAATTGCCAAGATCCTCCCAAGGTTAGTCCGGGAATAATTAAAATAATACTAACTATGGGTCGGATTGCCCCACTTGTCGAAAGTTTTGAATAAGGTCAAATAGTCACAAGTCAGAATAATTGAGAGCACGCGACTTTTCCCCGTCCACGCTCGGGAGGTGTAAGACTGGGGCTCGTATGAGTTCCTCGAATTCAGCGTCTACCAGTTTCCCACAACGGGATCTTCGCGCTTCCACGCCACTCCGAAACCTCCCACCGCCTTTGTGCGGCTGTCAATGTCCAGTCTACCCGGGGTGGGTTACCTTGCGTGGCCTGTTACACTGGAGGAGGAAAAAGGCAGTGAACATTAATAATGTTTATTTTACACAACATTTATAATAAATATCAGTATCTCCTAAAGGAGTGACCACTAACTAACACTCTCAGATCCGAATTTCTTTCTACACATCAGAAAATTAGGAATTGTAGTTTTTGGATGTCGACTAAGGTACACTACTAAATTAAATCATTATTTTTTAGATTTACCTGTATTTTAGACATGTATCATATAAGATACATTCGATCGTAATGGTTTGAAATGAATGAATGAATAGTGCCGAGAAAAGATGCAAAGCCCAAACGGACTATCCCGCAGCCAAATTCAAAGATATATATAAAGTCATAACAATATAAATTTTAACTAAAAAATTTAAACATTCTAAAAGGTAAATAAGTAGAAATTTAACAAAGGATAAAAACAGATTATAGGTGGGTCACTAATAGATACAAAAATAGTAAATATAAAGTCATGACACTATATATTTTGTTTAGATGCTTCTGGAACTTAGACATTCTATTAACATAGAAAGAGACATGTAGAAAATAAACTGTTAATAATTCAATAAAGGGAAGGGGGAATATATTAAATTTTGTCTAAAAGGTTTAGATTCTTCTAAAAATTTAAACATTCTATTCATGTAAAAGAAAACATAAAAATAAACTATTAAAGATTCAACAAAGAGTAAAAAACATAGATTATAGATTGGTCAATGGTATATACAAGAGCAAAGAATATAACATCATTGAATAATATATTAAGTTTTGTCTAAAAGATTTAGATTCTTCTGAAAATTTAGACATTTTATTCATTAACATAAAGGAAGACATGTAAGAAATAGATTATAAGCTAGAGAATATAAAATCATGGCGTAACGGTTTGAAAAACTTTCTATATATTCTATATTATTACATAACTTTTTTGAAGTTGGGGGGAGGGGGGCTTCAGCCTCCTAGCCCACCCCATCCGGGTTCGCGCCTGCACCATGCATAATACCATCCACTTCCTATCGGTCAGCCCATTTTCCCTCACACTCATTCAGATAATCAAGCCACCTTTTACGCGAGCTTCCAACCCTTCTCACACACTGACACTCGTTTATTTTCCACATAAGTCTATTTCCATCCATTTTTTTTATGTGCCCATGCCATCTCAAAACACATTCACAACATCATTCACACCTTTCATCACAAACATCTCTTAACCCAGTTTATCCTTTCGCACACCAAATATCCCTCTCAAGTTGTCCATTTGTACTCTCACTCGAGATACTTCCTTCCATACCATAGGCTCACTCCCATAAATTTTTGCACCAGGCAAACTAGATACTTGAAACTTGGCGCTTGTTCAAGGTTGACATCACAAACTCTGTTATCGCTCCCATCTCCATTCTCACACCAAGTACAAAATTACCTTCCTCTTTTCCCTCCCTTTTTACCACCCTCTCTCTTCCTACCCTATTACCTGTAGGAGCGGCACGACGGCCCTGTCCGTCCCCGCGTTTAAGCACTTACACGCCCGCTCGGCCGAGTGGCAGGATACACCGCGAGGGTCGATGGCTCGGGGGAGGTATTAGGTACGGGATGTTCTGGATTACCGGCTCTTTTCCCCGCTTCCAGTGCACATCAAGTGGCTATGCCGCTTCCAGCCTTTGTGTCGCATCAGGCCCTTATGTGTAAATAATCACATTCTGGACCTATTCCACCCAAGGCATTTCTTATTTTTGTTTTAACTTTATACCGTGGCCGCTACAGATGGTGAAAATAGAAAAGCGTTCACTGGCGAAATGAAAGCCGCCTCCAAACGTGGTCAGGTCGCCCCTTAGATCACGGGGAGGGCGAGGCGACCCTAGGCACCCCTTTAACTGGTGGAGGGGCTCCCTTCTCACCACAACTAACTAGTAAATGAGCTTCCCCTTTAGCACATTGGGAGCTGGTGATGTGCAGCTGATCCTCTATTCAGGAAATACTCCACCCCCATGATTTCTCAGGGGCTCCCTCCTCTATACAGGTAAGAAAGTTTTCCACCTTTATCCCCTTCTTTAGAGTCTGCCCCAGGCGAGTCTAATTGAGCTAGTAGCGCCCACTCCTACCCCTAAGAGGGTAAGTGGGGTCCACTAGGTCACGCCCCTTTCTATAAATATCAACCCGCGTATCGTGACTCTCTTGGAGACTGGCCTGCTCCCATGACCTCCAAGATGATAATAGGCATTAGCCAAGTGAGACACCGGTCAGGATCCTCGGCGCTTTTGGTAATGGTGGATGGCCAGATAGAGGCCCTTTTCCTCTTGAAGTGAGCTGGGCGCCGACTGCTCCTGTTCCAAGTGGCAGGGTCTTCCCAGCATTGACTCTGTGAAAAACAACTCCTTAGCCTTAATTTGATTCTCCCATGGGAGCAGGGTCTTTCGGGGACCCAAAAGGAGAGAAGGACCTTTCCCACACTCAGACACTTGTTTGCACCCCACTGCGTCCTCCATTTCGGAGATCTGTCCGAGACTGTTCCGTCCGACCTTGGGGTTTCTTCAGGTGGGAGAGACAAGAAGATGCACCCCTACCCCTCTGTCTTTTCTGTAAAGATACAAAAAAAATAATATGGGATCCTTACCTTCCCAATGTGAAGCTTATAAACGGATCCACTGCCAACTAGGTGGGGGGCCAGTCATGCAAAGATGGCATTACGCCCTCGGAGGAAGGGGGGGGGGGCAAAGAAAAGTAAGTTTTAGTAACTTCACTGACTGGAGCCCAAATCGGGAGGCTGCCCAGCGTTTTCGAGCTCGCCAGCTTTAAACGTTTTCATTAACTGCTCTGCTTATGTGACCTTTCTGTACAGTGGTCAGGTGAGAAACAAAAAATTCTCGGTTGGGAACATAAGCTTAGGATTTCTCGGTGCGATCCTTCTGGTAAATGTGGCTGTCACTGCCCAGGCTACCACCCCGCAGGTGTAGCCTGTTACACTTGGTAACCGGAGGAACTGCACATCCTTCCAGCCATCCTGTCCCCAAAATAAAAAGAACAGGAAGAAGACAAAGATAACTAAAGTTACCTCTCCTTCCATGGGACCTGCAGGGAAAGACGGGTCTGCTGCCACTTCGGCATATGACCGGGCCAAGATCGGTATATTTGGCCCTGAGGTGCCCTCGGGTGGTAAAGCATTGGAAAAGACCAAAGTCACAAGTGCACTGAGCGGAGCCTCTATTACGTCGGTGCCCCTCATTCATGGACTACTTGGCATTTTTTAGCCTGCTGGCTTCAAGCACTTTCTAGTTATCCGCTCCGCTGATGGTAGCATGTTAGGAAGAGGCAACATGATCCATCAAAGGAGAGCATTAGCTAGATTGATTATTAGAGAGCCGAAGGTGAACCGTTTTTCTGATGGGAGCCTTCTGGCGATTGCGTCGGACCCTTCCGAGACGGCCATGATTAGTGTCCTTCGGTGAGTGTGACGCTGCACTCTACCATGAGCTTCGCAAAAGGAGTGGTTTATGCTGGAGAACTCGTGGACTACTCCATAAAAGACAACACTAGAGCTGCCCGAACATGGGGCAGTCAAGGTTAAACATGTGATGAGAAAACAGGGAGGGGCTTTGAGACCCACCTCTACACTCTTCTTCACGTTCGACTGTGACAGGCTCCCTGAGTCCTGAGTCGGTACATGCCGGTTGGTATCGCTACCACGTGAAGGCATTCGTGCCACTACCGTGGAAGTGCTACTATTCCCACCGCTCATGTACACGTGCAAAGTCGAGTTTACCCAAAGTTTGTTTGAGTTGCTCCAAGGCCGTACACGATAAGTCCATATTGTTCATGGCCAAGTCTATCAACCGCACCCTGTTTCTTTGAAGCAATGTATTGCATGTCATGCAGAAGGAAATTTAGGCTGCAGATCGTCTCTCATTTTGCGAGCTAATGATTTGGTCCTGGCGCTACCTGGGGCGTCTAATGAATCAATTTTTAATAAGGAACCCACTGCTCCTGGCTCCTCCATCCCTACGAGCACCTGTGTGGCCAAGTGTGTCAATTGCAGAGAGCCGCACCCCGCTTCTTCGAAGCAATGTGGTGCATATCTCCTTGAAAAAGAAATCCTGGCCGTTCAGGCCCAGGATCGACTCTCATTCCGCGAGGCTAAGGACTTGGTCGTGGCGCGCCCGGCTCTGCCTTGGACGTCATATGCCTCAATAGTTAGAAAGGCACCCTCTGCTCCTGGCCCATCCAGGCCAACGAGCACGGTTGTTTCCGCGCCCATTTGGAGCCCTTCTGCGGGCTCTACCCAACCTGTACGCGCGAGCCCGGCGCCTCCCTCAGTCGCCAACAGCTCTCACTGCATCCGCAGCTGATCTCGATGGTGCCTATGCCGCCGAGAGACGCCAGTCATACCCTAAGCCCTTTGGGTTTAGGGCCAGGAAACTCCTTCGAGAGCTAGATATAGCTCTCTGGCCGGTGGCGCCCCTGGTTTTACCCAGGACGCCACCCTGGAGGGTACCACATTTGGCTATTTGTCGCTACACTTCTGCTCCCAAAGCTTGTTCTGCGCCGGGAGTATTGCGTTCGACCTTTTTGGAACGCACATCGTGTCATGCTGGAACCATGCCAGTGTATACGGATGGCTCCAAGTCCCAAGAGGGGGTCGGCTTCCACGCCGTATCCCCTCTGTTGAAGTCAGCGGGGCTCTACCAGGCGCTGCGTCTGTCTTCACGGCCAAGCTGGTGGCAATACACCACTCGGTACGGGAGATTACGCCACGTGCCCGGTTCGGAGACCGGATTGTGATCTATAGCGACTCACAAAGCGCCCTGAGTGCTCTCGGGGCATTGGAATCTCCGCATCCCCTGGTTCGCGATATCCGTGACGCCACGGTTTTTGCGAGCCGGGCAGATGTCGAGATTATCTTCTGCTGGGTTCCTAGACATGTAAGAATTGCGGGTAATGAGCGCGCCGATGAGGGCGCCAAAGAGTCCCCGAGGACTCTGCGACCGGACCAGCGTTTCGCTCTTCCTCACACTGACTACATGGCAGGAATACGGGCAGCTCTTCGGACTGCTTGGCAAAGAAGATGGGAGACGGTCGAAGGGAACTTTAAGTTGCGTGCCATTGTGCCGCGACTGTCTCCATGTACCTATCTTCGAATGCCGCGACGGCTTCAGGTCGCTTTCTGTCGTCTCCGAATCGGACACACTCGTGTGACGCATCGATATTCGATGGAGCGCTCGCCTGCGCCCTATTGCGACGACTGCATCGTCCCCCAGACTGCTCGGCACATTGTTGTCGAATTTCCCAGTCTGGGTGATCTTCGCGCACGTTTCCTGTCCCGGTACCGGGATGAGCGGGGTCGCTACCGCCTGTCCTTTGTACTCGGGACGTGTGCGTGCACATTGACTGGCGGACTTGTTGACTATTTGGGGGAGGCCGGCCTTTTGCCTTTCATTTGACTAGGTTTAGTTGTTGTTGTTTTTATTGTTATTGTTATTGTTATTTCTTTTTATTGTTGTTTCCCGTTCAAATTTTTTAAAGTAGCCTAGAACTAGGCTTTTTGTTTACGGCGACTTATGCCTAAGTGGGCAGTCGCCAGATAGCCCCTTAAAAAAAAAAATCCCTACGAGCACGGTCGTTTCCGCGCCCATTCGGAACCCTTCTACGGAGTATCGTAACCGCGGGTGCTCGACTGGTAGAGCTGGCCGCACACATGGTTCATACAAAGCCTTACCTTTAATCATGGCAACCCCCTCCTTCACTAATCGTGACTGTTTCTCGTAAAACGCAGTCGCCAGATAGACTCTCAAAAAATATATATCGTAAAACGAAACGGTCAGCGAGTCTACGGGGTCTTTAGAATCACAGGAGGGAACACCCCTGGCTCGGAGACAGTGGATCCTCCAAAGGATGGACCCCCGCCCGCCCAAGGTTTCGAGGTTGAGCGAGCAAAAGAGTCGCATAGCGAGCCTACCCTCCTCCGATAAGAACTCAAAAGCGACAGCTCCTTGTTCTTACCTCTGGCAAGCCTGCGGCGATTCCCATGAGGGTCTTCTCTTCGACTAGTGCCCCGATCACATCCGAGCTAGGCCTGGAGGGCATATTCCTTAAATGCAATTGCCGCGGACTCCGGGACAATTGGGAAGAGCTGCGGAGGCTCGTCTCGTGTTCCCTTTTTAGCTATATATTTTCAAGAGACCATGATGGATGCGTGCTCCCTCCCACCCTGCCGGAGTATAAGGGTCTTGAGACCCCACCACCACGGGATGGGGGACGGGCAAGAGGATTTGCGATTTCTACACGGCATGATGTCTCCGTTCTTCTCTTTGGTATATATACCACATTTCAGGCAGTAGCAATGCAACTGCACCTGGATAGGAGGTATACTATTATTATTATGGTAGAGGATTATGACCGCTAATCGACGCTAAGGTGTCCATCTCAGCGAACGGTTTAATGGAGTAAGTTGCTGATGGATGATGTGTGTACACTGTACATGTGACGGAAAGGATTTGAGGAGGGCTAGATCGCGGATTTGAGACCGGAGGCGGACAAGAATCAGTATATGGCATCTATCGAGAAATGGGGGCTTTCGGCCAGAATCATCTTTAGGTGTTCACTGTGGGTGTAAAGAGATAAGTAAGGGAAGAAGCCGCGACAGATGGCGGAGTACCGGGTACAGAAAGTGGGAGACCATAAGCCTGACTCGGCATGTATTGCAAATGGGATGGTGCTCATGGGACATATGGTACCCGTGAGTTAGGTGTGTATGACCATGGCGGAGACTGGTCAAAACGACTTCTTTATGGTGGGAGCGATGGAAGTAGGATGCCCATTACCCAAGGGTGGGTTTAATATGGTGGAGCTTGATGAGAGGTGGAGATTGCCAGGAAGCAACCCACTGTTTTGACATTAGCTTTTTGAATGAGGGATATGAACAGGGCGAGCTAGATTAGAGGCCGACCGCGCAGCTCGATCGGCTAACTCATTGCCAGGAACTCCTACGTACGAGGGAACCTAGCAAAAGGTGATCAGATTTTGCGAGGAAACAGTGGCCTTGTGCAAGAGTTGACGGATCTCGCGGACAATAGAGTGAGGAGAATAGTAGAGGGACAGTGTGGAAATCGCACTCAGTGTCCGAATATATTACGAAGTCATTGGAGGCTTGAAGACGAGTAATTAAAAAGGCCTCCCTTAGGGCATAGAGCTCTGCAGTATAAGATTAGCAGCCAGAGGGGAGGCAAAAGGAGGTGTGTCGGGGCACCGTCTCCACGATGACGGCACCCGATGAGTTAAGTTGAGAGCAGGAATCATCCGTAAAGATAGCCGTGCTCTGAGTGGACAAAGGTATGTCTAAGGAACTTTCCACGAAGAACCACAGCCGGTGCAAAGGATTTGCTATGTGACAGCAAGTGGCTGCATATCCTCGCAGGGCCCAGCATCTAGTGTGGGATCCCTGAGAAGGATATCCGGCAGATTTGAGGAATGGTGAAGGGGAGGGGAGGGGAGTGAAGAGGGAAGAGGCAATTTTAGAGAGGTGCCAATCGGCCTTAGGTGAGGGGTCACCTGTAACCTTTGGAAAAGTAGGGGTAGAGGAGTCTCCATGAGCGTGTGATAGCTTCCGTGGCTAGTGTTCCGTCGCTTCCTTAGGGAAGCGACGTTACAATCTGCCCGAAGGCTTGCGACAGGTGAGGAGCGGAAAGCTCCAGAAGCCATCCGTAGAGCGGAGTTTTGTATGGGTTCGAGACGTCGGAGGGTAGAGAGGGACGCTGAGGCGTACACCTCACACCCGAAGTCGAGTTTGGGGAGAAGAAGGGCACCGTAAAGGCGCAGCAAGGTGCGGCGGTCAGCGCCCCAGTTAGTGTAAGAGAGAAGGCGTATAAGGTTGAGTGTTGGGCGGGTGGCAGTCACAAGATGTTCCATGTGAGGCCCCCAAGACAACTCGTCAAGTACCAGGTCAAGGTACCTCACTGACTGCTTAGTTGGGTTCGGAGTCCCAGACATAAGCAGCGGACGCTCGAGGGCCCGTCTACCAAGACGTCGGCGGGAAAGAACGGAACAACACCCTTGGAAGACGCCCAATCCACGGCCGCAGTGACCGCGAGTTGGACCTGTCGGGTGACCAGAGATAGTGATTGACCGCTAAAGTAAATCGCCAGGTCATCAGCGTAGAGCAAGCTATTGACAGTTGAAGGGAGTGAAGTGGTAACAGTATCCATGACGAAAGAGAAGAGGAGGAGACTAAGGACAGATCCCTGAGGGACTCCCTCCTACGGTGGATAAGGAATAGATTTAGAGGAACCGACCCGAACTTGAAAGGACTGATCGCGAAGGAATCCCGACAGGAAAGTTGGCATATAGCGGCGGAATTTAAGAGAATGGAGGATCTAGTGACATGTCCTATAGCTTACGAATGTCAAAGAAGGCAGCCAACAAGGCATTACGTTGTGAGAAAGCCTCCTGCACGTCGAGGCTGAGGCGCACGAGTGGATCTAATACACTGTGAAACTGGCGAAAACCAGTTTGGCATTCAGGAAAAAGAGAGTATACTATTATTTTTGCATACATTCTACCGTCAGTTGACTTCAACGCGGGAGACTTCCGCCGCGTCATGGGACGGTTACCGAGACCCTTTCTTCAACTTGGGAAATTTAAACGGTAGACATCCCCTCTGGAGAGACTCGATCAATCCCGGGTGTCTGGTCCTTAACGACTTAATCGACGAGCTGGAGACGAGTGTCATCAATTTGAATGAGTTTCCGCATCACTGCACGAGAACAGCTTCATTTTCTTGCCTCGATCTATATTTGTGCTCTCCATGATCTCTATAGTAGTGATAATTTTTCCATTCAAATATCTTTTTGTGGGAAGCTACCGCCTGAACAACCCCTCATATAATGTTTGGCGCGGTAGCAGTGGTCCGCATTTCATAAAATGACTGATTTCTCAATCCCAGTCGATCAGTTTAGGTCGTTGAATGAGACCGTTGAGTTCTTCTCTAGCAAACTCATCGCCGTGGGCCTAAGTACTATTGCTAGAGCGCCTGTCCTTTATACACTCCGACCGCTTCCGTGGTGGTTAGCCGAGTGTGATGCGGCCCTTAAACATAAGCGCTATGCCTACATGCGCTATAAGCGCCGCCCCAACGATTTCATTGTCGGCGAATTCGTCGAGCTAGGGCTAGGTTCCGGTATATTTTTAATTACCCTGCCACTTTTCCTGGCGGGCACACGTGTCTTCACTTAACGTGAAGAGCCGTCTTGTAAAGGTATGCAACCGAGTTAAAGGATTCGGGGCAAGTGTTCGCAGGACCCCCCCCCCCCCCTCCCGTTCTCCAGGAGAATGAGACTAAAATCTCAAACCCCGCATCTGGTCGGAGTCCTTCGCGACCGCATTTTTTAGCCGGGATGCTAGTCCGCCAGCATTCACTGCACGTCATGATTTCACTGAAGCCTCCGGCTGGATTTTACCTACAATGGCGCTGAGCCCTTCAACTGCAGGTTTACATTATGTGAGTAGCGTTCCGCTAGTGCGCGGACACCGTTACTTATTTGGACGATGTCCCGTATCCCATGCTTTGACCTAGGTGAGCAAGGCATTGCCTTTATATTGGATTTGCTTGACAGAGGGTGTCATTCTAGGCTCTTGGCGAATGACTATTGTGTTCGCCTTTCCCAAAACCAGGAGAGATCACTCTACCCAGGCCGGTTTACGCCCAATCTCTCACCCCCCGCGTGTGCAAGTCGATGGATAAATATGTAAATATTAGAGTAGCCTTTTTTTCATGGGCAGCAGAAGCCACCTGTCTTCTGCACAATGCGCCTTCCGTAAGTTTTACTCCACGTCGTATGCTCTGCTCCGATTGGAAAATGCCTTCTATGAGGCCTTTCTTCGTAGACAGCACTACGCCACAGGTTTTGGGGGGATCTAGAGAAGTCCTATGATACCGCATGGCGATATAGTATCATGAAGACTCCACGCGATGGGGGCGAGGGGAAGCTTCACAATATTTATTTGGGGGTTTCTACCAGATCGTCAATTCCCCGTACGGGTGAAGGGAGCTCTCTCCCATGTTTCGGTTTCTACGCCGTATCCCCTCTGTTTGAAATCAGCGGGGCGCTGTATCTGTCTTCGGGACCGAGATAGTTGCGATATGCCGCTAGGTACCGGAGATAACGCATCGTGCACAGTTTGGATACCAGATTCTGATTTGTAGCGACTCACAAAGCGCCGTGTGTGCTCTCGGGGAATTGGAATCTCCATATGCTTTGGTTCGCTGTTTCCACGAGCCGGTCGGATGTCGAGATTATCTTCTGGTGCATTCCTGGACATATGAGAATTGCGAGGAATGAGGGTACCAAAGAGTCTGCGAGGACTGATCGACCAGATCAACGTTTCGCTATTCCTCACACCAAATACATGGCAGGAATACGAGCAGCCCTCCGGGCTTCTTGACAAAAAAGATTGGAGACGGCCAAGGGGAGCTTAAAGTTGCGTGCCATTGCGCAGAAAAATGTTACCATGTACCTACCCCCTAATGCCGCGACGTCTTTAGGTTGCTTTCTGTCGTCTCCAAATTTGACACACTCGCGGAACGCACTTACATTTAATGGACGCTTGCATGCGCCTTATTATGACAACTACCTTGTCCCCTAGACTGTTCGGCATATTCTTGTTGAATGTCCCAGTCGGGTTGTTCTTCACGCATGTTACCTGTCCCGATACCTGGACGAGCGGGTTCGCTACAGCTTGTCCCTTGTACTTGGGACGAGTTCGTTTGCACAGACTTGCGGACTATACGATTTTTGGGGGGAGGCTGGCCTCCTCTAGTTTATTTAACACTTGGGGGGGTGTAGGTCGCTTCTTCCTTCGCCGGGGAAAGGCATGCCTACCCCTGACACCGGAGCGAGCTTCCTTCTCGTTGCCTTTTTACTTTTTCTTTTTGTTGTTTTGGTTAGCCTTTGTACTTTTTATCGTTGTTATTTATATAGTGTTATCTGTTTTTTTGTTGTATATAGCCTAGTATTAGGCTCTTGTGTGAGTACGGAAACTTCTACCCTAGTAGGCAATCGCCAGATGGGCTCCTAAAATTTAAAAATAAAAATCTGTTGTAGGTCGCATGTTCCTGCGTTGAGAGGAGGCGGGCTTACCCAGATGCGGGGGCGCGCTTCCTTCGTGTTAATTTTTTGCTTAGTTTGTGTGTTTTTATTTTTTTGTTTTTTAGCTTGTCTTTTTTATTTGTTGGTGTTGTTTTAACTTGTTTTTAGCTTTTGTTCCTGTTTTGTATCTTTGTTATTTTTTTATTTACTTGTTTTTTAATATATCCTACTATTAGGCTGTAGCGTAATTACAGCGACTTTTGCCCTAGTAGGCAGTCACCAGATGGGCTCTTGAAATTTAAAAAAATAATAAATTTACCGTCCATCCCACGTGGGATGAAATGCTCAGGCTAAAAACTGCTATCCGAGTGAATGTAAAGGGCACCTGGTTACCCTGTGTAAAATGATACACCCAGTATTCATGGTAGTGCACGATCCAAGTAAAAATGTGGAAGACCCAGTAATGGGATTCACCCGGTTCATAAGACCCTACCTATCTTAGAATTTCATTAATCCCGAGAATCGGTTGTTAGCTTAAATGAGGGGTTCTCAATATTTTTTAAGTTGGGAAAATAACTAAAATTAATAATTTTACTTGCTAGAGTAGAGCATGTAAAACCCCAAAGATCAGCCTTTGCACATATATCGGGCCAGTCAGCATAGCTTGCTGCTAGAATAGCGTACGAGAAGTGCAGGCGAGTGGCTTAAAAGCTTCGTTTGAATGAGTCTTTTTTTAAGACTCAGGATGGCCGAGTGAATTCGCCGCTGGCTAACAGTGGTCCAGCGACGCGGGGAGCTGTTCGCAACTCGCCTACTCTATTATTTTTATTTGCCCCTTTCCTACTCCCCTCTATCTACAATGGTGCCCAGACCCAGGAGGTAGAGCGTTAGCCATTGGATAACATTTCCAAACGGGCTATCTTCATTTCTTCTAAATACGCTCCGCTTCTAGGAGGGGTGTTGTGTAGCGTACTAGAAGTGCAGGCGAGCGGCTTAAAAGCTTTGTTTGAATGATTCTTTTTTGAGACTCAGGATGGCAGAGTGAATTTCCGCTGGCTAACAGTGGTCCAGCGACGCAGGAAGCTGTTCGCAACTCGCCTAAGCTATTATTTTTTTATTTGTCCCTTTTCCTACTCCCCTTTATCTACAATATAATCACACCGTGCTTCATGGAAACAATGTGACATGTAGCTTCTGAAGAAGAAGGTCCTGGCCACTCAGGCTGCTGAGTGACTTTGTTTGCCAGGCTAAGGTATTAGTCTCGGTGTACCCTATGCCACCTGGGATATTCTATGCCTTGCTAGGAAGAAAAAAAACACCATCTGGTCATGGCACTTCCAGGCCTACTAACAGGGTCGCTTCAACGGACATTCGAAACGATTCTGACAATTATAATTTTCTTCCCCCTTCTTCATCCAAGCACTCCAGTGGTATAGCCGGTGGCCTCATGTGTCACACCAGAGCTCATCCCCTTTTTTCCTGATTGACCGTTTCCGGTAAGGCGAAATGGACGCGCGCATCTATCTAGCCGTTAGACACTCCAAAGCTGCTAGTTTGGCGGTTTCTAAAACTTCTCCCAACGAAAGGAGAACGGCACAAAGGCAGCATCGTCTCTCACGCCGAACACAATTCAGTAATGGGTGACTCTAAAACTCGGGGTCCTCTAAAAGATGGTCCCTTCCCTTTAAAAATGCCCACCCTTTATCCAAGGTTTCAAGGTGGCGATAGAAAAAGGCTCGTACGACGAACCCAACCTCCTCCATAAGGACTGGAGGCGACAGCGCCATCTAAGGCCAACAAATCACGGAGTTCGGCGCCCAAGAAGCCAGCTATCTCTGTGAGAGTCTGTAGTGCCCCATTGTAAGGTGGATTAGGATCAACAAAGAAGCCTCACAAATGAATGACATGTGATTCCTATGAAATCTTGAAATGGGCACGCTCATAATTATGCACCTGCAATTAATCTACTGAAATTGTATAACATTTTGTCATGGAACCAGGTAAATACTATATGCAAATACTGTATTCTTTTAAAGGCTATATAGGCAAAATATGAATTCGAGACGCTTTCACACGGTCACACGCATACCCACACGAGCAAAGGCGCTTCTCGCGTTATCTTTGCTGACCATTTGGGCCGCGCTAAAATTCAGGGAGATGCCGAAACAGCTGTCCAGATATATTTATCAAACACCAAGCTGAGAAACAGGGAAGACACTTGGCCTTTGTTTACGGCCACATAGCCGTGAAACACGAGATCTTATTTCTTGAAATTATATGTCTCCAAGATAAAATTATCTAGCAGTAGCCTGAATCAAAAAGTCCCTGCTCATTTTCTCTCTATCCCCTTGTACGCATGAATAAACTTTTCATTCAAGTAAGCTACTCCTAAACCACACGATTGACCAGCAGTGAGCCATGCCTACATTTTTCTACACGATAAATAACATTCAAAATGACTCAACCACGGGATGGGGACCGGTCAGCAGGATGCGTGATGTAAAACTGACATGATATTTACGTTCTTCTACTAGCTTTAAAAACTCATTTCAGGCAGAGGTAGTGCAGTTACACCTAGATGAGAGCTATACTTTTATTTCAGCCTACATCGACTGTCAGGCGACTTCGGCGCGGGGGATTTTCGCAACATCGTGAGTTGTGACCAGTTTGCCGAGGTCCTATCTTATCATGCAATAAGATTTGAACGTTGGGCACCTCTTGATCATTCCCATGTGTCAGTCCTTGACTGATCGAAGAGTTGGAAATAGGTATCCTTAATGCGGATGAGTTTACACATCACTGTCCGAGAACCACTTTATTTTCCTTTCTTGATCACTCCCCTTTGTTCACGGTTGCACAGCCTGATTTTGGTTCTGACTTCATGGTAGTGACTATTTTCCCATTTAAATAGCAATTTTGGGGCGGCAGCTTCTGAGAAACCACCCCAGCGGGGTTTGAATCAAGCGCGGTTCTCTGCATTTCAGGAATGGCTGATTTATTTCACATTGGAGGAATTTAGGCCGGTTGATGAGACCGTTGAGTTATCAGGCAACCTTATGGCCGTTTGTCTAATTACGATTCCTAGGCCGTATGTCCGTTATCCATGCCATTCACTTCCTTGGTGGTTGGCCGAGTGTGAGACGGCCTTGAGAAAGAAGCGATATGCGCACTAAGCGCTACTAGAATGGTTTCACCATTGGTGAATTTTTTCGACCTAAGGCTAGGTTCCGGTATATTTGAAGCATGTCAGCCATACTTGGCTTCACTTAACGGGAAAGACATCTCATGAGTAGGTATGGAAGCGATTCAAAGTATTCAGAAAACCAACTCAGGACCTCCTTCCCATCTCCCAAGAATATGTGAACGCAATCTCGGACCTCGCCACCACTTTCTCGACATTATCTAGCTGGGATGAAGCCCTATCAGCATTAATTGAAAATCATAATGTCGTTGAAGGCCGCCGACTGGCTTTACCATCAAAAGCAGATAACCCTTCAACAACATGTTTACGCTGAGTGAGTTTTGTTCCGGGCTTGGTTAATGCACGGACGCAGCCTCTGGTAAGGATGATGTCTCGTATGCCATTCTTTGACACACAGTCAACTATGATTTGCACAATATATACGCGATCCACCACGCCGTCTCTTTCTGGCGACCGGTGCCCTAATAAGAGACTGCTTATCGATGTTGGGGAGCTAACCGGTAAATCATTAAGCGTATGCTTGACGCAACATAAATACACTATTAGTAGGGGTGAAAGTAATAGTTCTTTCTTTGTCCATTTATCTGAAAATAGTCACCCTATGAATTGGAATTTAGCTAAATTTATTTACAAATCTGATGACTTTGTTCAAAGAAATACTGTCGGATGTTCCTTCATTAATTCCTCGCCTAATTTTAATATACGAGTATCTCCCGATCTCTTTAAACTGGATCCTGTAATTAAAAGACTTATTTATAACGAAATTGGCCATTTTGAATCTTTGCCCTTTGATTTATTAATTTAGTTATGTTTCTCTAGTTTATTTTTATGTAGTCATACTTACATGTGTATGTACCTAAATGCCTACATTCTTAGCTTACAGTTGGAATTTCCGGAAGTCGACCTAATCTATTTGGTTTTACACTTCATATCCGGTATTTTAACCCGTCTTTGATAAAATTTTTCCATTTTGTTTCCTTTCGTTGTACATGGGCGGGGCATCACGATGCTCTGCTGTTTCTCATATATATATATATATATATATATATATATATATATATATATATATATATATATATATATATATATATATATATATATATATATATGTGTGTGTGTGTGTGTGTGTGTGTGTATGTGTGGAAGATAATGGTAAACCACAGTATTTTAATCAAGATTTTATTTATAATTATCGGACTAGTTTCGGCAAAATGCCATTTTCAACTAATAATGAAGACGCTAGACAAGGATCACAGTATATATAATTTGAGACACATCCTAAACAAAATGAAATAGCAGGAAACAATATGGAAAATATATTTATATATATATATATATATATATATATATATATATATATATATATATATATATATATATATATATATATATATATATATATATATATATATATACACTCGAGTAAATCTGGAGTGAATAACGAGCTAAACAAAATGAAATGGGGCCGGAAACAATCTGGAGAGTTGCTAATCCCAAAGACTCACTGCATCCGGGGGCTTATAGATACAATTGGCGACTCTATTCATTATATAAACATTTGTTAAATTTGCATTGCCACTGGCATTGTGCCAATGTGATACCTACATTTTAGAAAGGGGATAAAACAAATATGTCTAATTACAGACCAGTAGTTTGACATCAGTGGTAGGGAAAATGATGGAATCTATTATAGCAAGGAATATTAGAGATCACTTGGATAAGCATGAGTTGATAAAAGAATCACAGCATGGCTTTAGTAAGGGTAAATCCTGTCTAACTAATTTGCTGTCTTTTTATAGTAAGGTGTATGAAGCAGCAGATAATGATGAAAACTATGACATTTTATACTTGGACTTTAGTAAGGCTTTTGATCGAGTGCCACACTTACGGCTTCTGAGCAAAGTTAAAGCACACAGGATCGATGGCAGTATATTTAGGTGGATTCAGTCATGGCTTGGTGACAGACAGCAAAGAGTTAGTATAGATGGAGTTAAATCTGAGTGGGGGTGTGTTTGCAGTGGAGTTCCGCAAGGATCTGTTTTGGGTCCCTTGCTATTCTTAATTTATATTAATGATCTTGACATAGGTATAAGTAGTGACCTGAGTAAATCTGCTATTTATGAGGTGAATTTGATATTTTAGTTCTATGAAATATATGCCATTCCAAAGCACGAAAAAACTTCTATGCCACATCCACACAACGAAGGGGTGATTTTAAAAAATGTATTAGTTTCCATATGCTCCAGCCTTGGCTCCTCTAAAATCATATGCGAACGGAAATAACATAAATCGGGTCGAGATGCTGCATTCAATGCACGGAAATCTCAACAAACTCGAAATTTCCCAGGGGTCTTCTTGTGCACTAAATTAATATGAGGAACCCAAGCTGATTGAGTGGGCGCACAATGCCATTACGCAGAAGACTTTGGAAGCTTTCTTTGAGTTTGCCCTGAGTGAGAGGTCGTGACAAAGAAAACACTAGTGGGCAGTGGCTGATCCAAGATAAAGATTGGGGGGAAGGGGTTCTAACCTGAATTCCTCCCTCTGAGTAGTCTGAGAAAAGGGCATTGATAATTAATAATAGGTATCTTACACAACATTGATAAAAAACAGTATCTTACACAGGAATGAGCAAAAACTCTTTCAGATCCGAATTTTTGTCCACACATCAGAAAATTGAAAATTAAGAATTGTGGTTTATTGTAGTTTTTGGACGTCAGCTAAGGTATAATACTGAATTTAATAATTATTTATGCAATTTACCTGTATTTTAGACATGTATCATATGAAATAATTTCAATCGCAACTGTATTAAAAAAAAACGTCATAATTATTCTATATAATTGCATAACTCTTTATGATTAGCAGAATACAAAGTATGACTTAAAACTGTAATATAAACATTAATGGGTCAGAACTTTGGGGAACTTTAGCCCTCTCCTCCCTGGATCTGAGCTGTTGGTGGGGCATTGCCGGTGTCCTTGGTGTGTCAGACCGAAGAGTGCGAAACCTAGTCGGCGGAATATTCTACTGGAAGCAAAAGCGAATCCTTTTTCTGCAAAGCGTAGATGTGTTGGTAACCTAGCAGTGGAATCAACAAGTAACTGTCCTGTATGGCAAGTCTCGGACTTATGGCCGTCGGCTTATACAAATGCGTAGAGCACAAAGTGCATTACACTCCAAAACAGTATGCTTAAACAAAAAGGGGATTGCACATTTGTGACGCGCTACACAATTTCGCCGCGTAGCTGTTCACATTATTGGAACAGGTCGCTCTGACCTTGTTCACTTTGCGTTACACATTTTATAATTGCATTGCACGTTGCATTACAGATTCTGATTCCAATGGTATATGACTCAGTTAGTGTGTGGATGGTTCAAACTAAAAAAATAATGCTGTTATGGGTAAAAAGTGATAGCCCAAATATCCGTTAAACATCGTGAATATACTCATCAAAATACAAGACAACAACAACTTCCAGCACATTCTTTTCTTATTAGGTTAATAGGTACATAACTGTTTACTTATATAGTTTTACCGATTCATTCGTTTATTTTTGTTAAAAGCTTAAGTTAAAAGCTTAATTAGGTTAGGCTATGTTTTGTTAAGTTTTGGGACAATAACAAAATATGCAGTTAAAATCATATTTGGCAGCTAATGTCTGTGGGTTGCATCTTGTAAATGAATGCATATACATATATATATATATATATATATATATATATATATATATATATATATATATATATATATATATATATATAGAGAGAGAGAGAGAGAGAGAGAGAGAGAGAGAGAGAGAGAGCAAATACAAGTTCTGCAGGTGATAAGAACCACCACAGGGCTTTTGCCATATTTATTTTCTGCCTTTCAAAGCAAATTTGAAGACAGAAAGAAAAGTGAAGACTATATGACAATATAGTAAAAGAGAAATTGGATGCGAATGAGCAATGAGATAAGAAACAGGAGGGGGGTTTTTTGAGGTGTGAGAAAGGGACATTAAAAGAACACTAGAATCAAAGAGAGCAAAGGGCGGCACAATGAAGGCAATCCTTTGCCGACAAGACAGAAATAACGCCAGGGGAAAAAAATCGAAATTCCAGGCCGGGACTTGAACCCGAGTCTGCTGATTGCCGGTCAGATTCTCTACTGTTAAACTACCAGGCACAGTGACTCTACTTTACCCAAAGCGTTACCCCATCAAACCCAGTATCTCTCTAAGCTAAGAACCTCCAACGAATTTTTATACCACATCTTCTTACCCGCTCACAATTTAAAGGCTCATCCTCCATGTCACACACAAAACAAAAAAGAGCAAATACAAGTTCTGCGGGTGATAACAACCACTACAGGGCTTTCGCCATATTTATTTTCTGCCTCTAAAAAAACAAACAAACTCCTCTTTCTTGTCTCATTGCTCATTCGCATCTAATTTCTCTTTCTCTTGTACTATATATATATATATATATATATATATATATATATATATATATATATATATATATATATATATATATATATATATATATATATATATATATATTGACTGAAACTCTACACAATTCCTTTATCATTCCGCTGATTTCACAAAAAGAAATATTATCGAGTGTTCATTAATTGGCATGTTGTCTAATATAAATTTTTCCCCTGGCTTATTTAAACTCGACCCTATTTTTAAAAAAACTTGTACTAAATGAAATAACTTCTTCATACAGCCTGTTGTCACTCTTTGTTAGTGTAATATCATTCGCATTGCCTCCCCCACGTGTCTCTGCTATGATCGTGGATTAATTCTTAGGCCTAAATGCTTTCGCTCTAATAATAATCCTTTAAAATGTTTTTTGTTTTTCACCCACCATTTCCATTCATATACACGGCGTTGTTGTGTGTATATCGTTTTAAGGATGCATATGTCTGTTATTAGTTGCCTATTGTTCTTTTTATTGGTATTTTTCTGTCTTGTTTTTGTTTTTTCCATTGGTTTGTACTATGTGATGGGAGTTCCCTTCGTATCGTTGGACCCTATATAAGGTTGTCTTCTCCATTTTCATGCTATTCCTTGGAAATGAACTTGCAAATATAGTTCGAAAGTGCTTGGATTCATCTTTTCATTTTCCTGTAGGTTAATTTTCATATATATATATATATATATATATATATATATATATATATATATATATATATATATATATATATATATATTTATATATATATATATATACAGTCACCGCAACGGAATTCTGGACCTTTGGTCATATTATATGCATTGCTATAGGTCCAATAATCGTTGCGGGTAAAATGCTATAATTGATTAATGTTTTGTTGCGGTTTCTGGCAACGTCTGTTAGGTATATATGCGCATTGTGTGCGCCGTATTATTCAATACGTGCCCAGACTTGGTCGTGAGGGGACGCTCATTTTTTGCGAGGTGACTTTCATTTTCGTGGTTTCTTGAAGATATTTGGCTGATCATATATTTTTTTAACTAGCACTCCAACCATGGGTCCCAAGCCTCTCACAAATGAGGAAAAGGTCCGTATTACCACTTTCAGTGAAGAAAATGTTAAGATAAGTGAAATATGCCTGCGAACAGGGCGGGAAAAATCTACCATAATGGTGCTCCTCTCTGCTGCCCGTGAGCTTCCCTCAAACACTATACCCCAACCTAAAAAGCGCCAGGGACCAGATAAATAGACTACACTGGGGACAGATCGTTTGCTAAAGAAGGCTATTATAAAGAACCCTAGGATAACAGCCAGAAAACTCAAGGAAATGTACCCTAACCTCTTCCAAATGTCTCGGAATAGATCGTACAGCATCGTCTTCTGAAAGATTTGAAACTCCCCAGCCGTACTGCCGCGCTCAAACTGCTGTTGAATGACTGCATCAGAAAGAAGAGGCTTCATTTTGCAAAGCAGCACAAGGGCTGGATAGTGGAGCAGTGGTCAGAGGTCATGTGGCAGATGAAATCCCATTTCAGACCATAAGGTCACACAGAGTAAAGGTGAGGAGGCCAATTGGGTCAAACAGTTAAAGCCCCCAATACACAGTGAAGACTGTAAAACACAGTCCCTCGATTATGGTTTGGGGTTGTTTCAGTGCCAAGTTAGAAAGAAGTGGTTTCTATTTCCTGCCCAAGAATGTGACCATGAATGCGCAGCGCTACAAGGAAGTTTTGGAAGGTCATCTATTTAATCATATGGAACTTTATGGAACATCCATCTTTATGCATGATTCAGCTCTTTGTCACACGGCTATTTTTATCAAGCAATTGCTACAGAGAAAGCGCATCAACGTGTTGGACTGGCCTGGGAACAGTCCCGATCTCAACCCCATTGAAAACGCATGGAAAGTCATCAAAAACAAGGTTAATGGGGCCAATGTGTCATCAGTGCAGGACCTTCAGGAGGTCATCAAGAAAGTGTGGTGCACCAACATGGACTTGAGTTACTTCAAAAATCTTGTTGCAAGTATGACAAAAGGATGCGGATGTCATCAAGGCCAGGGGGGAGATCATAAAATATTAAAAGTATCAACAAAAGTGTTTTAAATTATATTAATCTAACCTAATGGAGGTAAATAATATAAAAATAACATAAAATAGCAAGGGTCTCCCCCCCTAACAAAATTTAGTTTTTATCTCCACATGCCTGATTGTATTACTACATTGAACAGTAGGTCACATAGTCAATTTCATCAAAATCGAACAATATTTACTGGTCACTATATGGATCTTAACTTATTAGTCGGCTGGTAAATTAATCTTTGGGATAGAAATGAACAGTCTTTGCAAATACTAGTTTATTTGAAACAGATCTTAGTGTTGAAAGACAATTTTTTTTTTTAAATATTTTTATTAAAGTGAAAAGAAAATAGTTAAATATCAAATGATTTTTTTTTTACACGAATTATAACTAAAATTGCTGATTAAACATTGATCCTTTTGAGCATGAGGGAAAATTTTTTTGATGTTTTGCCACAAGTCTAAGAAGCAACTGTTTCTGTTCTTCATCTTTTGTTAGAGATGCATTATACGATTTGATAAGTGCAATACCTCTTTCTGCTGGATCGTTAACAACCATTAAGTTAATCGCTCGACGTTGAAATTCTTGAAAGCACGTATTCTCTTCCCAAGAACTTGGGTTAGTCTTCAGGAATGTATCCTCTGCAAACTTGAAACCATCTTTCATTAGGAGACCGAAGATTAGCTTAGTTTTTTGAGTTACCAGTTCATGCAAGTCCAAATCCTCGATGTTTTTTGTAAGATTCAATCGGCGAACAAATTTGGTGTTTTCATTACGTTGGAGATTGGAGACCATCTTCTGTTTGGTCTCAGCATTAATTCTATGATCGAAAAATGCAAGACCAACAAGATGTTCTCCAATATACAAAAGGTGTCCGTGAAGGGCTGTGGTTGATTCTTTAGATATTGTCTGATTTGGGTACTTTTGCAAAGTTTTAAGAAGCAGAATGTCATTTAAAGGAGCATTAATTCCAAAATGGGCTTCATTCCAAAAACGCGAGTAGACCAAAGCAATAAAAAGAGAGCACTCTGTAATATTGGCCTATTCACGTTCCGTTAGTTTTAGTTTATTCTTAAACAAGTATATTTTCAGGACATATATAGCCTTAGCCATCTAGCGTGCATAATGAGTCGCTCTGGGGCTTTTAATGTAACTTCTGTCTTATCAATACCCCCAAGAAAGATGAGACTGAGTCGCAGCAATTCTTCATAATCGTCACGCAGCTGACGAGATTTCAAAGCTTCCTGAAAATATCGGACCATTTCTCCTCGAAGATTATGGATTACGGGATTGACGAATAAACTGCTATCTGCCTCTAAAACGAATCCTCTATAAGTGACGACCATTGTTCTTTAAACGTTCAAAGAGACTCCTCTTTGGACCACTTGTAGGCCCAAGTAAAATATTGCAAGCACATGACAACATAATTTCGAAAATATGATGAAGGCACACAATCCAAACAAGCTCCCTTCCTAATAATTTCTCAATTATGGTACAGGCTACTTTTTGTAAGCCTGTATTTGATGCAGTTGTGTCAAATACAAGGCCTTGAACATCGTCACGAAGATTCCAGTCATTAATTGATGAAATGCATGCCATAGCCTGTTCTTCTCATGTTGCTCGTGTTATTTTGGGCACACCAAAAAGTTTTTCCATTCCATTTACAGAAACTATTATTGTAATTCGTTCTACTGTTTCCTTTGCCCCATCAATAGCAGCTAGTAGTTTTCCATCCCAGTGAAGAAGGATCGGTCCTTCAACAGACAACGAAGCTTTGTCTTCATTGTATGTTGCCTCTCTTACTTGTTTTCTGGAACGTCATATAGATCTCCTGGAAAGTGCCATAGCTGCAATATCCTGACCCAAGGCTTGTGCTATTGATCCAACAACCATTATTGCTTTTTTATCCGTAATATTTGCACGATCAAGAACAGCAGCCACACCTGAAGTTGTAAAGATATTTTTAGAACCCAAGAGTCTATTCGCTGTGTGGAAATTCGTGCTCTTTCCCATACTTTTATGACTTTTTTGCAGGCGATGTTGTAACTTTGTGTCAAAGTCATTGACTCCACTTAATGGTGGTACTGAACAACACGAAGCACATCACCACATGCTGGTAATCTTGCATATGAAAGCTCACTAGTAGGATGTCCTAAAAGCCAGACTACCGCAGATGAACGAGTACTTTCAGCCATAATCTGAAACAACAGAAATAAAAATTTATTGTAACTGAGTGAGCTCACGGTTCCCCTCCATTTAGTTATACTTAGAAGATTTTTTTCTTATACTCTAAAATATCTAAATATTCAATATTCATGAAAGAATAAGCTTTCATTTGACATAAATAAATAGGCTCCTGTGTTTGTAAAAAAATACGGCAGTCATGCTTAATTAATATATATATATATATATATATATATATATATATATATATATATATATATATATATATATATATATATATATATATATATATAATATTAACATAAAGTGTGTTAACATATAATTCTAATATTCTTTAAGTAAGTCTGCCCCTGTAAGAGGCGCCCTTCTGAGGGCGCGAGAGGCAAGAGCCGCCCAGGTGGTCCGCCACACCCCAACAAACGAGCTGCTGGAGGTGCTGAGAACAGCACCCCCTCCGCGTGATCGCCGCTCACGCCCAGCCGGGCGACAGGTGATGAAGACCGACGCCACCCACTTGCAGCAGACAAGAAACGCGTGGTGCCCTCCACCACGTCTTACTGCACGCCAACACTGACGGGCTGCCCGCTTTGTGTAATGTGTGCATTTATAAATGTATTTATATTATTGTATCATATTATTACTGTATTTGTCTTTTTTGTCGTTTTTTTGTTATTTGTTTGTTTGTTTTTATTTTATTATTATTTGTATTATGATTATGTATAAATGTACTCTATTGCACAATAAACCTATAAAATCAAAATCAATCAAGTAAGTCTGATATTGATAAAAAAAACTGCAAATTATCTATGCACTGAATAAACAAAGTATATTACTTACCTAAATAATTATATATATATATATATATATATATATATATATATATATATATATATATATATATATATATATATATATATATATATATATATATATATATACATATATACTTGCATAAACCAGCACTTGTATTCACTTGTATTACGTCAACTGTTAAATTTCAAACTACAAATGAATAATTAATCAATCCTAGCTGACTTATATAGGAAATGGTGCGTTTGAATCACCATTTAAAACAAGGAGGCGTTATTGCGTCATCACTTTACAAATGGGATCAGAAATCAACAAGTGGAACAACAATTATTATTGCATCATACGCCGACTATGTGAATGTCATTCCACTTTTCAGATAATGCAATATCTTGATTATTTTTGCGAATTATTGTAATTCATAAGGAATGAGTAATCAATGACAAATATATGATAATATATAAGTAGCAACCAATTAATGCCTACTATTAAAAATTTCCGATATTTTGACTGAAATTTAAAAATATGGAGACACATAGCGACCTCTAAATATTCATCAATTTATTCAATATTTTGCATCAGCTCTTTTAACATCTTATAGCATAAGTTTAGCCATGTGGAGAACATTTCCAACTAATTTCAATTTTTTGCATATATTTTTGGACCACCCTAATATATATATATATATATATATATATATATATATATATATATATATATATATATATATATATATATATATATATATATATATATACTAGGATGTCTTTTCTGGCTTCATATAATTCAACCAACAACTCCTGGTCTCTTCTTGAGGCGTAACATGAACTTGGCACCTTTTCCTCCATTTCCATGACTACTGACAATGCTGAGGGATCACGTGGAACTGAACAAAAATGTAAACAAATCACGAACAGTACTACCAACTTTGCCGCATGTTACGATTGTCGAAGTGTCACGCGACACAATTCTCAGTTTCAAGCATATGAAAAAATGTGTAAGCCACATGTGGTGTGCACCGGTAACACAATTGTGAAGTGATACATTTTGTATTTAAGCATCCGACCGTTAGTCTTCATCTGAAGTAAAGGTACATGGTCTAGAAAGCAGTTGGTAGTGAAATCCAAAAGTAGCTCATGCGGCGACATAAAATCAGCACCTAACAAAGGCGTGGCAATGACAGCGACCATAAATGTCCATATAAAAGTTCGGCATTGATACGAAATTCTCGGGTCTAATGTCTCTTCAGCATGACGCGCAAAGTAGCCCCAGAAGCCTTAGTCAAGTAAACTGAACACCAACAAAGGGTACAATGACATGTACAATGTGGATAGAATTAGAGAGACAAACACTATCCCTAAAGGGAAGTTAATGGTAGCAGAGCCGACTTGTAAATTCTAGAGGTAAATTCTGGTAAATTATGGATGTCATGCATCGCACATGTCGTGACCTGCCTGACTAATTTAAATTGTCAGGGGTGAGAGATAGAATCTGGAGGTTGTTGTGCTTATTAGGCCATTTGCAACACTGCCTGCAGTTTATTATCATCATGTCCAAACTAAGCATACGCCCGATACACTTATGGTCTTTGGGAAGATTAGAATGAGCGGATAATCCATAGAAGCAGGTCGTGGAGTTTAGTCACCTAAGGAGAACGCAATCTGGATGGTTGCCTCTAGGCATTCCTATAATAAAAACCTCCTGGGAAACTTAAATATTATATACATCAATTATTATGTAAAATTCATATGCAATTATTTTACATAACTTTGTCAATTTAATCTTTAAATTATTTTACTTAACTTTTGTAATTTAAATCATTTTATGTACAACTTAATAATTAATTCATTCATTTATTTTACTTGTCAATTCATTTAACGTACTACTGTTCCAAACATCATCTCTTAAAATTTCATACACAAACAAACAAACAAACACACGCTTTCAGCTCGACCAAATAGCACACTATTCTTCCCCAGTTAACTCACAACTTTCTTCGTATAAAGGTCGGTTATCATTCCTTCTACAATTAGTCATTTACCTCCAAACAAATCATACTTAGTTAATTCCACTTTCTCTCACAATTCTTTGCAAACGACCATACGAAAGTAGGTCCTAATTGTATTTACTTCTCATATTGCATCCCCTAATTCACGGTGCATCATAGTCACTATATTATTCACCATATTATTCCACCATATTATTTCATATATATTTCACATACTTTAATTCTCTTCGCATCTTGTTACTGTAAATCATATGTTACAATATCTTACATTGTATACCTAATCTACTTATCTCCTTGTACATTCGTTGATTCTATTAATATATTTATATTTCTTTAATTGTTTTTCTTTAAACTTAGTTCATTATTTCAAATTTTATTTTGCTGTCGTCTTAGGCCTAAAAACTATCAGCTGACAACTTCGATCACACAAATTTATGGTTATGGTTTTCGAAACGCTATTTAGGCTGATTTATTAACAGAAAATAAATCACATGAATAACCATATACTATAACGCAACGTTGATGATGGTTGGTCGCCAGCGGAGACAGTCAGGCTTTGTGCCTATAACAAAGGAATGAATTCATCAGTTAATTTTCCTCAATTGGACAAGGGGTAATTCTCGTTGAATAGCCACAATTGTAGGTAGAGGAGTAGACAGGGACCACATAAACATTTACTGTACTAAACTTTCCCCCACCTCGACTTTAGAAGTGGTCTGCTGAATTTCTTGTGGTTACTCAGAAGGCCTACCGCTCATCGGCGTGGTAGATTAAAAGTTTTTCCCAAATTTTATCCAGCAAACCGCAAGAAACAGAAAAAACAATATCATTTTTTTTCGTAAATGATATTTCCTAAATCGCAAAAATTTCATACAGGCTGGGATTTGAACTTTGCACACTGAGCCAGCAAGCAACCGCTTTGATCTCAATTAAATCGTTCCTTAGACCACTCGGCTACGCGGAAGACATAAAATCTTCCGCCGAGCATACAAATGCTGCTACTCGTGGGAACTTTTCCATCAAGCGATCTCCCTCATAAAACAAATCCTCGTGAACAAGGGTTTCCCGAACAGCATGGTTGAAAAACAACTTCAATCATCTTTGAGAAGGCAATTCAAAGACACGGATGAAACCGAAAATGACCAGGAAGCAGTAATAATATCAAACTATATAATAGAAATCAAATGTCATCGGCCTATAAAATAGACGAAAACAACATCAGGGAGATTGTTAACCGTAACATTAAAGTTAAGAAGCAAATAGAGACAAGATTCAGCTCCCCCTACTGGGGGAGCTTGCGCTTCGCTACTAAGATTAAAATTTAAAATCTACAAAAAAGCAGCTATTGTTAAATTTTTATAAATTTTCTGAACTTCCCAAATTATAATATTTTTAAAAAGGAACTTCAAACTAAATTTTCCCCTTTCAAAATATCAAGTTGCTAATATATAGAGTTATAGAAGATATATAAAAATAAATTTTTTGAACTTCACCATTTGTAATTCTTTGAGTTTTAAAAAATTGACAAAATTTCGATACTTATATTTATTTCTGAACTTCATCATTTTGTTTTGGGATATTATAAAAGTTATTAGAAATAACTTTGGTAAAAAAAACATAAGTCATAAGCAACCTAAGATGAAATTATTATTCAAATACTAAAAAAACGCCCTTTTAAATTATAGAGTTAGTGACGGCAAAAATTAACAATCTCATTATAAAAAACATCTGCCAAAACTCCTCGATCTTGAAATCTACGAAAATAATTTACGAGTCTACCTGCCCGATTGAAGACTACAAGCTTCATAACAGCTCAATTTATGATGGTGTGACTACAACCACACTTTGAAGCGTTTGGCAATGAACCTGCAGCATGTAGGTCCCCCCGCCCCAATCATATGGAGACTGTACATAACATCAGCTTAACCAGGGTGTAGCGGTCTATAACCTACAAATATAAATATTTATTCCTAACTATATTATATATTATATATATATATATATATATATATATATATATATATATATATATATATATATATATATATATATATTCAAGAAGCATTGGTAACCATCACCTAAATCGAGAGATTGGTACACCTGCTCTCCCAAGTGTCTTAAAATTAACTATCAAAATTACCAATCAAATTACCAATATTTTCCAATTACTATTTATCAACTATAAATCAATTACTAATTGTCAATCAATTTCCAAATTATTATAATTTCCACATTACAATTAATTTATCAAGCCATTAAACACTACCCAATCTAATTATCAATCATCAATTGTTATACTCAATTTACACATTACTATTTAACGATTATCCAATTTATTTAACAATTACTACATACAAGTTACTTATGATACAATCTATTTCAACCATTATCCAATTACCAATTATATTCTAATTATCAATCATAATATGTTGTACTCTAATTACCAAACTATATTTATCAATTGTAAATCCATTCTTGTTAACACATGCAAATTTAATTCAAACGCGTAATTCAATCCAATCATAAACTGTTACTGTATACATTCACCTTTCAATGATAACTGTTTATTCAATAATATATATTTTCTTAACTCTTTGTTTTTAATACACGTTTTCCCAACGTCCCTCAAATTTAGGTCTAAGGAAGTTCGTCTGCAAAAATTAGATTTCACGTTAGCATTTAACTTCATTCCCTTGAATAACGAAATATAGGTTTTTATGTTTATTGTAATCAAAGCTATCTAGGATATTGCCGCAATATTCATCTAAAACCTATAAGGGATATATTTGTTAATAACACCACGAACAAAAGAAAAGAGGGAAATAAAGCCAGAGTGAACACATTAGAAGCCATCTTAATTAACGAAGAAAGGCCAGCTATCAACATCCAGGCTATGGGCTGGAATCGAGCATTAAAGTTGTTTTAAAATTCCGCTCACACCAGAGTGGCCCGTTACCTTGACATAACGTTCAACCGAGGAGGAATAAAAATCCCCTAAAATCTGTCTTATTTTCAGTCTCATTTTTATTCTGACTCCAACATTCTTCACTGCTAAAGGATGAAAGACACGCTAAAGATGATCGGATAGATCGAAAGTTCAGCAATTAATTTGGAAGGACTAACTTAGAATTTTAAAATAAAATACCAAAGAAACGGGAATTGAAAATTAACCATATATATTAATGGCAGCACACTACCACACTCTTTACTCCAACCACCCTGATTGCACTTCATTCACCCTATCCAACCTCATAACAAGCATCTACAATCTCCCTATTTTATAGACATTGACTGCAATTTCCTCGTTTCTCACATAGCACAAATCCTTCACATTCCATATACCCACTAGACTCACAAAGTGACGCAGATTAACCAGCCCCATCTATTGCCGTCATTGAGAGTTTCGCTCGTAGAAATCCTAAAATACATATTGCGCGTTTCGTGAATTATGAAAAATCATTAGCATGGTTACTTTCTAATTAAAATGTTTCTATTACTGGAGCGTGGACGTGGAGTCGCTATAAGACCACTAGTTAGTGAGTTATCATTTATTTTCTTGGAGCTCTTAATAAAGTTTAGGTTGCGCTCCCTTGTATCCAGTGTCACTTCGTGGATACGTCCGTATTTCTCATGCTGGTTCGAACCCCAATGGAGACTTACACTCTTAAATCATTTTTAAAGAGAGCCGCACAATTGTGTTTTATAGAATTTCTCGCGTGATAAGAATACAAAGCGAACTCACAACGGCCTAGTCCTATAGGCCGCGCGTATACTGGACGGAGCGAAGTGGTTAAGGTGTTCACAAGTTGCTGGACGCTCTGTTTATTCTTTATTTTTCATCTTCTTTCTTCCTACATCTCTATATTTTCAAGGCGTTATAGCGGGTACTTTTGAATTAAAGTTTACCCATTACCAGAGTGTGGACGAGGTGTAGTGGTCTTACTATATAATAAGTAGGCTTTGTGCTGGATTCAATAGGCCCGAAAAATACCTCCACAAAGTGGACGCGAATTGATCCTATTTTATCCAAGTATGACTTACTAAAATGTAATGTAAAAATTCAATATTGTATTGGTTTGTAATTATATATATATATATATATATATATATATATATATATATATATATATATATATATATATATATATATATATATATATATATGCAAAGGTGGGCGCGATAACGAAAAAAAATGTATCACGATAACCGATAAATCGAAAACCATATCCTTATCGGCGATAACAGATAATCGATAATTGGCGATAAATTTATCGCCCGATGTGATAACCGATAAATCGATAAATTCAAAATTCCCATGGCATCATGCCCCGTGTCATGACAAGGGTTGGCCTTGGTGCCCTTGTTCACCTTCACCTCAGTGATCTTGCGGAGGCAGGACAAGCACTGGATGATGTAGCTGTCGCCAACCATCTTCTTGTACTTAACCCACTTGCCAAGGAATAACCAGGGTGACTGAGGCTCAGCCTCAATGAGCTCAGAGTCAATAGACTCCGCTGAGTCTCTTTGGCTTGATGCGGGCACAGTCTCTTGCGACGCCATCACTAATTCAATACTATAAAATAGCAAAGCGCTGCACTACTCAATTACAATAAAAATAGGATCAGTTTAGAATAGGGGCGTAACTTCGTAAGTGTTCAAAACGTGAAAAAGCGAATATTAAATAATAGCACCGAATAGTACATACATTCATATACACGTGCACACAAAAATTAGAACGGAAGAAGCACGGTAACATAAGGAAAACATATCAAAGAACACGTAAACCGGTAGCGCTCGAGAGCAACACCTCATGACCTCTCCTCCGACCACTGGCGAGAGACTAAAGCTGAGCTACATTTTGAGAAGACGTCAAGACCAGCCCCCCGCACTGCGTTCAGTATACGTTCGGTTCCCAGCTCGGACCTACTTATTTCTTACTTCAAGGCACGCGCGGCTCCCCCCTGTGCTAAACTGGAACCCCAAACCGGAATGATTGATTATCGCTAGTTTAGAACCAAAAGTATCGGCGATACTAATGAATCGATAACGCGAAAAAGTCGGATAACCGATATCGTTATAGCGATAAATTATCGCGTTAACGCCCACTTATGTATATTTTTATTTAAGCATGAGACTCAAAGGGAGCAAAGGCTAAACGCTTGAACAACTGTTGGATAAGACTGCCCAAGTCGTGTCTCGAAATAAAATTATCAGACATGGAGGTTATAGTATATATTAATTAATAAAATTTATTTTCGTTTAATAAATCAGCCTAAATAGCGTTCGAAAACCATGAACATAAATTTGTTTGATTAAGTTCGTTTGCTAGTTTTTAGGCCTAAGACGAAAGCGAAATAAATTTAGAAATAATGAACCTAGGTTTTAAGGAAAAAAATTAAACAAATATAAATATATTCATAGAATCAACGAATGTACAATGAGATAAGTTGGATTAGGTATACAATGTAAGATATGGTAAAATATGATTTACAGTAACAAGATGTAAAGAAAAATGAAGTACGTGAAATAAATATGAAATAATATGGTGACTCTGATGGATTGAATTGGGGGCTGCAAATACGAGAAGTAAATAGAATTAGGACCTACTCTCGTATGGCCATTTGCAGAGAATTGTGTAGAATGTGGAATTAAACTGTGTAAGTATGATTTGTTTGGAGGTAAATGACTAATTGTAGAAGGAATGATTACCGACCTTTATGCAGAGAATGGCGAGAGTCGAATGGGAAAGAATAATGTTCCATTTGGTCGAGCTGAAAGCGTGTGTTTGTTTGTTTATATTCGAAATTTTAAGAGATGTCGTTTGAAACAGTAGTACGTTAAATGAATTGACAAGTTAAGTAAAATAATTGAACGATTTTATTGACAAAAGTAAAAGAATTTCATGATATATATATGAGGAATTAAACCACATTCTCCGAAGACAATTTAATTCAGAACAGTTTCGGTGTATCTCACACCCATTTTCAACTGACACTGTGCAGAAAATATAAGAGAAATGCATATAAGCATAATAGAAGATCCCCTCTTTTTTCCCCCAATCCCCTACTTGTGGCTAATCTGGGGGGGTGGGGGTAGGCCTAAACATATTGAGGGGCTGGCATTTTACTATTTTGTAAATTTGCGATCTTATTACAGGATTAAAAGTTAATTGACCCTCAGATAGATTTAAATTTGGAACCGACGATATCAAGCTCGATTCTACGATTCTTCTCTTAACATAGCCGATTTAAATAACATTTTACTTCCATTGAAATCGATCGTATGATTCTTGTCTCTAACATGGCAAAATATTCCACTACTTTCGCTGCCCACTCTAATATCTCCCTCTGTGTTCGTACAATCTCTTGTCTAGATTTCTCCCCGTTTCCCCTATATAAACTTTATGGCAATCGTTGCATAGTACTGCATATACTCCTATGTTATGATGTTCTTTGGGTTTCCTGGCCATCATCAATTGGTTTAAGGAATTATTATATTTAAAGGCTAGATTAATACCCGCTTTTCCAAATATGTCCTTTAAACTATTTAATTTATTATTAAATGGCAATGTTATACATTTGTTGAAGTCGTTAGTGCGGGAAGGCTTATTACCATAGAATGTTTTCCTAGCTGCAAAATGGGCAGACGATATGAACCAATCGGGGTAATACAAATTAGAAAAAATGGTCCTGATAATGACAATTTCTTCATCTAAATAGGAAGGATGACATATTTTGTATGCTCTAAGAAAAAGGTTAGGAATTACCGATTTCTTAACAGTATTATCGTGAAACAAAAAAAAATATATATAGAGGCATTCGAGTGGGTTGGTTTCCTATACACGTCAAGTTTTAATTCATGGTGATCTTTATTAATGAGGACATCTAAAAAGGGTAATTTATTATCATATTCCCATTTATATTTAAATTTGATGGAGACATGCAAATTATTCAAATTATTAAAAAAGGTATCAAAATCATGGCCATTAGACCATACAGAAAATACATCGTTAATGTACCTTAACCATATAAAGTTAGGGGGAGAAATTGTGGGAAGGAGTTCAGTCTCAAAATATTCCATGAAGAGACATGCCAATATCGGAGATAAACTATTTCCCATGCTGAGGCCAAATATTTGTCTATAAAACTCATTATTTACTCGAAACACATTGTCAGAGAGACATAATTCAACTAAATCGATAAATTTACTCGTAGAAATGGGAAGATCCAAGTTAAGTCTAGGCATGATTTCCCGCAGAAGGCCCATGGTTTGGTCAACCGGAACTTTGGTAAACAAAGAGTTTACATCAAAGCTCACAAGTTTACCATCCGGTAATTGCAAGTGGTTGAGGCGGTCAACGAAATCTTGAGTGTTCATAATGTGTGCAGATGAGATTCTTCCTACTGCTGGAGATAAATGCTTGGCGAGCCATTTGGAGAGCTTATAAGTGGGATAATTAATATTGGAAATGATTGGGCGTAAGGGACATCCCTCTTTGTGGGTCTTTGGGAGCCCATACATATAGGGAAGTGAAGGGTTCATACTCCTGAATTGATTAATTAAATCTGCGCTTTTCAATATTCTCTTCAATTTGTTGTTGAAATTGCTTGTTTTGTTATTGAGCGGATCACTTTGTAGCTTTTCATATGTGTTCACATTATTAAGAAGTTCATTTAGTTTATCATTATAACTATGTTTGTCCAAAATAACTAACTGATTCGTTTTATCGAATTTGGTTATAACAATGTTGTTATTAAATTTAAGTTTATTTAACGCAATCTGAAATCTTTTAGGAAAACCAATTTGGTCAGATTTTTCAGAATATAGGGCACTAAGCATACAGCCACTAAGAAATTCACCACTTATTTGCTACAAAGTGAACGGCCAATAACAAAACAAGCAATTTCAACAACAAATTGAAGAGAATATTGAAAAGCGCAGATTTAATTAATCAATTCAGGAGTATGAACCCTTCACTTCCCTATATGTATGGGCTCCCAAAGACCCACAAAGAGGGATGTCCCTTACGCCCAATCATTTCCAATATTAATTCTCCCACTTATAAGCTCTCCAAATGGCTCGCCAAGCATTTATCTCCAGCAGTAGGAAGAATTTCATCTGCAGAATGTGGAATTAAACTATGTAAGTATGATTTTTTTGGAGGTAAATGACTAATTGTAGAAGGAATGATTACCGACCTTTATGTGGAGAATGGCGAGAGTCGAATGGGAAAGAATAATGTTCCATTTGGTCGAGCTGAAAGCATGTGTTTGTTTGTTTGTTTGTGTGTGAAATTTTAGGAGATGTCGATTGAAACAGTAGCACGTTAAATGAATTGACAAGTTAAGTAAAATAAATGAATTAATTAATTATTAAGTTGTACATAAAATATGATTTAATTTACAAAAGTAAAAGAATTGCATGATATGAATTTTACATAATAATTGATATATATATATATATATATATATATATATATATATATATATATATATATATATATATATATATATATATATATATATATATATGTATATATATATATAAGTTTCCCAGGAGGTTTTTATTCTAGGAATGCCCATAGGGCATTGCTATAAGGTTTACTTAGGAGACTGAATAAATACTGCGAGAAACATATTTAATGACACGAATAAACATTGGATCCAAAATGTAGACACGATGTTCAGGCAGCTTAGCTTCGCCCAAGGGGTGGAGAGTTGAGACTCCTAATGGATGTGGGTCCTTTCTGGCCACCCCCTCTGTATTTCGATCATATATAAAGAAGAATCAGATAGATAGATATGTAGATATCAGATCAAACTATTCGTAATAATTTTTAGTCAAATTACCATTGCTATTGTAACTTAGCTTTCACGCTCTTGGTTAATCGCTGAGTCTTGTTTCGCCCTTATCCCGTATTTGCGTTGTTAATACCTAGACATACTAGTCTCCAATATAATACGTTCTGTAATCACGCCGTTTATAATATAACTCTCATTATTTAAATGAATTGTTTATCTTTGTAAGTCCATATTTGCCTTAAGCCTTCAGAAAGCCCAGCCAAGCAGAAGAACACCTGAAAATTATTGATCTTCGGAGTCAGATTAATAAATCACTACAACGACACCCATCACTCAAATGTTAAGACTTAATCGCATTCCTTAAGCTGGTGCCCATATATATATATATATATATATATATATATATATATATATATATATATATATATATATATATATATATATATATATATATATATATATATATATATATATATATATCTATATATATATATATATATATATATATATATATATATATATATATGTGTGTGTGTGTGTGTGTGTGTGTGTATAAATACATCTGACTATTGATGTAGTATGCCTTTCCTTGTGTAGATAGAATGGTGTGGGGAAGGGGGGATAAAATAATAAAGAACAAAAGTAGCGTGCGGTGTGTTGTGCATAGTTTCCTGCATTGCCAGACTACTATCGGTGAGCGGCTTATCGATTCTGCCATCCTGAGTCTAAGAAGGCTCATTTAAAGTAGATTTTAAACACCCGCTTGTACTCATCGGTACGCAACAATGGAACTCTTAAAAGAGTTTAGGCTGCGCTTTTACTCATCGTGGCTTAGTGGTAACTCACGCACTTCTCATGCGAGAGGTCGCTGGATATAATCGCCAGGCGTGCTATTATGTTCCATTGGATTTATGAAAGACTGATTGTTACATTGATACTTTCGAATTAAAGTGTTACTCACCTCAGGAGTGTACATGGGAAAAGCCTCTGGTTATTGGTTTGGCATATTTTTCCATAGGGCTCTTGGCAGATTTAAGGTGGCATACTACGAGGGGCGGTCAATAAGCTTTGCAATTCGGATATAAGGAAACGAGATATGAGGAAAAGTGTTTTATTATTTTTCAATATGACTCCCCTCGACTTCAATGCACTCTCGCCACTTGTCCCTGAGGCTTCGAATTCCCGACAACCAGAAATCTCCCGACTGCTGTTCAATCCACTTCTGGATGTTGAGCTGGACATCTTCATCGTCTCCAAACCGGCGTCCACGCAGTGCAGCCTTGGGCTGGCGGAATAAAAAGTAGTCGCTAGGGGCCAGATCTGAACTGTAGGGGGGGGGAGGAGCTCCTCGAATCCACACTCGCGCAGGGCAGCTTGTGCAACTCTGACCTTGTGGACTTTGACGACGTTGAAATCGATCATGGGACGTGAGGTTTCTAGGGACCCAACGGGCAGAGACCTTGGTCATGGCCAAATTGTCGTGGATGGTGTTGATAACACTTCCATTTGATATTCCAAGTTCTCGCTCGATTTCTTCGACCTTCGCCCGTCGACTTTAGTACATAAGAAAAGAAGGAGACTGCAAAAGACCATTCATGGCCTACACTTGGCAGCTCCACATAAGACACATTGTCCTCGTTGGTCACGTCTGATGGACGTCCTGGACGGGGGTCATCTTCAAAGGACTCACGACCATGGCGGAACTTCCTATTCCAGCGAACAATGGTTGCATAGGAAGGGGTGGTGTCGGTGTACACTGCAACCATGCCTTCATGGATCCCTTTTGCATTCTTGCCTTCCTTGGTCAAAAATTTGATCAATGCGCGGTGCAAAACCTTCTCCATTGTTGAAAAATTGTGACTGACGATCTGCCATCAGCTACTACTTCTTAAATAGACGAGGCAGGAGCGTGCGGCTGCAGGTCCTGACTTGTCATGAGTTGTCTTAACACCCCCACAAACAGCCATTCTCCTTCCTCTGTTTTGCCCTACCGATTCGCAAAACTTACTGACCGCCCCTCGTACTTTGACCATCGTGGTTCATTGGTAACGCCACCGCATTCTCATGCGAGACCTCGCTGCTTCAATCTTGGTAGAGGCTCGCGATTTTTCATTATTCTCGATGCTACTATGCTTCTTTTATTAAACTCATTTGAAAGCCTGTATTATCAGTGTATAATGGATACCTTTGAATTAAAATACTCCCCACTACCTGTGTGGAAGGAAAGATGCGTAAGGTGTCTGGTTTGAATCACGGTGGAGGCTGGTTTTTTTATTATCGATCGAGTCTCGCTTATATGCCTTATTGAACTCATCGACTGGTATTAATAGCCTCATTTGCAGGCGTAGAAAGTGCTCGCTTTTTTCCGCATTTCAAAATTTTAATTTATAGTTTGACTGACGTATAATTGATAGAATCGTGAGTCGCAATCCAGTTAGAATTGGCTTATCATCCTTCCCGTTCAGTAAAAATAGACTAACATTTGCGCACTTACTCGAAATTATTGGCTCGATTCACTCATACAAAAAGAAAATGGGAAAAGTCAAGATGAAAAGTGGAAAATTTAGTGTTGGGAGAGTCATTCTTTTCTGTTCTTTAGTTGTTTAAGTTTAAAAAATTCCATGGCATAGAAAATATTAAGTCACAGAATTATAACTTCGCAATCGTAACAATAAATTAAATATTTTTACAAAGGTGCTTTAAATAGTCAATATACCAAATTTTTTTGGTATACCCACATTTTTTTAGGGATAATAAACTTGGGGCAGTGAAAAGTGATATGGCAAGAGATGAGCAAGCAAATAGACCACAGCCCCTTATACCTGGTGTTAGATCAATTCGTTCACAGGTATCTTCACATAAGTTGTTTATTAATTAAAGAGTAAATTTGTTAGTGATTTAGAAAATGTAATTTTGAAGGTTTTCTTGATTTTTTTCACCACCCAAAAAGGTAAATATGTAGATTATCGGCGCGAACGATGGGACGTACTATTTCGTCCGTGTTCCAAAATGTTTCACGTTTTTGGAGTACATTTAAGTTGGCTCGTGTGGGGGTAAACACAATGGGGGGGACTACACTACGATGATCCTGAGTTTCATTAAATTTTGGGGTCTGGGGGGCACAGCCCCCCAGTATATAATCCTAATTGTTTATAGAATAATAATTCAAAACTGACTCAAACGTGCATGAATATTCCGACACGAGTGAACGATAATATTTACACACAAATCTTTTTTTCGCCCGGGCCGCTAATCTACATATTTACCCCCAAAAATAATAAAAAAAAAGGATTTCTACTGATTAATGATCACTGTTTTGGGAGAAAATCTATTTTCAATACTTTCTGCCGCTTTAAGTATCTCAGAATGAATGTTATGTTTGGCTTAGCTGGTAAATGGAGCAGGCAGCCTTCTCAGGGCTAGAGGCGTTGTTATCATTTAACTCTGTGGTAATTTTGAATAAGAGTGGCACACGATGCAACCGATGGGGCACAAAATATTTTGGTAAACCTGAAGATCCATACCCTGCAAACTGTACTATGGGTTGCTATATGGGTGGGCATAGCCCCCCCCCCATACCCCTTGCTCGCTAGGCTCGCCCTCAGGAACAAGTAATAAAACAAGTTAATCACACAGTTGGGTGAAAACATGTTGTGAGGTGGAATAAATATTATGGGAATGCAAGCGGGAAAGCTCACGGGGTATGGATCTTCAGAATTACCAATATTTTGTCCCTGTTCCAATATGTTTCACCTTGTTTTAGTAAATTTAAGGGCACTGTTCTTAGGGGAGATATGGTAAACGTGAAGATTGGCGGTGCGAATGATGGGACGTATAATATTTTGTCTCTGTTCCAATATGTTTCACCTCTTTGGAGTAATTTCAAGGGGACTGCTCGGGGGGGGTATCACTGCGGAGGACCCACCTACGATGATCCTGAGTTTCAATCAATGGGGGGAGGGTTTAGGGGATACAGCCCCCCAGTATATAATCATAATTGTTATAGAATAATGTTCTAACATTTTTATTTAACTAAATGCATATGAATATTCATGCGCAGGTGAACGAAACAAATGCAACTTAGTGTTATTTTGGCTGAAAAAATATGCTTTTTTTGGCATGCTGCCGATCTTCAGGTTTACCGTTAGTTAGTCTAAGCTTTTTAAATCAGTTATGCTTTAAAAGCTCTTTCTAATTATAGAAAACAGTAGTGCTATTCAGGGGAGACTATTTTATATCTTAATTTTTATGAAAACTTTGCTTAGGAGCTATTTTTGACTTATAAAACTGTATTTTCCAGACAAAATAGGCTTGCTTGTTTGTGTGCCTTCAATAACATACTAACTTAAGGCATTTACTCATTTTAATTAGATAAAAATGAAAAAGATAACTATTTAACCAAAAAGAAGGGAAGAGTCAGGAAAAACGGTGTGTTTATATAGCTGTGAGGGTAATACTTCAGATTTGGGGCGCACGGTAGGTGGCGCTGTTAGTAGGCTACAATATATCTCTTATGACATCAGACGGTAGCTTCCGATGTGACCAATCATTGCGTTATATTTTTTTGTTGTTTTGGGGATTTGTAACTTTTAGTCTGTATTATTTACTAAATATCTGCGGCTCTGCTCGTTTATAGTTTCTTGATATCTTTTATTGTTTTCGTATTTTTGGTTTTGCAGTGAACGATAACAGCTTCTTACTATAAATAGAACCCGCTTAGCATTTTGTTTCTGTTTTTTTGATGGCTTTTTTGTGCTCTAATTGTGCTTCTTCGTTATTCAAATTCGGGTTTATTTTAGATTATTTAGAGGCGGATAAACTAATCAAGAAACCTATAAAAGTAAGTATCATTTGTCATTAGGTTAGGTTTTTCTGCCAGTAAAAAGCTGTTGGGGCGGGGGGCGAGGAACAGTAAATTCAAGGGGACTGCTCATGGGGGAGATATCACTGTCGGGGGACCACCCTGTGATGATCCTGAGTTTCAATCAATTGGGTGTTGGGGGCTGGAGGGCGCAGCCCCCCAGTATATACTCGTATACAAAAAAATATATCGCCGTAATTGTTCACATATGACACTACCATCTGATGTCATAAGACATATATTGTAGCCTATAAACAGCACCACCTACCGTGCACCCCGAAACTGAAGTGTTATTGCAAGGAGTAATAAATCAGCCTCTTTTTGTGCCTGTGTTGTTAATAAAGTCTCTCCCTCTTCCTTCCACCAGCATCACGGCTGCTCCTGAGTAGCTCCACTAAAGGAAAGGAGCCCCTCCCCCTGTGCTTTCTCAAGTGACCCTCCAAACCTCTCTGACCAGAGAGGAGGCTTACTCACCCTCTTCTCTGGAGTTGTCTTTGGGCGACCCCCTCTTTTCAGCGATAGTCGCTCTTTTTCTTTCACAAGGGAGTGCCAAGGCAGCACACAGGTGGCTTGATAGGGCCAACCCCCTTAGGGGGGCAAGGAATGGCAGGACCCATTGGTTTGTGCCTCCTAACGTCCTGCACTCATGTGTTCTAAGTTTATAGGGGGTTACTATATATGCCTCCCTCTCTTCCCTGACTGACTGATGCTGATTCACTGGCCCAAGATGAAACAAAAGCTTCCTTGAATGGGATCTGTGATGTCCGGGGTGTGGAATGGCCACATGGAGCCCATCCCCCCCCCCCGTGATGAGATGGACATCGTCCCTGAGGTGACCTAGCCCCAGCCAGTAAGATCTTCCATGGGGTTGAACCTGGGATTGGTGCCAAGCACAGAACCTGAGTCCGCCCCTGTGCAAGCTCCTTCCCAGACGGCTTGGGATCCCCAAGGCCTCACAAGGAGAGGTCCATCTCCATTTCAGAAAAGGATTTTGCCTAGGCAAGTCCATCTGGCCTAGGGGCGCCTTCCAGCAGGGGTTCATTTCCCGCAGGGAGGGGCCTTGAGACCCACCCCTACATTCATCACATTCAACTGTGACAACGCTCCCTGATTCAGTGCGTACCAGTTAGTATTGCTACCATGTCAGGGCATTCATGCCACTGCTTGGCCATATGAATCGCTCCTGTAGATGTGCAAAGTTGGGGGTACATGAAGGCTATGTAAGTAGCTCAAAGGCTGCACATAATAAGTCCAAATTGTGCGTGGCCAAGTGTGTCAATTGCGGAGATCCTCATCTCGCTTCTTTGAAGCAATGTGGTGCTTATCTCCTTGAGAAGGAAATCCTGGCCGTTAGACCCAGGATCGTCTCTCATTTCACAAGGCGCTGCCCGCAATGTCCTATGCGTCAAAGTTAAAAAGGACACCCTCTGCCCCTATCCCCTCCAGGAATATGAGCATGGTAATTTCTGCGCTTATTCAGAACCGTTTTGCGGATTCTGCCCACCCTGGGTGCTCCCCTGTTACAGCTGGTGGCACAAAGAGTTCATACACAGCCCCGGCTAAAAAAAATGCTCCTTCAGGCCATTGTCCAGTCAGCGCCTGGAGTTCTGCCTCCAGCAAGCATACACCCATTACATGAGGGTCTTCTCTTCGAAGAGGGCTCCCCCGCATCTCCTCTGAACTAGGCCTGTAGTGCATATTCCTTCAATGGAATTAAGGCGGACTCCAGGCCAACTGGGAGGAGATGCAGAAGCATGGCTCCTCCCATTTTCTCTTAAGGTGGGCTCTTTCCCCCGGGGTATAAGGGTTTTGCGACCCCATCACCATGGCATGGTGGCCAGGCAACAGTATGCTCCATTTACCTGGCATGAGGTCTCCATTCTTCTCTGCTTTAGATACTTCCTTTCAGGTAGTAGGTATGCAACTGCCCCTGGATAGGAGGTATACCTTTATTTCTGCAACATTCCACCATCAGCAAAGTTCAACCCAGGGTACTTCCATTTCATTGTGGCATGCTTTCCGAGGCCCTTTCTCTTGCTCCGGGATTTGAACGGTAGACTACTTGATCAATTCCAGGGGTTAGGTCATTGCCGACCTGATAAACGAGCTGGAGATAGGTGTCCTAAATGTGGATGAGTTTAGGCATCTGCCCAAGAACCTCGTCATTTTCCTGTTTCAATCTATCTTTGTTCCCTCCAGATTCACAGCCTGATTTTGGGTCAGGAGTATCATTGACCTCCATTGTAGTGATTACTTTGCTATTCAAATATCATTTTCTGTGCCACTGCTGTCAAAGAGCCTTCCCCGGTGGTGCTTGGTGGGGTGGTCCTCATTTCAGAAAATGACTAATTTCCTTGTCTCTGACCTTGTGCTCGGACACTGCCCTTGCTCTGCACGAGGATCGAGTAGAAATTCTGCCCTGAGTATGGGAAATTCTAGGCATGGAGGAAGGGAAACTCCATTCCACCACATCCTGCAGGAAGCGTCTCAGAAATGACCACACTACCAAAGGAGGGGGATGCCATTGCGAGAACATATGTGGGTGTGTGGAGGGCATGGGAATGCTTGAATGGGGTATTTTTCTTACAATGTGAGAGAGAATTGAAAGGATAGTGGATGGAACTAAAAGGGATGTAGTTGTTTTACATGTAGGAATGAATGACAAAGGAAAAACTAGGTCAGAGGAGCTAGTGTCTAGATATAGATATTTGTTAGGGAAGTTTGGGGATAATAGTAGGAAGTGTGTAGTGTCAGGCATTTGACCTAGGCTTAGAATAGGCAGTGAGTGGATGTTGTGCAGTTGTGATAAATGAGTGAAAGTATTGTGTGATAGTATGGGTGTTTTTTAGAAGGGAGGATTTGTATGAAATGGATGGGCTGCACTTGAATCACAAAGGTGTGAAAGTGTTCACTGTCTTGAGAGGAGTATAGGTATAGGCTGTTGGAGTAATTAGGATGAGGCAGGTAGGGGTGAGGGCATTCAAATGAATTTGGAGAGCAACAGGCAGTGAAATGGACAGAGGACTAGGAAGGTAGAGTGTAGTAATGGGGCATTTTACATGAAATGTACACACTTTTTGGCAAAATCTTGACACTAGGTCATGGATTTTGATGATTTTTTGCATGCAGGTCAATTTTGGGTCAAACTGGTTGACTGAAAAAGTTTGAGAGGTCATACTTTGGCTAGAGTTAACCCATCAGAACGATTTTGGTACGAAAATGCTCGGGAGAAAGAGATTTTTCAAATGAGTGGAAGAATGACATTCCTAGGACAATTTTTGCTATGATGACCATTTTTGGAACTCTTCGACCCTGGCCAAACTACAACTTCAATCCTCCCCCCAAATTTTCTAAAGTTAGCTCTATTTATCCTCAAAAGCTCCAGGAAAAATAATAATGGGATCTCCATGGATTTTGAATCCATGGGCATTTATATACCATCAGGTGGGTGGTATTTTCAGTCATGTAGCTCTACTGGGGCTGTTTATGACATCAGACAGTGTTAGTAAATAGTGATTTTGAGAAAGTTTGATGTATCTTGAAACGGTCATCATATTTCAGTCTTAGATTCAATAAACAAGAGATTATTTTTCTATCATTTCAGAAATGTGAGACAAACAACATACCTTTCAAATATTACAAATTTACAATTTTTATTACCTATACAAAATGTTATTTAATACAAAACATTAGACAAAAGATTATTTAAGACAAAAATTTAAACAAGAACTTTTGTTGCATCAGACTCCTTCTTGCTAATCGTGTAGCTTCTTCCTGTTGCAGTTTTTGGTTCTACTGACACCAAAATGTCAGAGATGTCCATAGTACAAGATTTGTATTTCAGGGAAGCAAAAACTATGAGAGTATCCATGTGGATGAAGAAATTTCATAGTCACTTCTCGTGACTCTAGAAAAGCTTCGGTTATGCAAGCAAGCCACCAATGTACATTGTAAATCACAGTGACATAGCCTGCAAGTTTTCCATTGAACACTGGACATGAAATATTTTTTGTGACTTATTCTAATCTAAAAGTCTCACAGAGACTAAATGGGCGAACTTGGAGAGCCTCCATTAATATTGGAATCAATGAATGAAGTTTTTGTGTGCCTGGAATAGTTTTGGTCCCAGGTCTGATTTTTAAAAGTTCTTCCTCCTGTTCATATTCCTTTTGAGTTCCATATCCAAACTTCATATTCTCAAGTGTTTCAGCAAATACAAACAAATTTCTTGGTGATATAATCTGTTTGTCATAGGGTCTTCTCAAGCTCTCTTTAGCTGTCTGATGGGTCCTTCCCATGGCTAGTGGCAAAAAAATGCCACTGCTTATATACCATATTCTTCTTTATGCCAGCAAAGATTCTGGAAAAATTTACACTTTTATACTGTGCTGCAGATCCGTCTGAAAGGTAGTAAATTTTCTTTACCATTTTGAATACTGATTTCAGATACTCTATCAACATTCGCTGAAATAGATACACTGAAATTATAGTGTATGAGTCATGACAGAGTTTTCCATCTTTAATGTGATAAAACACCCAAGGATGTATTGTTGCCTGTGTGCAATTCCAATGCTATCTCTGGGCTGCATCGTGTATTGCAAATGAATAGTTTTCTGAAAAATCACCAATTACTACAAATTCACTATCTGCAATATTGTTTTTCTCAGTTTCCAAGTACTGTGCTTGTGATTTTGCAACAAAATCATGTCTCACCAAAGTTTTGACATAATCACAAAATCTATCCATGAAATCATCAAGCGAATAATACTATGGTTACCAGCTCAGATCTATCAGTTGATGTCCACTGTTTGAGAATTCAATATTATCCACATTCTCCTGTTTATAAAATCAAAATAGTTTTGCTTTTAGTTGATCCACAGGTACTCACATGATCTCGTAGCATGCTGGATGGGCTGGATTACATACGACAGAGGCAACTAGGTGATGGTAAGAGGGTAGATCAGTGATATCAGACATCTTGGATCCAATCATCATCAGTTTTACATTTTGATGTATTGTACATATACATAATGAGTGAGTTCCACTGCCTCCCACAAGAACACACTCACGTGGCCGTAGCATAGCAAACTTTGAGAATGATACTTTTACCTCAGGGTACTTCACTTTGGAACTGCTATGAAGTTCCTTCAAATTGTTGAGAACGAGTCGTTTCTGTAACCTCTGTTTTTCCCCTTCAATTCGCACTACTAGTCAATCCTTCCCTGGTAAAACCTGACTCATGTCATCACTATGATAATATTCAAGGACTAAAGATATTAGTTCCTCAGGAAGCACTCTGCCGAGTTTAAGGTTAGGTGAAGCTAACATAACTTTCACCTTTAGTATATGGTGAGCTTGTACGGCCATTCTCTGAGAGCAATCAAACTCGTTCCTGAGTTTTCTAACGCTCATACTGGTTGCAAATATGGTTAGAATTTTGATTGCCGATATTTTTCCTTTAGAGACTGGATGACTTCTGGCATACAATTCACATTACATCTTTGCAGCACATCTCGTTTTCCTGAACTACTACCCACGACCAAATCCAACTTTCTCCTAACAGATTCTTCAACTTTTAACCTTTTCTCAGATACCTAAGTTGGATGCCTTTTGGCTTTCCTTTTATCAAAGGGGCTCTCACCGATGAAAGACAATGATTGGTTCAGTAAGTCAACTTCAACTTCCACAACATCTGAATCCTCTTTTTAGCTAGGCATCTATCTCATTGAACTCATGTTCAGATGCTGAAGTTCTGGACTCCTCTGGAGTATTTTGCTCCATTGGTAACTGAAAGCTTCTTCCTACAAACAGAACAAAGCTTATCATCTTTGCTAAGAAGAGATGAAAACTTCTGCAAAAGTTGAGCAGAAACATTTCTTAGGTCTTTCTTTTGCAGGGATTTATGTATCTTCAGCGGATCGCTGCAGTACTTTCGATTCGCCATCTTAATGAAACAAAGCCTGAAAAAGATCCAAATAGTAAATTACTGTTTAAAAACAATATACAATAAATTAATTAAAATAAACACATATAAATGATTGAAGCAATTATATTTAAAATTGCCAATATACAATATAGCTGCTTGAATCATTGCATTGTCCTAGAAAATTGGTAAGCAAAGAAAGAAGTGCCTAATAATTATCAAGTATTATATCTTAGTAGAAATAGGTCAAAGTTTAGGTGCAAAGGGCTTTAGGTTGGTAGACTGGTTTATAACTAACAAACATTTACATTAGTGCTTTTTAAGATTTGATTCTTCATAAATTTGCAGAGAAGTGGACAAAACACAAGAAAAGAGTAGGTACCTATTCAATAATCAACATTATTTTTGATTATTTCCATGTTTTCTCAGTCCACCGCTTCAACCCTAATAGCTATTAAGTTAGCTAATGGCTCCATCATAATGCATTGCTGAGAATAGCTTGGCATAGGAAAAATATGTGATCAATCAAAAGTCACTATTAATTAATGGGTGTTCATTTTAGATGCCTAAAAAGTAATAAATCATTCTCCTTTTTCATATAATAATTTGGTAGGTAGGTAGCTGTATAAAAATCATTAGGTATTTCAAACTTATCAAAACTAAATAACAAAATTACACACCTGTAAATTATTTTAGGATCTGCAGATAATCTCACAATTAATATTAAGTAGGTAGTTTAGAAGATATCTTGAAATTATTTTAATTTATATATTGAAGACATAAATGACATTGGTATCTGAAAAACATACATTAATTAGTTAAGGATTGATGAAAGGCAGTTAAAGACTGCTTTTCATGTTACATTGATTTGGTAAGATTACCTATATAAGGTAGGTACTTAGGTATATAAGGTGTATATAGGTAGTGATGTATTATTTATTGATTCAAAAAGATTATATAAGAGGTATATAGGCCATTTCATGGTTAGGACTTACGTAGGTTTGTGATATCACCCTAATTTCTGGGTTAATAATACTTTTAGTAGGTATACCCAGTGTCAGATAATTGCCCATAGATTCTAAACCCATGGAGATCCCCTGTTTATTTTTTCTGGAGCTATGGAGGATAGAAAGAGGTAACTTTAGAAAAAAAATTGGGATGATCTGAGTTGCACTTTGGCCAGGATCAAAGGTCAAAGAGTTCACAAAAAGGTCATCATGTCAAAAATTGTCATAGAAACATCGTTCTTCCACTCATTTGAAAGATCTTTTTCCTGAACATTTTCATATTAAAATCGTTCAGATTGGTTTATTCTGGCCAAAGTTATGATCTCTCAAAGGTTTTGGGTCAATCAGTTTGACCAAAAATTGATCTGGCCATAAATATGACCACAATGACCAGATAGGCCTCATACTTATTATGTGACCTAACTTTATTCATCATAACCAACAGATGATGTAAATTTCATGTGAATCTGTGACCAAGGTGTCAGGAAGCTGTGTACACTTCACGTAGAATGCCCCTAATGAGAAGACCATAAAGAATGATAAATTGAAAATATACTGCACAAATAGTAGGAGCATAAGGAATAATATTGATTTGTTAAGAGAGCTAGTGAGTGTAGATAATTTTGATGTTATTGTGATAAGTGTCATAGCTTGATTTGGCAGGAAAGAACTTTATACTTGAGGTCCAGATTGATAGTTATGTTTCTAGAAATAAGAATAAGAGGAAAGGAAGAGGGGTGATTATTCATATTAGAGATAATCTCCAGTGTAGTTCTATGGCTGATGTATTTTTGACTATGGTGCAGGATAATTTTCTTATAGGTTATAAACCAACCCACTAGAGGTGATAATATATTGGATTTAGTTCTAACAAATAGGGAAGAAGGTATTATGATACAAAGATTGGGGAAATATCGACCATTGCAAAATTAGATTTAAGTTAAAATAGTACAGAGTTATCAGTAGAATAAATAAGGTTAAAAGTCCAGACTTAGAAAAGTGGATTATAGTGGTCTGAGGAGGTACCTGGAAATACTTGTTTGGGGACTAGTGAGTGAGGTCAGGTCAGGTCAGGAAATATGTCAATGAGAGAAGTTGAGGGAAAAGATTACCCTCAGGTAGAGAGGAATGGTATTGATGAGGAATATGAGACCATTGCGAAGCAGTTTATTACTGGACAGAATATAGAATATGAATATTTCATATTGGAAGATTAGAGCCAAGGCTATTGGCCCTAAATGGATGTCAGATAAAATTAAACATTGGTATTAAGAGAGGTATTTATAGAGATATTGGCATTAAAAGGTGTATTTATAGGGAAATAAAAAACTGGTGAGGGTCAATTAAAGCACCCATATGATGAGCTAACTCCGTTAATTAGTGTAACAAAGAGAAATTATGAAATAAAAGTGGCAAATAAGGCAAAGAAAGATCCTCTGTTTCTTTTGATTATTCAGAACTAAGACTAGCGATAAAATAGGCCCCCTTAAAATTATAGATGGAAAGTTAGTGAGTGGTAGTGATGCAATGGATAAGATGTTAAATAAGTATTTTCTTTCAGTATTTACACTCAAGGATATTCTAATCGTACCTGAGGAGATCTTGATCTTCAGGGTAATGAGAAATTAGAGGATATTTTAATTACAAAGGGGATAAGATTAAATTTAGTACAGCATGTACCAACATCATGGAAGAAAGCTGCACTGATTAACTTTTTGCAGACTCATTCTTTTCTTATAGGGATTTGTTAGGCAAGTTTTGGATAGAAGTAGGTGTGTAGTGTCATGAATTTTACCAAGTATTAGACTAGGTAGTGAGTGGATATCATGTGCAGTTGGGATAAATCAGAGTGAAAGTATTGTCTGATAGTATTGACTGGTGTCTTTAGATACATTGAGTGAGATTTTTGGAAGGGATTTGTATGCAATAAATGGGTTGCTCTTGAATTGCAATGCTGTGAAAGTGTTGAGTGACAGTCTCAAAATCAGTATAGCTATAGACTATCAGGATAAGTAGGATAAAGCAGATAGAAGTTAGGGCATTCAGATAAGTTTAGAGAGCAACAGGCTGGGAAATGAGCAGAGAACTAGAAAGATAGATTAGTGATAAGACAATGAACAATACTGTCATGGCAATTGGGAGGTTAAGAAAACTACAAGCAACATTTAGTTTTGATTCACTTGAAAGAAACAAATAAATAATCTTACAATAAAGCAATATGTAGAATGTACCCTGCAAAGAAGAAGTTAGAGATGACAATAATAAATATAATAATAATAGGCATTATACTTTCAAGGAGAACTGGTTCTGTATTTGATAGATTAGAATCATACAAGTGGCTAAGTCTATATAGTCTATAGAATGCAAAGCTTCAGGTAATGCCAATTCCCAAGTTGAAATAGTAAATTTGCATAGTCACTGTTTTCTAAATGATACCCAGATAGCACTCATATTGTCCATTTATAGTCAAATTGTAAGGAGTAGTGTGACTTGTAGCTACTGTCCCAAATACGCAAAGCTTCCTCATACTCCCCCTTATATCACTGACCTAACTAACCATATGTCACAACACAACCATCAGAAACATGCAAACATACCTCCTCAGACTCAAGCAGGGGTTAGACAAATACAAAATGATATTCTCTTCAAAAATCGGTTGCAATCCTATTCACCTTTGACAAAAAAGAAAGAAGAATCTCACCAGCATCTGACCATTACACAACATTTGCATCCTACTCAACAAACCCCCCACAATTCTTGGCCTTAATTTTGAAATGCACATGACCACAACATCTGACTGAAACCTGAAACAAGGCATCAAAAAAGCTGAAATCTGTGCACTACACTCACTGGCTGCAACTTTGGTCAACATGAAGAAATGCTCATCATGCTATACAAGCAATTCATTTGTTCCACACATAACTTTGTTTCCCCAGCCTTGCATCCAACACTAACTCCCTCCACTGCTGATACACAACTCATACAAAACAAAGCCCTCTGCATAGTCACTAGATGCACACAATTCACCTGAATAAATCACTTGCATGCAGAATAAATACTCACCATTGACATGCACCTAAACATGCTCAGTAGCCAGTTATACACAAGAAAAGACAATCCATCCAACCCATACCACAGCCTCAGAACAAACCCACAACCATCACGACCCAGTAACAAGAAGTCCACAGCCCCACAGCAGAGAAAACACACATACGCAAATTGTTGCACGCCTCTGAAACCTCCCTAACAACACAGTACTTTGGACATGCCCGCCTAAATTTGTCACAGGTGCACCTTCCAAGATATACTGGTTACCCTCTCCAGGCTTGGTTCTGGCCACCACTCATCTCTGCAATATAATTAGCACCTAACAAGTCAACAATGCAACTTGTCAAAGGTGCAAGAACCACACTGATCATTCTGAGGAACACAGGCCAATCTTGGCATCCCTCCAACAAACACTTTTCATCAGAGACGTGTAGGTCGCCAACCTCAGTGGCAGTTTTCCTCCAGGATGCGGATTGGCCTTGATATCAACCCATGCAGCAAAAAATAAAAAGCTTGTTCGATATTGCTACTTCAAGAGTAGTAAATTTATTAGCTAATGTGATTTCTGGATTTTTTATCTCAAGATTGGCCATCTAATGTAGCTTGTGTCATAAACCTGTTCAAAATATCACATATTGCCAACACTTTTGGGCCACATGTTGTTTTTGTTCCGCTCAAAAAGTAAAAGATTTGTGCCAAATTTGATTGTAATCGGACATTTCTTAGGGGTCCCCCATGAAGCAACAATTTTTCAAAAACAAACAAAAAGTTAGCAAATATGACAAAAGAAGTTCTAATATATTTCCCTTCACACACAGAGAAGTAAAAATAGAATGCCATCACTGAGAAATGAAACAAGACAAAAAACAGTTCCGAAAGGACCTCCTTGCTTTATTCAGAGTCTGATCGCTTGGGCTTCAGTATAGCTGCCTTGGAGGTTGTGGGGCACTCCCTCCTGTCCTTTGCCACCACCTTCAGAAGGAACTGCTTCTGAGCTTCTCGAATGATGGCCACGTTGAAGGTGGTTATCAGGTCCACCCCCCATTCAGCAACGTCGTTGACCGCCTTCACCTGGTCAATTGCCCTCTTCATCTTGCAGAAGAGAGGATCCCCCTCCCAACTGGTGGGGCACTTAGCCAAGAGTGTGGCTAGTTCCTCTCCTTGTCCTGGGAGCAGGAGATCCAGTGCCTTTCTCGACTGGGAACTGAAGAAGCCTGAAACAAGCTTGTTGAGATTGAAGGCCTTTCTGTCCAGATGTTTCAGTCCCTTCCCCTCCCTCTTCATGTTCTGGACCATGGAGGCCTTCTCTTGCCTTGTAACCCTTTCATCAAAAAGAGAGAGAGGTGCCAAGGCTTCTGAAACGTACCAGAGATGGTGCTTGAATGCCTTTAGGGCCATTTCAGCAATGCAATTATTGGAGATTCCTCTGTAAAGTTCCCTTATGAAGAGGAGATCCTTGTAGGGAGCATGGGGAGGAACCATGACCTCATTCCACGGAATGGTGTAAAGGAGGACAACAAAGAGGGACACCTGTTCCATGGCTTGAAGTTCGTGAGAGGTCAGCCAAAACTGTGACCTGAAGAGGAAAATCTTGAGAGCATAGATTCCCTTCAACATCCATCTCGCTTGATGAAATGCTCCTGATGCCCTCATCTTAAAAGTCGTCCCAATATCAGTTCCCAGGAAGATGTAGGAGAGAACAAAGAGCTCCTTGTAGTCATCTCTTGGATGGCTTTCTTGTTCAATGGCACTCTTGAGCTCGCTCAAAGTTGTCTTCCTTGCATCAGACAACTCATCTGCCAGGAGAGGAAGGAGGCTTTCTTCCTCCATGGAGGATGTCCAAGATTTCTGGTCAAGTAAGTCCCACTGGTCCCGGAACCGGATGAAGAGAGGGATGTTAGGCCCGCCCGACGGTCCATAACATTGTTTGAAAATGTCCCGAAGGATCACTTCCAGGATGTGGTGCCTGCATGCAAACCAAAGGAGATTCCTTCCCAAACTCTCATGAATCTTGATGTAGGTTCCTTCATTGGGACCCATGTTCAAGGCAGTAGTATCAAACATCATTCCTTGAATGTGCACCTTCAGTCCAGCGTCGGATACTGCCTTGAGGACAGCCTCTGCCATGTGATGCCCAGTACCTTGGGGAATCTTGGCTGCTTCCAAGAGGTACTCCTTGTACCAACCTGTGATGTGAATGGCGAGCCTCTCAATGTGTTCATATCCCCCAGCAATGTCAGGCAGCTGCTTGGCATCCCAGTAAAGTAGCACAAGGCATCTCCCTGGGAGTTTGATCTCTGCAGTGGCCACTTCCTTTTGGTCTTTCTCCTATGGCAGCAGATGGAGCTTGTAGAGAGTGTGATGTTGTCGATGTTCCTACTGGTTGCCTTGGCCACAGCTCCTATCCCTGCCATCGCAGCCGGATCTGAAACCTTGAAGTGGTCCAGTTTGGTGTTCATTTCCTTTGACAGGATCATGGCAGACTTCTTTCCAGCTCTTCTTTTAGGAGGACTTAGTCACTTGAACTCGGCATCGCTTCCATCCATTTTCCTGTGAGAGGACAAAGACAATGAGGCCACCTGGCTTGAAAGTACAACACTTAAGGCCATTTTCTTTCTCCATCTCTGCAGCCTGTTTCCACCCTACTTTGGCTGATCGAGGAAGGGCCTGTCCACCTATGTGCTACATTGAACAAGTTATCAAGGTCCCCTTGAAAGATCTCCTCATTCATCCTTGCCATTTCTTAAGCCCTTTTCTTGTGCTTCTGAAAACCCTCATAGATCTCCACTAACTTGAGCAGCGTTGCCTTGCTGTAACGCAGTGTTGAGGTAGGGAGACCCGCCTTCTCTTGAAATCTCCAGGACTTCCTCCATGGTCTCCTTCACAGCCTCCACCTTTGTTTTCTTTTCCAGACTGTGGTGGAAGTAGAATTTTTTTGCAAGATCGTCGATTCCGCATACGGGTGCGGGGAGCCCTCTCTGGCCCAATGGAGCAGGAAGAGGGTGTCCCGCAGGGAAGTGTCCTCAGTGTTTAAAGTTGCATGCCATTGCGCTGCGACTGTTCCCATGGACCTATCCCCAATGGTGCAAAGGCTTAGGGTTGCTTTCTGTCATCTCCGAATTGGACACACTGTGGGATGCACCGCCATTTGATGGAGCGCTCGCCAGCGCCCTACTCTGAAGACTGTGTTATCCCCCAGAATGTTCGGCACATTCTTATTGAATGTCCCAGTCTGGGCGATCTGCGCGCACATTACCTGCCCCGGTACTGGGATTGGCAGGGTTGCTACCGCCTGTTCCTTGTACGAGTTCATTCACATTGACTGGTGGACTTATAGACTTTTTGAGGGAGGCCTGCCTTCTCCCCTTTATTTAACTAGGTTTTGTTTTTGTTTTTTGTTTTCTTTGTAGGTCACACACTCCTGCGTCGGGGGGAGGTGCACCTCCCACTGACGCCAGAGTTTGCTTCCTAATTGTTGCCATTTTCCCTTTTTATCGTTGTTGTGTTTTCATATTCTTATTTTAAAGTAGCCTAGTGCTAGGCTGTTGTGATTGCGGCAACTTGTGCACAAGTAGGTAGTTGCCAGATAGGCTCCTAAAATTAAAAGAAAGAAACAAAAAAACTTTGCAAATAGAAACCATCGCACCTGTGAAAGGAAAAATGGAAATATTGAAGTTATCTGTTCTGTTAGTGATCGCGACTGAAAATAATAACTTTCAGTTCCCCAAACAACAAGTAATGTTTGTACCAATTTACTCCCAAAGGCCAATTCACTTCACTGACTGCCAATGTCACCTCAATAATGGACCAGGTGGCGGCTGCATGGAGGGAGAGGAGAATGTGTCTCTCTGGGGACCTTTATATCTTATCTGATCTAGTTCAAATTTTATGTGCACCTATACGACCCCAAGTGGAACAAGGAAGTCTTCCACAACTTTTATATTTTCACAATATGAACTTGGAACAGCCCTATTGTGTCAGTTGCCTGAGCTTCAACCAAACATCTTGTTTATTTCTCCTATGCAGTATATTTTATTACGGCTTTATATTTATGACTTCTCTCCTTATCTAAAAGATATGTTGGAATAAAAAATTAAGTATATCTTTTTCTTGTTTCAAATTTTTATATTTCCTTATACTTTGCTTAATTGTAGATAACTGGTTAACTATTATTACTTTGTTGCTAGTAAACTATATTACTTAAAAAAATCTTGCTTATGCTCCAAGAAATATGATAGGAATTTTCTACATTCTAATTCACCTTTGCTCAAAGATTGTCACTTTACTTGATTCTTCTGACTTTTATTGCCGCATTTTCTGAGCTCTAATTACTTTTCCATAGTGTTACTTTTTTTTCTTTCAGGCTATATGTTTTGTAAACTTCAAGAACTGTACCAATTCTGATGTTGATGTTATATGGCTTACATATGAAGGTACTCCACAAATATATGGAGTAAGTATTAGTTTTATATTAAGTTTTAACCCAGATATATTTTTTATACTAACTTTGAAATTGTAGTATACATAGAAGCATTACACAACTTTTTTTTATTTTCTTGGATTTAAATACAGTGGTACCTTGATTTATGAGTGAACCAACTTATAAGTTTTCCCAAGTACAAGCTGTTGTTCGGTTGATTTTCTGCTTTGTGGTATGGGCCAACATCTGAGGTACGAGTTATGACTGAGTGACTGAGCTTCACATATACCGTCACTAGGTAGTGCAGCATGCTGCCAAATTCACCCAGCCTCGTTCAGTTCATGTGGTCGTTCAGTTCATGTGGTTACCTTGCCATGCAAGCAGTTTTGTTGTATCACCGTTGCTTTTTCCATTGTGTTTTTTTTTCTTTTTGTGTAGTTATATATTTCATTGTACTCATGGTTGGAAAAATATCTGATTTTTTTTAATAAAAATTAAAATAACAGATTTTTTTTATTAAAATCATTAACATTAATTATTATTATATTTATATCATTCTTAGCAATATTTTCTTTAATTTCTAGGACTTAATTTAGATTTATAAGTTCTGATTTCAGTAGCTGACAGTTTCTCATTTAACTTGTTTATGACAGTGCCAGCAACAGTTATAGGAATTAATAATTTGGTTTTAATCAAGGATTATTTGGGAGATACCAGTGTTAGTAACTGGTAACTTACATAACTTAATCAGAATAGAAGTATCACACTCTTAATCACTCTTTTACTTAGTCATGTATCATGGTTGGCAATGATTAAATCAAACTGATTTAATCAGATTATTTAATAATTGATTTTTTTCTCTAAACAATCATGATTTTATTTTTTAATCTATTTTTCTTTTTTATCTTTTTTTTATTTAGAAGTAAACAAACTAAAAGTAATATGGTTTGAAGGTTTAGAAAAACTTATGGATGGCATTGGCACTAATTCATTCATTTTGATTTTTTACACAACTTTGAGCCCGAACTGTAATTTCTGTAAGTAGAGATATTGCATGAAATAAACATTATGTATCCAATGGCTCATATTGCTTTTAAGGTATAATAGATGTAGAAAAAATTACAACAAAAAGATAAAAATATTTAAAAACATATAAATAAAAAATAGAAAATATAGTCATTTTTTTATCTATTTGATTTTTTTCAAATCCAAAAAATTGCCAACCTTACCATATACGCATAATTTCTGTATATTTGAATTAAAAAAGAAGATTTTAATTGATGATATTTTTGTCTGATTATAATCGATTAGAATCATTTGATTTTAATCATGCTAACCCTGATTGTACTGTACTGTTCAGTATTAACTATGTGTCCTAAGAAAGTGAGTGTCAAAGCCAGTGGTGAGAAGAAGAAAAGGCTGATGTCTTTGGAATTAAAGCACAAAATCATTGAAAACTATGAGAACTGTGTGTGCGTTGTTGTCTTGATGAGGCTGCATGAGTGTAGTACATCTATGATATGTATAATTTTGAAACATAAGGAGTCAATAAAGGCAGATAGAAGCCCGAAAGATACATCCACCAGCAAGTCTTTAATTGTGATGAGACAGGGCTGTTCTGGAAAAAGATGTCAAGGAGGGTGTATATAATGACAGAGGAGAACATGCCAGGCCACAAACCCACAAAGGACAGGTGTACCCTTGCTTTGTGCATAAATGCCAGTGGTGACTGTAAGATCTTGTATATTACTCAGAAAACTGCAGAGTTGTTAAATCTCATAAGATACTTAAAGAAAAATTGGTGGTTATGTGGAGGAAAAATCCAAAGGCATGAGTCACCAGGCAGTTCAGGCAGTGGATAAACCTGGTCTTTGGTCCTACTATCAAGAAGTATCTCTTGGAGAATAACCTACCCCCGCAAGCCCTTCTCATCGTTGACAATGCTCCTGCGCACCCACCGAATCTCAGAGGACATCCTTGAAGAATTCAAGTTTATTTAGGTCCTCTACCTTCCAGCCAACACCCAGAGTTGGTGAATAAAAAAATCCTGGTTCTAATCCCATTTTTTATTTTTAAGTGAAATTTGTTTAAAAAACTGGGTTTGGTGTGGGGGGGGGGTCAAAAAATTTAAAATTACATGTTTTTTGGGGGGAGGGGTTCAAGAAATGATGCTACCTATCATTATTTTATTCAAAATGCATATTTATGTTTATAATTTTGAAAAGATATGTATCAAATTAAGGTTATTTCTCTGATACTGACTCATAATTCATCTCTCCTTTTACAGTTTATGGCTATCATGGGTACCTAAAATTCTCGATCAGTCATCTGTTCTTACTATAATATAATTATTAAACTAATTAATATTATAAAAATAGAGATAGCTATTCTTTTTCCACATTATTCTATTGCTTGTAGCATTTGTTTTTTTGAAAAAACCTGACATTTTAAAAAACCCAGAATAAACCCATTTTTTGTAATCAGGTCAGCTCTCCACTGGTAAAAAGATGAAAGACTGCTGAGGGAACTTTAAGTTGTATGCCATTGCACCACAATTGGTTCCATGGACCTTCCCCCTAATATAGCGACAGTTTCAAGTCACTTCTTTTTATTAATTTGGTCACACTGTTGGGACACACACCGCCATTTGATGAAACACTCCTGTGTGCCTTACTGCAATGTTGGCCCCAGACTGTTTGGCACACATGCATTACCTGCCTCTTGTACTCTGAATGTATTCATGCACACAGACTTGTGGACTACTTAACTATCTTTTATGTTCATCACACAATCATGCCAGAGTGTGCTTCTTCCTTGGGGGGGGGGGGGTTCTTTGTTTAGTTTGCTCCTTGTGAATTTTAAATTTGCCTAGTACTAGGCTGAAGTTTTAATTGTGGTAACTTAGGCCTTTAGTGTCACTTGCCAGATGGGTGCTGTAAAAAAACAAACAAATAAATGCTATGTAGAGGAACATAAAATCTTAACAGACTGAGTTTCTCCCTTTCCTGTCCCTAGGTTGAAGTATGTTTTGAAGCATGCATGGCACCCTTGATGGACATATGCATCTTTACTTAATGGGAAGACACCTCTTGCAGAGGTGTGGAAGCAGGTCAAAAGATTGGGAGCAAATTTTCACAGGAACCCCTCCCATCCTCCAGAAATGAGGCCACATTCTCTCACTGGGATGCTGCTCTACCAGCATTTATTGTACAAATGAGTTTGTTGAAGGCCATTAACTGGTCTTTACCTCTACTGGCAGAGAACGCTTCACCAACATGCTTACACTGAGTTGAATTTCACTTTCACTTCATGTGTGATACCACTCCTAGCCCAGATGATGTTCCATATATCATGCTTTGACATCCACATGAAAAAGGCATGGTATTTGTTAGATTTGTTCAAAAGGATCTGAACTTAGGCTATCCTCAATCTCCTGGTGAATAGCTACTGTGCTTGTGTTTTGCAAACAGGAGAGAGATCACTGACCCAAACATGTTTGCTCCCAATTTCTCTAACCCCCTATGTGTGCAAGTTGATGAGGAAATTGGTAAAGGTTAGATTACCTTGTACCTGGATAGTGGAGATCACCTGTCTTCTGCCCAATTTGGCATGTTGGATGCGCTGTTCCAGCTAGAAAATTTTATCTGCAAGACCTTCCTTCATAGACACACCTATGCTGCAGTGTTTTTCAATCTGGACAGGCCTATGATACTTCCTGTCAGTGTGGTATTATGGAGACCCTGCATAGATTGGGATACAGGGATTCCTCCCAACTTTCATACAAGTTTGTGCAAGATTGTTGGTTCAGCATATTGGTGGTAGGAGCCCTATTTCCCTTAATAGCACAGGGAAATTGCATCCTGCAGAGGGTGTTATCATTGTTACTCCCTTTGCCTTGAGATTAAATAGTATTACCACTGTGCTGTTTGAAGATATTCACGCTACATTCTACATAGACTACTTTTTATGCCGAAGTGCATGGGTTTGTTTTCTTTCACCAAGACTAAGGTAGTGCAATTAGGCAGTACCTTCAGGTCTCATACCAACATGATAGACATTCTTTATTCAGTGACATTCAGCACCTGGGGTGCTGTTAGTTTATTTTGTTTGAAGCTTAACTGCAGATTCAAGTATTATACATCTGCATCTGAGAATGAATTAAAGGCAAACTATCCATCTCACTGGTCTCTGTTTGATGACTGGTGCCATCCACACATTCACTATTGAGAGCCCCCATGGGGAAAGAAATGCTGCTTGCTCTGCACAGTGCATTATGCACTTATTCATGCAGACCTGGCATCTCCCCTATCATTAATGGCTCTCATTGCATTTGCAGCTGATCTCAGCAGTGCCTATTGTCAAGAGGCCATTCAGGTTTAGGGCTAGGAAACTCCTTCCAGAGCTCAATGTAGTTCTCTGGCCAGAGGCCTCATTGGTTCTGCCCATTTTTTATGTAATTTTAATGATATATTGGTTTTTCCTTTGTTTATTTCGCAAAAAATTTGAGAATTGGGAGGGGGGGAGGGCTGGGACTAAAATCATCATTTTTATAATATTTCTATGCGAAAATGACTCGTACTTTGTGAGTTCTCAACAAATGATAATTTGAAACCTTGTAAAGTTAACTATTCTAATGAGGCTTCAATTCTTTTTCCTCAGACATTGCGCCCATCTGCAAATTTAAAGCTAAAGACCTATGAAACTCACCCTTGGATATTTCAAGATAAAAATACCCTAGAAAAACTTCAAGTAAATTCACAAGATATTTTTCTCCCAACATCTTTCCTAAGAGTAAGATTTCTGGTTTTATGTATCCTAATCAATTGCATTTGCTTTTAATACTGATTATCAAAATAATTGCAATTTTTAATTTTGATGTAGCCCATGTAAATATATGTGTAGTTTATCTTTGCCAGAAGTTAATAGGTGAAATTATTTCATTCCATGTACTCCTTACTGCATAATTTTCACTAAGCTCAACCATTTCTAACTTTATTGATATTCACTTATATTAAGTTTTCATTTTCTTCTGTTCAGGCTTTTTCTCAATGAATTCTTTGGTTCTTTTCCACTCCTACTTACCTAACCTTCATCCCTTTATTAGGTTGTGAGTGCTCTTCTCATTATTTCTGTGCAGATCACTGACAGAATTAATTCCTTCACTTTAACCATATGAAAATTAAAAATGCTTCTACTCTGATATTGTTAGCTTATAGTTAAAATATTGGAATTAAATAAAGACAATCCCTCTCACTGCCCACTAGTCTAGACAATTCCTCACCAAAAGACCAACTAAAGATGGTCAATTCCATAAATGATCAAGTACAAAGAAGTACTCTCATATAAGGCTGTAATGTAAATAATTTTGTTTACACTGCAGATTAATTTGAAAATAGAATTTTATATAACATTCATTAAGTTTAAATTTATTGAATTTAAATACACAAAGGATTGGGTAAGACTTGAAACTATTTTGGCTAGCAATTGTTTCGCAAAACTTACTGAAAATGTTGTGTTTGTGCCTTTTGAGACAATTTCTGTAGTTAAAATTTCTTAAAATCTTTTGCACCCAAGATTATCAAAACAAATAAGTAAATATCTTAGGGTTAAACAAGAGTGATGTCAGAATAGGATTTGAAAGCAGTGCTCTCTCAGTACATATGTTCTTTGTAAATCACTGGATATATTGGGAAAATGATAGATTAATATATATTTTGTTGCCCCTCCAAGATTCACAATGATTGAACCTGGCAGTGCTCGGGAAGGCTGCCACAGAATGTGGTCTTTTCCTGAAGACTCCTTGAGAAGTTATATTTAAAGTGATTCTGAGATAGTCAAGAAAGGATAGGATAAGAGGGCAGCATTTTCAAGTTGCAGCAAGGGCAGTTGTTTGCAAGGGTGTCTAACCTGCTTTTGTATTCATTTAGGGTGGGCCAGTGTGAGTGGTTTGGCAACCTCTGGTTGCTATGGATTGGTGTCTCAGAGGGGGGAGGGTGTCTGAGCTTTGAACTAGAGCATTTTGTGACTTTTTAGTGCTATATGGGAAAAGTGGGTGGTGGGTGAGCTGGTTCAAGTATATTTGGGTGTGGAAGGTGTCAGGTATGAGGGGTATCACAGTTTACTGAATAACTGCTTTTCATGTTTAGGTGGTCTTCAATTGGGCAATTTTTTTTTGTTGTCTTTAGGTGGTTAGCGTTTACATCCCATGTAAACTATAGGGTTACCATGTTGATGATGATAAATTTAAAAACAAAACAAAACCCACCTTTACTTCCCCTGTAACATCGTCAAGTCACCTTTGGGCAGCTCTACCTAAAAAATGGATCCCCCTTCCCCTGTGTTTTTGCAAGGGACCATCCAAACCTCTTTGACCACAGAGGAGGCGGGTGTAGGGAGTCCCCCCTCATCCCTGCTTTGGAGTCACCCTTGGGTGACTCCATTTTACTAGCAGCAGTCACCCTTTACTTTCCCAGGGGACTGCCAAGAAATCATGCCAGCAGCCATAACTGACCTGAGCTGCTTAATAATGTCAATCCCCTTAGGGAGGGGGGGCACTGTATATGCCCCCTCGCTTCCGTAATTGGTGCCTCTTCCATGGGGTTGAACCCGGGCTCGGTGCCAAGCACAGAACCCAAGTCCACCCCTATGCAAGCTTCTCCTCAGACGGCTCGGGTCCCCGAGAAGGATCTGGCCTAGGGGCAACTACAGGCAGAGGAGAGAAGCGGGTTCACTCCCCACCCTGCTCTTCCAAAAAGAAAAGGAACAAGAAGACAAAGAAGACTCTGGGCTCCTCTCCTTCTGCAGGAAAAGATGGGTCTGCTGCCATTATGGTAAGAGACCAAGCCAAGATTGGCACTTACAGCCCCGTTGTTCTCCCAGGTGGGGAGTCTCAGACTAAGACCAAAAGTGTGCAGAGTGGAGCCTCGATTATGTCTGGGGCCCTCATTCAGAGGTTACCTGATGTTTTTGAGCCCGCTGGCTTCAAACAATTCCTCATTATTTACTCCACTGATGGCAGCATGTTTCCTAGCCTGATTGGTAGAGAGCTGGAGGTGATTGTCTATCATTTTGTTCAGGCTAAGGACTTGATCCTGGCATGCCCAGTCACTGGGTGACTCGAAGGCAGTGGATCCTCCAAAGGAGGGACACTGCCTGCTATGGTTTTGAGGCAGAGGGAGGAAAAGACTAGCTTTGTGAGCCCAACCTCCCCCAATTAGCTCTGTAAGGTAACAGCGCATTGTCCAACCAAAAGTGCCCAGAGTTCTGCCCTCGGGAAGCGTCTGGCCAGTCCCATGATGGTCTTCTCTTAGAAGAGAGCCCCCACATCTCCAAGCTGGGCCTGGAGGACATATTCTTTCATTGTAATTGCCGTGGACTCTGGGACAACTGTGAGGATCTGCAGAGGTTTTTCTCATCTTGTTTTCCCTTAGTTCTCTTTTTGCTCAAGACCATGCTGGCTGTGTGCCCCCTTCCGACCCTCCCGTGGTATAAGGGTTTTGCAACCTCACCACCACAGGATGGGGGTGGGCAGGAGGATACAACATTTACATTAGGCATGATGTCTCCGTTCTTCTTTTCACTTTAGATTCCTCCTTTCAGGCAGTAGATAGGTGTCCTAAATGTGGATATTTACTCATCACTGCCCGAGAACCACTTCATTTTCTTTTCTCAAACTATCTTTCTGTTCTCCAGATGCACAACCTGATTTAGGGTGCAGGATAATCAATGACCTCCATGGTAGTGATCACTTTCCCATCCAAATGTAATTTTCTTGGTCGCTGGCACCGGCGTGGTGGTCCGGATTTCAGGAAATTACTTATTTTTCTGTCTCTAGCGATGAGTTTAGGTGAGTAGATGAGGCCTGAACGATTTTACTCTTGGTAAATTTCTTCTGGCTAGGGCTAAGTTCCGGTATGTTTAGAAGCACGCATGCCTGCCCCTCTTCTTGGTGGGCATACATATCTTCACTTAACGCGAAGGTCTCCCTAGCATAAATAGGGAAGTTCAGTGATAGTTCTCGCAGGATACCCCTATCCCATTCTCAAGGAAAATGGGACTGCAATCTCGGACCCCATGGCTGTGGTGGAATCTTTTGTGACTGCATTTTCTAGCCGGGATGCTGCTCTGCTATCTTCCAGAGGCGGATAACCCTTCAACATAAGGTTTACTTTGAGTGAGTTGCATTCCGCTCTCGCTTCATGAGCAGACATTGGCCCCTGGCCGGGACGATGTCCTGTACACCATACTTCGACACCTGGGTGAGTGAGGCATGGCCTTTCTGTTAGATTTGTTCAACAGGATCTAGGTAGAAGGTATTGTCCCAGATTCTTGGTGAATTGTTACTGTGCTCTCTTTTCACAAACCTGGGAGATATCACTCTACCCTGGCCAGTTTCTTCCCAACCTCCCAAGCTCTCTAACCTCCTCTGTATGCAGGTTGATGGAGAAATTGGTAAATGTTAGATTAGCCTTTTTTCTGCACAGTGGATGCCATCTGTCTTCTGCCCAATGCGGCTTCCATGACTTCCACTCCACATCAGATGCTCTGCTCTGACTGGAAAATGCCGTCTGCAAGGCCTTTCTTCCTTCATAGACAGCACTATGCCATGATGTTTTCCGATCTGAAGAAAGCCTATGATACGGTATCATGGAGACTCTCCAAGCGATGAGGCTTAGAGGACACCTCCCAATCTTTATATCTGAATTTTTGTGAGGTTGTTGATTCCACATACGGGTGGGGGCAGCCCTCTCCTTCCCAATGGAGCAGGAAAGTGTCCTCAGTGTCACACTCTTTGCCCTGAGCATCAACTCTGTGCTGCCTGTGTGTGTTCTCGCTACAGTCTATGTGGATGACCTTTCGATTTCTTTTGGTGTGGCCCAGATGCCAACTCTGGAGCATTGACTCAAACAGGCACTGAACTGCATCTCTTGCTATGCCAAAGCGCACAGGCTTCGGTTTTCCTTGGCCAAGATTAAGGTGGTGCATATTTGCCACCATCCACGGTTCCACCCTGACCCAGACTTGTTTCTAAATGGGGTGTGCCTGGAAGTGGTGGACTTGCACCATTTCCTTGGTCTTGTATTTGACCAACACCTCACCTGGAAGGCTCATATTCACAGCCTTACAGTCTCTTGTACCCGCACTATGAATATTCTTCATTCTGTGACATTCAAGGCCTGGGGCGCTGATAGGGCTACTGCCTTACTTTTTTATCGATCCTTTGTTGTTTGAAGCTCAACTACAGAGGCAAGTTTTATGCATCTACAGCTGAGTGTGTATTGCGGGAGGTAGATTTGATCCACCACACCAGCCTTCACCTGGCGACTGGTTCCTCCTCACTTTCCCCATTGAGAGCCTACTTGTTGATGCTGGGGAGATGCCACTCGCTCTACCCTGTGCATACTGCATTATTTGCCTGTACGCATAAGCCTGGCCCCGCCCACTAGTTGCCAACAGCTCTCACTGCTTTTGCAGCTGGTCTCGACGGCGCCTATGCCACCAAGAGACACCAGTCATATCCTAAACCCTTTGGGTTTACAGCTAGGAAATTCCCTTAAGAGTCCTGTATAGCTCTCGGGCCAGTGATGCCATTTGTCACCACGCCTTTTTGGAGCATACTTCGTGCCATGCTGGAACTGTGCCAGTGTATGCGGATGGCTCCAAGTACCAAGAGGGGTTCATTTTCCATGCCGTATCCCCTCTGTTTAAAGTCAGTGCGGGCTCTGCCAGGCGCTGCATCTATCATCATGGCTGAGCTGGTTGCAATACACCGCTTGGTACAGGAGATTATGCGGCGTGCTCGCTTTGGAGACCGGATTGTGATTTATAGTGACTCATTGGAATCTCTGCATTTCCTGGTTCGTGATATCTGTGATGCCATGTTTTTGGCTAGCCGGGCGGATGTTGAGATTATCTTTTGCTGTGTTCCTGGACATGTAGGATTTGTGGGGAATGATGGTACTAAAGAGTTTGCGAGGGCTGTGCAACCAGACCAGCATTTTGCTCTTCCCCACACCGATTACATGGCAGGAATATGGGCAGCTCTCCGGGCTGCTTGGCAAAGAAGATGGGAGACAGTTGAGGGGAACCTAAAGTTGCCGGCATTGTACTACAACTGTTCTCATGGACCTACCCTCCAATACTGCGATGGCTTCAGGTTGCTTTCTGTCATCTCCAAATTGGACACACTTGTAGGATGCACCTCCATTTGATAGAGTGCCTGCCTGTGACAACTGCGTTGTCCCCCAAACTGTTCGGCACATTCATGTTGAATGTCCCACTCTGGGTGATCTTCGCACATGCTACCTTTCTCATTATGGATTTGTGCACACTGACTTGTGGACTTTATGACTTTTTGGAGGAGTCTGGCCTCCTCCATTTTATACAACTTGTTGTTTCCTTGTAGGTCGCATGTTCCTTCACCAGGGTCATGTGGGCCTACTGCCGATGCCAGAACATGCTTCCTGCTCCTTGCCCTTTTCCCTTTTTTTATTGTTATTGTTTTTATTCTTGTTTTACATATTGTTATTTTAATGTAGCCTAGTACTAGACTGTTGTGAGTTCAGCGACTTATGCCCACGTAGGTAGTCGCCAGATGGACTCCTAAAATAAAAAATAAAATTTTGTAACATTTTGTTTTTTTTACAACTTTCTGTATTATGACTGAGTGATAAATTGAATAATAATACATGTACATGTATTAGTATTTAGGATCCCTAAAAGTCTAAATGTATTGTTAATAAGCTGATTCTCATTATACTTATCATATTAGATTCATAGTAAATATAGTAATTAACTATGGACAGGTGAGACTGGAATATAGAATCCCAAATGCTGTCCTGATGAATGAATTTAATTTTTTTATTTATTTTGTGATTTACAGTAATACAGTGCCTATATACAATTAATTTATAAAATTGCAAAGAAATATTTAATATCTTTAAATGTTTTTTTTTTTCAGTTTTACCTGGGAAAAACTGGTCAAAAGGTTCCAAAGGTTTTTCCTAACCAACACTGATTGCACCCACCTTTTCCTGTTGATTTACCCCCTCTCCCATACTCATTGATATCTGGTCATTTTTTTGTCAGGATTGCTTGGTCCCCCAGATGGGAATATACCTTTTAGTTGATTGTCCTTATTTGGAACAGCTTTTTTGAGTGGTACCATGGCACTTGAGCCTGCTACAGCTCCTCAGGGAGTGACTCCTGCTCACCAGACTGTAACATGATTGAGTTTTTTACTTTATTGAAATTGTGTGTCTTTTAAAACCCTTCAAGTCCCTCTGCCACCTTTCTTGTATATAATTTTTTGTCATTTTATTTTTATATTTATGACTTGGCCTAAAGGTAGTTTTTGTTTTATGACTTGGCCCAAAATTAGTTTTTGTTTTGTTTAGTTTTTGAATTACTATGGACTCTAGACCAACTGTGAAAAGCTGCGGAGGCTTGTCTTCTGTTCCCTGTTAGCTTCCTTTTTTTCTTTTTTTTTGCTGGAGACTATGCCAGGAGTGTGCTCCCTGCCCATCCTTCTCGGGTATAAGTTTTGTAACTCCAACACTGCAGGATTGGGGCTGGGTAGGATGATGCACAATTTATACCCAACATGTTTCCATTCTTCTATTTGCTATAAATACCTCCTTTCAGGTGGTGACAGTGCAGCTACACCTGGATAGTAGATATACTGTAATTTCTTAATACATTGCACTGTCAGCTGACTCCAACATGAAACATTTCTGCCTCATTGTGGCATGGTTACAGAGGGAATTTGAATGGTAGACACCCCCTCTGGGGGGGGGCTACACCATCAGTTCCATGGTTCAGGTCCTTTCTGACATCATTGCCTCAGAATTGCTTCATTTTCCAGCCTCATCTGTTCCTGTGCTCTCTGGATGTACAACCTGATTTGAAGTGGGAAGTGGCCACTGACCTTCATGGTTGTGACCACTTTCCCATTCATCTATCATTTTCTGTACCACTACCACCTCAAAAACTGGCCAAGAGTGGGGCTTGGAGTGGGTGTGGTGGTTTGCATTTCAAGAAATGAATAATTTCTCTGTATTAGGCCTATGAAATCAGTATCCATAAAGTAGTCAAAACAATTGATTAGTGTTGGCTGAAACATGTGATGCCTAGGACATGCCATCTACATGGCTGGGAAAACATTATGAACTGGTTTTCTGATAGATGGTCTGCTGACCGGGTCTGTCTCTCACACATCCATTGTGGCCATTAATGGTTTGTGCCTGCAGTTTCACACCCAAGTTATCTGGCTACCTTCTGACAGCAGAAGTTGAGGCTCAAGCTGATATTGGGTGTCTTGATCAGTGGTGTGGGATGAGTGACACGTCTGCGTTGTCTTGTTGGCTGATTGCAGAATCATGTTCTGAGGTTTCTTTGTCACTTTCATCAGTCCCATGAAAAGACTGTTCTTTGACATCATCAATCTCACCTTCATTACCACATCATCACTTGTATCTTCCATTTTCGTACATCTCTGAATACAGTTTTTTTTTTTCTTATCTTATTTATTCTGAAAATTATGGAATCTGAAAATAAAAATATTTAATATATTTACTACCAAAAACGAAACATAATCTCTGTACACACTACAAACATCATTTGTCTTTTCCTTTAGTTGGTTATTGTTATTAGTCACTATAGTCATTTTTATGTTTCATTTTCAAATCAATTTTTATATCACTAGAATAGCTTGTTATTAGTCACTATTTTCATCTACGTTTCATTTTCAAATCAATTTTTATTTCACTTTTAGTGGCTAGAACACTTTTTATTTTTTCCAATCTGTCACCTTTTCTTTTATTTTTCAAGTAAAAAGGAAAAGAATATTAATTGCACATGAATATAAAGGTTGAATCATATATATGACAAAGATATTCGCACCATGAAAGCTGTTACACCTTGGGTAACGTGGGGTTTGACAGGCCCCAAGTCTCCCTAGTGCTGATATAGAGCCAGGTCAGTTGATGAGGCCTTTGCGTTCTCTGGCAACTCATTAGTGCGAGCCTAACTACTATTCCTAGAACTTCTCATCATTCTGCAAGCCATCCTCTTCCTTGGTGGTCAGCCGAGTGAGAGACAGCCCTCAGACAGAAGCATTATGCCTGAATGACTTCACTGTCTGTATTTTGCTGTGTTAGGGCTAGATTTCTGTCTCTTTCGAAGCACACCTGTTGCTCTTCCTGGCAGGCATATGTGTCATCACTTTTGAAAAAGACCTAGCTTGCAGAGATGTGGAAGTGAGTCAAAGGGATTCAGGGTATGTTCTTGCATGACCACCCTCCTGTTCTCCAGGAGAATGAGACTACAATCTGGCACCCTGTGTTCGTGGGACCCCTTAATGGGCGCGGCAATTTGACATCCTGGCTGCCATGCTGACAGGATCCAGCGCTCCATCCGGCCCCAGCTTAGCCTCTCTTCCTTCCTTCAGATAGCCTGTATTTCTCCCCTACTTCGTCGCTATTCATACAACCTCTCCCACAACATTCTCTGGTCAGCCTCTAATTTCACAGGGTAGATGCTGACCTTCTTCTGAAGCCAACCGTCCCGGATCGGGGCTGAGGGGGGGAGGGGACAATGTTCCCTAACCCCTGAGCTCCGGTTCGGGATGGGGTTTTTTTTAACAACCTGCTTCATCCCCACGCATACCTCCCTCCCATCCCTTTTCCTCTCCTCTTCACAATCTATCTTTTTACGCCGCGTCTAAGGTGGAGCCGCCATACCGATGGACTGCCAGGCCACCAGGCGGGAGTGGTGGTCCCAAATGGCGGTGCCTGGCTCCGCCAGGCCTGTAAGCACCTCTTGCAGTGCGGGCAACTGCGAGAAGTGATGAGCGATTGCATCTCGTGAAACAAATAGGGTCACCATGCCCATAGATGAACAACCCTCAACTTCCCCTGTTCCATCGACGGAGCCGCCTTCGGGCATCTCCACCGAAAAAATGCTAGGTGCGTGCCCCCTGCTTGCCCTCCCGAGGTATAAGGGTCTTGCGACCCCACCACCACAGGATGGCCGGGCTGGGGGATGCGCGGTTTATCCCTGGCATGATGTCTCTGTTCTTCCTTTCTCTTTAGATACCTCCTTTCAGGCAGTGGCTGTGCAGCTGCACCTGGATAGGAGGTATACTATCATTTCTGCGTACATTCCACCGTCAGCTGACTTCGATGCGGGGGACTTCCGCCGCGTCGTGGCACAGTTGCCGAGGCCCTTTCTCTTGCTTGGAGATCTGAACGGCAGGCATCCTCTCTGGGGAGATTACTCAATAAATTCCAGGGGACAAGTCCTTGCTGATCTGATCGAAGAGCTTGAGATAGGTGTCCTAAACGTGGATGAGTTTACGCATCACTGTCTGAGAACCGCTTCATTTTCTTGCCTTGACCTATCTCTGTGCTCTTCGGATGCACAGCCTGATTTTGATTGGGGAGTGGTCGATGACCTCCATGGTAGTGATCACTTTCCCATTCAAATATCATTTTCAGGGCAACTGCCGCCTGAGAGCCCACCTCGCTGGTGCTTGGCGTGGTGGCCTGCATTTCAGGAAATGACTGAATTCTCTATCTCAGTCGAGGAGTTTAGGTCGGTAGATGAGGCCGTTGAGTTCTTCTCCGGCAACCTCATCGCCGTGGGCCTGACTACTATTCCTAGGACGTCTGGCCGTTTTGCACGCCGACCACTCCCATGGTGGTCGGCCGAGTGTGAGACGGCCCTCAAACAGAAGCGTTATGCCTACATGCGCTATAAGCGCCGCCCGAACGATTTCACTGTCGCTGAATTTCGTCGGGCTAGGGCTAGGTTCCGGTATATTTCGAAGCACGCCCGCCGCTCTTCTTGGCGGGCATACGTGTCTTCACTTAACGGGAAGACCCCTTTAGCTGAGGTGTGGAAGCGAGTCAAAAGGATTCGGGGCAAGTTCTCGCAGGACCCCCCTCCCGTTCTCCAGGAGAATGGGACCGCAATCTCGGACCCCGCGTCCGTGGCGGAATCCTTAGCGACCGCTTTCTCCGCATTCTCTAGCTGTGATGCTGCTCCGCCAGCATTCAATGCACGTCGTGATGTCGCGGAAGGCCGCCGGCTGGACTTTACCTCCAAAGGCGCAGAACCCTTCAACGACAAGTTTACTGTGAGTGAGTTGCGTTCCGCTCTCGCTTCGTGCGTGGACACCGCCCATGGTCCGGACAATGTCCCGTACGCCATGCTTCGACACCTGGGTGAGCGAGGCATGGCCTTTCTGTTAGATCTGTTCAACAGGATCTGGGTGGAAGGTCTTCTCCCAGACTCCTGGCGAATCGCTACTGTGCTCGCCTTTCGCAAGCCGGGGAGAGATCACTCTACTCCCCCCGGTTTCCGCCCAATCTCTCTAACCTCTTGCGTGTGCAAGTTGATGGAGAAATTGGTAAATGTTAGATTAGCCTATTTCCTGGACAGCGGAGGCCATCTGTCTTCTGCACAGTGCGGCTTCCGTAAGTTTCACCACGTCGGATGCTCTGCTCCGACTGGAAAATGCCGTCTGCGAGGCTTTCCTTCGTAGACAGCACTACGCCACGGTGTTTTTCGATCTGGAGAAGGCCTATGATACCGCATGGCGATACGGTATCATGGAGACTCTCCACACGATGGGTGCGAGGGGACGCCTCCCAATTTTTATATCTGAATTTTTGCGAGATCGTCGATTCCGCGTACGGGTGGGGGGAGTCCTCTCTGGCCCAAAGGAGCAGGAAGAGGGTGTCCCGCAGGGAAGTGTCCTCAGTGTCACACTCTTTGCCCTGAGCATCAACGGCATCACCTCGGTTCTGCCAGAAGATGTTCTCGCTACGCTCTACGTGGACGACCTTTCGATCTCTTTTGGCGCGGCCCAGATGCCAACTCTGGAGCGTCGACTCCAACAGGCATTGAACCGCGTCTCTCGCTATGCCGAAGCGCACAGGTTTCGGTTTTCTTTGGCCAAGACTAAGGTGGTGCACTTCTGCCGCCATCCACAGCTTCACCCCGACCCAGATTTGTTTCTTAATGGGGTGCGCCTGGATGTGGTTGAGTCGCACCGTTTCCTTGGTCTTGTATTCGACCGACGCCTCACCTGGGAGGCTCATATTCGCAGCCTTAGGGTCTCTTGTACCCGTGCCATGGACATTCTCCGTTCCGTGACGTTCAGCGCTTGGGGCGCTGATAGGGCTACCGCCTTACTTTTTTATCGATCCTTTGTTCGCTCGAAGCTCGACTACGGATGCGAGTTTTATGCATCCGCAGCCGAGCGTTTATTGCGGAAGGTGGATTCAATCCACCACACCGGCCTTCGCCTTGCGACCGGTGCCTTCCGCACTTCCCCCATTGAGAGCCTGTTGGTCGATGCTGGGGAGATGCCACTCGCTCTGCGCCGCGTGCAGTGCATCACTCGCCTGTACGCGCGAGCCCGGTGCCTCCCTCAGTCGCCAACAGCTCTCACTGCATCCGCAGCTGATCTCGATTGACGCCTATGCCGCCGAGAGACGCCAGTCATACCCTAAGCCCTTTGGGTTTAGGGCCAGGAAACTCCTTCGAGAGGTAGATATAGCTCTCGGGCCGGTGGCGCCCCTGGTTCTGCCCAGGACGCCACCCTGGAGGGTACCACATTTGGCTATTTGTCGCCACGCCTCTGCTCCCAAAGCTTGTACTGCGCCGGGAGTATTGCGTTCGACCTTTTTGGAGCATACATCGTGTCACGCTGGTACCGTGCCAGTGTATACGGATGGCTCCAAGTCCCAAGAGGGGGTCGGCTTCCACGCCGTATCCCCTCTGTTTGAAGTCAGCGGGGCTCTACCAGGCGCTGCGTCTGTCTTCACGGCCGAGCTGGTGGCAATACACCACTCGGTACGGGAGATTACGCGACGTGCCCGGTTCGGAGACCGGATTATGATCTATTACGACTCACAAAGCGCCCTGAGCGCTCTCGGGGCATTGGAATCTCCGCATCCCCTGGTTCGCGATATCCGTGACGCCACGGTTTTTGCGAGCCGGGCAGATGTCGAGATTATCTTCTGCTGGGTTCCTGGACATGTAGGAATTGCGGGGAATGAGCGCGCCGATGAGGGCGCCAAAGAGTCTGCGAGGACTCTGCGACCGGACCAGCGTTTCGCTCTTCCTCACACCGACTACATGGCAGGAATACGGGCAGCTCTTCGGACTGCTTGGCAAAGAAGATGGGAGACGGTCGAAGGGAACTTAAAGTTGCGTGCCATTGCGCCGCGACTGTTCCCATGGACCTATCCCCCAATGCCGCGGTGGCTTCAGGTTGCTTTCCTTCGTCTCCGAATCGGACACACTCGTGTGACGCATCGCAATCTGATGGAGCGCTCGCCTGCGCCCTATTGCAACGACTGCGTCGTCCCCCAGACTGTTCGGCACATTCTTGTCGAATGTCCCAGTCTGGGTGATCTTCGCGCACGATACCTGTCCCAGTACCGGGATGGGCGGGGTCGCTACCGCCTGTCCCTTGTGCTCGGGACAGATTCGTGCACACTGACTTGTGGACTTGTTGACTTCTTGGGGGAGGCCGGCCTTCTCCCTATTATTTAAGCAAGGTTTGTTTGTTTTTTTTTGTTTTGTTGTTTTTTTGCATTTGTTTTTTTTGTTGTTGTTTTTTGTTTGTTTTTTTTCTTTAGTTGCACGCTTCTGCGCCGGGGGGACCTCTCCCCGCCGCACCAGCTTGCTTCCTTTCCCATTTTGGGGGTGGGTTTTTTTTTTTCTCTCTTTAATTTTATTTTAAAGTAGCCTAGAACTAGGCCAGTTTTAATACGGCGATTAATGCCCAAGTAGGCAGTCGCCAGATGAGCTCTTAAAAAAAAAAATGTTCCTGTGCTCTCTGGATGTACAACCTGATTTGAAGTGGGAAGTGGCCACTGACCTTCATGGTTGTGACCACTTTCCCATTCATCTATCATTTTCTGTACCACTACCACCTCAAAAACTGGCCAAGAGTGGGGCTTGGAGTGGGTGTGGTGGTTTGCATTTCAAGAAATGAATAATTTCTCTGTATTAGGCCTATGAAATCAGTATCCATAAAGTAGTCAAAACAATTGATTAGTGTTGGCTGAAACATGTGATGCCTAGGACATGCCATCTACATGGCTGGGAAAACATTATGAACTGGTTTTCTGACAGATGGTCTGCTGACCGGGTCTGTCTCTCACACATCCATTGTGGCCATTAATGGTTTGTGCCTGCAGTTTCACACCCAAGTTATCTGGCTACCTTCTGACAGCAGAAGTTGAGGCTCAAGCTGATATTGGGTGTCTTGATCAGTGGTGTGGGATGAGTGACACGTCTGCGTTGTCTTGTTGGCTGATTGCAGAATCATGTTCTGAGGTTTCTTTGTCACTTTCATCAGTCCCATGAAAAGACTGTTCTTTGACATCATCAATCTCACCTTCATTACCACATCATCACTTGTATCTTCCATTTTCGTACATCTCTGAATACAGTTTTTTTTTTTCTTATCTTATTTATTCTGAAAATTATGGAATCTGAAAATAAAAATATTTAATATATTTACTACCAAAAACGAAACAATCTCTGTACACACTACAAACATCATTTGTCTTTTCCTTTAGTTGGTTATTGTTATTAGTCGCTATAGTCATTTTTATGTTTCATTTTCAAATCAATTTTTATATCACTAGAATAGCTTGTTATTAGTCACTATTTTCATCTACGTTTCATTTTCAAATCAATTTTTATTTCACTTTTAGTGGCTAGAACACTTTTTATTTTTTCCAATCTGTCACCTTTTCTTTTATTTTTCAAGTAAAAAGGAAAAGAATATTAATTGCACATGAATATAAAGGTTGAATCATATATATGACAAAGATATTTCGAAGCACGCCCGCCGCTCTTCTTGGCAACCGCTTTTTCCGCATTCTCTAGCCGAGATGCTGCTCCGCCAGCATTCAATGCACGTCGTGATGTCGCGGAAGGCCGCCGGCTGGACTTTACCTCCAGAGGCACAGAACCCTTCAACGACATGTTTACTGTGAGTGAGTTGCGCTCCGATCTTGCTTCGTGCGCGGACACCGGACGATGTCCCGTACGCCATGCTTCGACACCTGGGTGAGCGAGGCATGGCCTTTCTGTTAGATTTGTTCAACAAGATCTGGGTGGAGGGTCTTCTCCCAGATTCCTGGCGAATCGCTACTGTGCTCGCCTTTCGCAAACCGAGGAGAGATCACTCTACTCTGACCGGTTTCCGCCCAATCCCTCTAACCTCTTGCGTGTGCAAGTTGATGGAGAAATTGGTAAATGTTAGATTAGCCTTTTTCCTGGACAGCGGAGGCCATCTGTCTTTTGCACAGTGGGGTTTCCGCAAGTTCCACTCCACGTCGGATGCTCTGCTCCGACTGGAAAATGCCATCTGCGAGGCCTTCCTTCGTAGACACCACTACACCACGGTATTCTGGAATCTGGAGAAGGCCTATGATACTGCATGGCGATACGGTATCATGGAGATGCCTCCCAATGTTTATATCTGAATTTTTGCGAGATCGTCGATTCCGCGTACGGGTGGGGGGAGCCCTCTCCGGCCCAAAAGAGCAGGAAGAGGGTGTCCCGCAGGGAAGTGTCCTCAGTGTCACACTCTTTGCCCTGAGCATCAACGGCATCACCTCGGTGCTGCCGGAAGATGTTCTCGCTACGATCTACGTGGACGACCTTTGGATCTCTAATGGCGCGTCCTAGATGCCGAATCCAACAGGCATTGAACCGCGTCTCTCGCTATGCCGAAGCGCACAGGTTTCGGTTTTCTTTGGCCAAGACTAAGGTGGTGCACTTCTGCCGCCATCCACGGCTTCACCCCGACCCAGATTTGTTTCTTAATGGGGTGCGCCTGGATGTGGTTGAGTCGCACCGTTTCCTTGGTCTTGTATTCGACCGACGCCTCACCTGGGAGGCTCATATTCGCAGCCTTAGGGTCTCTTGTACCCGCGCCATGGATATTCTCCGTTCCGTGACGTTCAGCGCTTGGGGTGCTGATAGGGCTACTGCCCTACTTTTTTATCGTTCCTTTGTTCGTTCGAAGCTCGACTACAGATGCGAGTTTTATGCATCAGCAGCCGAGCGTTTATTGCGGAAGGTGGATTCGATCCACCACACCGGCCTTTGCTTTGCGACCGGTGCCTTCCGCACTTCCCCCATTGAGAGCCTGTTGGTCGATGCTGGGGAGATGCCACTCGCTCTGCGCCGCGTGCAGTGCATCACTCGCCTGTACGCGCGAGCCCGGCGCCTCCCTCAGTCGCCAACAGCTCTCACTGCATCCGTAGCTGATCTCGACGGTGCCTATGCCGCCGAGAGACGCCAGTCATACCCTAAGCCCTTTGGGTTTAGGGCCAGGAAACTCCTTCGAGAGCTAGATATAGCTCTCGGGCCGGTGGCCTTCCTGGTTCTGCCCAGGACGCCACCCTGGAGGGTACCACATTTGGCTTTTTGTCGCCATGCCTCTGCTCCCAAAGCTTGTACGGCAGCCGGAGTATTGCGTTCGACCTTTTTGGAGCACACCTCCTGTCACGCTAGAACCGTGCCAGTGTATACGGATGGCTCCAAGTCCGAAGAGGGGGTCGGCTTCCACGCCGTGTCCCCTCAGTTTGAAGTCAGCGGGGCTCTGCCAGGTGCTGCGTCTGTCTTCACGGCCGAACTGGTTCCAATACACCACTCGGTACGGGAGATCACGCGACGTGCCCGGATTGTGATCTATAGCGACTCACAAAGCACCCTGAGTGCTCTCGGGGCATTGGAATCTCCGCATTCCCTGGTTCGCGATATCCGTGACGCCACGGTTTTGGCGAGCCGGGCGGATGTCGAGATTATCTTCTTCTGGGTTCCTGAACATGTAGGATTGTCGGGGACTGAGGGCGCCAAAGAGTCCGCGAGGACTCTGCGACCGAACCAGCGTTTCGCTTTCCTCACATAGACTACATGGCAGGAATACGGGCAGCTCTTCGGACTGCTTGGCAAGGAAGATGGGAGACGGTCGAAGGGAACTTAAAGTTGCGTGCCATTGCGCCGTGACTGTTCCCATAGACCTATCCCCCAATTCCGCGACGGCTTCAGGTCGCTTTCTGTCGTCTCCGAGTCGGACACACTCGTGTGACGCATCGCTATTTGATGTAGCGATCGCCTGCGCCCTATTGTGACGACTGCGTCGTCCCCCAGACTGTTCGGCACATTCTTGTCGAATGTCCCAGTCTGGGTGATCTTCGCGCACGTTACCTGTTCCGGTACCGGGATGGGCGGGGTCGCTACCGCCTGTCCCTTGTACTTGGGACGAGTTCGTGCACATTGATTTGTCGACTTTTGTGGGAGAGGCCGGGCTTCTCCCCTTTAATTAAGTAGGTTCTATTTTCTTTGTAGGTTGCACGCTCCTGCACCAGGGTGAGGGGGGACCTCTTCCCGATGCCGGAGATTGCTTCCTAATTGTCAAGTTTTTCCAATATTTATCATTTTTATTTTTTCATCATTTTATTTTAAAGTAGCCTAGTTCTAGGCTGTCGTATTTCGGGCGACTTATGCCCAAGTGTCCGTGGGAGATTCATTCACTACCGCTTTCTCCACATCCTCTAGCTGAGATGCTGCTCCACCAGCATTTGATGCACATTGTGATGTTGCTGAAGGCTGCCAACTGGACTTTACCTCAAGAGGCAGAAAGCCTTTCAATAACAGGTTTATGTTGAGTAAGTTGCATTCCGCTCTTGCTCATCAGCCGACACTGCCTCTACTCCAGTTGGTGTCCCATATGCCATGCTTTGAAACCTAGATGAGCGATGCATGATTATGTAGACATGCCCTAGTAGTCAGTTGCCAGGTAGGCCTTTGAAAAAAAATCCCACTTCCTGCCTATTGCATGGACCACCAGTACAGGAGGGTGCTATAAAATTCCCATATGTATCAACCTCCCTCCAATAACCTGGTGCCTCAGGACAGTCTCACAGAAGGTATGGACCCACTTAATTGTGGTAAGGTTGACAGGATCAAATGCGTTCTCCCTTAATCTGTCAAACAGTCATAGTGAGCAGAGGTCATCTGCTAATGCAATGACCACTGACTTAAATCCAATAGAAAACCAATGGAAGATACTCTGTGAGTAGGCTATGGCTCAGAAACTGATGCACATTGAAGATCTCTGGCTAAGATTGGAAGAATAGAATAAAATATGTGAATAATGCAACAAATTGGTCAAGTCATGCAGCCGACGATGTGCTTAAGACATTCAGAACCTTGGCTTGCATGTTTATTAATTTTTTCAATTGTCTATGATATAATTTTTTTCTGGTTATTGGGTTGCATTTATACTCATTCCTCTTAGTTTTAGATGCATTCTTTCTTCAAAGACTACTTTCCTCATAACTTTTTGGGGCATTATTTAAATCGAAACTTAGTCACTATCAGAGGCTAATTTTAAAGAATATTCTGCTTAATTTTCATGGAAAATTAAATAGTATTTCCAATAAAATTTAAATTTTCTTCCCTTAGTTTTGGATGGTAGTTTTTTTTATAATTTTAAATTAAAAACATTCCACCTTTGTGCTTGGATTAAAATATGCTCTGATTGTTAGTGTAAATTGTTGGTAAAATCTCTATACAAATAAAAATTAGTGTTCAAGTTTACCATTCAACTTGACCTGCACATTTACTTTCCAAACCAGATTCAAGCAAACTCTGTTCATCGTGTGTGTGGTCCTGTCTCACCAAAGCACATAAGTTTTGCTATTCATTATCCATTGTATAATTTGAAGGAAAGAGCTTCACAAGTAAGTCATTTCAATCACTGCCTTCATTTTCATTAAAGCTAATTGTCTTGAACAATTCTCCATTTGCTAGATTTCTATTTACAGTATATGAATCATTCATACTCACTGCATATTGTTTTATACATTGTATTCATCTTTTTCAGGTTGTGCTAAGATGTTTGGCTGATCCCCAAAAGGCATACGTTCTTGATATTCCAATTACATTGCAAGATTTTGTAGCCCATAATAAGTTCAAGCACTGAGTTTGTAATTATTCAGGATATTGCAACCATTGATATCTCTTTAGCTTCTGCATTTCTTTGAAAAATGGAGCTAAAGCAGCTTGCTTTGTTTACATAAGAGTTCAAACTTTTTGCATTTACTGATACACTATCAATATTATTTCTACCAGTTTTTATAAGATAGTTACTACTATTTTCTCTTTTTAAAAATGAATAAAGAAGCCTTTGAGAATGCCAATCCTCAAATTTATGAGAAAGCTGGCAACCGACAGGATGGTGAGTTTGACTGGGATGATGATGTATATGATCCTTTTGATTCAAGGGAGATATTTGACCTCATAAGGAATATTAATGACCCTGAGCATCCTCTCAGTCTTGAAGAATTGAATGTGGTAAGTTTGCCTTGTGTTTAAAATTTATATCACAGAATACTTAGTTTCTTTGTATAGCAAAACCCCCAGTCAACACAGCTTTGAATAACATGGTTTATAAATTTACACAATTTTTTTATTTACACAGTGATATAACCTTGATTAGCATGGTAGTATGTGAATTAGTTGAGTTATATGGCCAGGGTTCTTCATTTACTGCAAGAATCTCATTTTCTTTAATTATATGGCAAATTCTTCCTCATGTTCTTTTGATAAATGGCATTCTAAGCCTGAGCCTCGTTTCTTTGTAAAGTAGTGGTCATGTTACTCTAGTTTCCCCCCCCCCTCCTCCTAAGTATTTATAATACATTGAGCAATTTACCATCAGTATCTATTCATTCCTCAGGATTTTGAAGTGTGCCATTTTTTTTAGACAAGTATTTATGGTAAATAAGATTTGATATGCCAGCCCATGTCATCATCTTGCAACTCTGCACTCCCCAATCTCTCCCTCCTCCTTTCAATCTTGCCCTCTTGAGTGAATGTGCCTCATGTTTGTAACACTGCTTTTGATATCACTTTGTAAAGTTTTATGTAGTAATGCACATTTGTAAAGTTCTAAGTTTGGGTATTGTCACAAATAATGCTGACCATTTACTAATAATTGTCAATTTTATTATTTTAACTTGCCTTCTTCCGCTTTTTTTTTAATGCATTCCGATATAAAAAAATCATTAGTTCACTAAAAAATAAAAATAAGGTATTAATTCATTCTCCACTAAAAAAAAGCTTGAAAAACGATTTTTATCTTCTTCATTTGCCAATTGAATTTGCAAAAATGTAACTTGGATGTAACACTTGACAGCATAGATTTAAAGATTGAATAGACAAGACATGAATGGATGTCAAACCATCTTCTAAGACTATTAGTCACCTGATCATCAAAGGTTAGTCACTGCAATGGAAATTTATCACATGCACATACCAACTTAAAACCCAAACTATGTGTGTCAAACTTACCTGTCAGTATTTAGTCATCTGCCCCTTTGCTTTGATGACCAGTTGGGCATCAAAGCAACCAAAGGTGAGCTAATCCCTGTCTAATGAGGCCCAGAGCTATCTTAACTCCCTGATCAGGTCAAGAACAGGTGGTAGCGGCAAGCTTCTCTTTTATATATGTGCAACAATTTTTTATTGGGATTAGGTCGTGAGATATTTTACCAAGAAATGTACTTTTCTACCCTTTTTGAGGTGTGATACGGAGCTCCATTTTGCATAAAGTAAATTGCTTCCCTTGATTTGCACAAAAGGGACAAGATGATCATCCATAGCCTTTGAATACCTCTCAATTTAGGGTAGCATTTTTTTTAGGGGCACAAAAAGTACCCCCTTCCTCCCTTACAAATATGTTGGCCAAAGTGAATCAGAGGCTGCAAAATATTAAAAGTAATGGGTGCACCCTTAATCTAACCATTAACCAGTTGGGAAGGGTATGGGAAGGCCCGCTTTCTGAGGGATGCATGAGGTCCGGGACTCGGCGAAGTGTCTTGGCTTCAGGGACCTGAGACACTTTCAGTTCAAACCTCTGTTTCAGAGTCTCTGGGACGCAAGTTCCAATTATTGACTGGTAGGCTCTCTCCAAGGCCCACACTTGTAGGTGGTCCTTTTCTCATCACAAGAAAGAGGGTGTATCACCAGTCCTACACAACCTCGTTGCATGACCTACCATTCCACACTTACCGCAGGTAGTTCTTGGACTAGCACACAATTACCAAACACTCCAGGTCCACTCATATTCACTCAACCACCTTCCCTGCAATCTTGTACCAAGTGTCCCATTCTTCCACATCCATAACACTCTTTCTCTCGCACGACTACAATCTTTTATCATATGCCCCATTTGTCCATAGCCAAAGCATTTTCCTAGTGCCCAGTGACAGTTGACCCTCATATGCCCAACTTTCTTGCACCTCAGACACCTAGGCTGATTCACTCTATACCTACTGCTGTTCCTACCATTCTGAACCCTATGCCAACCATTCCCACTCTCACTCCTACTTTTATTTCCTTTTGGTTCCTGGCCAACATATATACTGCTGTTCATTCTGCCCGTAATAATTCTCCAAAAATCTTGACATCACCTTGATCTGGTTCTTTATCAGCACGTCCCGAAACTACAGGAACTGGGGCAACTTATTCCTACTTGAGTTGCGCACAGCGTGAATCGAGGCCTCCTTCCTTCCATAATCCTCAAATTCTCGGTCCTCTAACATCTCCAGTACATCCTCCCATAATAATCTCTCACCTGCCCATCTCATCTTCTCTTTCCTTTTATACGTCACATACTCACCCACTTCATTCGGAACCGTATTCAAAAACTTCTTCATTAACTCCTTATTCTCATTTATACCATCATATCTAAATCTCATTCGCGCCAAGGACTCTTAAGCGATGTGCATATGAATTAACATCCTCATTCTTCCCCATTCTCGCTTCCTCAAACCCATTTGTCTTCTTATACTTCACACTTGTCTTCATCCTCTTTTATTGCTCTATCATTCTCTCTTTCATAACATCCTACTTAGGCTCACCCACACTTGTAATCATCCAGTAAAACTCTTTGATACACCTATCCAGAAACTTTCACAACTCTTTCACCCCAAACCTATTATTCTCTCCAAATTTCTCCTTACAATAATTTTCATACTCTTTCAAAAACACTTTCACACCTTTTGTTCCTTCCACTCTAAACTTACTTAACTTGGGCACTTCTCAGATCAGTATACTTCTATGTACTTCAGCCTCATTCTTACTCTCACTCATTTCCTGCTATCACTCATACCCTCATTTGAACTGAAGTACAGCGAGTCTATACTGGTCAGTGGGGTCATTTCCTGTCAGTCACGGTGTCACGTCTTTGGAGTCTTCTTTTTCCGTTCTTGCTTGGTCTCCCACAGTGGTTCATCTACATCTGTCATTTCCATTCCAAGTGGAGTCAAGGCCACACCACCACCAATTGCACCTAATTCTCCCATTCTCTCATTCAGCATTCGCATCAATCTTTCCTCCATTCACACCTCACTGTCTCTAATCCTCTCTTCCATTCTCACTTCCATCTCTCTCATTTTCCTCTTCAAACTATCTTTCTCTTATCTCAACTGTGCATTTTCTCTGTCTTTCTGCCACAACTCATTCAATCTTCACACTTCCACTCCATGGCCCTGATTTGTTTCCCTTCCATCAAGGACAAAAAAACTACTCTCACTCCTCTCCTTCCTCAAATCATCTGGCAGTCCCTGTTTGGACGCCAAAAATATGTGGCAGCAGGGTCGCGACTCCCACACCAACTATCCCTGCTGCCCTGACAAGGCCCGCTCAGGGGTTCAAGGAGAGAGCTTAATCTTAATTTTATTATAATCTAATAAATAATGAAAATACCGAAACTTTAAGCAATCACAGCCCCCCCAAAACAAAACAAAAATACATAACCTTATATCCTAAATTCAAAATAATCAAAAATATCTATATATACTAATCTAATATATATGTGGCCTTATAAGTTTATTGGCCAACCACAGCACATATACTCAGAGTATAAATAAGGCCTTACAAATATATTGGCCAAAGCAAATCAGAGACCGCAAAATGTCAAAAGTAATGGGTGCACCCTTAATCTAATGGTTAACGAGTTGGGAAGGAGAGAAACAGAAAGGTATGGGAAGGCGGGCCCTCTTTCTGAGGGATGTGTGAGATCCAGGACTCAGTGAAGTGTCTTGTCTTCAAGGACCTGGGGCTCTCAGTTCCAACCTTTGTGTCAGTCTCTGGAATGCAAGTTCCAATTATTGCCTGGAGACTGGGAGGCTCTCTCCAAGGCCCATACTTGTAGGCGGTCCTTTTCTCATCACAAGAAAAACTGAGAGTAAAAGACAGAAGACACTTGACTAGCCCGCACCAAGAAGCTGGAAAGCAGGCATTTTACAGTCACCGACTCACTGCCACACTTAAACATTCTTACACTGTCATACATACACACACACACCCATTCACAATAAGTCACCTGAATCATTATTCAGCTTCTTTCTAGCTTCCACCATAAGCAATTTTATTCAAATATTTATCACTAAATTTTACTCAAATTATTTATCACTAAATTTATTCACAATTACAACAGTCTTTTCCCTCAAAAATAATCGCTAATTAAAATTTGGCCTGTGGAGGGAGATAGAAATGAATGGGAGAGCTTGATAGAAATCTATCGAGTTCCCCCATCTGAAGCGATGACGTCCCAACTCTCCAGCCACACGCCCTGAAAAGGAAGAAAGGGATTAGAGATAGGGAAGGAGAGGTGGACAACCACTCTACTACCAAGCAACCCTTCACCATTACCTGATCAGGGTGTTTTATGGTCCTCATAGTGTAGCAAGAATTGTTGGGGAAATGCCCTCTTCCCGAAACGTCACTTTATTCCAGTCATTGGGAGTCCAGTGAAGATATTTCTTTGTGAAAGACATCCTCTTCGTCCCCATCTTAGGGGTGAGAACTGGTTTCTTCAGTACACAAAGATTACGGAGGTCTTTTGAAGATGAAATGGACACCTGTGACAGCAACTTTTGGGCTCAATTTTTTCAAATCAGCTGCTGTAAAAAAAAGGATCCTTTAATACATCCCTCTGCATCAACATGTCAGTTGATCTGGATATCTTCTTTTTGTCCACAGACCCCTCCTTGGATACCATGGTTAGGGATAAACCACGAGCTCCTGCAGACACTCGTCTGATGATGGATTCTTCTCTTCCAGAATGTTGCATTCCATGGGCAATTTCTTCTTTCCTCCTCCCTTAAGGCTAGGATGCAGACAAGTGTAGGGATCGCTAAAGGACCACAGAAAAAATCACAGGACTAAAAAATATTAAAAATATCCAATTTGGCCAAAACAATATGGTACATATTTGCACTTCACTTGACCAACTCATCTGAGATGTGATAAGCGCGAACAACCATTTCTTTACTTTGCTATCTCCAGAGTTGCCCGATGTATGATGTTTCCAATTGAATGAGATCAATTTTCCTTGCAGTGACTGAGTACTTCCCTGAGGAGGATTCTTGCTGAAAAACACACAGTACTTGGAATTTAAGGTTCATGGTAATTTTACCCTAAACTACCATTTCACTTAAACATGTGCATGAACTCTCAAAAAACATGTCTGATTGCCATAATCATTGGATGCTTCAACAACACACGGCAAGGGTACTGTTTTTGTTTTTTTATGAGAATTTATTTGCCAATTGATTTATTTGTGGATGTTTTTATTCTTCAAAGGTGGAAGAGGGTAAATGTGAAGTAGATGATGAGAAAAGCAGCATCTCTGTGTATTTCACTCCTACCATACCTCATTGCAGTATGGCCTCCCTTATTGGATTGACTATCAAGCTCAAATTGCTCAGAGTACTTCCCTCAAGGTATGAAATTACTTTCCTCAGTCAGAATAAAAAGCAAACTATTCAGCTAGACTTTCTTCTTTTGATCCATTTACCATGAAATTAGTCATAATTCTCTCATCAATCCACTCTATTGTTCATTTTCTAACTCCCCTTGGAGAGTAGTACCTTTTCTAGTGTGTTACACTAGGTACCTGGAGGAGCAGTTCACTTTCCCATCCAGAGTGCAAATGTTAAAGATCAGCTCACTCGGTGAACTTGAACTTTGACCGGGCTTTGGGAAGCTGTTCCATTTCCTACTTGTTCCTTCTTAGCACCTTTGTTTTTTTCTATAACTATCCACTCAATTGTTTCTCTAACCGCAGGAAAGTCAATACTGTAGCTGAGGACCTCTGCTACAACTGAAACCTTGAAGACCAGCATGACCTCCCAGTCTAAGTACCTGTAGTAGTAGGGTACCCTATGCATATTTACAACCCAATGTCCAGAGAAAATGTTCAGCCTGAGTGAAAATAGGGAAGGCCCCGATCGCTGGGTTGACTTGACCTCTTTGTCCATCTCAGGCCCAGTTTTCTCTTTCTATAGCTATCCCGCCTCAATCCTTTGTCTATCTGTAAGAATGTTGATAGTGTACCTGGGGCGCAAACCTCCATTCTACAACTCAAACCTGGAGGAGAAACACATTCTCTCATTCCCAGTTCGTCACGGGGTGGTGCACTGTTGCACTTTGTTCCTGGAAGAGCAGCACATCATCCCATCTCCATTGCCAGCGTGAATGGACCTAACCACAGAGGGAACCTCCATTCTGGGTCCAGGTGTTGGGAAGCTGGTGCGTTCCTTGATCCCTTTATTCACACTTTCTTTACCCCTTTCATGGCTTCTCTTTTACTGGATGTCGGGTGTGGTGATTCCAACCTCTCGGGAGTCTGTCACCAAGCCAGATAGGCCACTCAGACCTGCCTACCCTGCCATGTTTAGGGCTTGGTCCGGGCTCCCCAATGAATGGCGGAGATGACGTATATATACTGCTCGACCTAGCGGTATCAGCCAGAGCACGTAAGACGCCCCACTAGACCTATCCCCTGTGAGGACAGGGGGATTGAATTTAAAAAACAAAGGCAATGAGGAACTGACCCTTAATTCTGTACGTAACCTTGTTAAAGAAGTTTCCCTATACCCCTGTTGGACCCACCCTCGGGCAGCTCCACCTTTTTTTAGGTAACCCTGAGTGGTTTCTCTGGGGCCACTCCAAGAATCGCTTAGCGGAAAGGAAGTTCCTCCTCTTATATGTCTAGAGGTGAGGCGGCGTGCCATTGCGTTGCGACTCTTCCCACAGACTTACCTTCCAATAGCGTGGCGGCTTCAGGTCGCTTTCTGTTGTCTTCGAATTGGTTGGTGGCTTCTCTGATGCTCCCGCTTACCGATGTTAGGAGCCAAAGTTACTATCCCTGGAGATTGGCTGCCCTGGGAAGTCCCAGAGAGGATCCCCGAAGTCACAAAGGGTGATATCCCGATCGAGACCTTCTTTGAGTTGAGCAAAGAGCCTAATAATGGGACCAAGACGGCCTCTGCCCAGAAGGCAGAGCTTGATGGAACTGGCCAGAAAGTCTGAGAGTCTTCCCCTCCCCCAAAAATGTTAAGGAAAGGAAAGAGAGGGGCGCTCATCTTACGGGTGGTGTTTCCCAAAGACGGGTGATTTCACCCGTTCCTGGGGTCCCCCAGGATGGAGAAAAACAGGGAGTAGGCCTCCATAGTATTTCATTTGTTGGGTATGCGCTCATCTCTCTCCAGCCCCTCCCCCCTTCTTTTTAGGCCTAAAGTAGCCTAAAAATAATCTTATATCTCTAATCTTGGCAGTTGTGCCCTTACTGGTAGCTGCAGAAAGGGAATTAATAAAAAATCGTAACATCTTTCAATATATCGCCTCTATAAGACCCGGGAAAGCCCACATGCCATTGCATTATTCCTAAGTACTGCTTGGTTTGATTGAAAACAAACGTAACATAATATAATGCCTACCTACTTTTCAAATGCCTCCTGTATTTTATGCCATTGCTGGCACTGGGGTCCATCATCGAATCACACCGAGTGCATAAGTTTATTCTTGGCCCCAAGGCCAGGTTCTCTGGGCGACCTCGTTTCTTCCTTTCATCCTTTTTCTCATCTCTTTAACATGCAATAGGTTGTTAGTGCTGTGAGAGGTCTGAATGATGGCAAGGCAGCTGGAGTAGATCATATATTCGCTGAGATGCTAAAAAAAAAGTGGTGATTGTATCATAGAATGAATGGGACTGGTTGTAAGACATTTGTTAAGTGGAAGAATGCAGTAAAATACCGTTGTATAAGGGTAAAGGGGAGAAAATTGAATGCAAGAACTGCGCGCTAAGTCTGTTGTGTTGTAGGTTAAAGTGTATAGAAACCTCTGTTTGAGCACATATAAGAAAGATAACTGAGGAACTGATAGTGGATGAACGAGGAAGGTTTAGAGCTGCTAGGGTTATGTGGTTGGGTCACTTATTTTGCCCTGACTGGCTGAAAAAACAGGGATTAAGAGATGTAAAGTGTATGATAGGTTCATGAATCTGGAGTTAGTTAATGAATGTGTAGATAGGAAATCATTCAGCTAGTCAGGCTCTAGGGATGTAGGGAATGAGTGGTAAATTGTTGGATGTTGTAAAATTATTTATATTGTAAGGTGTGCATACGGGTGAAAGATGGCCAGACATTAGTTTGATATAGGTAAGGGGCTGGACAGTCAATGGTGTCTGATATTGCCATGGCTATTAGTACCTTTAGGACTGGAGTACTTGAGAGGAGGACAAATAGGAATAAGGGATGGGTTTTATGCCTGTGTAGTTGCTGAGTGAGAGAGATTTGTAAATGTTGATCGATGCCTCGACACGGTAATTATGAGGAGGGGGCTAAAAATAAATACAAACCAGAGGTGTGGTGTTAAGTTGAACAACTGCAATCTTTCAGGTATCGTCAATGGTAGTGGTACAGATGAAGAAGATTGCAACCACAAGGTTTTAGATGGTAGGGAAGTTTTAGGGGCGACCAGAGCGTTGGTCATTGTTAAGGGAAGGGTTCCTGAGAGTGTTTCTCAACAATGTTGTATAGGAGGGAGACTGGTATGGAAGAAGGAAGGATCTCGAGTGAGAGCAGTGCAAATGGAGAACTTGAGAGGGATCCTTGGTGGGCAAAGTGTAGACAGTGAAGAATTACACTAGTTAACAATGATTTTGCTACTTGGGTATTGGCTTGTGATTTATACTAAACCAAGTATGCTGATTCCGAATCTGTAATCAGAATTGTTCTAGCACTTAAGCTTCCTGAGTTACACATAGGCAGTGTTGCTATGGCTACCGTAGTGAGAGGATGTGTTATGTGTGTTTTGTTCCTGCGTTACACTCCTGCTTTATCACGTCAAATTTAGCCATTATAGTAGTGGTGTTGAAACGGTATTTACATACAGTGATTAATTGCATTTTTCTTTCAGATTTATCTCGCAATTAATTTATAAATGAAATAAGATTGTACAAAAGTATATAACAGGATATATACAAACTAAGTTGAAAACATGAATCGGCGAGGATGTATAAATAGCCCAGTCAACTTTTGTTATATCTGTGGAAGATATACTCCAAGCAACCAGCGGAAAAATTTAGCTAAAAGAGTGAAAACCGCATACAATTATTATTTTGGTTGTAGAATTGGTGACCAATACAAGCCCTGGGCACCTCACTAATCTTGTACTGTGTATTATATGGGGCTCACACAGTGGTTAAATGGCAATGGAATGGTATGCTTTTTGCTGTACCAATGGTGTGGCGTGAGCCAACAAATTATGCTTTTGATTGCTACTTTTATATGACAAATATTGCGGGATTCTCAAATAAGTACAAGTCAAAAATTGTATATCCAGATTGTTAGTCAGCTACAAAACTAGTCCCCCATAATATGGAGATGCCAATTCCACTTCCATCATCATGATTCATCACCTGAAGATGAGGATAACAATGATGAAATGTATGAGAATGATTCTAAGGAAAAGAAGATCTAGTTGATAAATCAAGAAAGATTGAATGATTTGGTGAGGGATTTGTCATTGTCAAAGGAGAACGCCAAACTGTTGGGCTCCAGACTAGAGCAATGGAATCTTCTAGAGGATGATGCAAAAATATCTACTTTCTGTAAACGCCATGAGGCCTTAGCTGCCTTCTATAAAGAAGAAGATGGTGCTTGTTTCGGTACTGATGTTAATGGCCTCATGAATCAGCTAGGAAACGAGCATTTACCTGATGAATGGAGACTATTCATAGATGCAAGCACTGCTAGCCTCAAAGCTGTGTTGCTATACAATGGTAACAAAAACCTTCAATTCCTGTCGCACTTATTGTTGAGATGATAGAGACATATGACAATGAAATTTATTTTGGAAGGTGTTCATTACTCGCATCATAAGTGGAATATCTGTGGTGATCTAAAGATAATTTCTTTACCTCTTTGACTGCAGCTAGGATATACAAAGAATATGAGCTTCTTGTGCCTATGGAACAGCCGTGACAACAGTAATAATTATATTGTCAAAAAGTAGCCCGAAAGAGAAGAACACATAGTTGGCCGTTACAATGTGAAGCACATGCCTTTGGTACATCCACAGAAGATCTACCTTCCACCACTTCATATCAAACTTGGCCTTATCACTTTGGTACATCCACAGAAGATCTACCTTCCACCATTTCATATCAAACTTGGCCTTATCACGAATTTTGTTAAAGCAATGACCCATAATTCTGATGGATTCCAGTATCTCAAAGAGAAATTTAGTGCAAAGAAAACCAATGCTAAACTTAAAGCTGGCATTTTTGTAGGGTCGGAGATCAGAGAATTGATACGTGACAGGGAGTTCAGAAATAAACTAACCACTTGAGTTGGCAGCACGGGATTCATTTGTCCATGTAGTGCAGAACTTCCTCGGTAATCATAGGGCTGAAAACTATGAAGAACTAGTGGAGAACATGCTAAAGGCCTATCAACGAATGGGGTGTCGGATGTCTCTTAAGATGCATTTCTTGCATTCGCATCTAGATTTCTTTCTATCTAATATGGGTGATATTAATGACGAACATGGGAAAAGGTTCCGCCGAGATATCGCAATGATGGAAAGCAGGTATCAAGGCCGCTTCAACGAAAACATGATGGGTAAATACTGCTGGTTCCTACAACGGGAAGATCCTATATCCACGTACACGCGCAAGAGCAAGAGTCTCAAACATTTTTGAAGAAATTTATAGTTAGGTGAGTACTACCTCCTTTATCCTTTATATGTAATACATATCTTGCCTGGGTCTGCAAAATGACGTGCATAATGCCAAATAAGGTGCCCCGATTCCAAACCTTTGCCCATAAACGTCTCATTCTTCTCAAACTCGTAATAATTATATCATTAATTCTTCCAAGGTGAAAAAGTGAGCCATATAGCCTAGTTGCATAACTCAGGAACCTTGCGTGCTATGACGAATCTGAACACATATTTGGAATCGGTGCACCAAAGTTAGTTAGATACAACAACATTTACTCAAGTAGCAGAGACAAAGTTAAAATTTGTTGGATGGGTGTGTAAGAAGAATGGATGGTAATATGAGGACTTGTTTAGAAAATATACGAGAATATCGTCGTGTGCGAAGGGTTGGAAGATGGAATTCAATAGACTGATCCAGGAGCAAGCCAATAAGTGTGCATGGAAGGGCCTTGTGAGGGGTCGTTCTCTGGTCTTCCTGCCCCGAGTGGACAAGATGCTACAACTCCTAGAACCCCAGCCTTATAAAGGGCCAATTTGGCTTAGAGAAAAATGTAACATTGTGCTTGGAAAGGGCATTGATTGTGTGGGTAGATTTTAGGCGCAGTGATTCACATCACTCCACTGTGGGAAAGCCATTGGTGATGGTGGTGGTCTCTCTTTGCATGTAACTCGCGATGGAGTCGGACATACTAATGATTATTTTGCCTGAAACTGTTCTTTATCTTGTAGATTCAAAGTGCGAGTCCAGGTGTCTCCCGGTACACATGCTTCAGAGGACGCCCTCAATAAGCAGTTGGCGGACAAAGAAAGAGTGGCCGCTGCCCTGGAAAACCCTCATTTACTTGAGGTCGTCAATAAATGCTTGAACATAAAACTAAGGAACAAAACTTAATGGAGTTAATCTATTCTTCCAAAGACGCAATCTATAATTAATGTCTATTTTGCCTTTGCATATAATACTCCATGAAGGGAAGAGGGATTATTATTTGTTCATCTGTCGGCTTGTTTAGTGACTTGTTCCGAAAGACTGGCACTCTCCCGGTTCCAGTCCCTTGGATTTACAATTATTTTTGCGCTCTGTTGCTGTAAAAAAATATATATAAATTGGTGCTAAACCCTACCCAAAACCAAACTCTCCAAGGTGACGTAACGTCGGGAAAATTACGCATAAGAGCTTATGTATTTTGTTTCATCTAAAAATATTAAAAAAATTTATTGTGTTTTGGTGTATTTCCTGTTAACAGAAATATTTCCTCATGCATTAGTGGTGTTATGGATTTTTTAATGTAGCAGGATACCAATACTCCTCTTTCTCAGTGTGTGCTAAAAGTCAATTTAGCCCCTCGACCCCATCAATCTATTCTGCCTGCTGAAGCGACACTTTTCATCTTGCTCACTTTCTCTCGAGTGTAGTGTGTGTTTTTGGATGGTGAAACCATCTCTTCTCAACTAATACCATACATCTTTTTCATTAACCATTTAATCCATAAATCCTGGCATACACTAAACATGTTTCCCTGCCTCTTGCGAGAAGGGTAGGGGCTGACGGCTTCTCACTATATGAGGTCCCACAGGTCGCTGACTAGACTTGTACCATGTCTGCACTCCTTTTTCCCCATCTCATTACTTTTCTGAGGGATGCTTTGACCAAGAGCGGGTGCCCTTGAGTGGTGCTTTAACAGTCCTGGCGTTTCCCGATGCATCTTCCATAGAATGGGCTCCTGGGGCGTATTTGTGAACTTACCATTCACCATTTTGACATTCCATACTCAAAATGAAGATTTTAAAAATAGTTAGCTAAAAATGCCTTCCGACCCGGCTTCCCTACGGACTGTGAAATTGTCTAACTCAAACAACCCGGTCTGGAGAGAGCAAAACCAGAGGATGGCTCTACTCACTAGCACACACCAAATTTCCCCCAGCATCTACTGTCGCGGCACCTTCCGCGACCCAACCAACCATACTCCTCTCACTGTCCCATTGCTCTTCCTTTTGATCCCGGGGCCTCCCCAAACCACACCAGCTATCTCGGGGGGAGGAGGACTTGCTCAACATTCTATTTTTTAGAGCAAGCCCTCGATAACTCATTGCCATTAACCGGTTTTCTGGTTCTGAGATCAGCTTTCCTGGCCTCAAAACCCGTGCGTCATTTTGGCGCTCCACACTAAAACCTCAATTGCGATGCTTGATGTCCGGTCACATTCGTGCGGCTCCTTGCCTAGTCTTTTTCAGCAGGCTGCAGGAAATCGCTCTACAGGGGTAAATGTAGTGTGCGGTCTCTTTCCTACAGTGGATTGGCAAGGCAAAAAGGACTACCCCTAGATTACTACTGACCAGTTTAACCCCACTTACACTATTATGAAAAGGCGTTACTCGAAATATATTAAATTTCATCAGAAAGTATGTAACTCTAATACAGCCCCCCCCCCCCCCCCGCCAAAAAAAAAAACTGGGTCCCCAAATTTCGATAGGCCTCATTTTTTAAATTTTCTGCCAGTATTGAATGAAACTGGTGATAACTAGTTTATTGTGTCTAAAAACATCATATCAAAACATGCGAGTCTTTGGACTTTTCTTCTTTATGCTAGAGCACGTGTTCGAGATTACCTCCATTTTGCTCTGTGTATTTCTTCAGGTGTAGCACAAAGTTGTCAGACTAGTGGCTCTGATCTCCTCCCTGGTGGCTTCCTTGAGTTCCGTGATGGTCCTTGGTCTCCTTGCGTACACTGTCCTTAAGGTAGCCCCAGAGAAAGAAATCTGGGGGATAAGGTCTGGGCTGTGAGGTGCCCACTCAAAATCAGTTGAGACTGATTACACGTCCACCAAACTTCTCTTTCAGCCAATCTCGGGACAGGTTTGAGGTGTGAATGCTTGCTCCATCTTGCTGGAACCAGCACTTTCCCATAAGCGATGGAAACAAGGTCTGCAGCTCCCTCTTAAAGGTTTTGAGGACCTCAACATACCACCTCTTGGTGACTGTCACTGTCGCGCCAGATTCCTCGAAGAAAATGGTCCGATGATGCCTCTGACTGAGATTGCAGTCCATATCGTGCATTTAGGGGAGTGTAGGGGCTTGATGGCTACCTCATTTCGTCTGAAGGTACCCCAGAAGACATTTGTCTTCGAGTTTACTTTTCCTTCAAGATGGAAGTGAGTTTCATCTGAGGTCCAAAGTAGGTTAAGGAAAGTTTGTGTCTCCTGAATCTTCTCCACTATCTTCACTGCGATAGCCTTTCTCTGCTCCTTGTCTGAGTCTGTAAGGGTCTGTATTCTGCATGGGTAGGCCTTTACATCCATTACTAGCACACTCTTGCTGCAAGTCTCACGGGAGATACCGAGGGACTGACTTCGCTTGCGCACAGAGCGTTTTGGACTCTGCTAAACTGACTCTCTCACGCTGTCGACCAGCTCAGCTGTTCGCTTCCTGGGGCGTTTTGAATGGCTTGGACAGTTCTAAATGACTTCATTGAGGTTCTCCACTGTCCCATAGTTCTCGAAGTGGTCCACCCAGTCCTGAATTCTGCTCTTGCAGGGGGCTTTTTTCACATTCGAACTGCTGTTGTGTTCACAGGCGTTGCTTTTGTCATGTCCTGCAAAGTAAGGGTGATTAGTGAATGAGTGAAAGATATATCGCAAAAAGTCTGTGCAGGCCCGCTTTTTTGGGGGGGGGAGGGTGACCCGTATTTATATATATATATATATATACTTTTTAATGTGACGTTCTTGCTTAAAAGAGAGGAAAAATCTTTTCACATGCCAATGATAGATGCCTCGCGTGCCAGGAATTGCCGACGCCTGCCTTAGACCTTCCTTGTCTCCTGCTCTCTTCTATCTTCCTATCCCTTCACATCAACTCCTCTGGCTGATTTGGATGCACTGACTACCGGCAATCGGCCCTCGTAATCTTCGCCCAATAAAAAAGACATTTATTTCTCAAGACTTGTAGCGCTTGATTAGTCAATTTACTTTTAACTGTCTTCGGACGACATTCGGATGATCGATACTCCTGCTTGGCTATTTGCTGGAATAGTTTTGAATAATCTCTAGTTATGTTACTCAATGGTTAATCCATATGGCCACTAAAGGTTATTGCACTGGTTGGGTTAAGTATAAGTGCCAACATTATTGAGTAGTATACATAAGTTAGCAAGAACTAATAGTTTAAATTGTTTGTCCCCTCCCAATGGGAGATTTGCCATTAAGCTTAGATCCTTAAATCCTCTGGCTGTACACGTCCTATATCTGCGATATAGCTTCAATTTTTAGTGCATGTGTTATATAAGGTAAGTGTGATCAAACGTGTAGATTCATGTTTGGTCCCTTATGTAAACAAACTTGCTGTAACTCATCAATACCAGTTATGTTCGGTATGTCGATTGAAGGCTCAGCATTTTAAAGGAAATTTTAAATAATTCGTTAATCGGGTACTTATCATTAAATTAAACATTGAATCTCTAAATATGGATGAATGGTCAGTTGTAGATATATTAATATTAGAATTGACTGTAAATAAATGGTTATTGCAGATTATAAATTTATTGTTTTATGTACTTTTGCAGCTCAATTAATTCCATAGAGTATTTGCCATGTTCCAGTTTTTTCTTGAAATTATATTTTGTATTTTACGATGTTTGTTTTTAATGGGAGAGGAGATTTACCGCCGATGACTGTAAATGCGCTAAACTCAGCGAAAGTGGTTATTATCACGGTGTGGGAGAACACTGGCGCAATTACATCATGAAGGGAGAGATTATAGAGAACCATGGTCCTTTGGCCAGAATTAATAGTCAGTGCTCTGAATCGTAGTGAGAAAGTAAAAAAGTAGAGGAGGAGGAGGAAATACAATGAATACAACTATAGTCGATACAGCGAGAAATGGTCGTTTGGGTGTGGCCGAATCGTGAACACTTGTCCCCACACTTGCCAAATCTCCACAGATCAGCTGCTCTCCTTCATTTCCACCCTGTTTACCCACCTTACTCTCTGTCTATGTTTTTCGTTCTCTATTTCTATCAAAATTGGTGTATTTCCAAAATTATTTTGACTTTTTTCCACACCATCATTGAGGTAAAAGTCTAGGCGCGTTTTATTTTTAGGGCGAGCTTGATGCAGGTGAACGTTACATGGCGTGATTGTAGCACTTGTGTGAGCAGGTCAAAAGAAGCGACCTGGAAAGGTCAAAGATAACGGTAACAACGCACTGCCACGTTTAATGGGGAAACCTTTATACAAAAAAAAAAACTCGCCTAGGTTTTCACCTCAATGATGGTGTAAAACAAGTTAAAATAATTTAGGAAATACACCAATTTTGATAGAGAGAGAGAACGAAAAACAAAGACAGAGAGTAAGGTGGGGAAACAGGGTGGAAAGGAAAGGGAGCAGCTGATCTGGGGAGATTTAGCAACAGTGTGGGGACGCGTGTTCACGATTCGGCCACACCCAAACGTCCATTTCTCGCTGCGTCGACTATAGCGCCTGGACACGTCTCTGGTACGGCAGGGAGAGGGATATAAGTTGTCCGTGGGTTATCCTGGTATGAACCAGTCGGAGGCGGCCTTCCCCAACCTCTATGGCAGTAGTAGTGAAAATAGGATTTTGCTATGCACCAAGCAATTAAAGGGGTTTTTTTTTTCTTCTGAAAAGTGGGATGCCGCGATTGACTCGTATACGTTCGACTCAGCGCGCACAACAATTTCGAGGAGTGGGAAAACGAAATATATCTGCAGGAATAGAACCCAGGCCTTTATCCCAGTTTTATACTAGAAAGATTACAGGAAAGAAATGGCGTCGGGGGATAGAATAACCAGTCACATGGGTAAGCGCCTCGCATGACAAGGTTTCCGTGGATTAGCCCAGCGCTTTATCACAGGAGCGGTTGAAGGATGGAACGCACCATCCAAAGTGTTTAATGCGATCAAGTTTCGTGAGTGAACGGCAGTATTTGGTCAGAGGCCCATCAAGCAGCTGATTCGTTGTCATGCATCACAAAATGGGATAACTCAGCAAGTTTGTTAACTGTGATCGAAACTGATCAAAGGATTGTAGTAATGGGAAAATCCGGAAATCTGGAAGTAGGAAGACTGAAAGGTCTCCCGGATTGCGTAATACAGTTCAAACGAGATGAGTAGTGAATGTTTGTGGTATGGGAACGACGTCAAAGTAAAACTTAAATATCTCTCAATGTTTCATAATTTAAACGCCAGTTAAAATATTTCAAATGTTTTTCATTTTACCCTACGTTACGTATTGCATGAGTAACTAACGAATTTATTTTTAATTAACACAGTAACCTTTAAAATGAGCTCAAAAATAAACGAAACACTAGAATTTAGTAATATTGAGTTAATATATGTCTAACTCGTAAACATCTATCCTATTTCCTATATATATTTAATATAAGTCGAGTTGAATTGACGATAAAATAGAATATAATATGTTCCTGAGCTTTTGAGAATTAGGACAAAAATGGTACGTCTGGCAACTATCCTACGGGGACTTAAATAAAATAATCAAATATTATGTGTTGGTAAGATGAAATCTCTGATTAAAGTAGAAACCATTTTACTATAACAATGCAATTGATTTCTTTTACTTTAGCAATATGTATACAATGGTGATTAAATCAAAACACTGTACTGTAAATTAATCTCTAAAACTTCTATTTTATATTTTAAAAGCACTCTAAAATTCAATCCAATCCTAGAAGAGGAAAATATTGAATCGAACTTATTAAATCATTAATTTGGTTACAATCCACCGATCTATCAATTGAAAGATTGAATAAATATGTAAAACCTTGTAAAATTAAATTAAATAAAGTGAGATGTGTTAGTATGTCCAATTAATAGTTAATGTATTAAGTGGTCATATATAAATTTTTTTTATTCGAGCATTCTAAAGTGAATCATTCTTTCGTCCTAATTTGAATACAAATGATATTTTGTGAAGCGAGCACTGTTTACAAATTGCAAATACTTCTCTTGAATTATAATAAAATTTAAACAGTCTAGTTATATTTTTCTAAATTATTGTCATTCTCTCAATCACTTCCTTCTTTTTATCACTATACTAAAATCTATAAACTTTTCTCTCCCTTATTTGAAGAATTTTAAAAAGAACTTTAAAAATAAATGAAACAGTAGAATATAGTAATTTTTAGTTAATAAATATACAAAAAAATAGAGTAAAAGTCTACAGAAATTAATCACAATCTTATTTTTTAATATATTTATTATAAATTGGGTTTAATTGATGAAAACAAAGGGCATTTATAGTTTAGATTGCCTAAATAAGAGAAATGGTGACAGTTGGCAACCATAAGAGATAGACTTAAGAAAAAAACAAATGTAGTGGTTTTGTTTTGTTTCTATAATATGTAGATATTAGTGATTAAAATATTTAAAGTTCGCTGGTTTCAGTCCTCTTATCAAGCTGCTGTGTTGCTGCTTATCAGGCGGACGTCAGCCAGGGCAAGCCCCTCCAACTCCCCACCGCGATGCCCAGTCACAGTGGTAACCTCCCTGGTAAATAGTGTCAGCTTAAAAAGAATCCGGACGGAGATTCGAACTGCCGACCCAGCGATTGCCGAGCAAGCACGCTAACCAATATACTTTGAAATAATGTAAGTAGAAAGAATAAATTTAATATTATGGGAATTAGTTAGCCTTTAACGCAGATTACTCTTCTCTATCATCCAAATCGGTTTGTTCTTATAGACCCCGTAAAGGGCGCGGCGATTTGCCATCCTGGCCGCCGTGCTGACGGGACTCAGCACCCCGTCCGGCCCCAGCTTAGCCTCTCTTCCTTCCTTCAAAACACTTGTTTCCTCTCATTTCACACAACCTCTCCCACAACTTTCTCTGGTCAGCCTCTAATTTCACAGGGTAGATGCTGACCTTCCTTTCAGCCAACCGTCCCGCATCGGGGCTGAGGGGGTGGGGGACAATGTTCCCTAACCCCTGAGCTCCGGTCTGGGGTGGCTGGTTTTTAACTACCTGCTTCATCCCCACCCATACCTTCCTCACATCCCTTTTCCTCTCCTCTTCAAAATCTATCATTTTTACGCCCTGTCTAAGGTGGAGCCGCCATGCCGATGGACTGCCAGGCCACCAGGCGGGAGAAGTGGTCCCAAATGGCGGCGCCTGGCTCTGCCGGGCCTGCAAGCACCTCTTGCAGTGCGGGCAACTGTGAGAGGTGGTGAGCTGTTGCGTCCCGTGTAAATAAGAGGGTCACCATGCCCAATGATGAGTATCAAAAAAAAAACCCAACCCCCAACTTCCCCAAGAACAACGGAGCCGCCCTCGGGCAGCTCCACCAAAAGAAATGGAGGTCCTTCCCCCCCTTGTGCTTGCGCAGGGGACCCTCCATACTTCTTTAACCGGAGAGGAGGCTTACTCCTCTCCTACGCCTACGGGTGTAGGGGACTTCCCCTCACTCCCTTCTCTGGAGGTGCTTTCGGGCACCTCCCTATTTCCAGCGGCAGTCCCTCCTTTTCTTTCTAAGGGGACTGCCAAGAAAGCCAGCAGGCAGCCCATTGCCAACCGCCCCTCTTGTAAGCGGCTCGGTAGGGCAACCCCCTTAGGGGGGAGAGGGAAGCCAGGCCCCTTCGGTCGCTTCCCTCAAAAGACCTGCTGGCAAGGATATTAAAGCTTGCGGGGGTTAAGGCTTGTGCCTCCCCACAAATGACTCTTGACGCTGCCAAGGGGACCTGCGATGTCCTGGGAGGGGATGGCCAACTGGAGGCCCCTCCTATGATAGACATGGTCCTTGAGGAGACCCAGCCTCAGACGGTAGGGCCTTCCATGGGGGGGAATCCGGGCTCGGCGCCAAGCACCGAACCCGAGTCCGCCCCTATGCAAGGTCCCCCTCAAACGGCTGAGGGCTCCGAGGCAATACAAGGAGGGAAGGGATCTCCTCCGACAGGTGCCCCCACGACTACCAGGACCTTCTCCATTTCGGAGAGGGACCTGGCTGAGGCCGGCCCATCTGGCATGGGGGCTTCTGCCGGCGGAGGTGAGAAGCGGGTTCATTCCCCGCCCTCCTCTCCAAAAAAGAAAAAGACTAGAAAGACAAAGAAGACTCGGGGCTCCTCTCCATCCGCGGGGGCTGCGGGGACGGATAGGTCTGCTGCCACTTTGGTAGGCGACCAAGCCAAGATCAGCACATCCAGCCCCTCTACCCCCCCGTGTGCGGAACCCCTGACTAAGACCAAGAGTGCACAGGGCGGAGCCTCGATGACATCGGGGCCCCTCATTCAGAGGTTACCTGGCGTTTTCGAGCCCGCTGGCTTCAAACGCTTCCTCGTTATTCGCTCCACTGATGGCACCATGTTGTCCAAGGGCAACATGATCCATCAGAGGAGAGGATTAGCTAGTGCAATTGGTAGAGAGCCGAAGGTGACCCGTTTCTCGGACGGGAGCCTTCTGGCGAATGCGGTGAATCCCGCCGAGGCGGCCAAGATAAGTGCTCTTCGGACACTTCATGGCACCCCGGTGAGTGTGACGCCGCACTCTACCATGAACTATGTAAAAGGAGTAGTTTATGCGAGGGAACTCGTTGACTACTCCATTGAGGACATCACCCTAGAGATGGCCGACCATGGGGCAGTCAAAGTCGAACGTGTGATGAGAAAACAGGAAGGGGCCTCGAGACCCACCCCTACACTCTTCGTCACGTTCGACTGTGACAAGCTCCCTGAGTCGGTGCGTGCCGGTTGGTACCGCTACCGCGTGAAGGCATTCGTGCCACTTCCGCGGCGGTGCTATTACTGTCACCGCTTCGGCCATACGAATCGCTCATGTAGACGTGCAAAGTCGGGGTCACCCGAAGTATGTGTAAATTGCTCCAAGGTCGCACACGATAAGTCCAAATCGTGTGTGGCCAAGTGTGTCAATTGCGGAGAGCCGCACCCTGCTTCTTGGAAGCAATGTGGTGCATATCTCCTGGAGAAAGAAATCCTGGCCGTTCAGGCCCAGGATAGACTCTCATTCCGCGAGGCTAAGGACCTGGTCCTGGCGCGCCCAGCTCTGCCTGGGATGTCATATGCCTCAGTAGCTAGAAAGGCACCCTCTGCTCCTGGCCCATCCAGGCCAACGAGCACGGTTGTTTCCGCGCCCATTCCGAGCCCTTCTGGGGCTCTACTACACCCGGGCGCTCCCCTGGTAAAGCTGGCGGCAAAAAGGGTTTACCCAGCCCCGGCTAAAACCAGGGCTCCCCCCTCTTTCCCCAGCGTGACCGTTTCCCGCAAGGCAAAACGGCCACGCGCCTCCACCGAGTCGTTAGACTTACAGGAGGCAACACCCTTGAAGATGGTCGCTAGGCCATCCTCGGGGGTTGCTAAAGCTGTCCCCCGAAAGGAGGACACCAACAAAGGAGCTTCGGCTCCTTCGCCCACGCCCCGAGGTAGAGCGAGTGGCTCGGAGACGGTGGTTCCTCGAAAAGAGGGCCCCTCCGCCTCCGAAGCCGCAACGCCCGCCTAAGGTTTCGAAGCGGAGGGAGGAAAAGACTCGCATTGCGATCCCAACCTCCCCAATAAGTCCTCGAAGGCGACAGCGCCTCCAGCGCTTTGTCCGGCCAACAGCGCCCGGGGTTCTGCCCCCGGGAAGCGTACGGCCATTCCCGTGAGGGTCTTCAGTTCGAGGAGGGCCTCCGCGTCTTCTCCGAGCTAGGCCTGGAGGGCATATTCCTTCAATGGAATTGCCGTGGACTCCGGGCCAACTGGGAGGAGCTGCGGAGGCTAGTCTCGACCCGCTCCCCGTTAGCTATCTTTTTGCAGGAGACCATGCTAGGCGCGTGCCCCCTGCCCGCCCTCCCAGGGTACAAGGGTCTTGCGACCCCACCACCGCGGGATGGCCGAGCTGGGGGATGCGCGGTTTACACCCGGCATGATGTCTCCGTTCTTCCTTTCTCTTTAGATACCTCCTTTCAGGCAGTGGGTGTGCAGCTGCACCTGGATAGGAGGTATACTCTAATTCCACCGTCAGCTGACTTCGACGCGGGGGACTTCCGCCGCGTCGTGGCACGGTTGCCGAGGCCCTATCTCTTGCTTGGAGATCTGAACGGCAGGCATCCTCTCTGGGGAGATTACTCAATAAATCCCAGGGGACAAGTCCTTGCCGATCTGATCGAAGAGCTTGAGATGGGTGTCCTAAACGTGGATGAGTTTATGCATCACTGTCCGAGAACCGCTTCATTTTCTTGCCCTGACCTATCTTTGTGCTCTTCGGATGCACAGCCTGATTTTGATTGGGGGGTGGTCGATGACCTCCATGGTAGTGATCACTTTCCCATTCAAATATCATTTTCAGGGCAACTGCCGCCTGAGAGACCACCTCGGTGGTGCTTGGCGCGGGCGCGGTGGCCTGCATTTCAGGAAATAACTGAATTCTCTATCTCAGTCGAGGAGTTTAGGTCGGTAGATGAGGCCGTTGAGTTCTTCTGCGGCAACCTTATCGCCGTGGGCCTGAGTACTATTCCTAGGACGTCTGGCCGTTTTGCACGCCGACCACTCCCATGGTGGTCGGCCGAGTGTGAGACGGCCCTCAAACAGAAGCGTTATGCCTACATGCGCTATAAGCGCCGCCCGAACGATTTCACTGTCGCTGAATTTCGTCGGGCTAGGGCTAGGTTCCGGTATATTTCGAAGCACGCCCGCCGCTCTTCTTGGCGGGCATACGTGTCTTCACTTAACGGGAAGACCCCTTTAGCTGAGGTGTGGAGGCGAGTCAAAAGGATTCGGGGCAAGTTCTCGCAGGACGCCCCTCCCGTTCTCCAGGAGAATGGGACCGCAATCTCGGACCCCGCGTCCGTGGCGAAATCCTTCGCGCCTGCTTTTTCTGCATTCTCTAGCCGTGATGCTGCTCCGCCAGCATTCAATGCACGTCGTGATGTCGCGGAAGGCCGCCGGCTGGACTTTACCTCCAGAGGCGGAGAACCCTTCAACGACAAGTTTACTGTAAGCGAGTTGCGTTCCGCTCTCGCTTCGTGCGCGGACACCGCCCATGGTCCGGACGATGTCCCGTACGCCATGCTTCGACATCTAGGTGAGCGAGACATGGCCTTTCTGTTAGATTTGTTCAACAGGATCTGGGTGGAATGTCTTCTCCCAGACTCCTGGCGAATCGCTACTGTGCTTGCCTTTCGCAAACCGGGGAGAGATCACTCTACTCCGACCGGTTTCCGCCCAATCTCTCTAACCTCTTGCGTGTGCAAGTTGATGGAGAAATTGGTAAATGTTAGATTAGCATTTTTCCTGGACAGCGGAGGCCATCTGTCTTCCGCACAGTGCGGCTTCCGCAAGTTCCGTCTGCGAGGCTTTCCTTCGTAGACAGCACTACGCCACGGTGTTTTTCGATCTGGAGAAGGCCTATGATACCGCATGGCGATACGGTATCATGGAGACTCTCCACACGATGGGGGCGAGGGGACGCCTCCCAATTTTTATATCTGAATTTTTGCGAGATCGTCGATTCCGCGTACGGGTGAGGGGAGCCCTATCCGGCCCAAAGGAGCAGGAAGAGGGTGTCCTGTAGGGAAGTGTCCTCAGTGTCACACTCTTTGCCCTGAGCATCAACGGCATCACCTCGGTGCTGCCGGAAGATGTTCTCGCTACGCTCTACGTGGACGACCTTTCGATCTCTTTTGGCGCGGCCCAGATGCCAACTCTGGAGCGTCGACTCCAACAGGCATTGAACCGCGTCTCTCGCTATGCCGAAGCGCACAGATTTTGGTTTTCTTTGGCCAAGACTAAGGTGGTGCACTTCTGCCGCCATCCACGGCTTCTCCCCGACCCAGATTTGTTTCTTAATGGGGTGCGCCCAGATGTGGTTGAGTCGCACCGTTTCCTTGGTCTTGTATTCGACCGACGCCTCACCTGGGAGGCTCATATTCGCAGCCTTAGGGTCTCTTGTACCCGCGCCATGGACATTCTCTGTTCCGTGACGTTCAGCGCTTGGGGCGCTGATAGGGCTACTGCCTTACTTTTTTATCGATCCTTTGTTCGTTCGAAGCTCGACTACGGATGCGAGTTTTATGCATCAGCAGCCGAGCGTTTATTGCGGAAGGTGGATTCGATCCACCACACCGGCCTTCGCCTTGCGACCGGTGCCTTCCGCACTTCCCCTATTGAGAGCCTGTTGGTCGATGCTGGGAAGATGCCACTCGCTCTGCGCCGCGTGCAGTGTATCACTCGACTGTACGCGCGAGCCCGGCGCCTCCCTCAGTCGCCAAAAGCTCTCACTGCATCCGCAGCTGATCTCGATGGTGCCTATGCCGTCGAGAGACGCCAGTCATACCCTAAGCCTTTTGGGTTTAGGGCCAGGAAACTCCTTCTAGAGGTAGATATCGCTCTCAGGCCGGTGGCGCCCCTGGTTTTGCCCAGGACGCCACCCTGGAGGGTACCACATTTGGCTATTTGTCGCCACGCCTCTGCTCCCAAAGCTTGTACTGCGCCGGGAGTATTGCGTTCGACCTTTTTGGAGCACACATCGTGTCACGCTGGAACCGTGCCAGTGTATACGGATGGCTCCAAGTCCCAAGAGGGGGTCGGCTTCCACGCCGTATCCCCTCTGTTTGAAGTCAGTGGGGTTCTACCAGGCGCTGCGTCTGTCTTCACGGCTGAGCTGGTGGCAATACACCACTCGGTGCGGGAGATTACGCGACGATGTTCGGTTCGGAGACCGGATTGTGATCTATAGCGACTCACAAAGCGCCCTGAGTGCTCTCGGGGCATTGGAATCTCCGCATCCCCTGGTTCGCGATATCCGTGACGCCACGGTTTTGGCGAGCCGGGCAGATGTCGAGATTATCTTCTGCTGGGTTCCTGGACATGTAGGAATTGCGGGGAATGAGTGCGCCGATGAGGGCGCTAAAGAGTCCGCGAGGACTCTGCGACCGGACCAGCGTTTCGCTCTTCCTCACACCGACTACATGGCAGGAATACGGGCAGCTCTTCGGACTGCTTGGCAAAGAAGATGGGAGACGGTCGAAGGGAACTTAAAGTCGCGTGCCATTGCCCTGCGACTGTTCCCATGGATCTATCCCCCAATGCCGCGGCGGCTTCAGGTTGCTTTCTGTCGTCTTCGAATCGGACACACTCGTGTGACGCATCGCTATCTGATGGAGCGCTCGCATGCGCCCTATTGCAACGACTGCGTCGCCCCCCAGACTGTTCGGCATATTCTTGTCGAATGTCCCAGTCTGTGTGATCTTCGCGCACGATACCTGTCTCGGTACCGGGATGGGTGGGGTCGCTACCGCCTGTCCCTTGTACTCGGGACGAGTGCGTGCACCATGACTGGTGGACTTATTGACTTTTGGGGGGAGGCCGGCCTTCTCCCCTTTATTTAAAGTTCCTTTTTTTTGTTATTGTTTTGTTTGTAGGTTGCACTCTCCTGCACCGGGGTGAGGGGGACCTCCCCCCGCTCCTGGAGATTGCTTCGATTGTTAAGTTTTTCCACTTTATATCATTGTTAAGTTTTCATATTTTTACTTTAAAGTAGCCTAGTTCTAGGCTGTCGTGTTTTTCGGCGACTTATGCCCAAGTGGGTAGTTGCCAGATGGGCTCCATAAAATTAAAAAAAAAAATATTGTTCTTATAGAACTTCACAATTTTGATATAAAACTGATAATTATGCATATATTTTTTTCAATTTTGCTCCTTCAATAAGTAAATATAGTATAAGGTTTTAGATGAATATTGCATCAATATTCTAGATAGCTATGATCACAATAAACATAAAAACCTATATTTCGTTATTCAAGGGAATGAAGTTAAATGCTAACGTGAAATCTAAATTTTTGCAGACGAACTTCGTTAGGCCTACATCTGAGCGACGTTATGGGAAATACGCGAATTAAAGACAATGAGTTAAGAAAAATATATATTGTTGAATAAAGAGTTAAATTATTTCAAGATGACTTTATACAGTAACAGTTTATGATTAGATTAAATTACACGTGTGAATTAAATTTGCAAGAGTTAATGAAAATGGATTTATATTAATTTGTAAATAGTTTGATAAATAGATTAATAATTTATAAATAGTCATTGGTAAAATGTTAAATGGTTTGATAAATATTAATTGGTAAATTGGATTTCGTAAATATTTTGATAAATATTAAATATATTATAAATTGGCAAATAGGAACCTAGTGGTAAATCATTAAATGTGTAAATAGTTAAATTGGATAAATGGATATATGGATTAAATTGGATAAAAGGATATATTAACTAAATTGGATAAATAGTTAAATTGGATATATGGATTAAATTGGATAAATAGTTAAATTGGATAATGGATATATTGATTAAATTGGATAAATAGATTTAGTTAAATTGTTTTTGGTATGATAAATAGTTAAATGTGTAAACCGGTTATATGGTTAAATAGGATAAATAGTTAAAATGATTGATAAATAGTTAAATTCGATAAATAGTTAAATGGTAGGATAAATAGTTAAATTGGATCATTGGATATATGGATTAAATTGTTAAATGGATTGATAAATAGATTATAACGGAGTTGGAAGGGTCTGTAAATGAGAAAAGAATCACGCATTAAATCGGGATTCTTTGGGGAAATTTTTAGCTAGACAATTACAATTCACATATTTACAGACCTGTTTACAGAAGCAACCGAGCAAAATGAATGAACCTCATGGATTGATTTTAAGACGTTTGGGAAAGCGGGTGTACCAATCACGATTTAATTCATGGTTACCAACCCTTCTTGAATATATATATATATATATATATATATATATATATATATATATATATATATATATATATATATATATATATATACAGTTAGGAATAAATATTCCATTTGTAATGGCATAGACCGCTATAATAGCACTCTCCTTTAAATGGGTTCTATGGACCACTCCCTCGTGGGGGACTCCTAATTTTCATCAGTGTGCATTGATATGATAAAATTTATTAATGGATCTTGATTGAATGAAATAATTATGTGTTGAACCATCTCATTTAATATATATTTGTAAAAGAGAGAATATTTAAAAAATGTAGAGATAATGAAGTTATTACAAGAATCTGCCGCATAAATATGAATTAGCAGTCTATAATTAGATTTATACCAGTTATAAGCATAAATTTATGAAACTGATAATATAATGACTGTATATTATATGCAAGCAAGCAATTTGACTGTGAAATACACATTCCTCTTTCTTTGTGTGATACTCAACGAAACACTAGATGTGCAGTGCCATCTCACATTGGGAGCAATTAGGCTTTACATTCTTACACACACCACATCGTCGTTCAGTATCTCCCATCACAACATCATGATCCGTTCTGTCGTAGCGTAAATGCTTGGATGAAGCTAGGGTTATGTAATTAATTAGTTTTATTTAGCCTAGATAGCAACAAGATTAATCAGATAACAAATTTTGATATTTAGGCCTAACGACGGAGCATCAACTGTTAACCTCTTTACAAACTAGGAATAATGAATGATAACGAAATATAATGTATTAAGAATTAACAAATGAAAACAGGATTGATTGAATGTAACTTTAGACGAATTGGTATACACGAGTTATGGTTTAATGGAAAAGAGGAATAGGATGTTAAATATGATGTTGAATAAAATAAGATCATAATACGCTATTAAATTGGATGTAAAGAATAGTGTTAATAATAGTGGATCACAATGATATATAAATTAGGATGTACGATAATAGTATGTTATCTATCGCAATGAGATATTTAGTAGTTTGTTAGCTATCACAATGGTAATAGTAAATTGGGGGTCTGCAATGAATTAAAAATATTTATTAATTCATACTCGCGCTTGAGATGAATTTATTAACCAGATAGAGAAACTCTTTTGCACAAACCTTGCTAGTCGGGAGAAGCGAGCACAATGAGCCAGATTTAAGACGGCAATGCATTTCTCCGAGGAATTTCTTTTATAGGAGAATTCTAATTTGTTTATATATATATATATATATATATATATATATATATATATATATATATATATATATATATATATATATATATATATATATATATATATATATATATATATATATATATATATATATATATATATATATATATATATATATATAATTTACAGATACCAGTTACATTGAAGTACTCAGAATAACATAAATTATTTAAATTATTTTGGGAGTGGTGCAGGTTTACATGATAACAATTTATTGTAATACAGAATCATACTATACACGTACATTACTTTATTTATTTTTGGAGTACTGCAGATTAATAAGAATCAGGCAGTGCTGCAAGGGATACAAGTCTACTAGGTTTCTCTCGTAGTTTTAGCAGAACATTGACAATTTCCCTCAGAAACTATAGCTGTGACACCTTGTGAATCTTTCTGTAGAGAATCCACCCATTTACATTTGAACCATTCAGGAGAAAGTGGAAAAGAGGAAAGTATCACACTCGATTCCTAAATTAAACTCTATACTCTCTCCTAAACTGATCAAACAGATCTATTCCTCCCATTCCTTTGTTGAAAAGTTTCACAATGCTTGGCTGAGGGATTACTACCACTTCTTTCTTCTGTTTGACCACCGTTTGCATTTGCCCATTGAAAGAGATGCACTGCCAGTTATGTTTGTTGCCACCCTAACATCGCTGTTGTCATTCCATGCAAAAATAGCAATCTTCTTTTATTTTTCCTGAAACAGGTCCGCCTCCCCTCTCTTTTTTTCTTGATGTCTGACACTGGGACATCCTTGACTCTGCCCTTACGAATTGTACCTGTCAGACTAATATAGGCTTCCTGGAATAACTGGATAAGAGGCAGTGTTATAAAAAAAAGTTGTCAACATATCCACTGCTACCTTAGTTATTGTTCCTTTGGCCAATGCATGGATAATAGATTCACCCACAGGCATTCTTCCTCAAATCTAGAGTATTTCCCTTCATGCAAGCGGAAATTCATTAATAGTCCTTCATGAGAGCATAGACACCAACATTTATGGCCAAATCTCACAGGATTTCCTCTAATGGATTGTTTGAATCCATGACGCCCATAATATGGTTCCGTGGCTTCATCAATAGCCCATGTTATAGGAAGTGGTTGGGCGATATCCATGAAGAGCTTGTTGAAATGTCTCATCAAGATATCAAATCTTAAAGATCTTATCATCTGAAGGCTTCTTTGAGTTGTCCACAATGTGCAGACTTCGCACGATCTCATCAAAACGGTTTAGTGTCATTGCAGACTGAATTACAGCCAAATGTAGGGTTTTCGCCTGCTTCACACAATACAACCGTTGGAACTGGTTTATAACCTGAGAGAAGAAAGATGCCAAGTACCTGATGCAGTTCTTCTTGAGTAACATAAATCTTTCCCAAATTTAACTTGATGATAACCGTTTGTCTCGGTCTTGATCACCTCAATCAATTCATTTTCCCAAAAGTATCTGAATATGTCCACAGGTGTAAATCCTTCATCTGCTCATCTTTATACAATATATGGTTATGTACTTCATGCAAGCTTAGAGCATCACCTTCATCACATATCTGAAATTCACTTTTCTTCCACTCGTAAACAGGCTTCGAGCATGTTTGCTTCTTTCTCTTCGGTGGGCCAAGGTCTGCTACATGATCATCACAACAAAACTCTTCCTGTTCCTCAAAAAATGATACTTTCCGTGCAGAAGAAGGCTCATTACGACTGTTTCGGTTTGTCAGATTTATATGGAGGGGGTTATGCCAGAAGTCTTGCTACGAGCAATCGGACATTTTCTTACTCCACAACAGCTATATCCTCAGTAGCGTCGTCTAAATCAAATTCTTCCCCATCTTCTGGAGGCTCCAAAGCAGTCTCGATGTATGTGTCATATTCTTCATTAGGTAATGAAAACAGGTAGTTGACTGCTTCTTCAACATATCTTAGACATCTGAAAGAGAAAACACATGTCCATAAGAAAGTAAGTAAGAAAAAGGATCAGGTGTTTTACCCGAGAATACATTGTAATATTGAGAAAAAGCCAGTTATTATATACATTAGTAACAAACATTTTTTTACGATCTTAAATATATATTTAAATACACATACTGACCCTTGGGGATAAGAATATATAAGATTTAATCAAAATAGGGTAACATAAGCATTGAGAGTGAAGAAGTATTCCCTTTAGAATGCAATGCCCTTACTGAGCTGCATAGAGCCCATTTAAATGGACATCACATTTTAACATCACGTTGCATAATTGCATGATTTTAATTTTAACCAATCAGAGTGCAAGATTTATATGCTCTGAAAACAGCACCCGGGGGTCTTTTCAAATAACCAAAAATTTAACTGTGAATTGCCCAAATTATATTTGTTTCTGCCCAATGTGAATGTTAACTTAATTTTTCTTTCTATCAGGTGCGGATCCAGGGAAGATGGGTTGGAGCCCCCCCAAATTTTCCTTTCATTAGCCAATAGTGAAAAGCAAACGACTTCATTATGCACCCCAACAACACGACTCGGTCATTGTGTTCATTGAATTCCTGCCGGTTATTGTCGTCTTCTTCGTGGATGAGAGCAAGTTGGACGTGACGGCGAGACTCCTACGGATTGAAATCAGAGAGCTGCGCTTTCTGATTGGCCTCGTCGTTGCCGATTCTGTTCTATCATACACCGTGGAGCAGAGCCAAACCTGCAGTCTCTCACAGTCGATCTCGTTTCAGCACACGTTACGGTCGGTGAAGTAGAATATCTCGAGACACAAAAATATACAGTGAACACTGCAATGGCGTTTTCAAGAGTGCAGAAAAGCTCTTCCAGGAATCGTCTCGTCACGTGACACCATCCCTACGCCTTGAGATTGTAGACGGCAAACGCAGCGAGCGAACGTCGCATACCAGACAGCTGAGGAATATTACCGCTGCTCTGTATATGTCTCGTTCATTGACCAGGTGTTGACTGAGCTGCAGATGCGGTATGGGGATAGCACTATTCTGGTCGTCTTTAACATCAATATCTGCCCACCGTCGTCGACGGACATGCTGCTGCTTTACTGGAGGCAGCAAAAGTCTACGAAGTTGACATCGAGTCATTGAGCATCGGTAAGGCGGAATCAGAGCGCTGTTTTTCGTCAACAAAAAAGTTTAACTCCGTTAGAGATTCTCTTGCTCACGCCAAAACCGTAATGTATCCGAACTTAGCCATGCTCTTCCAAGTTCTGATCACTCTTCCAATCTCGAACGCAGAGGATAAGCGTTCATGTTGGGGCCTGAAACGACTGAAAATGCACTTAAGGAATAGCATGGGTCAAGAACGCTTTGACCAACCTGTTAGATGCTGTTATTAACTCATTCAGATCCGTTTATATTTCTGTTTTAAGCTATTCTTGTATTTTGCTATAATATCGAATATATATATATATATATATATATATATATATATATATATATATATATATATATATATATATATATGATACCTGTCTCTAATGAAGGTAAATCAAAAAAAAATTTATTACATTCGGTATTAACCTTAGCTGACCTCCCTAAACTAAAATAAACTCCAATTCATATTCTCTGATATGTGAAATAATTGGATTTGAGAAAGTTGGTACTCACTCCTGTGGCCGTTACTATTATTTATTATCAATGCTATGTAAGATAAACATCATTAATGATCAATGTCCTTTTCTCAGACTACTCACAGGGATAAATACAGGTTAGCCCTCTATTTTTATCCAGGATCCGCCACTGCATCCTATTTAGTTTACATCCCAATTATTACTTCCATTCATTGTCACCTTATTAATTTTCATGAACAAATTCTCCATTTTCACATGACCACATATCTCCAATCTCAAATTATATAGATAAATAATTCTTTTCCGTTAATAATCTAGCAGCCTTAAATGATTAATAATCTCCTATGAATTTCTATCACGTTAACGTGATATTTTCTCTGTCCAATTCTATCTTACCGTATCATTCTTAATATATGTAATCTTGCCACCAAGCGATAGTTGAATTTATTATTTCATTTATCCATCTATATTTATATTGTATTTCCCAAATTGATAAGTATTTAACAAACAAAATTAAATCTCATCTAGTACAAAAATAATTCAAAAAGTTATTTATATTTTATCTCTTGTTTTCAATAAATAGATTTATTCTCTTTATCTCTTCTCGCCTCATTTCATCTGATCTCTATTCTCGGTCCGTGCGTGTTTTTTTATCGAAATTTATCTTCTTTAATTCTCCATCTTATTGCAATAATACTGGAAGGTATTGTGATATCTAAATTAGATTTTCACAATAAATAACGATCCTTTAATATTGGTGCTTAGGTCGGTTTGTTAAGTAGAATTTCTTCTTGCACGAGATATAATATTTAACAGACCCTCCTCCCTTTATTTTTGTTCTCCGAACTCTAAATTAAACGCAGGCATCCATTTTGGATTTTTTCCTCACTGTCCCGTTTTCCTCATACTTTGAAAATTCAATTTCTCACGTAGTCATTCAGTACTTTTAAAATCTTGAGCATTACTTGCATCAGTAAAAATAATCAGTTTAAAATTAAGAACAAGATTCTACTGGATGCGAACGGTATTTGTTCATAATGTTCAACTGATAATTTTACGTTTTTTTATCCTCGTTGTCGGTCTATTTTATCTTAAAAACAATAACTATTTTTGCTTTATTTTTTGAAAAATAATGCAATAGTGAACGTAGACAGTTTTTAGCCGCCCTGCCACCGGATTTTACTGCTGCCTTGGAGAGGATTAAAAAAGAAATCCAAGCGAAGAAACTGCATCATGAGACAGGCCTTGCGCCCGGCCGGATGACGAAACTAAGTTGAGCATTCCAGCACAACAGGTGAGGTGAAGCATGATTTTTCTCAATCTTCTGTCGCCTATCTTTACCCTCTTAAATTGTCTCACTATAAATCAAGGAGTATGTGGTGGTACCATAAGAAATATGGCAATAACGCTGTACACTGTACAGAGCTGTACCAATATTACCACTCGTTTTATTCCCATTCTCCATCTAGTACTCATTCGTTCTCAATTTTGTCCGTCTCATCTTCGTGCTTCTTCTAACGTTACTTTCTTCTAAGCAACTAATTAGTGCTGGTACCACAACAAATTTGGTGCATAAGCACTAAAATGTCCTCAGCCCCACTCATATTTATAACCAGTACCTCCTTCACCTAACCCTAATCGACCACTTTCGTCTCCACAACACACTCACTCTTCTCATTCTAATGCTCTAAATTTTTCGATTTCTTCAAATTCAACAGCTTTAAACTAGAAAGGTACATGGTTCATGGGCCGACTTCCTCTGCTGCATCGGTATTCCCTCGGGTTGGTCCTCCCTTCCTTATTTTTTACCCACTTTCTAGATTTTCATACCTGTTTGACCCTGGTGCTGAATGAAATGTCATACAGCTTTTAACACGGAGAAAGCTGGTTATCCCTCCGCTTTAGTCTTTAAAGGTGCAAATCACTCGGATATGAGGCCCTGTGGAATGCACAACATTCCATTTTTCCTCGGCCTTCCTCTTACTTTCGATGGATCTCCAAGGTTACCGAGGTAGAGTGTCCAATAATGGATCTGGATTTCCTTTCCACTCATGACCTCTTGTTGACTCTCGCAACCGCAAGTTTATAGACCTCACAACCTCTTTAACTGTTTCCGGTTCTTTTTCCCTTTCAAAAAAGAGAGGCTATGGCCGCTTTTTTATTGGACCGTCATGTCCTGGGTCTAACATAAGCGCTTCCCGGATGTTTCAGCTACCCATGTACGTGCGACGCTGCAACAGAAGGTTTGTGACTCTTGGCAACTTGTCTCATTATTCTCTAAATCAGGGGTGGGCAACCTTTTCAGAGTGAGGGCCAGATAAGACCTTTGGGAGCAGGCCACGGGCGGAGTAACAAATGAAATCCCCAAAGTGACCACATATATATACTAGAATACATTATACAAAAAATTTTATTGAAAACATATAAATCAGTGAGACGGATGGTGCTGCTTGGCATGAAGAAATTTTTCAATGTCCGGCTCGATGGATGAGGTAGACAACAGAAGAATGTCATTGAGGTGGCGGTCCGAGAGTTGGGAGCGAAGGTAAGACTTCGTCTACTTCATTTTGGAGAAGAGCTGTTCGCAACAGTAGATGCTGCCAAACATGGCCACGATGCGATGAACATGCGCAATGTATTTTAGAAAATTTTTCGAAGGAAGGACGAGGTTGCGGAAGAAGGACAGCGGAGAAGAGGTGCGGAACTTCACCTTCAGTTCATCATTGCACTGCAGCTCTACCACGAATCCTTACTGAGTAAGGATTTATCGCAGCGGTAAAAGTCATTAGTATTTTTTGTTTAGAATTGCCGCTTCTACAAATTTGGCTCCTATGAAATTTTTTGTATATGTGAGGGAGAGGCATTTTTGTCTAAATTTTTACTTATTTTTACTGCCAGACGTAAGACTCATTCCCATCCACGAGCCTACTGAGAGAGATGATGTTTGGCAGATTATTATTTTTTTTTTGGGGGGGATGGGGGTCGCGGGCTGGATTGCAATATTAATGCTGAGCAAGGTGGCAGGCCAGACGCTAGGCCTTCGCGGGTCGGAGGTTATCCGAGCCTGCTCTAAATCCTTAACTCTTTACCAACAGAGGTAGATCATGTTCTCAAGGAATCTAGTAGGTGTGTACCTCGCACTTCGCCACCTACGACAATACTTTGAATGGTTTTATTTGGCGCACTTTCAGCTCGTAACACTTATTCCGTGTACATATCAGTCGAATCTCTTTCAATTCATAGTTCGGGTAAAGGCGAGTTCTGCTTGTGAATAACCGGAGCGTGGCGAAATCCCCCTCTCCCTAACGAGGGATTTAGCTACCACGATATCGAGGATTAAGAGTGACCTCAGCCGGTTGAAACTGCAGCAAGGGGTACAGAGCGAGCGACGGTACAGGTATGGTGAGCAGAGGGATATGACCCCGTTAAAGTTCCCGTAAATGAAACCAACGAGGTAAACTCCACAAAAAGGTGAGATGCAGTAAATTTTCCCAATCTTCATCCTATTCTCACCATAATCTTTCACAAAAAAGGGTCTCTGCTGGTACCATCAAAGGTATGGTAGCAACGCTGTACACAACCTTGCAACCACTCTTATGTTTTTTTCCCATACTGCTGTCTAGTAGTCTCCCAAAACATATTGTATCTTTCTTCCAATCAACTCAGTGGTGCTGGTACCATAATAAATATGGCGCACGACGTGTAAAATGATTTGTATATGTAATGTAAATCCAACTTAAGCGGAGTAATAAGTCAAACAATATATATATATATATATATATATATATATATATATATATATATATATATATATATATATATATATATATATATATATAACTCAATTTAGAATTCCCCTAGAATTACGGCAAACTCTTTTGTATTGCTGAGCAATATTGGTCTAAGGGGCGGTTTAGTTGAGATCAAAGCGGTTGCTCGCTGCCTCAGTGTGCCCGGTTCGAATCCCACCCCAGCTCGGATTTTTCGAAGTAGGAAATAACTATTTGCGAAGAAAAAATATTCCGTTTTCTATTTCTTGCGCTGTGTTGGATTTATTTCATCATTCTCTCGCGCTCATGAAAGATATACATTGTGGATTCGCCACGTGTTTAACTCAACTTCTATTTTGTCCTTTGAATTCCAAATTCATTCTCTCTCTTCTTCCAAATCTCGATCGACCATGTGAAGTGTGTCTTAAAAGCTTGTCTATTTGGAAGATTTTTTGTCTTCGCGTAGCCGGGTGGTCTAAGAGGCGGTTTAATTAAGATTTAAGCGGTTGTTCGCTGTCTCAGTGTGCATGATTCAATCCCACCTCAGCTCAGATTTGTTCGAAGTAGGAAATAACTATTCCTGAAGAAAAATTATTCCGTTTTCTCTTTCTTGCGGTGTAATATATATATATATATATATATATATATATATATATATATATATATATATATATATATATATATATATATATATATATGAACTGAATAACACAAAGTAGCATGTGAGGTTTGCAATGAATGCAATGTTCCGGAGACAAAATGAAAAGGTACTTACTTACAAGTACTTTCGAACTTTATTCAGTTCATTCTCAAGAGTAACTACAATAAAAAATAATATAATAAGGGTATGTCTAAGCTAGTAAAAGATAAAATACCCCCTCTAAGACAAGAAATCACCAATGAGGATTTAGGAGAGGGACGGGTGAATTTACATCCTCATTGGTGATTTCTTGTCTTAGAGGCGGTCCTTTATATTTTACCAGCTTATATATACCCTTATTTTATTATGTTCTCTTGTAGTTACCCTTGATAATAAACTGAATATAGTTCGAAAGTCCTTGTTTCTATAATATTAATACGCAATAAATGATTTTTAGAAGGTATTTTACGCGTAATATGCAAAGAACAGTTTTGACAAAACCATTGGTCGCGAGTCTCTCTCTCTCTCTCTCTCTCTCTCTCTCTCTATATATATATATATATATATATATATATATATATATATATATATATATATATATATATATATATATATATATATATATATATATATATATATAATTATAAGTACACCAGGAATGAGAGTACATAGAATGCGGAGAAATTCATCTTCATTTATTGAGTATAAACAACGTTTCGAGCTGTCCGCTCATCTTCGGGTTCTATAATATAGAGGAGTACATAATGTATAGTGAATTATAATATTAAAAAATTTGTATAGAAATTAGAATATTAAAAGTGTTGACAAATATCTACAAAAAGAGAGACTTTATTTTTATTTTTCTATAATACAAAACCTAAGAAAATACATAATTTATAATTAAAAATCCTAGAAGAATACAAGAGAGAACCATCAAAACACTCACCATTGTTGGTCTGACTCCAGATAGAAGTGGGGAGGGTGGATTGAAGTGGACATAGCTAAGATTGTATTGGTAGTAGAGTTATGTCATGAGTAGGGGACCAGCGGACGAGTCACAATTAAGACTAGGGGCACGGGATTTAATATAAAGGATTCTAGTATTCTTAAGCTTTGCTTATTGTTATCTTGATCAATTATTATGTTTTTTCAGTACGGGCGCTGATGCCCATGTGTGAGGAGAACCTTGCTCTCGGGAAGCGAATCGTACTGACTATGTATCTTCCTTGGAGACACCGAGAACAAATAAATTCGTAAACAACACGACTGCGCATCCCTAGAGGAGGTTTGTCCTTTTGACTGAACACACTACCAATATTGAGTTTGTTAACAAATATTAATTTGAAATTTGTATGGTAAAAATAGCATTTAAATAATTTAGAAAACTTTCTTCTGAATTATCTATTAAGGGGACCCATTTCGGGAAGAATAAAATATGTTGAGTCTTTAGGTACATCGAATGAAGGATTGGAAGGTAAATATTGGGAATTCAAAAATTTACAAATAAGGGTATTTACTACTGACAGGGGATAGCAATTATTCTTGTAATAAGATCTTAGGAATTCAAATTCTTCATGCATTAGAGAGAATAAACATGATAGGTGAAAGCCACGACAGATGAGTGCCCTGATGGAGCTCAGTTTGTATGATAAGTCGCAAAAGCTATATAAAATTGTACCTATATTATTGAACGTAGGTTTTCTGAAATATAAGGATGTTGTTAAGCCTTGATTTGATTTTTTAATTAAAATGTCTAAAAAGGGAGATAATTTTCTTTTTCAGAACCTTCATCGCTTTGAACGTTACCAGGAATTTAACCTGCGTTTCTCAGCCTAACTCTCTTGACCCTGTCCTAACATGCTCATAAGTTCGTTAGTATGTTTACACTAGCAGATCTCTCCGCTCGTTTGTACATTTGTTATAATTCATTGATATATATAAACCACTGTTTTCTCTTTTTACTTGTATTTTTATTTTAATCTCTGAAGATGGTACAATTGTATCGAAACGCGTAAGATAAATAGTGTTTTACTAAAGGAATTTTTTTTATTTCCTCTTTTAAGTTTAATAACTGACTTTTAATGAATTTCGGTGAACTTATCCACCACGAGCTCAGCCTATACATAAAAACAAATATAAGGCAAATCGAAAGATGTGAAAAGAAAATCACGAATGCGAAACTATCCGTCGCTTTTAACAAAACTTATTACGATGAAAATATTTTGCCATATATATATATATATATATATATATATATATATATATATATATATATATATATATATATATATATATATATATATATATATATATATATATATATCCTCTCTTAGGGACATGTGAAACCACCCAGGGAGCATGGGGGTGTTCCTCGTAGCCGCCCACCTTGCAGAAGAGAGATAGGAGTGGCAGCAAATAAGTAAGTATAAGGATTCGAACCCCTTTATACATCACGTTTCTTTCACAATAAATGGTGTTCAACCCGATTTAAATTGATATATACATATATTTGGTTTAATCGAGTAATATATTAAGATTTCTTTTCCTACAATTTATATCCAACGTCCATTTTAGAAAACGCATTAATCAGTTATCCTTGGTATTAGCTGCTCGGTTTTCTCTTTTCAAAATTTCCATTTTTCCCATCGGTAATTTTGCCACCTTGCTAAGTTTTTCTTCCTTGATTTGCATCCTTCAATATTTATTGAACCTTTCCTAGATTTAATGAATTTAGTTAGAATACATAATACTCTAGTCACATCCATTCCATTAGAGAAGTATTATTCAATTATAAATATTTTTAATGTATACTTTAAATTTTTCACCCTTTTTGTCACCTAAAATTTTAATTTAAAATCATAATAGATCATATAACTGAGTATGTACCATTATTTCCAACACTACTATGATTTCCATAGCATACTCCTACTCTCAAACTCACACTATAACTTTAATCACGGCTCCAGTGGTGGTCCTAGCCTATATGGTGCTCTGGGCGAAACCGTCTTCCACCCCCACCACCCCCACCCTTCTAAATGAGACCCACATTCCAACACATAGAAAAATAGAGAACGAAATAACTAAATTGAACAAATCCCTTACTATACAAATGGAACACTTGGGAGTGGGAAAAGGGGGCTTGTGTCGCCTCGATGAGATGCTTGAGACAATCTGAAAGACAATATAGCGACCACCTGTAGGATTGGGTGCTCGTCCCCGCCTCCCCAACAATCCATGCAGCCCCTGGCAAGATGCCACCCTGGACGGTTGTCGATATTGCCTATACCTAAATCCTCCCCTGCACGACTCCCTCCACGGTTTCAATTGCGCCAATTTTGTGACAGATCATATCAACAAAACCGGAATTGATCATTCAGTTATGCAACCTGATTATGTTTGCCACTCGTTTGACCAGCAATAAAAGATCGTGTTGTTTTAACGATCTCTTCCCCTAAGTATATTTGGTCTGTTCCCAAATTTATTGCTAAATCGCACGCTGCCGGGTGTGTTGGAAGAGTTCAAAGACGCCTTTTTCAAGAACTTGGAAGATTGGATATGGATCAGTTGCGGAATCTTTGACCATTTGAAAAAACAAACAACTTAGCACGGCTGATAAACTATATTTAAATGCTTATTATAATTGGGAGGGCTCATTCTACAAATTCAGTTTATTACGAACTCGATAGATAAAATTTCAGACGTCATATCTATATCAATATCTTTCATTATTGAAACTAGCTTGTTTTTAATATATACACAATGCATCTGCCTTTTCCTCTAGAGTCTAGAACTAGCTACGTTAAATATTTTGTAGCCTGCTAAGTTAAATTTCTCAATAAGATCCATGTTTCTGTAACTCCAATAATATCAAACTCTCCCGTCGCAACTAATGCCTTTAATTCATCAGTTTTCCTCCTTAATATAACTAATACAGCAAAGAAAATTCCTGAATAATATCAATTAGCCGAAAATGAGAATCCCTACTGTTCATAAAGACATTCGATAAGTTGTATTCCCTGACATAGGATTTTTTAAACAAAAGCTTAGGAAGGGTTTCAAAATGTCCTCAAATAGTTTTATTTTAACATTGATTTTAAAATATTTTTTTATTAACAAACACAGTTTAGGTAATTATTTTAATTATAAGGGCATGATTCATTTTAAAGGGTTATGCTCCGTTGTTTATGAAGTCAATTGCCCTGGATGTAATCTTGGAAGTATGTTGGAAGTACGGTGCGCTCACTGAGGGCAAAATTCTTTTCACTTACTCGTATGGGTCTTAGCTTGAGAACTGGAAGGATTCTTTCGAAGAAAGAGTTTTACCCTGTTCGTTCACATTCTATAGATTGTATAACTAATATTTCTATTAATAATTTCCAAATTCTTAAAATTACTCATTGTCCGGTCTCCATACGCATTTAAGAATCCTTCAACTCTTGACAGCTCTTCCCAGCAATTATTTCTACTCTAAGTATTTTTGTCCTAGCCAACCTAGTTCATTTCTTCCTGCGTTCTCTCATGCATCTCGTTAATGTCCTTTCATGCTTTTCGCCACGGATATATGTAACTGTTTGGAGACATTTTCATTTATTTTTAATTTACTATGTCTTTGTTCCCTTCTATTTGCATCCTCTTTTTGATTAAATGTTACATAACTATTCTTCCCCATTTTAATATCTTGCTTTAAATGTATTTCTTTAGTACGTGAAGATGGGTTGCTACCTGAGACGTTGTGAATTATATAAAAGATAGTAGCCTCCTTCCTCGTCTTGTCCTTTATCCTTCAACTAAAATTGAAGCTCTATTAGTGAAACTAATAAAATTAGGCAAACTACAGCAGAAAATTCTCAAACCAAAGTTTGAGGTACGGGAGAAAAAAATAATACCACTCTAATACAAAAACTAAATGCCGGATGCCTACAAAATAGACGAAAGAATATTATAAAATATCATAAAAAGTAACACTATCCAAGGAAAAGACAATAAGTTATCTCAACGAATATGTTATAAAAACGCAAAAGTCAGCAACCTACTAATGAAAAACAACCTCCGTGAAAATAAATCCCTCCTAAAGGATATAACTGTGGTGTACAAATTCGAATGTTCCAAACAACAACCAATATATGTATGTATAGATATGACCAATACTACCCTGAGCCGACGCTTAATGATGCACTTGCAAGAAGGAGGAATCAAAGCACATTACAATGGACAAATTACAAGAACGATTTTTGTTAAAAACACTACCATCCTCAGAAAAAAATTCGGATCCTTGTCGCCTGAAGATTTTGGAGGCTTTTTTCATCAAAGAGATGGACTCAAACCTGAACACACAGCGCACCAGCTCAGAGTTAGTATTACACCTTTTCTGCTAAAAGAAAAGTGAACCATACTTTGACTCTGACCTATAAAAGGCATCAAAGAACGCGAGCGAAATTCATTAATTCGCCGCTTGGATTGTTTATACATTGTTCTCGTTCGAATTCGTAAAGCAATCATCCAAACGAAGATAAAATTTTTACGTTCACCAAAGGAATTCTATCCTAGATTCTAAAAGAAGAAGAAAATTCCGAGCTACCAAGAGATAATAATATCTGAAGAAGGAAGCCTCGCTCGAAAAAGGATTCAAGGAGCTGCATCATTCTTTCCATATTTTTTCATCCATTCTTAAATTTAATTTTCATCTATCATCTCGCACACCCAAAACTCCTTCCGCTGGCGAGGTACTTAATTGAAGAGATATAAATACTTTTCCATCAACAATTAGCCATATCATCATGATTTGCTAATACTCACTCCGAGCTAGTGCGATGTGTGTTCAGGTTTGAGTCCATCTCTTTGATGAGAAGAGCCTCCAGAATCTTCAGGCGGCGAGGATCCGAATTTTTTTTTCCTGAGTATGGTAGTGTTTTTAACAAAAATCGTTTTTTTTAATTTGTTCGTTATGCTGTTCCTTGTAGTGTGTTTTGATTCCTCCTATACAAAGCATTTGTATAATTGGAGGTACGGGATGTGGGAGGTTTGAGGATTAGCCCACTGCCAGATATCCGTACCTGAGGAGCCCCGGACAATGGGTAGGGTTGCAACCTCTGCAGGAGAGTCTAACCACTCCACCGTTGGGAGGCCTCCAAGACCACTGATTGGCATACAACCGTCTCAGTGTAAGGTAGGAAGCAACCGCGGTTTTTAATTCCCTCGAGCGAGAAGGCAGTACCCCCGGCTAGCAATGGTTGATTCCGCGCTAGCCAGCAAAAAGTCCGTCACTTTTCACCCCTCGAGAGATGCTCACCCAGGTCCATCCATTCATTCATCATCCTCATCATTGACAGCCAAATCGGCGGGGACTTTATCGGTGGGTTGGGAGGGCCTACACAGCAAACAAATATACAAAATCATGGAGTAAAGAAGTCTCCCGTTGAGGATTGAGCCTGGGAGACCCAAACCGAGAGAGGGGTTCTTATCAGAGCTCTGTATACAAAACTAGAAATCACTATAACCAAATTAGTTGATGTACTAAATGGGTACGTAGCAATGTGCCACAAACAAGAAAACGCGGAAAGGCAATTAGAACTCTGGTAAATATCGGCCTGGCACCCAAATTACCGCCACAACTGCTACCAATCGTTCATTCGTGTGTAGAAAGTAGACCTCTACGTGGTATCACATGCCAGAGAAGAACTTAAAACGGAACTCGAGATATCGAAAACCAACCTCTGAAAATAACAGAGATAGTAAAATTCGGTCATCACACCCACGTATTCAAAGTTGTGTGCTCTACAACGGAAATGGCCAACAGGGTGGTGCAAAATGGCCTTCTGGCATTCTGTATGAGAGTTCCGCCAGAAAACATAACCATCGAAAAATTCATTAATGTGCACACATGCTTCCAGTGCTATGCACTAGAAGAACACGTTACAAAAAACCCTGCCCCAATAAAGCCAGGAATGTGTGTTCAGAGTGCGGGAATGATGGTCATTACCCTTGCGAGTGTAAGGAGATTACTAAAAAGGGTCTACACTGCCATGGTCCACACAGGACAATGGCCGTCAACTGTTCGAAAAGAAGAGACATAATAACCAGAAAGGAGCGACAAGAAAGTCAAGGAAAAGAAAAGATAACAAATAAAACATACGCTGAGTTGGGCACCACACTGGAAGAAAAAGAAATAGCTTAGGGGACAGAGGAAACTGCAGACGAGGAGAAGGAAATATAAAATTCCGCTAAAGAAAGAGAAACAAAAAGAAAAGGAAGGCACATGAAAAAAACGAAAGAAAGACAAAATAAAGAATAAACTACCGACTCGGAATCTTAGTCTAGGGTAGATAACGACGAGGGCTGCCGGGTCAAGGCAAAGGACTTCAAACTTCGCGTCTTTGTGCATGAAGCCTATCCCCTATCAAAAGGGGCTAGACCAGCCGATATCAGGAAAGGGCTGGAAAAAAAGGCTCATGAAAATGAACATACGTGACGGAGCACGAGGAAGGAGCAATCGAAAAATTGATATGGGAGGACCGCATCAGTTTCTACCCCAATGACATTATGATAATCAAGAAAGAAAGCTTCAAAAAACTGTCAAACGGCAGACACCAAACCCAAAGGACAAGAAAAAGAAACAAGACTAAAATAATGGCTAGCATAAATAGTAGACTGTAAAATTTACATTTAAACACAGACGGATGGAAGAACAAAGCCATCCAATACGGAAATATATTCAGGAATCTGGACGCATACATAATCTGCATCTCGGAACACGGAATTAAAGATAACGAAAACATGAAAATCACTAATTACAACGTAATAAGGAAGAACCCAACAGGGGAAAGATTCGATGGCACAGCAATCGCAATTAAAAGGAATATCAGTTACACTCAGGAACGCAAAGTCGACGAAACCTACATCTCCGTGATACTGGAGATGGAATATACTCCACCTACAGTCGCAGCGGCCTACCAGTCATCCCGGTGATCGTAAATTCTGGTTCATTCAGTGATGGAGATATTCAACAAAAATAACCCTACCCTCCTATTGGGAGACCTGAATGCCTGACTACAGGAATCAAACTACCTCACGAAGAACAATGCCGGTCGGAACTTAGAACTTCTGATGGACAGGGAAATACTCCAAAGAGCAGGACCTGATTTCCCGACTTGTATACCTGGAAGAGCCTCTATCCGACAAGCCATCTCTTTTAGCGACCACTTTGGAATCCTGGTGACCATTAACCAGAACAATAATGGTCCCTATAAGCCCTAGGAAATCGTATAAGAGGGCGGACTGGTTAAAATACACCACTGCATTAGAAGAATACTCACAACCGAACTTAGACGGGAAAAAAACGAGAAGAACTAGATGCCATAACCTTGTCACACCCTAAGTGGAAAATGGAAATGAAAAGAAAGCGAGGAATATTAAAGTGAAATGCCAGGAAATAAAAGATTACGGAACAAATTAGAAGAGAGCTGAGGAACTTAAACGAATGAAAGGAGAAATGTTTTTTTAATAGAAGAAAAACAAAGCGATATGTGGAGAGAATTTGTAAAGAAAACGGAAATAACCGAAGATTCAAAAGAAGAATGGAAGTTAATAAACACAATTAAAGGAAGAACACCAAGAAAGCCGATCAAAATCACTGACAACAATAACGAGTATTTAAGAAATAATGTAGAAATAGAAGAGAAATTCATGGAACATTGGAGTAGAATATATACAATAGAAGAGGCAGATAACGAGAATTTCGATAGAGAAACAGAAACAAGAGTCAATGAAGTAATACAAGCCAACATACACAGACTGACCTCGGCAACAAGAGTGGACAGCAGTGGAGACGACCAAATACGACTAGGAGCCACAATTATGTCAGACGAAATTAAAGAGGCCATTAACACCTTTAAGCAAAAGGTACCCGGAACAACAGGTCTAACAAAGTATAACTACGAAAAAGCCCCAGAAAACATAATTAAAAGAATAACCGACTTATTTAATGCCTATCTAAACATAGGTGCATTACCGGAGAAGTTCAAAGTAGCGAAGATGGTCTTTCTACCGAAACCGGGCAAACCAGCAAACATGTTCTCGAGCTATAGGCCGATTTCTCTGCCAAACTTCTTAGGGAAGGGCTTCGAAAAAATAGTAAATGGAAGATTGGACGCTTTCCTCGAAGAAACCGTAAAACACAATAGACATCAATACTGCTTTAGGAAAGAAAGAGACTCAACAATGGCTTTTGCCATCATGACTTAAAAACTAGCACAAGGCACCACCGGAAAGGGATACGTGGACGTGGTCCTCCGCGATGTCGAAAAGGTCTTCGATAAGGTCTGGGCTGAAGGACTGAAATACAAACTCCTTCAGCTCAACCTCGCCATCAGGATGAAGAGGTTACTGGCTGATTACGTAACCAGCAGGAAGGCATACAGAAGTATAGAGGGACAAAAAGGTCCTACCTTCAATCTTCAGACGGGAGTCCAGCAAGGGTGGTGCCTGAGCCTCGACCTGTACTCCATCTTCACGGCTGACCTCCTGGCCCCAATTTCACCAGATTGTATGAATTATTATTATGGTAGAGGATTATGACCACTAGGCGACGCTAAAGCGTCCATCTCAGCGAACGGTTTAAGGGACTAGATTACTGATAGATTAGTTGTGTACAGGTGATGGAAAGGATTTGTGGAGAGCTAGATCGTGGATTTGAGACCGGCAGCGGACAGGAATGGGTATATGGCATCTATCGAGAAACGGGAGCTTTTGGTACAGTCTACCAGAAAGTGGGAGACCGTAAGCCTGACTCGGCATGTATTGCAGATGGGATGGGGCTCATGGGACATAAAGTACCCGTGAGTTAGGCGTGTATAACAAGGATGGAGACGGGTCAAAACGACTTCTTTATGGCGGGAGCGATGGAAGGAAGATGCCCAGCACCCAAGGGTGGAGCTTGGTGAGAGGTGGAGATTGCCAGGAGGCAAGCCACTGTGTTGACATTAGCTTTTTGAAGTGATGAAAGAGATCAGTATGAGGGATAGGAACATGGCGAGCTTGATTAGATGCCGACCGCGCAACTCGTTCGGCTTCCTCATTGCCAAGAACTCCTACATGCGAGGGAACCCAGCAAAAGGTGATAAGCTTTTGCGAAAAAACATTGGCCTCGTGCAAGAGTTGACGGATCTCGAGGACAAAAGGGGGAAGAGAATAGTAGAGGAACAGTGCCAAAATCGCACTCCGAGAGTCCGAATTTATTACGAAGTCGTTGGAGACTTGAAGGCGGGTAATTAGAAGGGCCTCCCTCAGGGCATAGAGCTTCGCAGTATAAGATGAGGACCCAGAGGAGAAGCAAAAGGAGGAGGTGTATCTGAGCACCGTCTCCACGATAACGGCACCCGATGAGTTAAGTTGAGAGTAGGAACCATACGTAAAGATGGCCGTGCTCTGAGAGAGGACAAGGGTATTGTTAGGGAACTTTCTACGAAGAACCTCAGGAGACAGCAAGTGGCTGCATATCCTCGTAGGGGCCAGTATCCAGGGTGGGATCCCCGCGAAGGATATGCGTCCGATTTGAGGAATGGGGAAAGGAAGGGCAGGGAAGAGAGTGGAAGCAATTTTATGGAGGTGGCAATGGCCCCAGGTGAGGGATCATCTGTAACTATTGGAAAAGAAGAGGTAGAGGTGAGTCTCCTAGAGCGTATGAGAGCCTTTGTGGCTAGAAAGTTCTGCCGCTCCCTTAGGGGAGGGACGTTGTGGTGGAGCAAATGGGAAAGTGTTTGTAAGGCCATTCTCCTAACCTTTTTCCAGTACTATCTGCCTCCCTCTGTGCGAGCGTGTGTGTGAATAGATGTTTTATATATATATATATATATATATATATATATATATATATATATATATATATATATATATATATATATATATATTTGATTTGATGATTTGTTTAAAATGTTGTTGTTTTTTCTCTTTCCAGGAGCCATATTCTGTAAAGATTGCATGTAGTTTTGATATAGCATTATATTTAAAACAAAAAGCCACTCTATTATTATTGTTGAAAACTCCAAAACTTAATCTTTCCTTTTGTAAAGAGTGCTGACATTAGATAATTTGAGCCAATAATAGAAATTGTCACACGTCCTTCCTTAATTAGTAAATAATACATATGACAGGAGGTCTTTATATAGCCTCTCGACTGCGACCGGATCGCATATAAATAATCTGAGCTCGGAGGCGCTAAGCGCATAAGACGTACGCAACAATTGTGCCCGCACGAGTGGCAGCCGGCAAGACTTTCCCTCGGGGGAAACACGTAAGCGTAAGGCCTTCTTTTGTATGCTTGATTGTATGTTTTTAGGCCTCTTTGAATTTGATTGTATATTGTTTTTTTTTTGTTTGCTCATTTATCTCTTCTTTTGTATTTAAAATATTGTTTGGTGATAGGATTCTTTGCTTTATATATATATATATATATATATATATATATATATATATATATATATATATATATATATATATATATATACCCGGGATCTCTTGTAAATATAATTGTACATTTTTTGAATAAAGAACTATATACAATCCGTTTCATTTTCCCCTCAATTTCTCACGTCTGACTTAGTGTAGGAAGCGGGTTGCATAGATTGGGGTTAGAGTGTAGGTTCGGTAACCGCTACATTTGGCGAGCGTATAAGGACGTGGGATCTCGAAACTGGGAGCGTGACAGGATTGGATTGCAGTCCGTGACCGGATTGGATGTAGTTGATTGTTTTGTTTCCCTTCTTCTGTCCTTTGTTACTAACCTTGGACATGGTTTCTCTGGAACAGGGCCTCTATGATGATATTGTCAGACTGAGGCTGGAGTTGAGGCAGAAAGAGGAGGAATGTATAATGTTGAAGAGCGTGATTGAGGGATTGCGGAGTGAAATGGTGGGTATGAATGAAAAGACTGATCGGATGAAGGTGGAAATGGATGAGAGGCAAAAGGAGGTTGAGAGGAGGATGCAGGACCTCTATGACATGATGAAGGGGTCAGAACCGGTTCCAGAACCTTCGACCCTGACCCCTGCTCCGACCGAAGGAGAAGAGAATAATGGGATCAATGAGAGTGTGTGCGAGTCTAGAGAGGACAGGATGATTGTGAGTTATAGGAAGGACGGGGAATGGAAGAGAGTGGAACGCAAGAGAGTAAGGAAGACTTGGTCATAGGTAAACGATCGGAAGGTGAGAGGGAAGAGTGTGGACTCGTTGTATTCAGATGAAGAAGAGAGTGAATGTATGATTGGCATAAGTAAGAGTGAGAGCAGCTCAAGTGAGAGTGAAGTGAGCGTGGGGAAAGGTATTTTGATAAGAGAAGTGCCAAAGGTTGATAAGTTTAGGTTGCATAGTGGGAAGAGTGTGAATGAATTCTTCAGGGAATTTGAGCGTTATTGTAAACTCAAGTACCCGGGAAATAAGGCATATTTCGTTAATGTATTAAGCGAGTGCTTGGAAGAGAAGGTGCTAGAGTTTTTCCGCGTGATCACGAGTCTGGGTAAGCCAAGGTATGAGGTGGGAAAGAAGCGATTGATTGGGCAAGTTAAACGAATGAAAGAGAGTGTGAAGTATAAAAGGATGAATGAATTTGAGAAGGCTCGCATGGGGAAAAGTGAAAGTGTGAATATGTATACGCATAGGCTTGAGACTAAGGCGAGAAAGAGGTATGGTAATGATGGAGTGAATGAGTGTAAGCAACTGTTGAGAAAATTCCTGGACAAGATCCCGCGACAGGTGAGTGAATGGTTGAATGGAAAGAGAAAGGAGAGGATGAGACTAACAGGTGAACGGTTGGTGTGGGAGGATGTGTTGGAACTGCTGTAAGATGGGCGATTTGATGAAGAAAGTGACTTAGACGAGGATGGATGGTATAGTGTGCATGTTGGTGGTAGGAAGCCCAGGAGCTTTCCTTCACCTCAGCAGTTTGTCAGCTATCGGGATGCCCTGAGGGCTGCGCCAGCTGGGGTGATGTCGAGCTTCCTGGGCCGGCAGACTGGATGGGCAAATGGAAGGGGACAAATGAATGGTAAGCCCATGAATGGGTATATGAGGGAGCAACCGAGGTATGTCACAACGAATGAGAGGTCGAATGGTGTGAAAAAGATCGTGGAATGTCGTAGGTCTGGAAGGAAGGGGCATACGTTGGCGGAATGTAGATGGACGTCTAACTCGTGTTTTGGGTGTGGTAAGAAGGGACATATGACAAAGGATTGCCAGGAAAGTGTGAAAGAATGTTTCGAATGTAAACAGAGAGGACATTTGAAGAAATACTGTCCAAGGTTGAATGGTAGAGCGATTGCTGGGGGGAGTATGAAGTATGCTTGTGGTAATTGCGGAAAGGCTGATCATTACGCGATGATGTGTCGTGACCAGAGGAATGTATGTAGCTATTGTGCGATGGAAGGACATTCGAATCAAAAGTGTTGGATTAGACTGAGAGCGCAAGGTGTGGATGGAAAGTCTGCAGCGGGAAACTAAATTGTAAGAGTGTACCTGGTGAAGTATTCTCTGTGTGCATGAGTGCAAGTAATGTGTAAGTAAGTCTGTCTAGTGTGAAAGAGCTGTCTGGTATGAAGTATGAGTGTCTGAGTGTGAAGATTGAATTGAACAGGATTGAGTGTTTGGCTTTGATATATTCTGGATGCAAGATGAGCTTGGTATATAAGGCCGTGTATGACAAGCTGAGTGATAAAGCCCTCCTGTCAGAGTGTAAAGGAAGTTTGGTAGGGATTGGTGGTATGAAAGTACGTATGATTGGAATGATAAGGTCAGCTGTCCGAATGTATGGTATGTTGATGTAGAGAAAGATGGTAGTGTTTTGAGGAGTGTTTTTAGCTGTATTGAGGTGACTTCTCTGGAGAGTAATAATGCTTGTGAAGGGTGAAAGGGTGTTTGTTAGAGTGAGTTGGAGTAAGGATGTGAGTTTGAATGGGGGTGAGAACACTGTGTTATTGGATGGAAAGGGTGCGCATTATAAGGTAAGGCGTGTTGCTTGTGTGTTTGATGGCTTGACGAGAATGAATGATCCTTTTGTATGTGTGCAGGCGGACCCCAGAGTGAAAGGGCAGGTGAGAGGATCCAAGTTGGCGATGTGTTGGGTCACCTTTCCACTGTCAGTGAGGCAGGTGTGGATGATTGTACTGATGTCAGAGTGAATGTTGTGAATGAAGAAACTTATGAGTGAACGTATGATAAAGTGAAAAGGATGGTGAAATTGGATGAATGTTTGACTGAGTATGAAAGGGAGGATGTGTATCGAATGTTATTTGAGCGAAAGGGGGTCCTCAGTAAGGGTGATCTGGATTGCAAAGCTCCCAGAATTTAAGATTGTCCTGAAGGAGGGCACCCCAATCTATTAGCGGATGAGAAATTTCCCGCGTATGGTTGCTGATGAGATTGAGGAGCAGTGTGGGTAATTAGAACGATTAGGGGGTGATTGAAGAAAGTGTGAGTGCATGGAATAGTCCGATTGTGCCTGTACGTAAGCCGGATAGAATATTGCGTCTGTGTGTAGATTATCGAAAGGTGAACGAAAGTACTGTAAAAGAGAGGCTTCCGATGTATGTGGTATCTCAGTGTGTGTATAATATGCATGGGATGAAGTGTTTTACAAAGCTAGATCTGGTACGAGAGTATTGCCAGATGCCCATTGCTGAGGAGAGCCGGCCGGTGACTGGCTTTTCCTCTACGAAAAGGTATTATCAGTTCCGGAACCTCGGCTTTGGGTTGGCTAATGCTCCCGGTGCCTTCCAGCGGGCAATGGATGTTGTGTTGAGTAAGTTTGCGAGTAAGAATGTGATTGTGTTTATAGATGATATTTTGATTATGGCTGAGAGTTTTGAGGAGCATATGAGATTGGTGAATGATGTGTTGAGAACGTTGGAGAGTGATGGTGTGAAGATGAAAGTAGCGACGTGTGAATGGCTTGTGAAAGAAGTGGAGTTCCTTGGGCATATGGTGAGTGGGAATGGGTTGCGAAAGTCGCCGAAGAATATTGAGAAGGTGCGAATGTTTCCGAAACCAGTGACTGTGAAGCAGCTGAAGTCGTTTCTGGGTTTGATTGAGTTTCAACGAAAGTGCATACGTGATTGTTTGGGTGAGAGTAAGCCTCTGATTGAGTGGATGGGCAAGAAAGGTAGTACAATTGCCAGGAGGAATGATAAGACGAATGAAGCGTATGAGGGACTGAAAGAGGCAGCGGTTGAAAATGTTGAAATGGCATACCCAGACTATAGCGTGAATGCTACGATGCTTGAATTGTATACGGATGCGAGTGGGTACTATATGGGACATTTTCTGATGCAAGAGCAGCGTTTGAATGGAGAGAATGTCAGGCGAATAATTGGGTATGTATCCGGGGCTATGAATGCGGCAGAGCGAAAGTATTCGACTGTGGATCGAGATTTGACTGCGATAAGGTATTGTTTGAAAGTGTTGCATCCGTTTTTGTATGGTGTTAAGTTTGTGATCAAAACAGTTCACCAACCTCTTGTGTATTTGCAACGTATGAAATGGGCTGATAGTAGTTGCGCGAGGACTTTGGAAGATTTGAGTGATTTTGATTATGGGATTGAGTACGTGCCTGGTGAACGGAATAGAGTGGATGATTTGATGTCAAGGTATCCTGGTACGAATGATGAAAATGTGTGTGGAATGAGTGATCCTGAGTATTTGCCAAAAGGGATTATGGATGGAAAGGACAGTAAGGGTGGTGGTGATTCCTTGTTTGAGAGCGTATGGAATGGTTTTCAAGATTTGAAGAGTCATGGAGTAGATGTGAGAGTGCCCGATATTATGGATGACTTAAGGAAGGAAGTAATAAGTGAAGTATGTAAGAAGCTTGAGAGTATTGGTATGGCGAGGGTGCGGAACTTTGTGAAAGAATTGAGAGCGATGTGTATGCCAGGGGTCCCACCGTTTCAAGAAGTGTTGATTGTAGTGAGTCGTTTGTATGGAATGATTGTTTATGTGAACTTTGGTGGTGAGAGGCCGATTGTGTACAAGAATGAGAAAGTGAAGGGTTCGAATGCAAACGTGAGGCATCTGCAGTGTTTGAGCGGTGTGCACTACAATTGGGTAATTGAAAAGTGTTCGTATATGAGGGAGAAGAATGATTGTCTGGATAAAGATGAGTGTGTGGTGAGTGGTGATGTGAGAGTAGATGACGGTGTGTATGTCAGTGCTGATGTTGGTGTGCTTGTTCCTTCTGTGTATTGCGAACATGGGTGAACTGATATGATGGAAGCGAGAGGGAAAGTTAGTGAAAGGTTCTTCTGTGGTTTGATTGATACTGGAGCGCAAGTGACGTTAGTAAACGAGAGGATTCTGAGTAAGTACGATGAGTTTAGATGTGAACGTAAGCCTGTGAAATTAGGAAATGGCATGATAGTGGAATGGGAACAGGTTAGTCTGAGAATGAGTTTGGGTAATGGTGTGAATGTGAAGCATGACTTTGTGATTCTGAAAGATGAGCAAATGCCGTGTTGTTTCTTGCTTGGTGTGGACTTTATGAGATTGAATGATTTGTCTTTGGATGCTGATAAGGATTGTGTTATGAAATGTGAATGTGAGGTGATGAGGTTGAATGAGTGTGCGAAGAATGTTTTCAAATATTCGGTATGATCGAATTGGTAATGGATAATGAGAATGAAATTTTAACTAATGATGATATTCTAAAGATACAAGAGATGTGTCTTTTTGTCAGTGAGTTGAAGAGGTGTGTGATGATGCGTGTTGATTTGAATGAATGGTCTGAGTGTTTGAGTGATTTTCAAAGGTATGCTAAGGATTTTGTGGTTTGTATGGATGTTGTATATTTTGTGAGGCATAAGAAGGATGGGGGTGATATGTATGTACATACCTGTTAACTTCTTGGTTGGTATGATTGGCCTGGCGAAAGTTGTGCATGATAATTATGGTCACATGGGTAAGTTTAAGTTGTGGGAGTGTATTAAGGAACGTGTGTTCCATCCGTTTCTGAGGACTGATGAGAATGATGTTGCAACTACGTGTAAAAGGTTTTAGAAGCGAAAGGGGCAAGGTGTGCAAGTAAAGCCGCCAATGTTGAAAGTTGATGCGAAAGAATCGTTTGAATTGGTAGTGATTGATTATTTGTCTTTACCTCGTACAAGTGCTGAAAATGTTGGTGTGGTTGTTATGGTTGATCATAAAAGTAAGTTTGCGTATGCGGCGGCAATGAGAGATAAAAAGAGCGTGACTGTTGCGCACGTGGTTGAGCAGTTGTTTTTTCCTATGTGTGTATGGAAGCCTAGGAGATGTCTGAGTGATAATGGGTCTGAGTTTGCGAGTGAAGTGTATAAGCGAATGTTGAGAGAGAATGGTGTGGAGCATGTAAGAACGACTCCATATTTCCTGTTTTCAAATGGGTTGGCTGAATGTACAATTAGGACCTTGTGTGAGATGTTGAGAATGATGAGTACGACTTTGAATGACTGGGATGTTGGTTGTGTAGAGTGTTATGGGTGAATAATTCGGCGGTGCATAGTGCAACTGGGGTGTCCTTGTGTCAGTTTGTTATGAAATTTTAAAGGCGAGTCAATGATAGGTTTCGTTTGAGTGAAAGTGAGCAGAGTGTATGGCGTGAGGCAGATGAAATGTTTCGTTCGTTTGAAATAGGTGCAAAAGTATTGAAGGTAAAAGAAGTAAAAGGTAGGTTGAATGTGTCGAAGATGAGTGAAAAGTTCGAAGGTCCTTATAGAGTTGTGAGAGTCTGAGAGAATGGTGTGACGTATGTTTTGGAGAGTTTGAATGGAGGTGTAACTGAGAGAGTGCGGGCTCATCAGAGTCAGTTGAGGAGGTGGAGAGAACTTCCTGACTACCTGGTGAGCCATCCGGCGTATGGACTGTGCAGCGAGAGGGATAAGGTGCATGATGATGAGATACATTGTGGTAGTATGGATCTGTCTGGGAAAGAGCTTGTCTTGGTCTCGATGAGTAGAAAGCGTGCAAAGAAGAGTGAAAGGAAGAATGCGAGTGCGAATGGAAGTAAATCTGAGGAGAGTCTTTCTGGTATGGGGGAGCATGAGAGAGAGATTGAGTGTTTGCATAAGAGGTGAGTGATTTGGCTGATGTAAGTAGACAAGGCAGTGAGCTGCCTGTGGCTGATTTTTCTGGTTTTGAGAACAGTATGAATGATAGTGTCCTTGGGCAGAATGAACCAAGTGTGACTGATTTTTCTGGTTTTACGAATGGTAAGGGTAGAGGTGAGTTTGATGTGGAGAATGAGGAGGTGGCTGACTTTTCTGGCTTCTGGTGGGAACCAGTTGAAGGGGTTCCTGGTATAGCCTATGAGAGTAGAGGAGATGTGTGATTTGTCTGTTCCGCACGAGTGTACTTTGAGTTGAATGAGAGCTGTGAGTGAGGAGCTGATGAATGGGGGTATGAAGAGTGAAGGTTCTGAACGGAAGAATATGAAAGAGTTCTGTCGAGAGATGGGAGAGCTAGTAATGAAGCCTAAAAGTATGGTGGACGAAATGATAGATAGTGACGAGAAGACTGACAGGACGACTGACGAACGACCCATACAGATTGATACGCGTAGCCAGGGACGTGTGCACCAGTGTGAATGGGTACAGAGGGGCGCAATTGAGTATAAAAGGTACCATGAGTAGGGATTGAGAGTGTATTGTGAGTGACTGTGGTCGTATGTCCTAAGGAAGTAGGGGGTGTGGTGGAGCGAATGACAGAGTCTTTGTAGGGCCATTCTCCCACCCTAATTCCAATACCCTCTCCCTCCCTCTGTACGAGCGTGTGTGTGAATGGGAGATGTTTATATATGTATATGAAAAAAGCTCACAAAGTGCACGTGAGTCGAAGTTATGCAGTTGTTTCTGGATTTTGTACCCCCTAATTAGGGTTCAAAGGTGGGTAGTCTAATCCCCCCTTCCACTATTTAAGGCAATGTATGTTCAGCCTCCTGTTCATTCCTTCAAAAGGTCTTTAAGAATAAAGACGAAAGAGCTTGGATTCGATTTTCACTTTTCTTTTGTATATATATATATATATATATATATATATATATATATATATATATATATATATATATATATATATATATATATATATATATATATATATATATATATATATATATATATATATATATATATATACGAGGGGCGGTCAATAAGTTTTGCGAATCGGTAGGGAAAAACAGAGGAAGGGGGATGGCTGTTTGTAGGGGTGTTAGAACAAGTAATGACAAGTCAGAACCTGCAGACGCACGCTGCTGCCTCGTCTATTTAAGAAGCAGTAGCTGATCGCAGATCGTCAGTCACAAATTTTTCAACAATGGAGAAGGTTGAGCACCGCGCAGTGATCAATTTTTTGACCAAGGAAGGCAAGAATGCAAAAGAGATCCATGAACGCATGGTTGTAGTGTACACCGACACCGCCCCTTCCTATGCAACCATTGCTCACTGGAATAGGAAGTTCTGCCATGGTAATGAGTCCCTTGAAGATGACCCCCAACCAGGACGCCTTTCAGACGTGACCAACGAGGACAATGTGGCCCGTGTGGAGAGGAGGATCCTCGAAAATCGACGGGTGAAGGTCGAAACAATCGAGCGAGAACTTAGAATATCACATGGAAGTGTTATCAACATCATCCACGACAATTTAGGCCATGACCAAGGTATCTGCCCGTTGGGTCCCTAGAAACCTCATGCGCCATGATCGACTTCAACGTTGTCAAAGTCCACAAGGCCAGAGTTGCACAAGCTGCCGTACGTGAGTGTGGATTCGAGAAGCTCAACCATCCCTCCTTCAGTCCAGATCTGGCCCCTAGCGACTACTTTTTATTCCGCTAGCTCAAGGCTGCACTGCGTGGACGCCGGTTTGAGGACGATGAAGATGCCCAGCCCGCCGTCCAGGAGTGGATTAAACAGCAGTCGGAAGATTTCTAGTTGTCGGAAATTCGAAGCCTCAGGGACAAGTGGCGCAAGTGCATTGAAGTCGAGGGTAGTTATATTGAAAAATAATAAAACACTTTTGCTCATAACTCGTTTCCTTATATGCGAATTGCAAAACTTATTCACCACTCCTCGTATATAAATATACATATATATATATATATATATATATATATATATATATATATATATATATATATATATAAAAAGACCTTTTCAAGGAATGAACAGGAGGCTGAACATACATTGCCTTAAATAGTGGAAGGGAGGATTAGACTACCCACCTTTGAACCCTAATTAGGGGGTACAAAATCCTGAAACAACTGCATAACTTCAACTCACGTGCACTTTGTGAGCTTTTTTCATATATATATATATATATATATATATATATATATATATATATATATATATATATATAAACATCTCCCATTCACACACACGCTCGTACAGAAGGAGGGAGAGGGTATTGGAATTAGGGTGGGAGAATGGCCCTACAAAGACTCTCTCATTCGCTCCACCACACCCCCTACTTCCTTAGGCCATATATATATATATATATATATATATATATATATATATATATATATATATATATATATATATATATATATATATATATATATTTATATATATATTTGATTTCATGATTTGTTTAAAATGTTTTTTTTCCCTTGCGAGGAGCCCTATTCTGTAAAGATTGCATGTAGTTTTGATATAGCATTATATTTAAAACAAAAAGCCAATCTATTATTATTTTTCAAAACTCCAAAATTTAATCTTTCCTTTTGTAAAGAGTGCTGGCATTAAATAATTGGAGCCAATAATAGAAATTGTCACACGTCCTTCTTTTATTCGTGGATAATACGTATAACAGGAGGTCTTTATATAGCCTCTCGACCCCGACCGGATCGCATATAAATAATCTGAGCTCGGAGGCGCTAAGCGCATAAGACGTACGCAACAATTGTGCCCACACGAGTGGCAGCCTGCAGGAATTTCCCCCGGGGGAAAACACGTAAGCGCAAGGCCTTTTCTTTTTTTGTAGGCTTGATTGTATGTTTTTAGGCCTCTTTGAATTCGATTGTATATTGTTTTTTGTTTGCTCATTTATCTCTTCTTTTGTATAGAAAATATTTTTGGGTGATAGAATTGTTTGCTTTTTGTGTGAATAAAGGACTGTATATACAATCCGTTTCATTTCTCGCTCGATTTCTCACTTCCGACTTAGTGTGGGAAGCGGGTTGGATAGATTGGAGTTAGAGTGTAGTTTTGGTGCCCGATAAACGTTACAATCTCCCCGAAGGAATGCGACAGGTGAGGAACGGAAAGCTCCAGAAGCCATCCGCAGAGCGGAGTTTTGTATGAGTTCGAGACGTCGGAGGGTAGAAGGGGATGCTGAGGCGTACCCTCACACCCGAAGTCGAGTTTGGGTAGAAGAAGGGCACCGTAAAGGCGGAGCAAGGTGCGGTGGTCAGTGCCCCAGTTAGTGTGGGAGAGAAGGCGTAGAAACTTGAGTGCCGGGCAGGTGGAAGTCAGAAGGTGTTCCCTGTGAGGCGCCCACGAGAACTTATCGTCAAGTACCAGGCCAAGGATCCTCACTGACTGCTTAGTTAGGATCGGAGTCCCAGACCTAAGCAGCGGACGCTCGAGGGTCCGTCAACCTCCACGGCGGCGGAAAAGAACGGAACAAGACTTAGAAGGAAAAAAAGATAGACCCTTGGAAGACGCCCAATCCACGGCCGCAGTGACCGCGAGTTGGACCTGTCAGGTGACCAGAAATAGCAATTTACCGCTAAAGTAAATCACCAGGTCATCAGCGTAGAGCAGGCTATTGATAGTTGGAGGGAGTAAAGTGGTAACAGTATTCATGACGAAAGAGAAGAGGAGGGCACTCAGGACAGATCCCTGAGGGACTCCCTCCTCCTGTGGATAAGGAATAGATGCAGAGAAACCGACCCAAACTTCAAAGGACCGATCGCAAAAGAATCCCGAGAAGAAAGTTGGCATACAGCTGCGGAAGTTAAGAGAATGGAACTCCAGAGTATGGAGAATCTAGTGACAGTGTCGTATGCTTTGCGAATGTCAAAGAAGACAACCAACAAGGCATTACGGTATGAGAAAGCCTCCTGCACGCCGTGGCTGTGGCGTAAGAGTGGATCTAATACACTGCGAAACTGGCAAAAGCCAGTTTGGCATACATGAAAAAGAGATTGTGTTTCGACAATTAAAGAAAGACGAGACGCCACCATCCTCTCCATGACCTTGCAGGAACAACAAGTCATGGCTATGGGACGATATGACGAAACATCCGCAGGGTCCAAATCCAGTTTGAGGACTGGCACGACAGTGGCTGTAAGCAATGCCGTGGGAAAGCTGCCCTCAATCCAGATGCGGTTGTATAGATCGAGGAGAAAATGGAGAGCAGAAACGTGTAAGTGTTTGAGCAGAGAGTATAGGATTCTGTCAGGACCATGGCTAGTAGGGCGACATGAGGACAGGAAGATTTTTAAATCTTTTATTGCAAATAACCGGTTATAGTCCTTGTCTGATCTGAGATGGAAAGCTGGAGGATAACGGTGAGGTGCGGTCTGGTTAGATATCGACGAGAAGTGCCTGGCAAGCCTGTCAGTCACTTCATATCCATTATAGCAATGCTTCTGGGCATTCCTATAATAAAAACCTGATCGTTACTCCTTGCCGTACTTAGCCGATTTTACCTCTTCTCTCCATAGCTGTACGATTTTTGCTCGCTTGGATCTAGTTCGTGCTTTCAACCAGATCCCTATTCACCCAGATTATGTCGCAAAGACTAACATCCCTACTCCGTTTGGTGCTTTTGAAATGGTCAAGATGCCATATGGATTGCGTAACTCTGGTCAAACTTTCCAGCGCTTTCTCGATCAAGTCCTTAGGGGTCTTCCGTTTGTATTTTGCTACATCGATGACCTCCTAATATCATCTTCCTCGCTGGAGGAACACATTTCTCACCTTCGCCAAGTTTTTTCTTGTCTTCAGGAGTACGGAATCGTATTCAACACCTCCAAGTGCCTCTTTGGTGTCCCGCAACTCTCATTCTTGGGGCACCATGTCTCGAGTGCAGGGATTAGCCCACTCGAAGATAAAGTTACCGCGATGCGAAACTTTTCTCGTCCTAAATCACGCAAACAACTCAGGAGTTTCTGTGGCATAGTCAATTTCTACCCCAGATCCATCCCTAAATGGTGCTCAGACCCGGGAGGGGGAGCGTTAACCCTTGGATAACATTTCCAAACGGGCTCTCTTCATTTCTTCAAAATACGCTCCGCTTCTAGGCGGGGGTTGGGGGTTTAAAGCGTTCGAGAAGTGCAGGCGAGCGGCTTAAAAGCTTCGTTTGAATGAGTCTTTTTTGAGACTCAGGATGGCAGAGTGGATTCGCCGCTGGCTAACAGTGGTCAAGCGACGCGGGAAGCTGTTCGCAACTCGCCTACGCTATTATTTTTTCTTGGCTCCTTTTCCTACTCTCCTCAATTTACAATGGAGTGTTATAGCAATGCCTCTGGGCATTCCTATAATAAAAACCACCTGGGAAACTTACATATATATATATATATATATATATATATATATATATATATATATATATATATATATATATATATATCAACTATTATGTAAAATTCATATCATGCAATCCTTTAACTTTGTCAATTTTAATCGTTCAATTATTTTACTTAATAATTAATTAATTCATTTATTTTACTTGTTAATCCATTTAACGTACTACTGTTTCAAACAACATATCTTTAAATTTCACACATAAACAAACGAACACACGCTTTCATCTCAACCTTCTGGAACACTATTCTCTCCCATTCGACTCTCGCCATTCTCCACATAATGGTCGGTAATCATTCCTTCTACAATTAGTCATTTACCTCCAAACAAATCATACTTAGTTTAATTACACATCCTCTCGCAATTCTCTGCAAACCACCATACGAGAGTAGGTCCTAATTATATTTACTTCTCATATTGCAGCCCTAATTCAGTCCATTGTAGTCACCATATTATTTCACCGTATTATTCCACAATATTATTTCATATTTATTTCACGTACTTCATTTCTCTTCACATCTCGTTACTGTAAATCATATTTTACCATATCTTACATTGTATACCTAATCCAACTTCATTATTTCAAAATTTATTTCGCTTTCGTCTTATGCCTAAAATACTAGCAGACGATAACTTCGATCAAACAAATTGATGGTTATGGATTGCTTTCCCTAATAACAGGCTGGCGCGGCGATGATGCCTTGCCAGCAACGCCGTGAACCCGGCGCCACACTTCTGTAGTAGAGGAGGAGGAGGAGGAAATTCCGGAGACATAGGATCTCCACGACGACCGACGTGCCTCTTTGAGGCATCGGTGCATGAGGGCCCGTGCCCGGTTCATTTCTTCTTTATGCTTGCAAACACAGGTTCGGTAGTACCGGCGTGTGGCGCGCTTTTTTCTACGAACCACCTCGCTGCACGCCGGAGATCACCACGGAACGTCCTTGTGGTGAACCGCACCTGGCGACATAGGAATTGAAGAAGTAGCTGCAGAAATTATTAGAGAGTTGAGGAATGACAGAGCCTCATCAACTGTATGGAAGTCATGCACTAGCCGAAAGCAGACCGTATTAGCTTGGAAACTACCCCAGTCAGCCTTACGGAAGTACCATCTTTGTCCACGGACAGATTTGGAAGTTGAGAGGATAGAGAGAGAGACTGGGAAGTGGTCGCTGCCGAAATCGTCCTGGGAAACTGTCCAGGAAAAGTCAAGCAGGGCCTCATCCGATATAACGAAAAGATTAATGCAAGTAAAGGTGCCGGTGGAAGAGTGAAGGTATGTGGGTGAAGCAGAGTTTGATGGAGAGAGAAATAGCTCATCCATAAGTGACAGCAAAGTACGTGCTAGGAACGTCGTGCAGCAGTCTCCCCAGGCAGGATCCGTACTATTGAAAAGTCTCCCAGGATGGAAAAGGGCGAGGAAGTTGAAGGATTAGTTCACGGAGAGAATCAAGAGTAGGACGGTCGTGAGGGGGAATGTAGACCGAGCACACAATGTACTGCCGTCTTAAGCAAAGCCGGACAGCCACCGTATGAAGGTCCGTATGTAGTGTGAGGAGGCGACACGAGACCGAGTCGAATACCAGAATGTCAGCTCTACCTCTGTCGGAATCACCGTGTCGCTGAGAAACAAAAGGGAGGTAGCCTGAGATTCGAGAGACCCGGCGACCTCGTAGGATTAATTCCTGTAAACAGAGAAAGGAAGGTTTATGGGATAACAGACGGATGATGCTCTCCCAGTTAGCCAGCAGACCACGCCAGTTCCAGTGGACTACTGTGGGAGAGACAAAAGGACATGTGGGGAAAGGACAGAGCGGGTATCTACCCAGTCCGTGGGGTAGAGGATCCGGGCTTCAAGCAATAGAAGGCTGGGACCCGAATAATTTAGGTGTTTTTTTCAGTTTGGGGCTGGATTTTTCGGTAGGATAGAAACCGTTGGATAACGGAGGAGAAGAAGGGGGGGAATGGGGTTAGGAGGAAGGGGAAGTGAAAGGAGGAATCGGTGGTTTTTATGGGGAAGAGTGATGGGTCTGGGTATTTTGGAGGGTTTGGGGGGTTTGTTTAGAGGGGGAAGTCAAGCTGAAGAGCATTTCAAGGGCTTCATCAGGCTCGAGAGGGAGGAATAGGATGGGGATGGAACTCCGCGACTGCAGTCATTTCTGTGGACCGCGGAGGCCTCTTTGCCCGTTCGGGCGATCAATCCTCGATTCGAGCGAGACGCTTCGGAGAGGGAGTAACAGGGGGTGCTGCTTGCGTAGCCTCTAGTGTGGGGGAGGCTTTTAGCCTCCAGCGGTAATCTTGTGTCTGAGGTAACCTCGGAGTGGTGGGGGTGGGAACCACTTCTATCGCCGTGAAGGTGTAGTTAGCGATGCTGTCGCTTTCTGAGATTACCCTAAACCTGTTGGACAGATTTAGGGTTGTGGTATCTGGCAGTCTCTTGAGGATGCTGGGTGTCCCCCTTTGCAGTTGGAGCAATGGGGCTGTGACATACATGGGGGAGGGTGGAAAGCTCCACCGGAGATGTGGCAGAGTGTTGCGGGCTGGCGACACTTCGAGCTTACATGCCCGAATTTATTACATTTAAAGCAGCGCGTCCGTGGTAGTACGTAGTGACGAACTGAGAATTCACATGTACTAGGGTTTCCAATCCCCCAGTACACGTGTAGTGATGGACATAGTGCCTTAAAAGATAGAAAGAGGCGAGGGGTAGGCATACGCGCCTTACCAACCTTTTGGCTAAATCTGTATACCTGTGTGACGTCCTGTGGAGAGAGATCCTCCAAGAGGTCTTCAACAGGTATGTCACGAAGGGCCTTTGCATATATAGTTCCCTGGCAGCTGTTTAGGCGCGGGTGCTCCATGACACGGACGGGGTAGCCCTGAACCTCACGGAGAGCTCGCAACGATTCTGGGACTTTACAACCAAAGTCCCGTCAGCCTGGGGCCTCAGGTCAAACCTCTTGATTCCGGTTTTCACATGGAGCTCCTTAAATAGGCGCTCCCTACTAACCGGAAGAGAAGAGTTAGGTTCTAATTTAAGTACCAGAAACCTGTTAAAAGGACAGAGAGTAAAGGAGTTTGCTTCGAAGCTCCTCGAGATCTCGAGTACTCAGCGACTAGGCTTCTTTTTGCGACCTAATGCCTTGGTATTTGTCTCTGTCGGAGTATTATGGGGGGTATCTCCCACAGGGTAGGCTCGCTGGGTGGCTGGTGAAATGTCACCAGCCCTGAAGGTGGCAGCGTTTGAGGAGGCAGCCGCTCCTGTGGTCGCGATTGAGGAGGCGGCTATTCCTTCGTTTGTTTTTTTAAGTTATCATTATTGGCCATGGTGAGCCATGTTTTATAAACGAGAAGCAAAAGCTAAACACCTAATAGGGAAGCCTGCCCCTACTGGGCGCGTAAGGTACCAGTTAAGTCGTTGCGAGCACTAAGACCACCTTGTGCGCCTGGTGGCCAAACGTCCACAGCGTGTCGCGGAACCAAGACTTGAGCGTAAAAATGATAGTGGTGAGAAAGTATAGCTGGGTGAGTGGGAGGAAAATGAGGAGGGTACTATAGGTGCAGGCAGGTTAAAAGCCACCGCCCCCCACCGGAGCCGGCGGATTCGGGGATGCACTCCAACCGCCGGCCCTGACCAGGGTCGAGTGGATATAAAGGGGTTAGGCGAATAGCCTGCGAAAATAGTCGCCCACCTGTCTCCATAAAGGGAAACGAGAGAAAGTAAGGAAGGGAAGTTTGGAAAGAGAGGTAGAAAAGGAAGAGGGACAGTGGATGTTTTTAGTAGAAAGGGGTGCGCTGGGGCCGGGAAGGCATGCAAAAGCCTCCAGATGCAGCTGCAGGATGGTCATCCATCCCTCAACCGGCATCACCTTGCGGGGAGATTGTATGAACATCCAATACGCAGATGATATCAGTCAGGTAATCTTATCACGTTCCACGCATCTTAGTTGGCAGGTAAGAATTACCGAACGATAAATTAAAAACATAAATGACTTCGAGAAAAGATGTAAGATCAAGAATAACATAAATAAATTCAAAGTTATTCCTATCCTTAGGAAAATATAGGACAAAATTAACATAGACAGTACTGAGTACCAATACTCAAACAAATGAAGTGTATTAGGCCTACACTTAGGATCAAGCAAAGACCAGGATTGCCAAGGCAAACTCGGGCTTAAGATTGATTTACTCCCTTAAGAAAAGTTAAGTCCAGAAAGAAAAAGGACATTGTATAAAGCATTTGTCGAATCGATCCTGGTGTATCCACCGATCCCATTGCATGCAACATCGAGATCGTGGAAGAATAAAATGCCAAGACCCGAAACAAAGTGGCCTATCTGATCACCAACACGAGAAGAATGGAAGAGTAAAGGATACAAGAAATATTAGAAACAGACAAAATTGACCGGATAAATAAGATCTTAGAAAAACAGGAGAGGAATATATGGTCGAATATAGATAAAAAAACAAGCCTTGAACTAAGAATACCACAAAAAAAAACAAATCAAGAAAAAATTCCCGAGCCACAGGTGCCACCTGCTACAAGAGGAAAATCCAGTATTAACATGAACAGAGAAAAAACATAAGGAATGAAAAACTCAACCCAAGCATACCTCAAAACAAAGGCATGAACGCCTAAAATAAAATATAAATATACATACACAAACCAAGAGTTTAATTATAAGAAACGTAACCCGAAAGGGTACCCTACCGAAAACCACAAACTGTACTAAAAGAAGGTACATGAACAAGGAATTAGAAGTAACTACTCATACTAAAACAAACTTAGAAATAACATATAAACAAAGACAACCATCAAAGAAAAGAGATCAGCCAGTATCCTGTCAATTTTCTACACTCTCACTTACACCTACACCCCCCCAATTACCTGTTACTATTCTCTCCCTCACTTCTCTCACCTCACGAAATTCATTATTTGCTGCTCACAACCACCAAACAACTACTTCGCCGCTAAAGGAAGCAACGCGAATAGAAAACTTTACATCACTGCTGCCTGAACAGTAACGAAGACTTCCGTCTGAAGAAGCTGGAAAAAAGGCGAAAGCTCACGGCCAAAATTGGAATGGTTTAAATAAGATCTTACTCAGCATTTTTTTTAATCTCCAGTCTCATATAAACAACTGCATAACCGCATTCGCCAGTTACAATGCGCTAAATTAAAATTGCTAAAGTCAAAATACAACCTGGTCTTTAACAAAACATGTATACAAGAGAAGCTACTGCCATCATATATATATATATATATATATATATATATATATATATATATATATATATATATTTCATACGTTATATATAGGGAATCGCACTGCCAGAAATCCCAGTGTTATAGGTCCGGGCAAAAAACTTTATGCTTCTCATTTGATTTCCAGCATTCTCACTGATGCGAATTTTAAGAGGTAAACATCCATAATAATAATAATAATAATAATAATAATAATGTAACATGATAATAACTGGAGTGGGAGACCGCTACAATGCAACTATTTACTTAGCACTTTCTTTCTCAACTCGTTCACATATTATATCCTGCTATATTTGGTATTTATTTTATAATAAACGGGATTTTCTTATATCCTTATTGCTATTTTGACCTCAATTAACTTTTTCATTCTTTTTGTTTTCTTTAAAATCATTTGATTTATTTTTCCTATTTCTCATAATAAACTTCCATGGGAATGTAGGATTTAGCTTAGAATTGACCCTCCCCCACCGCCCCAGGAATTTGATTACTCTAAAGAACAATCAAAATTGACCACACCTTAAAGAATTTTCATAAACAAGAAGGACATGTAGTGAAAGACAAGGAATGAACCCAAACACCTATACTATAACATAACATAATTCGACGGATGAGAAAAGCCACAAGGGCCTATAAATGTTCATCTAAGTCAACCAGAAACTGCATCTACAAGATCGCGTCCGAACTCCCCCAAAAGGCACCACCATCATGGCTTCTCGAAAAATAAATCATGCATCATCTACTTATAAAGGAATCACTATCATGACTTATCAGAAACTAAATCAAATAAGTAACTGCTTAGAAAGGAACCACCATCAATGCCCGTCAACCATCCTCCCCCAACTAAATCCTGCAATAAACATATCAATAATATAATATTTACACATATTGATATTACAATATGTAATTTCCTCCAATACAATTAGAAGCCATAATAATCTACCCTTCCCCCCCATATACTGATCTAACCTGCGCTAGAAAATATTTAAATTTTGACTGCCTATTGTTTCCTGTGGTAAACCATTCCAATAATCAACCACTCTGTTGGTGAAAAAATACTTCCTCACATCTAACCTACACCTCTTTTTTTTTACTTTTCAAGTGGTGGTCCTTAGTTCTATTACTACCTTCGAACTCAAAGAACTTGCTAAAATCCAACTTATCTACCCAAGAACAAATTTTAAAATCTTAATCATATCCCCTCTCACACACTTTTTTTTAAATGAGAACATATTTAGCGCCCTCAACCTATCTACATATTCAATGGAGCTTCAGGGAAGGTATCATCTGTGTTGCCCTCCTTTGCACCTATTTTAGCATGTTGATATCATGTCTAAAGTGTGGGGACCATGGTTGTATACAATACTCTTAATGTGGCTTGATATATGAGTTATATATTTTAAGGATAGCCTCTTTAATTTTTTAACTAACATTCTTCTGAATGAAACCCAACACACTATTAGCTTTATTTTTTGTCTCATTGCACTGCTTAGAAAACCTCATTGACCCCAAATTAATGAATTATAATTAAGTATAGAATTTAACTGAATCTATGAGATCTTAGTGCATCAACAAATGGTATTAAGTGTTGATAGAGCAGTAACAAAATGACAAAATAATTAGATAATTTAATTAAACTAATTATTCTAATATTATTGATTAATTTTTCGTCCTATATTTATCGCAGTTCCATTCACATTTTTTTTCGTTTGTTCATTCGTCCCTCCGAGTAGTCTAAGAAAAGGGCAGTGAACATTAATAATGGTTATCTTACACATCATTGATAATAAATGACAGTATACCATGTGAGAGTGAGCACTAAATCAATCAGATCAGATTTTTTTTTCAACACATATAAAAAATTAGGAATTGTAGTTTTTGGACGTCAGCAAAGATGTAATCCTAATTTAATATTTTTTTTTTAGATTCATCTATATTTTAGACATGTATTATATAACGTACATACATTCGATCGCAACTGTTTAAAAACCTTTATATATATTTATATTATTACATAAAAAAAAGAAGTATAAACATAAACGGGTCTGAAATTTGCGGGGAAGGGTTGGTTCGGCTCCCCCCACTCCCCTTCTTGGATTCGCGCCTACTCGTAATATACGGGGATTTTTCATTTCTTTAGTGATTGTAATTCTGTAATTTGCGTTATTTTTATATCTTTTCTTAAAATATAAAGTTTAGATATATTCTTAAGTCCAGATTCAGGTTATATTGAGTGAAATCTAATTGTCTCCTATTTTTTTCGAATACTTTCCTCTTTCTCACTTTGGTTAATCAATAAAATATTTTTAGTAATCCTCATTTATTAATTCGTTCCATCTTATAAAATCTCATTTTGGGGCGTGGTAATAGAATAACAAATAATAGCATTCAAATACTCACATACCATCAAAAAGTGCTGAAGCAAATTTGGTCCCACTAACATAGATGAATATGTTCATTTAATGACATGTAAAGGTTATGATAAATCCTACATCGGGGAGTCTGTTCACTTTAGTAATAGGATTAAAGAACACTCTGCAGATATTAGGAGAGGTTCACTTTCCTCCAGCCTTTTCGTCTATATACAAAATTGTGTTCATATAATTGAAATTAACCAAGCCAAAATTATATATAATTCTAAAAATTATATAGAAAGATGGATTGCTGAATTAATTATTATTGGCAAGGTTGATAACTTTAATATTTCAGAAGGACAATATAAATTTAAGAAAACCTGGCGAACATTGTCACCTAAGTTATTTTTAAACCGCCAAAATCTATCAATTCTCAGGATCAAAAGCAAGAAATTCATACTTCCATTTCTCAAAAATGCCGATACATTCTCGCATCTTCCACCTTAGTGCCACTGATTTGTGTGTTTGTACGTAAAGTAAATTTCTGTATTTCACTTGTTCACTAGTGATTGACGATGGCGGATTTTTCCGTCGAAACCTGTTTTCGCATATAAAATTAGTTCTACATATTACTGTGGTTTAATCCATATATATATATATATATATATATATATATATATATATATATATATATATATATATATATATATATATATATATATATAAATATATATAAATATATATATATATATATATATATATATATATATATATATATATATATATATATATATATATATATATATATATGAGAATCAAAGACGGATTTAGATACCGGATATGATGAAGGATAAGGTCTACTTCGGGAAATTCCAACTGTGAGCAAAGAATGTAGACATTTAAGTCACAAAACAAAGTACAGGCACATGCAATTATGAATACATAAAAATAAACAAGAGAAACATAACTAAATTAATAAAAAAGGGTTAAGATTTAAAATAGACAATTTCGTTATAAATAAGCCTTTTAATTACAAGGGCCAGTTTAAAGAGACCGGGGGATATATTAAAACTAGGCGAGGAATTAATGAATGAGCATTCGACAATATTTCTTTGAACAAAGTCATTATATTTGTAAATAAATTTAGCCGAATTCCATTTGATAGGGTGACTATTTTTAGATAAATAGACAGAGAAAGCAATATTACCCCCCCTCCTCCCCCTCCTAATATTGGATTTATGTTACGTCAATAGTACACTTAATGATTTACCGGTTTGCCCAATGTATTGCTTAGGGCAAACTGAACAATCGGCAGAATATCTCCCCTTCCTCTTTATACTATTGTTATTATTATGAATCAACATTTTGTACATGGTAGACTGATACTTGAATATGACAGAAATATTTAACCTATTCAATTTTAACCCACTATCATCTACCACTATCCAAACCATCTTCAAATATTGAGTACATCAGCTCACCCAAGTTAAAAAGAAACTAAAACAAAAATAAATATAAAAAGATAAAGTTAAATAAACAACAAAAGATAAAAAGCATAAATAAAAAGGGGTGAAGTGCCTTACTATAATAATATAACCAAACAAAAATTGATAGAAGAGTAAGTTAGCAAGATATATGACTTGTAAGGCTTGAAAGCCTCGACGGAGGAACCAAACATAAAAGTTAAATAAAATGTATACCTAGGGAAGAATTTGGCCGTCCTGGACGGTCATCACAAATCTTGACGAAGGAAAGAAAATACAAAAACAAGAAAGAGAAAAACGCTAGAGAGGCCCTCGACACCAGGACAACCTTCAAATCTACTTTACCCCTATGAAATCTACCACACATTTATCACTTACCACATTAAATCAATAATCAGCAAAGGAGGCAAAGTAAACGGAGGGTGAGCTATGATGTAATGTGGCTGATATTAAGAACTCGCGTGGTGGGCAAACTGTTTTCTAGCTGGAGCTAGATGTTTATTTGTGGCTTTCGTTTCCATATAGTGACGGCTTTAGCCATGTGCTGTCGTCGTCGATCACTCTCCCGAAAAATGATGGTTGTATTACTATTTAACATTGCTCGGGTGAGGGTCGTCCGATGCTTTGTAGTGTGGCGTTTGATGGCTCCCTCTTGGAGATGCGCTGTTAGTCACCGAATAGGGTTGTAGAAGGCATCCTGATGTACGAGGAAGCGAGATGCTCACAGTCACCGACGTTGCATTTACATTCGCACAAGAGATTACACTCATGCAAGTAGCCCTTCGTGGGAAGGCAACTATTCTTTTATGACGAGGGCGCGAGTTTTCTTTGGTCTGTAATAAATTACTAATTTAATATGGCTTGTTTGATCGATGGGGATAACATTCCGGTGTGTGATGACTTTGAAGACTTTTTCGTCCTCCTTATATCCTGTGTTCATGAATGCTTGGTAATAAAGGTCTATTGTACTTGATTTTTCACTTTTCTGCCTTGGGTTGTAGTATGAGTACATCTTTATTTCTCTATCAACCGCTTTCTAGTTTGAAGAATGAGAGAAGGTTCTACTGTATTGATGAGAGCCTTCATTACGGAGTTTTTGTATCGCTCGGGGCATTCGGACGATCCACTCATGCTTGAAACTTGATGAAATGTGTAGTAGGTGTGATGGGGGTGAACGAGTTGTTAGAGTTTTAGTCGCCCTGGTTGTGTGAGCATCGCCTACATTCTTCTTCCGTATTTTTATTTTTCTTTTGTTTCCTACTTTGCCTCCAGTGTTTTCATTGTTGACGTTGTTGAACGGCAGAGGCGGTCTGAATATTTCTTTTATAAATATATCTATATTTGTTTTATTTTCAATTATTCCTGTGTCATAGCTTTCAAGCCTTTCAATTCAATTTTATGCTTGTTTTTTTCTCTATTAATTTCAGTCCTGCTCTTGCGTGCAGGACTGTTTGCCTAATACGGTCGTTTCTTCTAGCACCAGCTATTAGCTGGGTGGCCCTGTCGGCACTCTCTGCGTAGTCCTGAGAGAGATACAACTTGCCATATGCGTTACCACTGCCGGGTACACTAGGACAGAGCGTACAAAGGCAGTGCATAGCTTCTTCTTGTTTGGCGCGTTAAGGTCTCGGAACCTGTAGAGTTCCCGAAGTTGCTTTTTTGTTAGGGAGACGCTGGTGTTGACGTGGGCTTTGTTTCCAGAATTGGTGAAGCGTAAAGCCAGGAGTTTACCTTCTTCTGGTACGGGTACAGGTCGCCATTGACGATGACGTTGTCTATTTTCCGACGGTTCATTGGGATTATCTGGAATTTCTGACGGTTATTTTTTATCTTGTCCTATCTGTTGATGTTATTTATTTCGTCAGCTGTCTCTCTTGCTTGAACTCTGGCGTTCATATAGGAACTAGGGACGATTTTGGTAATGTCATCTGCGAACTGAAGATACATCGTATCGTCCCGTAATGGAGCAGGGAGGTATAATGTGTACACGAGGTACAGTAATGGACTTCGACAGCTGCATTGTAGAACTCTCGCCTCGAGTTCGAATTCGGGTCCTGTGAATCCCTTGATATAGATTTGGGTTCTTCTCTCTATGATATAATCACAGAGGACCCTTTCCAAGATTGGGTTCAGCTGGGTGTTTAGGATCTTGAACTGTAGACCCCTCAGCCAAACCTTGTCGAATGCCTTTTGTACATCACGCAGCACCACGTCTACGTACTTCCCCTTGGCCTTACAGTGGGCTATTTTCTCCGTTAGGTGGGGGAGGGCAGTTTCTATTCCTCGCCCCTTGCGGAACCCGTGCTGCTGAGGGTTGTGAGCTCCCAGTTCGGGTAGCTGGTCTTGGAGTCGGTTAGTTAGAAGCTTTTAATGACGAACTCAAGGAGATAGATTGGCCTGCAATTTACCAGTTGATCTGGGGTCTTACCAGCCATGGGTCTAGAAATGATTTTGGCCACCTTTAGACCGTCGGGAAAATAACCCATGTTCAGGGAAGCACTAGAAATGTTAATGATCCCCTGAATGATCTGCTGTGGGGCATTCACTAGGTTGCCTGGTAACTTTTGTTCAAAAGTTTTCACAGTGGCCATGCGTGGGGATGCGTGCGGTGTATTATCTGATTCAGATCGTCAATCAGATGGACCTCGAATTCCTGGTCGAACTCTTCATTGTCTTCTTCAGTGATAGAGAAGACATTCTTCCAGAATGCCCTGAATATTTTTCCAGAACTCCCGGATCCTCTATATATTTCCCGTCCTCTTTAATCCAAGTCTTTTCTTTTCTTTGCAGTCTTCTCAGTTTCCTCATTTTGTGCCAGAATTTGGCCGGGCTCAGCTCACTTTCTACTCCGGCTATAAGGCTGTCTCAGATTTCAGCGTGTTAGATGTTAATTACTTCCTTTAGTTCAGAGCTTAGCCGGCGTATTAGCACGCTTCTTTCCCGGTTTTGACCTTCCCGTCTACTTTCTTCGCACACTTTCCTGTGCACCCGTGGGATCCTCTTTATTTTCTCTGTCTAGCTGGGCTGAGGTAGCATTTTGTACGCTGTCTTGGGTACGCACTCGTTACCCTCTCCAATTTGTCATCGATCTCCTCCAAAATTGACTCGCTCAAGTCGGCTGTGGCGTATTGTCGGAGAAGTGTCTTGCAACGGTCCTAGTCAGCAGCGGCGTAGTTCTTACATGGTATGACTGATAGCTGGATTGACGCAAGTGAGATGGTGGTTAGGATCGCCATGTGGTTCCTGGGAATTACTGGGCCTGGTTTGATATGGTAGTTGAAGTATAAGCCATCCTTGTCATGATAATGGGGTGGCTGACCTGTAAGTGATATAGGTCAGGAAATCCGGCCCTATCCTCTCAATATTTTTCCTCTCCATTATCATTTCTAAGTTCCGGCGTCTTTCATTGGTTCTGCCATAGTCTGCCACTCGGCATCTGACATTGAGGTCGCCCCCTAAGAATGCCATTCTCCGGTGCGCGAACAGTGTTCAGAAGTTGGTGACGGGTAGGTAGGCTCGGCCAGGGTGTTAAAGGGTACATCTATACGGCTATCGTGAATTTTCCTACCAATGTGGGAAGTTCAATCGCCACGAAGGGTTCGTCCAGTTCTGGGAGGCGTGTGAACGTGATGTTCCATCTGAAAGCTATCGCAGCACCATCGAACCTTTCCTGAGAGTGATTCTTCATGAGCCCTCTGTAGCCTGGTATTTTAAGTTGACCCCTTGCGCTGTCAATACCGTGCTCAGTTATCAGAATTATGTCGGGGTCTAGCACACGGAATATGTTTCCTTATGCAGTTGCTTGCCCCTTCCATCCATCAACGTTGAGTGTCAGAATTCTCAATCTATTTTTTACGTTTTCTATGCTGGTCTTCTTCTACTGGTGCTTTTGAGTGATATTCTTTTTCCTTCTGTTCCTCTTCTTCTTGAATTGGGCGTTGAAAACCTGCTCATAGTGTCCTCGTATAGAGAGACGTTTTGGCGGTGCAGGGCTTCATCTACTACTTCAGTCTTGATTGATGCGTGATACTCCCGTAGTAAATTTTGTTTTTTATTCCATTTAGTATTTTTACTTCATCCATATTTTCAGGGAAGGGGAATTTCTCGGATGCGTATATAGGGAGATTGATCTCATCTGCATCGAGCGGTTTGTTGGTGGATTTCTTCCCCTTTTGCATGTTTCTTGCTCTTGTGAGCTTCTGAATCAGAAGAGTCCGAGAAGACTGTGGAATCTTTTGATGTCGACCCCGTACTATCGTTTCTCTTTGTGATATCTTCTTTAGGTTAGTTTGTGTGAGTTTTTCAGCTGCGGTCTCTTGTACCTTATTCGCAGCAGCTTTTAGTTCCTGAGTTTTGGATTTTGTCCCGGTTTGTTTTATTCTTCTCTCTTGTTGTTGTCTTGGCAGCTCGAGGACGTCCAGTAATAGGGGGTCATCCAGGAACCACATTTGGCTGATCCCGTTTTTGGCGAGCATTTGATTGAGCACTTTTGCGAAACATCCTGGTTTAGTAAGATTCCTGATGTGTGCATAAAGAATGAACGTCAGGATTTTTGTTGAGTCTTCATTTTATATCTTCAGATAGGGTTTCTCGGTCTTGGTTTCATTGTACGCGGCTTCGGCCACCTGAGCATAGGTGATGTTAAACCTGCGTACCTTTTCCTGTTTTCTTTCAGTTTTCTTTTTATTGATTATCTCTTTTTGGATTGGGCATGTCATACCCAGTGATATGTTGCCCTGCCCGCAGTTTGTGCACCATTCAAAGTTTTTGCGCCAGTCGTTCCAGTGGTGATCCTTCTCTCTGCACTTGGAGCAAGTTTTCTCGTACTCTTTGTAGTCTTTAGTGGCGTACTGCTTCATTTTCTAGTAGCAGAAGCAAAACTGGACGGGAAAGAATTCCTCCCACTCTATTTGGTCTCTATTCGCTTTGGCGTTGAACATTGACAGACCCAGTTCTTTCGCCTTCTGGGCCATCGAAGTCTCTGCAAATACAACCATGAATACATGAGTATAGTCGCTGTTGTCTCGCTTGTTTTTAAAGTTAATGACGTCTGTGACTTTGGTCCATTTTTGTCTTAGCCCGTTCTTTTTATTTCTTCCCTGCTGTGCTGTCCGATCCAAAGATCGAGTCTCCTGCACAGAACGCTGCGATGAACTTGTATTTGTAGAGGAAAAGCTGGCTGTAGTCCGATGTCTTTTAGGGTCTCCAGTGTCTCTTGCTTCGTTATGGCTTCGACGTCCTTTTCTTATTCGCAGATGGCAACGTGTCCTGAGGGGAGGTCTGGAAGCCTTATTAAGAGTTCGAATACTTTCTCCCTGCTGGGTTTGTTCTGCCCGTTGGCCACCCACAGGGGAATCCTTGTAGTATTCTTCTGGGCTATTTTGCGCCGAGTGAGGCTCCACGGAGCCGTTCTGAATTTTTGTATCTTCTCTATTTGTAGGTGGTTGGTTGATTGCGGCTTATCCTAATTATTCTTGCATTGGGGCTGTGTTTTTGCGTCATATGGGTTAGGTCAGTGGTTAACCCCCTCTTCATCGCAGCGCAGCGTCAGTGAACATGAATTGCTAAATGGGAAGTGTGATAATGATAGGTGAGCCCTGGGGTGGGGGGGTCTCTCTCGAGGTGTGATGTGTGGCAGACTTATGTTGGTTAGCGCGGAATCAACCATCGCTAAACGGGAGGGCCGCCTCCTCGAAAGTTTGGGTATCAGAACTGCGTCAGGCATACATATAGACGGGTGCTACTTCTCTCTATGTCCTGGCTGGGCTCCTGGGGAAGAGGAGGAGGGCCCCCCCCCTCTTTCGGAAGTTGAAATCCTGCCCCTTGTCCGGGTGTCTTCTGGTACTGGGTTCCACAGTGGACTGTCCTCAAACCTGCTTTCCCCGTCACATCCAATTGTCTTTCAAATAGAACGGCATAGTTGGAACGAGACTAGATGAGTGGCAATACAGTTCACCCTAACTCCTCTGCCACTCAGAGAGGATAGTAAGGGAGTTCAGGCCTACATATGTCACTTAGTTACATCTCCAAATGCAGTTCTCTCCTTTTTAAGTCCCTGTCGGGAAAAGTGAAAAAGATTTCACGTACCTCCTTCAGCGAGAAAATGCAAGATTTTCGTTAGCGTCAAATTTCCGAATTGAGACTGAGTAGTCTGCTGATCATTTGATTTGATGTGGTAGGTGATGAAATGAGTGGTAGATTTCATAGGGCTTAATTAGGTTTGGAGATTGCTCGGGTGTCGAGAGCATCTCTAGCGTTTTTCTCTTTCTTGTTTTTGTCTTTTCTTTCCTCCATCAAGATTTGTGATGAGCGTCCAGGAGGATCAAATTCTTCCTTACATATACATTTTATTTAACTTTTATGTTTGGCTCCTCTATCGATGCTTTAAAGCCTTTTAAGTCATATATCTTGCTAACTTAGTCTAATATCAATTCTTGTTTGTTCATATTATTATCGGTGGGCACTTAGTTTCTTTTTGTGTTTTAGTTATGCTTTTTAGCTTTTGTTGTCCAGTTTCTCTTATTTTTGTTTTAGTTTATTTTTAACTTGGGCACTTCACCTCTTATATTTACGTTTTTTATCACTTGTTGTTTATTTCCAGCTTCTCTTTTTATTTATTTATTTTTGTTTTACTTCCTTTTTAACTTGGGCACTTCGCTTTTTTTATTTGCATTTCTCTTGTTATGATGTTATTCTTGGGCACTTGGCCTCTATTTATTTTTTTATTTTCCTATAGTTGTCTCTAGTTGGTCTAATTGCGTGCAATTCGCCTCGTTTGTTATTGTTTCTCTTGATTGGTTTTAATTGCCTGGTTTTGTCTTCTGTTTCTTTCATTGTTGTTATGTATAGATTGGTCTTATGTCTTCGCTTGCACAGTTTTTTCCGCTAGGGAATTGTGATTTTCTTTCGACTGTGCGCTGCCTCTGTTGACGCATGGGAACATTGTTATTGATTTTAGGGAGTATTTCTTCCTATACTTTTGCCCATATCTTTCTCCCTAAACTCTGGATCTCTATATTAATCGGCTTCAGTCCCGCTCTTTCGTGCAGGACTGTTTTCCTAATATGCTCGATTCTTCGTGCGCCAGCTATAAGAAGTGTGGTTTTGTTTTGTACCCTCGGCATCGTCCTTTGAGAGATACAGCTAGCCATCTACGTAACCACCGCCGGGTACACTAAGATGGAGCCCACTTAGGCAGTGTACAGCTTCCTTTTATTCGGGACGTTGAGGCTTCGGAACCTATAAAGTTTCCTCAGCTCTTTTTTGGTTAGGGAGACTCTGTTGTTTATGGGTGCCGTATAACCAGTTTTGCTAAGTAGTAATCACAGGACTTATCCCTCGTTATAGTTTGAGTAAAGGTCGTTGTCTACCTTAGGGCAGTTCATTGGAATTATTTAGAATTTCTGGCGGTTCGTCTTAATTTTCCACCTTTTTTCAAATCTGCTGATGTTTTCGATCTCGAGAGATATCTCCCTTGGTTTAACTCTAGCGTTCCTGGGGGAACTTGGGATGATTTGTGTGATTTCATGTGCTAACTGCTGACACATCGTATCGCCCAGCACTGGACCAGGAAGGACTATTGTGTACACAAGGGACAGCAACGGACTCACACAGGTGCCTTGTGGAACTCTCGCCTCGAGTTCGAATTCGGATCCTGTGTAGCCCTCGATGGAGATTTGGGCTCTCATCTCCATGATATAATAACAGAGGACCCTTTCCAGGATTGGGTTCAGCCAGGGTTCAGGATCTTGAATTGTATACCCCCAGCCAAACGTTATCGAAGGCCTTTTGTACATCTCACAGCATCACGTCTACGTACTTCTGCTCAGCTTTGCAGTACGCGAGTTTTTCTGTTAGGAGGGTGAGGGCGGTTTCGGTTCCCCGTCTCCTGCGGAACCTGTGCTGCTGAGGGTTGTGGGCTCCTCGCTCGGCTAGTTTTTCTTGAACCTGGTTTGCCAGGAGCTTCTCGTATATTTTCACCTCGAACTTAAGCAGTGAAATTGGCCTGCAATTGACCAGTTTATCTGGAGGGGTGGGGGGGTCTTCCCTTAGGCATAAAAATTATTTTAGCAATCTTTATACCGTCTGAGAAGTAACCCATATTCACGGAAGCATTGAAGATATTTGTAAGACATTTTTCCAGTAAGTTCTAAGTCATTATCACAGGACCGCCGGATACCTCTATATAATCCCCGATCATATTAATTCGAGCCTTCACTTTTCCTGATAGTTCTTTTAACTTTCTGATTTGATGCCAGAATTTAGCCAGGTTCAGCTTGCTATCAACGCTGGCTATTAGGGTGTTCGATATTTACGCTTGTTGGAGATTAATAGCTTCTTTTAGCTCGGTGCTTAGGCGTCGTAGTGGCGAGCTCCTTTCCCGGTTTGGACCTGCCCATCTTTTCTCTTCACACGTCTCCCTGTGTACCCAAGCGATCTCTTTCATCTCCTATGTCCATCGTGATTGAGGAGGAGTTTTGTACCCTTTCTCGGCAACACACTTGTGGTCTGCTTCTAGAATAGACGCGGTTATCCTTTCCAGCTCTTCGTCTATCTCCTCCAAGGTTGCATCGCTTAGGACAACTGGGGCGTATTGACTGAGTTGTCTCTTGTAATGTTCCCAGATGGCCGAAACGTAGTTTTTGCGGAGAGTGACTGGTAGCTGGATCGGCGCGAGTGAGTTGGTGGTAAGGATCACTATGTGATCACTGGAGACTGCTGGGCTCGGTTAGCTATGGTAGTTGAAGGGGAAGCTATCACTTGTTAAAATTATATCAGGTTTCGTGGCTGATATGGAAGTGATATAGATCAGAAAGCCCGGCCCTATTCTCTGGATGTTTTTTCTTCCCATATTCATTTTTTCTTCACACAATCGGCCTCCTTCGTTGGCTCTACCATAGTCCGCTGCTCGGCATCTGGCATTGGGGCCGCTCCCAAAGAATACCATTCTGCGGTGTCCAAACAGCGTGGAGAAGTTGTTCACGGTTAGGTAGGCTCGACGAGGGGGGTTGATAAGCTCTGGCTATCACGAGGTTACCTACCAATGTGTGGAGTTTATCGCCACAAAAGATTCGTCCAGCTCCGGAAGGCGCCTCAACGAGATATTCTCCCTGACAGCTATCGCAGCACCACCTTACCTTCCTTGTCAATCATTCTTCATGAGCACTCTGTAACCAGGTATTTTAATTTGACCAATATCAATACCGTGCTCTGTTATGAGTATGATGTCTCAGTCTAGCACCCGGAATGTTTCCATATGACGTTGCTTTCCACTCCCACTCGTCAACGTTGAGTGTCAGAATCCTCACTCAGTTGCTAACTCTTTCCATGTTGTCGTTTTAGTGTCTCTGGGTTAAGTTTCTTTTCTTCCCGCTTTCTTCTTCTTGAATTCGACGTTGGGAACCTGCTCATATTTGTCTCCGTATAGAGAAACGCTATGGTGGAGCAAAGCTTCTTCGAATACTTCCGCATCAATTGCATCATTGAATTCCCGCTTAAAAACTTTTGTCTTAATGCCTTGGAAGATTTTTTTCTGGAATATATATCCTTGGAGAAAGGAAACTGCTCGCACGCGTAGATGGAGAGGTTGATTTTATCCGCATCTAGCTTTGTGTGCTTGCCTTTCTTCCCCTTGGTTGATTTCTTGATTTGGGGAGTAGCTTCTGAGTCCAATGAGTCTGAGGACTCTGAGGAATCAGTTGTAGCCGACCCTGCTTTCCGTTCTTTTTGTTGTCCTCTCGCTTTTGTTTCTTTGCACAAGCTTTCACTTTTACTGCTTCTTTTGTCGTCTCTATCCTGGTTTTGTTTCCTATTTTTGTGTTGTCTATTTTGGAAGAGAGAGAGAGGGGGAGAGAGAGAGAGAGAGAGAGAGAGAGAGAGAGAGAGAGAGAGAGAGAGAGAGAGAGAGAGAGAGAGAATGATCTTGTTCCTCTGTCTATTGGTTTGGTACCATATGCAGTTGTAGGACATCCCCGGAAGGGGGGTTGTCTGGGATGGACATTTAGCACTCCGCTTTTCGCGAGCATTTGGTTTAGCTCTTTTGCAAATGTTCCCGGTTGCCTGAGATTCATGACGTGCGCGTGGAATATGCAAGTACAAATTTTGGTCGAGTTCTCATTTTGGATCTTGAGGTAAATGTTCTTTGCGTCTACTTCGGTGAGTGCCGCCAACGATGCTTGGGCGTAGGTGGTATTGGACCTGCACGTCTCCTCTTGTCTCTTTTCCTGTTGTTTCTTTTTAATCACCTGTTTATTGATTTTCATATGTATTTCTGCATTCCTTCCAGTGACGGCCCTTCTCGCTGCATTTGGAGCATGTTTCCAAGGGTTCTTTGTTGTCCTTAGTCGCCTGTTGCTTCATACGATAACATCAGAAGCAGAACTGGCCTGGAGTGTAACCTCTCTTTCGATTTGTTATCCGCTAACGTTAGCGTTGAACATGAGGAGTCCATGCTTTTTGGCCTTCTGCGCCATTGTTGTCACCGTAAATATGACCTTGAAGACATGGGAGCATTCGCTGTTTACCCTGATCATTTAATTTTTGCATACGCTTTTAATTCGCAGATCTAATCATTATTTAATCCTTGTAAATTTTCTGAAATTTGATTGGTTAAAACAAATATTCCTATGTCAAGATCAAATAATTTTTCTTTTCTGGTCTAAACAATATTCTAGCTTTATAATTTTTGTCGCTCCTGATTGGTTCTAAAACATATTCCTATAAACATATTCCTATTAACATATTCCTATGCATATAAGAAACCCATTTTGGTAATTTTTTTTCATTGTTTCCCAGAAGATGACCTTTGAAAAGGTTGAAAGTCTGCCCGGCTAATAAAGATATACTGTGGAAAGCATGGCCCTGGCATTAAAATTGCACCAGCAAAGTGCCTCGCAGGAATAGGGCAAATTGTATCAAATGTCCATGGGTATATATATATATATATATATATATATATATATATATATATATATTATAGGATTTTAGATTAATATTGCGTCAATATCCTAGATAGCTCTGATCACAATAAACATAAAAACCTACGTCATTCAAGGGAATGAAGTTAAATGCTAACGTGAAATCTAAATTTTTGCAGACGAAATTTCTTTAAGCCTAAATCTGAGGTACGTTGAAGAAAACGTGTATTAAAAACCAAAAAAAATATTATTGAATAAACAGTTATTAAAAAGTTAAATTATACAGTAACAGTTATGATTGGATTGAATTACGCGTGTGAATTAAATTTGCATTAGTTAACGAGAATGGATTTACAATTGATAAATATTAAATATTAAAAAGATTATAAATTGGTAAATATTTTATAAGTAATTGGATGATATATTGGATTACAATTAAATGGGTAAATAGTTAAATGGTATGATGAATAGTTAAATTGGATATATGGATTAAATTGAATAAATAGTTAAATTGGATAATTGTATATATGGATTAAATTGGATAAATAGTTAAATTGGATAAATAGATATATGGATTAAATTGATAAATAGTTAAATGGTATGATAAATAGTTAAATGTGTAAACAGATTATATGTTTAAATTGGATAAATAGTTAAATGGATTGATAAATAGTTAAATGGTATGACAAATAGTTAAATTAGATAAGTAGTTAAATTGGATAAATAGTTAAATTGGATAATTGGATATATGGATTAAATTGGATAAATAGTTAAATGGATTGATAAATAAAGGGTCTTTCAATAAGGTCGCTCGCTTTTTAAATGTAAATAAAACAAGTTGTGTGTGATATATGCACTCAATTCATTTTAAATTTGAAAGTACATTTTATGGCATTAAGTGTGGAATATGAGGTCGTTCAAATGTCCGCCGCGGCTTCGCTTAGTGGAACGTATTTTCGATGACTTTGTCGCATAAATGTGGTTGTTCGTTATGTTGACTTTGAGGACTTCAACTGTTCGCAGATTATTTGCATTGTCCTGCGATTTAAGGTAAGCCCAACCAAAGTAATCTAATGGCGTTAAATTGAATGATCTCGGTGGCCAGTTGACGTCACCGCCGCGCGAGATGACATTGCCCTGAAATTGCTGGTGCAAAATATCTATCGTGTCGTGCGCAGTGTGGCCCGTAGCGCCGTCCTGTTGGAACCACATGTCGTCAGTATCCATATCAGGCATATACTCCAGTTGGGGCCACAAGAAGTTGTTTATCATCGATCTGTAGGTCTTGCCGTTAACGGTTATGGCAATCCCATTTTCGTTCTAAAAAAAATACGGACCGATATTCCATTAAACGAAAATCTGCACCAAACAGTGTCTTTGTTGGGATGCAATTGGTGCTGGTTTATCTCATGTGGATTGTTTTCGTCCCAAATCTGAAAATTTTGCTTGTTTACAAATTCATTCATCCAAAAATGGGCCTCGTCGCTGTGGCGAGGATAGAAATCACGTAATTCGCGGAACGTTTGTCAAACAGAGCACTGATTTTGATAATAACATTTGATGATTTGCACACACTGTTCAACGCTATAACCTTCCATCGTGACTTGCCAAGTACTACTGAACAGTTCACAGTGAGGTTGCCAGATGTCGCTTTAACAATATGGCCACTATCGAGCGCCCTTGTTGAAAGACCCTTTATATATATATATATATATATATATATATATATATATATATATATATATATATATATATATATAATATATATATATATATATATATATATATATATATATATATATATACATACATTTAGGACTAAATATTTCATTTGTAGAGGTATAGACCGCTACAATACTGCCTCACCGAGGGAAAAGCTCGCATAACACAAGGTATTTACATAAATTTTAGTCTATATAGCGGCGAATCCTCCTTACAACGCGTCCAGAACGGGTTATGGTGCCAATTGGCTGATTCGGATTGCGGGGCAGGGGGCGATTAGTAGTGCCACTCAATTGATTGATGCGGGAGATTGTCGCGAGCGAGGACCGGAGCGTCGGGTGAAGATTGTTCTGCACCTCCCGAAAAGACGACTGTTGGTAGTTGCGCGTTGGTCGCTTGGTGTTCTCCAGCTGCTGTTGAGTAGTCCTGCAACAAAAAGGGAGGCGACAGCAGTTGGGAAGAAGAATTGGGAGTGTAGAGATGGTTGGCGGAGGGTTTGCGAGTAAAGAGGTGGGAAGTGGGGTTAGTTGGTGGGAAAGTGTTGAAGGAATAGTTGGGTGCGGAAGGTAGGCTGGGATGACCACTGGACCTATATTAGTGGAAGATAAAGGTAGTGGCTGTTCCAGATGAACGGCCTATATGAAAGAGGGTTTAAGCTGATCGATGGAAACTGTATCCTGCTTGGTGCCAAGCTGCAGTACAAAGAATTTCGGCTTCCTGGAGACGACGAGAAAGGGTCCGTCATAGACAGGTTGCAAGGATGTGTGAGTGGAATCACGACGGACAAACACATGAGAGCAAGTTGCCATCTCCTTTGGGACGAAAGGTTTCTGATTAGCAAGCACTCTTGTGGCGGTTGGGTTTGTCTCAGACATCGCCCGTACTAAATTGTGTACGATAATGCTGGATGTACGTCGGAGAAAAAGGACAGTCAACGGAAGAAAAGAATTGGCCTGGAAGACGGAGTTGCGTACCATAGACGAGTTCCGCAGCAGGGCAATTCAACTCCTCTTTCAAGGAGGCACGAATACCCACGATAATTAAGGTGATGTTGGGATCAGTGGAGCGTAAGCTTGCCTTGAGAGTCCTGTGTAAACGTTCCAGCTTAGAGTTACTCTGGGAATGGTAGCTAGTGGTACGGAGACGAAATGAGCCTAGCACTGACATGAGTGCATCCCATTGGTAGGATTCAAATTGGCTACCTCGATCACTCATGATCGTTGATGGGACACCAAAACGAGCAACACATGCTGAGACGATGGCTCGAGTTACAGTTGAAGCTCTGATGTCCAGGATAGGAACTGCCTCTGGCCAAGAGGTAAAACGATCGATCATGGTGAGAAGGTAATTGCAACCACGCGAAAAGGGCAGATGACCAACCAGATCGATGTGAACGGCGTCGAAACGTGCAGATGGAATTGGTAAAGCAGCCAGAGGGGACTTTGTGAGGCGTTAAACCTTTGCACGTTGACAAGGCAGACATGCGCGGGTCCATTTGGCCACGTCAACGTTCATACCTGGCCACACATAACGTTGTGTGATGAGTGGTGAGGTTGCGAGTTGCTCGAATGCCAGGATGAGAGAGACCGTGAGTCTAGTCAAAAATGTGCCAACGGTAAGCGAGAGGAATGAGAGGACGAGGACAGTCAAGCAATAAATAGTCAGCCAGAATACGCCTGGAGGGAATGTCCGGCAAGTCGATTTCGCGAACGATGAGCTGAGAAGAGTGATTCAGTGTTTGCGTGTCTTCATCTTGTTCCTAGGCAAGCGCTATAATCGCGTGATCAATGGGCGCAGTTTGAGAGAGTTGCGTGCCCGAAATCGATGAAATGCGAGAGAGCGCATCTGGTACGACGTTTGAAGAACCAGGAACGAAGCGAATATCGTTTGTCATCTGCAGGATGAAGTCAAGGTGACGAGTATCAACTGCAGAGTGCACAGAAGAGGTGCTACTAGAGGCGAGCGCACCAACCAATGGCTTGTGGTTAGTAAAAACAGTAAAATCACTTCCTTCCAAGTATTGTTGGAAGTGAGGGAGGACGAAGTATATGCTCAGTAATTCGCAGGAAAACGTACTGTATCTCTGTTGAGAAGGAAGAAGAGCCTTAGGGAAGAAGGCGAGAGGTTGCCAAGAGTCACCAACCTCTTGCTGCAGCGTCACATCAACATGAGTAGCGGACGCGCCCGAAGCAACGCTTATGGGAGATCCTGGGCAAGGATTGGCCAGGGCGACATAGGAAGCCCTTGGAAAGCAATTCGTAGAGAGGTTGCATAATGTAGGAGATGTTGGAAATGAACCTGTGGTAAAGGTTTACCATCCTACAGAATTTACCGAAGAAGGTCGGGGAAAAGCCCAGATAACTTAAACTTTTCCTCGAGAGGACGAATTCCCTCAGGGGAAATGTGGTGTCCCAAAAAGGAAAGCTGTGTGACACCAAAGATACGCTTAGAAGTGTTGAGTACGATACCATACTCATCTAAACGTGCAAAAATCTGGCGAACGTGAGAAAAATGCTCCTGTAAAGACGAAGGTGCTATCAGGAGGTCGTCTATATAACAAAGTACGAAGGGAAGACCTCTCAGAACTTGATTCATGAAGGGTTGGAAGGTTTGACTACTGTTACAAAGTCGGTAAGGCATTCGTTTCATGACGAAGGAACCGAATGTAGTGGTGATAGCCGTCTTAGGGATATCATCAGGGTGAATCGGGATTGGGTTGAAAGCGCGAACCAAATCGGAACAGTACAGGCCTTGCATCGCCTGTAGTCATCTATAGCTCTGAATTCCCCTGGAGTAGACTTAGGTACTACGTGAAGCGGTGATGCCCATGGGGAGGTGGGTGAGGAAGCAATCCCGGCCTCCATCATGAAGTTAAATTCCTGCTTTATTAGGGTAAGTCTATCCGGGGCCAGTTAACGGGTAGGTGAGAAAACTAGTCCTACTGTTGTATATTCTGTGCAACACATTGTGCTTAATAGGCCTGTCTTTAGAATGAAGAAGACAGAGGCTTGGGATCTCCCGCAAAAGTTGCTGGAAGTGGGTAGCAGTTGCAGGGAGATGAACAGAGGAGGGAGCTGGTGGAAGGAAAGAAGGAACCAGCAACTGTTGGGTCGTGGTTCTGTCGATAAGCTTGTGGCAACGAGAATCGACGAGAATGTCGTGCGCGGAAAGGAAATTGAGGCTTAAAATTAGCATGTCAATGTCGGCAATGATGAACGTCCATGGGAAAACACGACCTAACCTGAGAGAGAGCTCAAGGATACGCCTCCCATAAGTCCTTATGTCCGATGAATTGTCAGCTTTAAGGATAAGTTCAGAGAAAGGCAATCTTTCTCGACTGAAGAGGCTGGAATGACACTGCATTGAGCGCTAGTGTCAACCAGGAAGGAAAAACCAGAGAGTGGGCCATGAATACTAAATGGAGGATCGACCTGATGATGGGATGAGGTTGCAGATGTGACAGACCCACGTATCACTTGCGAATTCAGTTTAAAGTTCCCTGTGCTGAAGGTGAAAATTGGGTAAGAGAACCCGTAGAATTGTGTAGGTTGGCAGGTAGAGAAGTTAGTCTAGGCGCAGTTTGAGATGAAGATTGAGCATTTTGATGATACGAGCAAGGGCTTGAGCATTTTTCTGCTCTTGCACCAAATTTGAGGGGGTACGAGCAAAAGCCTGAAAGATAGCAGTATGAGCAGCACGCCAGAATGAGGGTTAAAGTTGTGGGCATGAGATGATGCCCGGTAAAAACGGCAAAAACTGAACACAGTGGACAGCGTTGCTCCCATAATTAGCATGGTACCAGCAGCTACCCTGAGAGTTGTCAGGATTGGAGGAATTAGGTCTAGGTTTGGAATGAAACTGTTGTGTCTCACCTCTTGTGCTGGAGTTCCCTTTTTCGGGAGGAGGAACGACGTCTGACTCATCTGTACTGCTCACGATGTTGCTCTCTGTAAAGAAACGTTCGCACCTTTAGAGCACGAATGTCCATTTCAATCCTTACCAGAACGAATAAAAGACCCGAAGCATGGGAGGATTCATCCTGAGGGAGTCCTCGCTGGTTGTAAGGAGCCCCGGCCGGTGACTTAACCTGAGAAATTGATACATGTGAGTGGTGTTTAACATTAGAATTGTATGATGTGTCACGCTCCTTATTTTCATCGCTAAACGCCCTGGTGCCTGGTTGTTATACACGGCCTCAGCCGCCTCTGCCATCTTCTCCACGTTCGCTAAGAAGGACATTAATGTAAGGGGCTTAATTTGATCCGGCATCCCACGCATGAATATCTCAGTTATGAGTGGCTCGAGTTGGTCAAGCTGTGCTCCCTTGGCATGTGCCAGGGCCTTGAGATGGTCCAGAAAATGCGTGGGGCACCTGTCTCCCATCTCCTGCGTATCGAGAAGGATCCGCAGGTCCTCAATTTGTCACCTCCCAAATTCCCCCATGAACGCCCTCTTGAATCTTCCCCAAGAACCAGAAATTACCCCCATCAAGCAGAATACTCTTAAAAGTGGAAAAAAATACTTAGAGGTAATTTCTGGGCCACGACGATTGTTCTATGGTCCTTGGGAACTGCTTAGTGTAATAGGATGAGCTCCACCATTTCTCACCAGCCAATGGGATTTTGTGGGTCGAATGGCGTAAGCTGAACCGTAGAGGGAGTGGGGAAAAGGGCGTTGTTGAGTGGGAGAATTCTTGCGGGGGAGTATTAGGTGGATGAATATGTCGTTGTTGTTGTTGCTAGAGAGGATGCTTTCGTGGTTGTTACTGTGCCCGAAGTTGGGACGTAACTCGGGGCTCCGTTATAATCCATTTATAGAAAAATAAAAGTGTGTGTATGCACAAATTCAATTCGCGCACTTTAACGTAAATATTTGAAAAAATAAATTATTGAAAATTGGTCACTCTTTTTATTTATTACTGTATATTATAATTAGTTTTATGAAATTGCTAAGGGATCACTTACGGATGTTAAGATCAACTTATGATTGAAAACGAGCACGTGTCGAAAAATCATTCGGGAAAAATATAAGTCCAACGAGAAAAAATAGAACCGAGTGAGGCGGCGGAATTCGACCTCCGAAAATATAACACACGTGACGGTGAAAATGAATTTTACGAACGAATGAACTGATGAGAGATAATTAAACTACCTTGGGCACCACTTTTAGGTTTTTAGATGAATATTGCGTCAATATCCTAGATAGCTCTGATCACAATAAACATAAAAACCTACATTTCGTCATTCAAGGGAATGAAGTTAAATGCTAACGTGAAATCTAAATTTTTGTAGACGAAATTTCCTTAGGCCTAAATCTGAGGGACATTGAAGAAAACGTGTATTAAAAACAAAGAGTTAAGAAAAATATATATTATTAAATAAACAGTTACTATTGAAAAGTGAAATTATACAGTAACAGTTATGATTGGATTGAATTACGCGTGTGAATTAAATTTGCATGAGTTAACGAGAATGGATTTACAATTGATAAATATTAAATAGTTTATAGATTGGTAAATGTTTTATAAGTTAAATGGGTAAATAGTTAAATGGTATGATAAATAGTTAAATTGGATAATTGGCTATATGGATTAAATTGGATAAATAGATATATGGATTAAATTGATAAATAGTTAAATGCTATGATAAATAGTTAAATGGTATGATTAATAGTTAAATTGGATAATAGTCAACTTGGATATATGGATTAAATTGGATAAATAGTTAAATGGATTGATAACTAGCTATATGGTATGATAAATCGATTATAACGGAGTTTGAAGGGTCTGTAAATGAGAAAAGAATCACGCATTAAATCGGGTTTCTTTTGGGAAATCTTTAGCTAAACAATCACAATTCAAATATTACAGACTTGATTCACAGATGCGAGGACAACGAATGAACCTCATGCGTTTATTTTAAGACGCTTGGGAGAGCGGGAGTAGCATTCTCACGATTTATGTCAGGGTTACCAACTTCTTGAAATTATATATATATATATATATATATATATATATATATATATATATATATATATATATATATATATATATATATATATATATATATATATATATATATATATATATATATATATCAATCAGGAGAGAATCCAGGATAAAAATTTAGTGGGGAGCTAACAAAAATTTCCTCCTCTGAGAAATCTGAGGTATAACACTTAACTAAATAAAAAAGATTAACTGTATAACAATAGCAATATAAAAATAGCATTAAAAATATAACAATAACAAATATGATATTCACTATTTATTATTTCACACGAGCATGTTTCTTTGGATAAATATAATATATATTTTGACACCAGTCGGGAATTAAACAGAATGCCGTGAATTCAGATATCAATAAAAATTTAGCGACAGTGTAATTAAAAGGAACACTTCTTGCTTGGAAAGGGGATTAAGACGAAACAGCTGTCGCAGCGTCATGTGTTATAAAATTTATATCCAGAAGGCGTCAATTTTTAGACGCCCTGGATTCATTACCACGAGGCAAGGGAATAACGTTAGTCAAGGAAATCGCGCCCTGCGAGCAGAGCCAAAGACGCCGTGCGCTGGAGGCAGGAAGACGCCACGCCTTTCTCCTGCCCTACTTATAGAAGAAAAAGGGGAGAACGCATACTCATTCTTATTCTAATTGTCGATCTCAGAGTCGTCCCGCTATTAATTACGTTTCGTTTAGCGTAGCGAAGCTCCCGTCTTAACCACCTAAGTCTTGTTCTCTAACTCTCGCTTTCCTGACCGGTAGTAAGAAATTTCCCTGGCCGTACTCTGTAAATGCGAGCCTTATTTTTATCTTGCTTGTTAGTTTTGTTTATTTGGAATTAAGCCCTTATTTTTTATGTGATTCCTCTCAGTCATTTCTCGATCACAAGCCTTTGGTAAGCCCAACCAAGACAATATATATTTGACTATCTTTGTAGTCAAATACAACCTTAACGCCACCCCTCACTTCACCCCGAGGACAGTAGAGGCCTCGCGAAATATCCGCGTCACTTTTAACCAAAACTGGAACTGTTTCCTTTACCCGCCTGTACCATAAAGCGGCATCCTTTGGACGGCATTTCCTCTAGGTTAAAAAGCTGCAGCGCAAGCTTAACCAAGCAGCCATCGCTGTCGATTTTAGCAAGTCTTGTATACAACATGGCCTCCTAATATATATATATATATATATATATATATATATATATATATATATATATATATATATATATATATATATATATATATATATTGTAATTTCCATTTCGTTTTTACAGGAAATGAGTACACTGACGAGGGTGCCTATGATTCTACAAGGACTGCGCGGCCAGACCAGCATTTCGCTATTCCTCACACCGACTACATGGCAAGTAACAGGGCGAGGTCCCAGACCAAGAAGAATGGAGACGGACGAAAGTAACCTAACATTGCGTGCTATTGTGCCGCAACTGTTCTCATGGACCAACCCCACAATGCCTTCCGCTCTCTTTCTCTTGTCTTCAAATTGTGCATACTAGCAGAACGCACCGCCATTTGGCGGGGCGCTTGCCTGCACCTTACTGCTACGATTGCGTTATCACACAGACTATTCAGCACATTCTTGTTGAATATCCCAGTCTGGGTGATCTTCGCGAATGCTACTTGTCCCGGTACCCCGATGACCGGAGATCGCTACCACTTGCCCCTCCGTACTTTTGACGAGTTCATGCACACAGACTTGTGAACTATCTCATTTTTTTTTCGTGTTGGTCGCATGTTTCTGCGGGTGGGGGAGGCGAGCCTGTATCCCGACGCCAGGGCGTGATTTCTTCTTGCTTTGGGTTTTTTTTTTGTGTGTGTGTCTTTTTCACCTTTTTTAATTTAACTTAGCATTATGCTATGGATAATTACGGTGACTTTTGCTCTTCTAGGTAGTCGCCAGATTAACACTGAAAAAAGGTTTCTCTGTTCTATATGCAATTTTTAAAATATTATGTTTTTACTTATTTTTTTATGGAGCCAATTACGTTCCATGGTGCCTCTATAAGTACTTTTAGTTGGTGTAATTAGTGTCATCATTGTTTGAATGAACTGTCTCTCTTCTTTTTTTTATTCCTCACTGATCTCAAAATCGCGTGCATTCTTAAATTTAATGATTTACTTTATTTCATCCGGTGGCCTCTAAATGGCGTGTATTACATCATTACTAGTAAATTTCTTGATAAAGCTATATTACGATTACCAACTCAAATTTGATCATATTCAGTTCATTTCGGGTTTCCAAATCTTAATGCCTTTTCTTCGGCACCTCCAAATAGGAAAGCATTTCATATAGGAATACAGATTATTCTTACAGAATTCTTACAGAAGACTTCATGGAAGAGGCTTATGCCTGTGACTCCAGATCTATATTATCAACCTGCGGCAGCGTGTGATGGCTTATCTTATCTGTTTATGATTTAATATTCCATTTTCTATCCACTATTTTTTTTTATCAAATGTTATTTGGCACCTTTTGTTTAAATGATCGCTTCTTGATATATAGTATTTTAGTCTGATACTAATTTTATTTTATTTACTCTTTTTCTAGTGTTTATAGTTTTTGTTTGTTTACCTGTAAGTTGTCATCAATTAAAACTGTCCTAGGATTTTGTTATTATCGTTTAAAAGTTTATTTTTCAGTGTATTCAGACGTTTTATCATTCAGTATTGTGCATGTTGTTTCTTATCTCGTTGTCTGGTCCACATGTTTGTAAGCATCTTAAATTGAAAATAAAAAAGTGGTGCCGGTCACCGCAAGTGATTTTAGCAAAAAAAAATATATATAATGATTCAAGTAAACATCCCACCCTGTGAATTTGTGTCCAGAATGCTTCGCTGGAATTTTTATAATGAGTTTATAATTTATATTATTGGATAGACCTAACCTACTTAGTTTACTAACTTAGTCCCAATTTAAGGTTATGCCCGAAGGCTATCAACCCTGCAGCGGGTAGGTACCCTGTACAGCCTGTTGCACTTTGTACTCACCTGGCATGTCTGATGTCTAGCAGTTTTTTATTATTGTATATTATGATTGATTTTGATGAGTTTTGATGATGATGCTTTTTGTTTTTGATATTCCTGTGGATTGTTCTAATTGTATAGGTATTGTAGATGCATGATCTGTCACAATCCTATGGATTGTTTACATTTTATATGGTAACATAACATAACATTTACTTACTTGATTTACTTGATGTGGTCCAGAAGTTGATCCTTTACAGTCATAGTCGGCTACCACTGATCCCAGCCCTGGTGTTCCTACTCAGGAGGTTCACAATGTCCAATATGGAGTTTGAGGCCGCCTGGTAGATGGCTGTATATCCCAGGATGGGAGTCTCATCCCGTAGGATTTCCAGGAACTTGTCAAGCTCAGCCTTGAACTTTTCCACCAGGCACCCTGTGGTATTTCAGACTCGCCTTGGAAGGGAATTGAAGATCTTAGGCCCCTCGTGCCCCAGGTTTGCTGCAACCAGTGTTTTGATGTGTATTGGAGCTTTGGAGGGGAGTGTTCTTCTGGCACACATACATCCAGTGTGGTTATTATGGCAGGCTTGAAGGGCGGAGGCAGTAGGGTCAGGCACCATGTTTTCTAGGACTTTCCCCCCGTAAGGGGTGCGCGATTTGCCATCCTGGCCGCCGTGCTGACGGGATCCAGCGCCCCGTCCGGCCCCAGCTTAGCCTCTCTTCCTTCCTTCAGATAGCCTGTATTCCTATCCTACCTCATCGCTTTGCATACAACCTCTCCCACAACTTTCTCTGGTCAGCCTCTAATTTCACAGGGTAGATGCTGACCTTCTCAAGCCAACCGTATCCCCTCTGTTTGAGGTCAGCGGGGTTCTGCCCTGTGCTGCGTGTCTTCACGGCTGAACTGGTGGCAATACACCACTTGGTACGGGAGATTACGCGATGCCTTGAGTGCTCTCCGCATTCCCTGGTTCGGGATATCCGTGACGCCACGGTTTTGACGATCCGGGCAGATGTCGAGATTATCTTCTGCTGGGTTCCTGGACATGTAGGAATTGTGCGACCGGACCAGCGTTTCGCTCTTCCTCACACTGATTACATGGCAGGAATACGGACAGCTCTTCGGACTGCTTGGCAAAGAAGATGGGAGACGGTCGAAGGGAACTTAATGTTGCATGCCTTTGCGCCGCGACTGTTCCCATGAACCTATCCCCCAATGCCGTGACGGCTTCAGGTTGCTTTCTGTCATCTCCGAATCGGATACACTTGTGTGACGCATCGCTATTTGATGCAGCGCTCGCCTGCACCCTATTGTGACGACTGCATTGTTCCCCAGACTGTTCGGCACACTTGTTGAATGTCCCAGTCTGGGTGATCTTCGCGCCTGTTACCTGTTCCGGTACCGGGATAGGCGGGGTCGCTACCCCCTGTCCTTTGTACTCGGGATGAGTGCATGCACATTGACTGGTGGACTGGTTGACTTTGGGGGGGGGAGAGGCTGGCCTTCTCCCTTGTATTTAACTAGTTGGGGTTTTTTTTGTAGGTCGCACGCTCCTGCGCCAGGGGTAAGGGCACCTACCCCCAATGCCGGAGATTGCTTCCTGATTGTTGGGATCTTCCTTTTTTATCGTTTTCATATTCATATTTTAAAGTAGCCTAGTGCTAGGCTGTCTTGATTCCGGCGACTTATGCCCAAGTAGGCAGTCGTCAGATAGCAGTAGCTGATCGCAGATTGTCAGTCACAAATTTTTCAACAATGGAGAAGGTTGAGCACCGGGCATTGATCAAATTTATGACCAAGGAAGGCAAGCATGCAAAAGAGATACATGAATGCATGGTTGCAGTGTACACCGACACCGCCCCTTCCTATGCAACCATTGCTTCTGGAATAGGGAGTTCCGCCATGGTCGTGAGTCCCTTGAAGATGACTGATAAGGACAATGTGACCCATGTGCAGAGGATGATCCTTGAAAACAGACGGGTGAAGGTGGAAGAAGTTGAACGAGAACTTGGAATATCACATGGAAGTGTTATCAACATCATCCACGACAATTTGGCCATGACCAAGGTCTTTGCCGGTTGGGTCCCTAGAAACCTCATGCCCCATGATCGACTTCAACGTCGTTAAAGTCCACAAGTCCAGAGTTGCACAAGCCTCCCTGAGCGAGTGTGGATTCAAGGAGCTCAACCATCCCCCCATAGAGTCCAGATCTGGTCCCTAGCAACTACTTTTTATTCCACCAGCTCAAGGCTGCACCGCGTGGATGCTGGTTTGGGGATGATGAAGATGGCCAGCTCGCCGTCCAGGAGTGGATTGAACAGCAGTTGGAAGATTTCTGGTGTCAGGAATTCAAAGCCTCAGGGTCAAGTGGCCCAAGTGCATTGAAGTCGAGGGTAGTTATATTGAAAAATAATAAAGCACTTTTCTTATATCCAAATTGCAAAACTTATTTAAACAATTTATAGGATTGTGTCAGATTATGCATCTACAATATACAATTAGAATCATCCACAGGAGTAAGTCACAAACAAAAGGCATCATCATCAAGACTCATCAAAATCCAAATCAATCATAATATACAATAATAAAAAACTGCATCCACAGGAATGAGTCCAGAATATGCCTGCCCCATATAATATGCGTTTGAAAACATTCAAGTTTGGACTGTCTACTATCTCAGATGGCAAACTATTCCAGTAATCTACCACTCTATTGGTGTAAAAAGATTTTCCAACATCCAACCTGCATCTCTCTTTTTTAATTTTTAAGTGGTGACCCTTAGTCATATTACTACCTTCCAACTCAAATAACTTGCTAAAATGCAACTTATCCATCCCAGAACAGATTTTAAAAAGCTCAATCATATCTCCCCTCAAATGAGAACATATTTAGTACCCTCAGTTTAGCTTCATATTCAAGGTGCTTCAGGGAAGGTATTATTTTTGTTGCCTTACTTTGTACTGACTCTAGCAGGTTGATGTCATGTCTAAAATGTGGTGACCATGCTTGTATACAGTACTCTTAAATGTGGCCTAACATACAAGTTGTAGAATTTAAGGATAACCTCTTTACTCTTGTAGCTAACATTCCTGTTAATGTATCCTAGGTCCCTATTTGCTCTATGTTTTGCCTCAATACTCTGCTTTGAAAACTTCAGTCCCCACCCATACCTTCCTCACATCCCTTTTCCTCTCCTCTTCACAATCTATTAATTTTTACGCCGTGTCCAAGGTGGAGCTGCCATGCCGATGGACTGCCAGGCCACCAGGCGGGAGGGGTGGTCTTAAATGGCGGCGCCTGGCTCTGCCGGGCTTGTAAGCACCTCTCGCAGTGCGGGCTACTGCGAGAGATGATGCGCGATTGCGTCCCGTGTCAAAAAGAGGGTCACCATGCCCAATGATGAGTTTAAAAAAAAACCCCAACCCCCAACTTCGCCTATAACATCGACGGAGCCGCCCTTGGGCAGCTCCAGCAAAAAAATGGAGGTCCTTCCCCCCCTGTGCTTGCTCAGGGGACCCTCCATATATCTCTAACCAGAGAGGAGGCTTACTCCTCTCCTTCGCTTACGGGTGTAGGGGACTCCCCCTCACCCCCTTCTCTGGAGGTGCTTTCGGGCGCCTCCCTTTTACCAGCGGCAGTCCCCTCTGTTCTTTCCAAGGGGACTGCCAAGAAAGCCAGCAGGCAGCCCTTAGCCAGCCGCTCCGCATTGAAGCGGCTCGGTAGGGCAAACCCCCTTAGGGGGGAGAGGGAAGCCAGGCCCCTTCGGTCGCTTCCCTCAAAAGACCTGCTGGCAAGAATACTGAACCTTGCCGGGGTCAAGGCCCATGCCTCCCCAAAGAAGACTAGTGACGATACTGCCAATGGGACCTGCGATGTCTTGGGGGGGGGATGGCCAACTGGAGGCCCCCCCTAAGATAGACATGGTCCTTGAGGAAACCCAGCCTCAGACGGTAGGGCCTTCCATGGGGGGGAATCTGGGCTCGGCGCCAAGCACCGAACCCGAATCCGCCCCGATGCAAGGTCCTCCTCAAACGGCTGTGGTTTCCGAAGCAGTACAAGGAGGGGAGGGATCTCCGCCGACCGGTGCCCCCACGACTACCAGGACCTTCTCCATTTCAGAGAATGACCTGGCTGAGGCCGGTCCATCTGGCCTGGGGGCTTCTTCCGGCGGAGGTGAGAAGCGGGTTCATTCCCCGCCCTCCTCTCCGAAAAAGAAAAGGAAAAAGACTAAAAAGACAAAAAAGACTCGGGGCTGCGGGGACGGATGGGTCTGCTGCCACTCTGGCAAGCGACCAAGCCAAGATCGGCACATCCGCCCCCTCTGCCCCCCCCCAGTTGCGGAGCCCCTGACAAAGAAGACTAATACCAAGAATGCACAGGGCGGAGCCTCGATGACATCGGGGCCCCTGATTCAGAGGTTACCTGGCATTTTCGAGCCCGCTGGATTCAAACGCTTCCTTGTTATTCGCTCCACTGATGGCACCATGTTGTCCAAGGGCAACATGATCAGAGGAGAGGATTAGCTAGTGCAATTGGTAGAGAGCCGAAGGTAACCCGTTTCTCGGACGGGAGCCTTCTGGCGAATCCCGCTGAGGCGGCCAAGATTAGTGCTCTTCGGACACTTCATGGCACCCCGGTGAGTGTGACGCCGCACTCTACCATGAACTTTGTGAAAGGAGTAGTTTATGCGAGGGAACTCGTTGACTACTCCATTGAGGACATCACCCTAGAGCTGGCCGACCATGGGGCTTTCAAGGTCGAGCGTGTGATGAGAAAACAGGGAGGGGCCTCGAGACCCACCCCTACACTCTTCATCACGTTCGACTGTGACAAGCTCTCTGAGTCGGTGCGTGCCGGTTGGTACCGCTACCGCGTGAAGGCATTCGTGCCACTGCTGCGGCGGTGCTATTACTGTCACCGCTTCGGCCATACGAATCACTCATGTAGACGTGCAAAGTCGGGGTCACCCAAAGTCTGTGTAAATTGCAGAGAGCCGCACCCTGCTTCTTTGAAGCAATGTGGTGCATATCTCCTTGAGAAAGAAATCCTGGCTGTTCAGGCCCAGGATCGACTATCCTTCCGCGAGGCAAAGGACTTGGTCCTGGCGCGCCCGGCTCTGCCTGGGACGTCATATGCCTCAATAGTTAGAAAGGCACCCTCTGCTCCTGGCCCATCCAGGCCAACGAGCACGGTTGTTTCTGCACCCATTCGGAGCCCTTCTTTGGGCTCTACCCAACTCGGGCGCTCCCCTGGTAAAGCTGGTGGCAAAAAGGGTTCATACCCTGCCCCGGCTAAAACCAGGGCTCCCCCCTCTTCCCCCAGCGTGACCGTTTCCGGTAAGGCGAAACGGCCATGCGCCTCCACCGAGTCGTTAGACTCACAGGAGGCAACACCCCTGAAGATGGTCGCTAGGCCATCTTCCGGGGTTCCTAAAGCTGTCCCCCGAAAGGAGCTTCGGCTCCTTCGCCCACGCCCCGAGGTGGGGCGAGTGGCTCGGAGACGGTGGTTCCTCGAAAAGAGGGCCCCCCGCCTCCGAAGCCGCAGCGCCCGCCTAGGGTTTTGAGGCGGAGGGAGGAAAAGACTCGCATGGCGAGCCCAACCTCTCCCAATAAGTCCTCGAAGGCGACAGCGCCTCCAGCGCCCGGGGTTCTGCCCCTGGGAAGCGCACGGCCATTCCTGTGAGGGTCTTCAGTTCAAGGAGGGCCCCCGCGTCTCCTCCGAGCTAGGCCTGGAGGGCATATTCCTTCAATGGAATTGCCATGGACTCCGGGCCAACTGGGAGGAGCTGCGGAGGCTCGTCTCGTCCCGCTCCCCATTAGCTATTTTTTTGCAGGAGGCCATGCTAGGCGCGTGGCCCCTGCCCGCCCTCCCGGGGTACAAGGGTCTTGCAACCCCACCACCGCGGGATGGCCGGGCTGGGGGATTCGCGGTTTACACCCGGCATGATGTCTCCGTTCTTCCTTTCTCTTTAGATACCTCCTTTCAGGCAGTGGCTGTGCAGCTGCACCTGGATAGGAGGTATACTATCATTTCTGCGTACATTCCACCGTCAGCGGACTTCGATGCAGGGGACTTCCGCCGCGTCGTGGCACGGTTGCCGAGGCCCTATCTCTTGCTTGGAGATCTGAACGGCAGGCATCCTCTCTGGGGAGATTACTCCATAAATCCCAGGGGACAAGTCCTTGCCGATCTGATCGAAGAGCTTGAGATGGGTGTCCTAAACGTGGATGAGTTTACGCATCACTGTCCGAGAACCGCTTCATTTTCTTGCCTTGACCTATCTTTGTGCTCTTCGGATGCACAGCCTGATTTTGATTGGGGGGTGGTCAATGACCTCCATGGTAGTGATCACTTTCCCATTCAAATATCATTTTCAGGGCAACTGCCGCCTGAGAGACCACCTCGGTGGTGCTTGGCGCGGGCGCGGTGGCCTGCATTTCAGGAAATGACTGAATTCTCTATCTCAGTCGAGGAGTTTAGGTCGGTAGATGAGGCCGTTGAGTTCTTCTGCGGCAACCTTATCGCCGTGGGCCTGACTACTATTCCTAGGACGTCTGGCCGTTTTGCACGCCGACCACTCCCATGGTGGTCGGCCGAGTGTGAGACGGCCCTCAAACAGAAGCGTTATGCCTACATGCGCTATAAGCGCCGCCCGAACGATTTCACTGTCTCTGAATTTCGTCGGGCTTCTTGGCGGGCATACGTGTCTTCACTTAACGGGAAGACCCCGTTAGCTGAGGTGTGGAAGCGAGTCGAAAGGATTCGGGGCAAGTTCTCGCAGGACGCCCCTCCCGTTCTCCAGGAGAATGGGACCGCAATCTCGGACCCCGCGTCCGTGGCAGAATCCTTTGCCACCACTATTTCTGCATTCTCTAGCGGTGATGCTGCTCCGCCAGCATTCAATGAACGTCGTGATGTCGCGGAAGGCCGCCGGCTGGACTTTACCTCCAGAGGCGGAGAACCCTTCAACGACAAGTTTACTGTAAGCGAGTTGCGTTCCGCTCTCGCTTCGTGCGCGGACACCGCCCACGGTCCGGACGATGTCCCGTACGCCATGCTTCGACATCTAGGTGAGCAAGGCATGGCCTTTCTGTTAGATTTGTTCAACAGGATCTGGGTGGAAGGTCTTCTCCCAGACTCCTGGCGAATCGCTACTGTGCTTGCCTTTCGCAAACCGGGGAGAGATCACTCTACTCCGACCGGTTTCCGCCCAATCTCTCTAACCTCTTGCGTGTGCAAGTTGATGGAGAAATTGGTAAATGTTAGATTAGCCTTTTTCCTGGACAGCGGAGGCCATCTGTTTTCCGAACAGTGCGGCTTCCGCAAGTTCCACTCCACGTCGGATGCTCTGCTCCGACTGGAAAAGGCCGTCTGCGAGGCTTTCCTTCGTAGACAGCACTACGCCACGGTGTTTTTCGATCTGGAGAAGGCCTATGATACCGCATGGCGATACGGTATCATGGAGACTCTCCACACGATGGGGGCGATGGGACGCCTCCCAATTTTTATATCTGAATTTTTGCGAGATCGTCGATTCCGCGTACGGGTGGGGGGAGCCCTCTCTGCCCCAAAGGAGCATGAAGAGGGTGTCCCGCAGGGAAGTGTCCTCAGTGTCACACTCTTTACCCTGAGCATCAACGGCATCACCTCGGTGCTGCCGGAAGATGTTCTCGCTACGCTCTACGTGGACGACCTTTCGATCTCTTTTGGCGCGGCCCAGATGCCAACTCTGGAGCGTCGACTCCAACAGGCATTGAACCGCGTCTCTCGCTATGCCGAAGCGCACAGGTTTCGGTTTTCTTTTGCCAAGACTAAGGTGGTGCACTTCTGCCGCCATCCACGGCTTCACCCCGACCCAGATTTGTTTCTTAATGGGGTGCGCCTGGATGTGGTTGAGTCGCACCGTTTCCTTGGTCTTGTATTCGACCAACGCCTCACCTGGGAGGCTCATATTCGCAGCCTTAGGGTCTCTTGTACCCGCGCCATGGACATTCTCCGTTCCGTGACGTTCAGCGCTTGGGGCGCTGATAGGGCTACTGCCTTACTTTTTTATCGATCCTTTGTTCGTTCGAAGCTCGACTACGGATGCGAGTTTTATGCATCCGCAGCCGAGCGTTTATTGCGGAAGGTGGATTCGATCCACCACACCGGCCTTCGCCTTGCGACCGGTGCCTTCCGCACTTCCCCCATTGAGAGCCTGTTGGTCGATGCTGGGGAGATGCCACTCTCACTGCATCCGCAGCTGATCTCGATGGTGCCTATGCCGTCGAGAGACGCCAGTCATACCCTAAGCCTTTTGGTTTTAGGGCCAGGAAACTCCTTCGAGAGCTAGATATAGCTCTCGGGCCGGTGGCGCCCCTGGTTTTGCCCAGGACGCCACCCTGGAGGGTACCACATTTGGCTATTTGTCGCCACGCCTCTGCTCCCAAAGCTTGTACTGCGCTGGGAGTATTGCGTTCGACCTTTTTGGAGCACACATCGTGTCACGCTGGAACCGTGCCAGTGTATACGGATGGCTCCAAGTCCCAAGAGGGGGTCGGCTTCCACGCCGTATCCCCTCTGTTTGAAGTCAGCGGGGCTCTACCAGGCGCTGCGTCTGTCTTCACGGCCGAGCTGGTGGCAATACACCACTCGGTACGGGAGATTACGCGACGTGCCCGGTTCGGAGACCGGATTGTGATCTATAGCGACTCACAAAGCGCCCTGAGTGCTCTCTGGGCATTGGAATCTCCGCATCCCCTGGTTCGCGATATCCGTGACGCCACGGTTTTGGCGAGCCGGGCAGATGTCGAGATTATCTTCTGCTGGGTTCCTGGACATGTAGGAATTGTGGGGAATGAGCGCGCCAATGAGGGTTCCAAAGAGTCCGCGAGGACTCTGCGACCGGACCAGCGTTTCGCTCTTCCTCACACCAACTACATGGCAGGAATACGGGCAGCTCTTCAGACTGCTTGGCAAAGAAGATGGGAGACGGTCGAAGGGAACTTAAAGTTGCGTGCCATTGCGCCGCGACTGTTCCCATGGATCTATCCCCCAATGCCTCGCCGGCTTCAGGTTGCTTTCTGTCGTCTTCGAATTGGACACACTCGTGTGACGCATCGCTACTTGATGGAGCGCTCGCATGCGCCCTATTGCAACGACTGCGCTGTCCCCCAGACTGTTCGGCATATTCTTGTCGAATGTCCCAGTCTGGGTGATCTTCGCGCACGATACCTGTCTCGGTACCGGGATGGGTGGGGTCGCTACCGCCTGTCCCTTGTACTCGGGACGAGTGCGTGCACCATGACTGGTAGACTTATTGACTTTTGGGGGGAGGCCTGCCTTCTCCCCTTTATTTAAGGTTCCTTTTTTTTTGTTATTGTTTTGTTTGTAGGTTGCACTCTCCTGCACCGGGGTGAGGGGGACCTCCCCCTGCTGCCGGAGATTGCTTCGATTGTTAAGTTTTTCCACTTTATATCATTGTTAAGTTTTCATATTTTTACTTTAAAGTAGCCTAGTTCTAGGCTGTCGTGTTTTTCGGCGACTTATGCCCAAGTGGGTAGTTGCCAGATGGGCTCCATAAAATTAAAAAAAAAAAAAATGAAAACTTCAGTGACCTATCTACTACTATGCCTAAGTCCTTCTCATCCTCAACTGAATTCCATATTATCCCATGTTAAGAACTTTGCATTTTTTAAGGTTAAAAGTCATTTGCAACCTCTGAGCCCAAGCTAATAACTTATTTAAGTCACTCTGCACTTTAAAGCTACCCTCAACATCTTTGACTACAGCTGCCAATTTAGTGTCATCAGCAAAAATTGACACTTTGCTATTTACAGCCTCCTCAAGATCATTTATATAAACTACGAATAATAAAGGGCCTAGAAGGGATTCCTGAGGTAAGCCACTGATAACTTCCCTCAATACCTGGCAGGGTTGCTATGGCCTGTCCTGACTCCTGGATGGAATTCCTATAGTTCCACTCCATAGTAACTATTTAAATTGCTGACTGCATGCATAGGCCCCCAAAGGAATGTCCCCCCCCCCTCTCTCTCTTTGAACTGAGTTGTGTGTGTAGATAATTTTTTGTCTTTAAAGTTTGGCCATTTTGTGTGATTTCAGCAGCTGTGCCCTTGCCAGTGTTTGCCAGAAGAGTTCCTGCAATAAAAATATATAAAATTATATCAGGAAATTGATAAAACATTACAGTATTATAACAGTTGAAATTATTCTATAATTCAATTTTCTCTCCACAGAAAAATTTATTTGTGAATAAAAATTGGGTCATTTTCTTTTTTCATTGAATCTACTTGAAAGTCTTCCAAAGCTCTTGGATACTGTTAAAGACCATTTATATATTTGATTAACTTATCACCAGTTTAAATATAATGGCTGATAAACTTAATGATTTGGCTGGAAGGTTTGCTAAAGGACCTCGGGGACTAGGAATTGGTCTCAAACTTTTAGCTACTGCTGGTGCTGCAGCATATGGAATGACTCAGTCAATATATACAGGTATGTATCTTTTTTTATAGTTAAGTACAATCTCTTCCCTTATGCCTATTTGTACCAGGCGATAGGGTGAGGCTTAATTTTTAGGGTTTTAGCATAAAATAAGGTAAAGGATGAGAAAAGCCACTTAGGCTTATCAAAGGTTATCTCACTCAGAGTATCCAACATCCCAGAAACCCACTACCATGGTATAATCAGCATCTAAATTATATCATGCAATGACTATGTGGCCACCCAGACTGTACAGCACAGTCTGGGGGATCTTTTGGGACTGGGAGGAGCCAGGTCCATATCACTTGTCTCTTGTACTTGGGATGGATTGGTGTATGCAGATCTGTGGACTGACTGATTTTAGGTAGTGGCTGGCCTTCATTTTATTTTACTTTCTTTTGTGTTGGACATGTGGCCCTACACATGAAACATTCTTTTTCTAGGGTCCCCGTCCCCTTTTAATAAAGGTCATTCAGGCTGCGGAGCAACACTCTTTTTTCTAGGGTAAAGACTTGGTCCTATCATGACCTGGGACATCCTATGCCTCATGATTAAAAAAAAGGCCCTCTACTCATGGTTATGAGTGTGTCTTTTGGGGCTTTCTAAGACTTTCTCCTGAAAGGAGGAGAGCCCCATGTAAGATTTGGCTCCCACAACCCCACCCAAGTCTAGATGGGGCAAGTCAGAGAAATGGCATCTCTGCCTCTGAAGCGGTGAGCCCAACCTATCCCAGTAAGTCCTTATAGGTGGCTGCAACTTCTATGGCCAACAGCCATAGAGGGTCTTCACTTCAAAGAGGCCCCCTGCATCCCCTAAAGGGAGCAGCTACAGAGGCTCATTTCCTCCCATTTCCTCTTAGCTATCTCTCTACAGTAGATCATGGTGGATGCATGCCCCCTGCCACCTCCCAAGGTATAAATGTTTTGCCACCCCATTACCAATGATGGAGGCATGTCTCCATTCTTCTACCTGGTGTGATTACCTCTTTTTAGGTTACACATGGATAGGTATGCTTTTATTTCTACATACATAGCACCATCATCTGACTTCAATGCTGGGGGCTTCCGTGTCCTTGTATAGTTCCTGAAACCTTTTCTCCTCAGAAATTTTAAGGATAGGTACCACCTCTGGGAAAACTATCAATCCCAGGACAGGTTGTGTCAATGGATCCTGGAAACCCTCCAGTCTCTTTCCTCTCACTTACTTAGGGATACCAGCAAACTTTATTAGACACCCAAACCCCAAAATGACTAAAATATATGTGAGGATACAGAACCAAAAACCTTAACCTATGCAATATACAAATAAATAGATCAGTGATTAAATAAAAAATTACATTCTCCCAGAAAATGCCTCATACTCAAAAACCTCTTAATATCTCTAATCAACTCCATGCCCCAAGTTGATCATGTCCAATTCCCTTGCACACATATACAACCACTCACAAGGCAACTAATGCCCAAATAAATTTAGTTAATATGTGTCTTCTTAATAGGAAGACCCAGAGGTGTGGAATCCAGTCAAAAGGATTTGGGGCAAGTTCTCGCAGGACCCCCTTTGATCCTCCAGGCAAATTGGACTGCAATCTCAGACCCCACATCCTTGGTGTAGTCCTTTGCAACTGCTATTTCCACATTCCCTAGCTGGGATGCTGCTCCAACAGCATTCATTGCATGTTTTGAGGTTGCTGAAGGCTGTTTACTGGACTTTACCTCCAGAGGTGGAGAACCCTTCTGGACATGTTTAATCTGAGTTGTGTTTTGCTCTTGCTTCATCTTTGGACACCACCTCTTGTCTGGACACACTCATATGCCATGCTTCAATATCTAAGTTAGTGAGGCATGTCCTTTTTGTTAGATGTGTTCAATAGGATCTGGACTGGGAGTATCCTCCCAGACTCCTGCAAATGGTTACTATCCTCCACTTTTACCATCCAAAGAGAGATCATTCTATCCCAGCCTATTTCTGCCCAATTTCTCTAACCTGCATATCCAACTTGCATACGCAGGTTAGAGAAATTGGTAAATCTTAAATTAGCCTTTTCCTGGACAATGTATGTTACCTATCCCCTGTGTCGCTTCCGCAAGTTCCACCCCATGGCCAATTCTTTGCTTTAGCTGGAAAATGCTGTCTGTGAGGCCTTACTTCCAAGAGCAGCCCACAATTTGCTACTGCTACCTATTTGGTGGCTTCTTGAAGGGGGGATGGTAAGTGGGCCCTCTAGTTATAATGTGTATGGTTGGAACTGGGGTCCTTGGACTTGTGTCAGAGGGTTCAGGGTATGTGTTTTTTCAGGATGTCACTTCCACCCAATAGTTGGGGACCTGAACCTAGGAGTAGCAGCCTAGAAGGCTGCCTTGCCAGTTGGTGAAAAATGGCATGCTTGGACCGGTTTCTCTGTAGTTGTCCCGGCAGGATGCTCTGAGGCCACTGATACATCCGCGGGTTAAATCTTGTGGGAATGGGACTCAGTCTCCTAGCAGAAGCTGAGAATTGCTAATTAGAATGTGGGTAGATAGGGTTAGGTGGTTGAGACCCTATTGCAGAGAAACATGGACATATGCTGTGTGCAAGAACATGGATGGAGGGGGAGAAATACTAACGGTTATGGCAGTGTCAGTGTTATATTAGCAGAGAAGTGGAAAGAGCATGTTACGTGTGTGAATAGATTTAATGACAATGAATTAAAGTTAAATTTCAATAAAGTAATCATATGTTATATGTGTATGCACCCCAAGTAGGCTTGGATGCTGCAGTCAAGGATTAGTTTGGACAAGTTGATCAGAGTTGTTGGTGGCATGGCAGAGAGTGAGATGGTGATCCTGTAAGGAGACCTGAATGAACCTGTTGGGGTGGAGGCACTGGGGTGTGAAGGAGTGCATGGAGGTTGTGGATTTGGCACTAGGAATGTGGATGGCAAGCAAATTCTAGAATTTGGTTAAGCAATGGACACGGTTGATTGTAACACCCTGTTCAGAAAAGAGAGAAACAAACTGGTCACATATACAGCAGTAGTCACATAGACTATTTTATGGTTAGAAGAAGAGAGAGAAAATTAGTGAACGATGTTAAAGTGATACCCAGTGGACAGTGTACAGCAACATAAGTTACTGGTGTGTGACCTTTGGTTAAGGAAATTGCAGGTCAGGAGGAGGGTGTTTGTGCCTGGGAGTAAGGTTTGGAAGCTTAAAAATCAGGAAGTGAGGGAGGCTTTTTACAAGGAGTTTGGTACGCTAGCGGTGGAGGATAGAGAGACTGACAGAAGTGTGAGGGAGCCATATGGGAGACTGAAAGATAACCTTCTAAAAGCCACTGAACAGGTTTGTGGATTGTCAAGAGGTCCACTTAGACACCAGGTGGGTGGTGGAATGAGGAAGTTGAGGTTGCAGTGAAGGAGAAAAGATCATTTATGGCTTTGAAGCAGGGTGGGAGTAAAGAAGTATACTTGGCAGCGAAAAGAAGGGCAAGTCAGGAAGTGTATAAGGCTAAGTCAGAGGCTCCAAAACCTCTTCTTGAGAGCCTCAATGGTGCTGAGGGCAGGAAAAGGGTGTTTAACCTGGCTAGGCAGATGAAAAATGAAAATAATGATATGGGTGAACAGTGCATTAAAAATGATGATGGTAGAGTTGTGGTTGGGCAGGATGATATAAAAAAGGCTCTGGGGGAACACTATAATTGTTTATTAAACATAGAATTTGAATGGGACAGGAAACTTGTGGATTCCGCAGAATCTGTGGCTGGCTGGCAGTCATCAATTGAGGACCAAATGGTGAGCAGAGCCATCCATCACATGCCAGAGGGTAAGGCAGCAGGTGTTGCTGAGATAAATGTAGAGATGTTGAAAGTCTGGCGATATCGGTGTGCAGTTGGTTATGGATCTTATAAATGCTGTCATATATGATATTGCTGTACCAAAAGACTGTGAATGTGTATAAGGGTGAAGGTGATGCGCTAGAAAGGGGTAGCTACAGAGGTATAAAGTTCCTTGATCATGTTATGAAAGTTATGGAGCATGGTCTAGAAGAAATGATTAGGGAAAGGATGACATGCAGTTTGGGTTCATCCATGGAAAAGGAACCACGGATGCTATATTTATAGTTAGACAGCTCCAGGAGAAGTACATCGCTAGGAAAAGAGCGTTGTATTATATTTTTGTTGACCTGGAAAAGGCTTTTGATAGGATACCAACTACTGAGAGATGTGGGAGGTGGGCAATGAGAAAATTAGGGATTGAGGAGTGGTTGGTTAGGGTGGTCATAGCTATGTACGAAGGTTCAACAACCCAGGTGATGGTAAATGGAGAATTGAGTAATGACTTCTCTGTGAAGGTTGGTTTGCATACAGGATCTGTTTTGAGTTGCTTGCTCTTTGTTATGGTCCTGGAAGTGCTGTCCCAGAATTTTAGAACAGGATTGCCATTCAAGTTATATGCTGACGACATAGTGTTGATTGCTGAGGGTTAGAGGAAGGCACTTGAGAAGCTTAGGTTGTGGAGGGAAAGGATGAATTCCATGGGGCTGAGAGTGAATTTGGATAAAACAAAGATAATGATTTCAAGAGTGGGTGGTGGTAATGACATCATTGAGGGTATGTGGCCATGTGCAGTCTGTCAAAGAGGGGTAGGGAATAACTCTAGTGTAATGGATGTGGTTTGTGGGTGCATAAAAGATGTAGTGGTGGTATCAGGGGTAGGCTACAGAATGTTGGGAGAGTTTCAGTGCACTGTGTGTAGAGGTGAGGAGACAGGAGAGGATTGTATTTCAAGGTTTGTCACTTGAATGTGTAGAGGAGTTTACTATCTGGGAGATATGATCAGTGCAGGGCAAGGTGCTGGGTCAATCTCTGAATTGGCCTGGAAATGACATTGCAAACTGTTAATTAAGGAATAGATTGGGGATAGAATGCATTAGTGTGGCACTGGGAAGAAGCAGACTGAATTGGTTTGGTCATGTGGAGAGGATAATAATTGGGTGAAGGGTGTTAGAAGTTTGGAGATGGGGGTGTAGCAGCCAGAGGGAGGCAGAGGAAGATGTGGAATGAGGTCATACAGAGGGACCTCAGATATACGAGTTTGAATAAAGAAACAGCCAGAGATTGAGCAACATAGAAAGCTGCCATTACCTAAATAAGGCTGACACATGCAAGCATGTATGGAGCCTTTAAAAATGATGATGGTGATATATGATTAAAATTTGGTATACATACGAGGGGCGGTAAATAAGTTTTGCAATTTGGATATAAGGAAACAAGATATGAGGAAAAGTGTTCTATTATTTTTCAATATAACTACCCTAGACTTCAATGCACTTGCGCCACTTGTCCCTGAGGCTTTGAATTCCCGGCAACCAGAAATCTCCCGACTGCTGTTCAATCCACTCCTAGACGGCGAGCTGGACATCTTCATCGTCCCCAAACCGGCATTCATGCAGTGCAGCCTTGAGCTGGCAGAATAAAAAGTAGTTGCTAGGGGCCAGATCTGGACTATAGGGGGGATGGTTGAGCTCCTCGAATCCGCACTCGCGCAGGGCAGCTTGTGCAAATCTGGCCTTGTGGACAGGGGCACTGTCGTGGAGGAGCAGAACACTGCGTGTTAACTTGCCGTGCCGCTTACGACGGATGCACTTCTTCAACCCAGCCAGTTCCTCAGCGTAATATTGGCCTGTGATGGTCCTTCCACGAGGCGCATAGTCCACCATCAACACTCCCTCAGAATTCCAGAAGATGGTGGCCATGATCTTCCCGGCTGAGGGTTGGGTCTGGAACTTGATGGGGGTCAGAGATCCCCTGTGCTTCCAGCCCATGCTTTCGAGCTTGGTCTCGGGATCCCAGTGATGGACCCACGTTTCATTACCTGTCACTATGCGTGATTCGAATCCCGCTGGGTCTTGGTTGTACAGGAGCAGCAGCTCCTCCGAACTTTGACAACGTTGAAGTCGATCATGGGGCGTGAGGTTTCTAGGGACCCAACAGGCAGAGAGACCTTGGTCATGGCCAAATTGTCATGGATGATGTTGATAACACTTCCATGTGATATTCCAAGTTCTCACCCGATTTCTTCGACCTTCACCCGTCGATTTTTGAGGATCATCCTCTCCACACGGGCCACATTGTCCTTGTTGGTCACATCTGACGGGCGTCCTGGATGGGGGTCATCTTCAAGGGACTCGCAACCATGGCGGAACTCCCTATTCCAGCGAGCAATGGTTGCATAGAAAGGGGCGGTGTTGGTGTACACTGCAACCATGCGTTCATGGATCTCTTTTGCATTCTTGCCTTCCTTGGTCAAAATTTTTATCACTGCGTGGTGCTCAACCTTCTCCATTGTTGAAAAATTTGTAATTGACAATCTGCGATCAGCTACTACTTCAATAGACGAGGCAGGAGTGTGCGGCTGCAGATCCTGACTTGTCATAACTTGTCCTAACACCCCCACAAACAGCTATCCCTCTTCCTCTGTTTTGCCCTGCCGATTCGCAAAACTTATTGACCGCCCCTCGTATATTTTTAATTTTTTATAATTTAATAAGTAATGTTTTTATTGCATTGAATTAGTTGAGGCAATTACCCATTCCATTTAGGCTAGGTACCAACTATTATACAAATAGCTACTTTATTTGAAAATAGCCTCCTATTCAATGAAAATTGCATTATTGTACAAATTTCCAGCAGAAACCTGAAAATAACTTCACCTAATCATTTGACCGGCTTTGTATTTTTAGACATATTTAATATATTTCAGTTGAAGGTGGTCAAAGAGCTGTGATGTTTAATCGTATTGGAGGAACTCAACAGGATGTTTATGCAGAAGGTCTTCATTTCCGTATTCCATGGTTCCAGTATCCAGTAATTTATGATATTAGGTAATTTTGATTAATAAAGTTTTATCAAGACCATGTATGATGAGCTTAGTTACGTTTAAGCTCATCATACATTTGGGTGCCAATAATTTTGGTATTACCATGTTCATAGAAGCTTTTAATACATGTGGCCCCTACTACCTGAAGTATTTTCACTTCTTAATTTTTAGGCAAATCTTTTCAGATATTAGTTACATTTACAATTCTCTAAAAAAAATTTAGTTTGAACTATTATAGGATGATAGACATTTAATTCAATAATAGTAATATGAAGTTTGCCATTTCTTTTATCATTTTACACATTCTCCTCTTTCTATTCATTCACTTCATCTTGCTGTCCTTCCTTCTTTCTCTGCTGGGTGAATATGCACTTGGTGGATTATGTTTCACTTCCTTTCTTTAAAATATTGTGTGTAGGAAAGGTTTTTCTATAGATTTTTTACATATTAGTCATATAGATATGCAAAACTCAGAGTAACTTGTGGAGGGCTGCAATAAATTTAAAATAATTAATGTCCTTAATTCATGTTTTATCTTTCCTATGTAAACTTTTTTTACATGTCTATCATCTTATAATAGTTCAAACTAAAAATTTTTTTTTAGAATTTTACATTTTTTGCATTTAGTGTTGGATTGCAAATAAACATTTAGATCTCATTTGTGCATCCCATAATATGGATCACTATTTTATTAGTAATTCTAAAATGCTGAAACTTTCTGAAAAGCCTACTGTTGGATTTGCATAACTATATGTCTGTTCTACTTTGGGTTCTACATCAAACCCTATATTTGCAAACATATCACTTAAATATCCACCCACTTGGCAAAGTTATGGGATCATCAATAGTTTTGTGTAAATCACTCATCCAAAGAATATTCATATCCATAACCCTATATTTTTAGAACATGATTTTTTGAATATTTTTTTTTTTTTTTTAAAGTGGAAAATTAAACTGGTATGAATTTCCAGTGCATTCTTTACCCCGCCTCCTCCATTTTCCATAAACCTCTATCCCCCATATTCTCTCCCTCTCCCTCTTCACCCTTTTTTCCTCCCCCTTATCCCCTAGAAGTATTTTTTGCATCCCTCTAAACATTCATCCAACTCATCACTTAATACCTTTGGTTCATTCTCTAGGAATTTCTTTCAACAATAACTTTTAAACTCAGCAAAGTACTCATTCACATCTTTCAAACCATAAAATAAAACGCTTATTCTTGATATCTCTTAGATCACTATCTGTTTCTTAACACTCGCTTCACTTTCTGGTGAACTCTCTTCACCCTCTCTTTCTTTATCATCTTCACTCTTGTATAGAATCCAAACTCTTGCTCATTTTCACCTTCATGATATTCCTAGTGTTTTGCTTCCTCTTTCCTTTTTTTGTGCTTCTGTCCATCCTTCATCATCCTTTCAGACATTCATTTCCTTAAACATCTGGAGTTGAAGTCACTTTGTCTTCTCTCCTGTCTATCATAGTTTCATCCCATTGTCATCCATCAGTCCATTCTTCTTTCCCATTTCCTTCAGGATTCTTTCCAATTTCTTGTCCATTTCTCTATGCATTCTTTCAGACTTCTCAAACCCTCTATCCTATCTCATTATTTATTCTCTCACTCCTTTCCATGCATCACCTTTTTTTGCAACTCTAACAATTGCAGCACTTCTCTCAACTTATGTACTGAGTCTATTTCCTGTTAGTAAGATATAGGCATTAGAACACGACTTTTATTCCTGTCTAGTTGCCAATGGCATAGGCTAAAGATGCTTTTGCTGTCTCAGCAGCACAGGTAGCTTTCATTACCTCACATACTCATCTCTATTTTTTAACATTCAAATTAGTGTCTGTGAACCATGGGGCACATTATCAGCAAGTGGTGGTAGTGAGACGAGGAGGAGAGGAACTGAAAAAAAAGAATAAATATTAAGGTTTGTGGGAAAGTAGCAGTCTAACAAGGGAATGAGTAAGATAAGATACCTAATAGTTCCTGATTAAGCGGTGAGCTGACAATGATGAGATTTGAATACAGGGTCTATGTGAGGGTTAGGTGAAAGAGAATGGGAAAAACAAAGCTGGAGTTGGATGAGGAAGTGATCAGAAATGGCCCCCTTAAGGGGCACAGTGATTTGCTTTCCTGGCTGCCATGCTGACAGGACTCAGCGCCATGTCTGGTCCCAGCTTAGCCTCTTCTTTCTGATACCCTGTCTTCTTACCTTGCTTCCTCACTTTCCATACAACATCTCCCACAATTTTTTTTCTGTAAACGGCACAATCAGCTTTCTCTCACTCAAACATCCCAGATCGGGCCTGAGGGGCGAGAAGATAACACCCCCTCACGCCTAAGCTCTGGTTTGATGTGGTAGGTTTTTAACAACCTGCTTCATCCTCACCAATACCTTCCTCGTATAGCTTTTCTTTCTCCTTTCACTATCTATCAATTTTTATGCCATGCCTAAGGTGGAGCTGCTAGGTCACTAGGCAGGAGGAGTAGCTTCAAATGGTGGCAGCTGGTTTTGCTGCCCTCGTGTTCACCCTTTGCAGAGTAGGCAACTGCATGGGGTAATGAGTGTTTGCGTTGCGTAAAAACTATAGGGTCACCATACCTGCTGATGAGAAGATTAAAAAAAAACAAACTATTTACTTTCCTGGTAACATCATCGGAGCCGCCCTCAGGCAGCTCCACCCATCTCCTATGCATACAGGTATAGGGGACTCCCCATCACCCCCTTCTCTAGAGTCGCCTTGGGTGACTCACTTTTTCTAGCGGCAGTCCCTCCTTTTCTTTCCAAGGGGACTGCCAAAAAAGCAGGAAGGCAGCCCATAATTGACCACTCCCGGCTGGGGCGGTTCAATAGGGCTAACCACATTAGGTGAGCAAGGGATATCAGGGCCTGTCGGCCTGTGCCCCTTAATGTCCTGCAGGGGGTCTATGGACCTATACCCCTCTCTTCCTCGATGGATGCCAGTTTGCTGGCATTAGAAGGTAAAAAAAAGAATCTTGAATGGGATCTGTGATGTCTTGGGGTCCCCCCTGAGATGAACTTGGTCCTTGAGGTGACCCATCCCCAGATGGTAGGACCTTCCATGGGGTTGAACCTGGGCTCGGTGCCAAGCACTGAACCTGTATCTGCCCCTGTGCAAGGTTCTCCTCAGATGGCTCTAGCCCCCCGAAGCTTTACAAGGGGAGGAGGGATGTCCTTCCCCGGCTGGTGCTCTTATGGCAGCCAAGACCTCCATTTAAGAGAAGGATCTTGCTGAGGCTTGTCCATCTGGGTTTGTGCTGGCGGAGGGGAGAAGTGGCTTCATTCCCCACCCTTCCCTCCTATATAGAAAAAAGAGCTTGGGTAGGGGGCTCTGTTTGTGAGTCCCAAACTAAAACGAAAAGTTGGCAGAGCCACAATTATGTTGGGGTCCCTCATTCAGAGGTTACCTGGCATTTTTTAGCCCGCTGGCTTCAATCACTTCCTCATTATTCACTTCACTGATAGCAGCATGTTGGCTAAGGGCAACATGATCAATCAGAGGAGAGGTTTAGCTAGTGTGATTGGTAGAGAGCCGAAGGTGACCCCTTTCTCAGACAGTCTTCTGGCGAATGCATCAAATCCCTCTGAGGTAGCCATGATTAGTGCCCTTCGGACACTTGATGGCATGACGCACTCTACCATGAACTTCGTGAAAGGATTGGTCTATGCGAGGGAACTCTGGAGTACTCCATAGATGACATCACCTTAGAGCTGGTTCACCATGGAGCAGTCAAGGTTGAATGTGTGATGAGAAAAACAGGGAGAGGCTTCGAGACCTACCCCTACGCTCTTCATCATGTTTGACTCTTGACAAGCTCTCTGAGTCGGTGTGTGCCTGTTGGTATTGCTACCACATGAAAGCATTTGAGCCACTGCTGTGGAGGTGCTAATTCTGCCATCAGAATCGCTCCTGTAGACACGCAAAGCCAGGGTTACCCGAAGTCTATGTAAGTTGCTTCAAGGATGCACATGATAAATCTAAATCATGAGTGGCTAAGTGTGTCAATTGCAGAGAGCCACATCAATGTGGTGTGTATCTCCTTGAGAAAGAAATCCTGGCCATTCAGGCCCAGGATTGTCTCTCATTTTGCCAGGCTAAGGACTTGGTCCTCAAGTGCCCGGCCCTGCCTTGTACGTCTTAAGAAAGACATCCTCTGCTCATGGTCGTCTCCGCGTCCATTAGTAACCCTTCTGCATGTTCCACCCACCCAGCATGCATCAACTCCAACAGGCATTGAACCACATCTCTCACTATGCCGAAGTGCACAAGCTTCAGTTTTCCTTGACCAAGACTCAGGTGGTGCACTTCTGCTGCCATCTACAGCTCTACCCTGACCAAGACTTGTTTCTAAATGGGGTTCGCCTGGAAGGGGTGGACTTGCACCATTTCTTTGGTCTTGTATTTGACTGACACCTCACCTGAAAGGCTCATATTCGCAACCTTAGGGTCTCTTGTACCCATGCCATGGATATTCATCACTCTGTGACATTCTGCACCTAGGGCGCTGATAGTGCTACTACCTTACATTTTTATTGATCCTTTGTTCATTCGTAGCTTGACTATGGATGCAAGTTTTATACATCCGCAGCTGATCATTGTATTGAGGAAGGTGGACTCAATCCACCACATAGGTCTTTGCCTGGCGGCCAGTGCCTTCCGCACATCCTCCATTGAGAGCTTACGTGTCGATACTGGGGAGATGCACTGTGCATTATTCACCTATAAGCATGAACCCAGCACTTCCCTCAGTCGGCAACAGCTCTCACTGCATACGCAGCTGATCTCAACAGTGCCTATGCTGCCGAGAGACGCCAGTCATACACTAAGCCCTTTGGATTTATCGCTAGGAGACTCCTTTGAGAGCTCAGTATACCTCAGGCCAGTGGTGCCCCTGGTTCTTCCCAGCCACCTTTGACTATTTGTCACCACACCTCTGCTCCCAAAGCTTGTACAGCGCCAGGTGTATTGTGTTCGGCCTTTTTGGAGAACACTTTGTATCATGCTGGAACCATGCCAGTGTATATGGATGGCTCTAAGTCCCAAGAGGGCGTTGGTTTCCACGCTGTGCCCCTTTGTTTGAAATCAGCACTCCTCTACCAGGCCCCTCCCTGAGGATCACCGTGTTGTGGTGGAGGGGTTTGTCTACTTCAATGACACAGTGTGCTATGTCAGTGAAGACTGACATTATTATCCATCAGTCTATCTTCAGGGGTCCTAGCTTGCTGAACAGGCCACTCTGGAGGAGTCAGACTAAGGATCTCACACTTGCATGTTGAGTACCGCTGTACAGGTTGCCGATCATGCTCACCGGAGGTATCGCCTTGAAGGCCACACTTGTTCTGGAACTGATAGCGGTTCAGTGTTGTCAAACTTCCATTCATGACATTGCACCATTTTAAAATGACAGCTGTAGCTTGGGGGATGGCTACCCTGAGGATGGTGTAAAATGCCTAGTCTGAAGGCAACTACAGTAATATGACCACTTCTCCAGGGGTACCTGTTCTTTTAATACAAATATTTATGTATAAAAATAATAAAAACTTTTCCCAGAGGCCTCAGGCTTCTGGTCCCTGTGCCACCAATGAACGTGATCTTCGTAGACTTGATCCTTTTGATTCTGAGGTTGACAATGATCTTGATTATGATAGATTTGTAGTTTTAAAATCAGACAATGATACACCAATAAGTAAAGCTGACATTTTCAATGGCTATGAAGACTTTGTTGCCAAATGTGGTGAACCTGCCCAAATGTGGCCTAGGAATGATGGCTGCCTTGTGGAGTCCTCTTCATTTGATCAGCATCAAAAAATCAAAGTACTAGATTCTCTTGCTTCCCTCAATATCTCCTCTTCAAGCCATTCTACCTTTAACACCTGCAAGGGGGTTATCAGGTCCGGGGAGCTTATTGAATATGATGTGGACCGACTTGTTCGCCAAACTGACTTCTCAGAAGGTAGTTGGTGCATACCGCGTCACTCAAAATGTTAATGGCACCAGAGTTCCTTCGACTAATATTATATTAACTTTCAATAGGTTGGAACTCCCTAAGAATATCAAGGCTGATTATCTGTGTATTCCTGTGAAGCCCTATGTGGAGAATCCCTGTAGGTGCTTTCATTGTCAATGTTTCGGACATGTCAGTAAGCATTGCAGACAGGAGAGGGTATGTGTCAATTGTTCCTCTGATTTCCATGGAACACCGTGTCCTCATTTCCCTTGTGCCAACTGTGGTGGCGTTCACCTAGCCACCTCTAAGCAGTTCACCTTTTTCTTGTATGAGAGAGTTGTTGTTGCTCTTCAGAATAAATTCCAAATTAGCATGAAGGATGCTAGAAGGACAGCTAAAGAATTATACATACAACCAGGATTGAGTTTTGTGGATGCTCTTAGAGCGACCAGGCCATTCCGTAACAGACAGCAGAAACAGTTCATACCTCCACCTTTACGGCCTTAGAATATCCATCAAGAAGCCCCACTAGAATCTTTGCCTCAGAATGATGCTCCTCCTCCCTCTCCAATCATTAGGGAGGTTCCTGCTACTTCTAAACCAAGGTGCAAGAGGACTCGCCGTTCCTCAGATTTCCCTCCACCAGCATCTAACCAACCATTGGCAAGTCCTGAAAACACGGAGGCAGATTTGAGGATGTTTGTGTGGTGTTCGTTTCACCTTTGGACATACACCCTCCTCCCACTGAATCTGCCTTGAGTCTATCAGTCACAACTAGCCAGCCTTTTACATCCACAGCATCAAGAACTCCAGAAGAAGCTGAATGTATTTTTTCTGATCCAGCTTGGGCTGTGGCCCTTTTGGAAGAGGAGAAACAGCCTTCTGAGGTTTCTTCACCCACCCCAGCTGACCCACCATCCACCTCTCAGAATGACTCTGTACCATCTCTCTCGACATTACTACTTACCATTACAGAGGACCCAATATCTTTGGAGGCATCTTTGCCCTCTAATAAATTAGCTATCCCCAAAACATTCAAACTACCTATACCTCAAACGTTAATTACACGTAAAAATCAAAAAAGTTCAAAACACCAGCCACCTTCATCAGGTGCAAAGAAAAAATTAATTACCCTTAAACGATGCGTATGTTTCCAATTGTTCATTGGAATCTACAAGGGATCTTCTCCAAATGGGAAGAATTCAAACTCCAGCTTCATGATTACAACCCTTGCTGTATAGCATTACAGGAGACCCAATTGGGTATTTGTTGATTACCCAATATCCCCCACTATGTGGGATATTTTAAGAATCCACCAGAACCTATTCATGGTTCTGCTATTTTTGTCCGCGAAGACTATTCTCACTCAGCAATCCTGTTGAGAACAGACCTTCAAGCAGTGGCGATTTATTTGTATACCAATCGTTTATACACAGTCTGCTCACTGTACCTCCCTCCTGGTGGAGTAGTAGTTGCTTCAGATTTGGCTAACAAATTAGCTAATCTCATTTCCTAACTCCCGACCCCATTCCTACTAGTTGAAGACTTTAATGCAAGACACCACCTTTGGGGAGACTATGATGACAACCCCAAGGGAAATCTGATTGTGAGACTTATGGAGACCTTGGATGTGTCATTATTTAATGATGGCACTCCAACATCCTTTCATGTCCAGACCAACAGCTCTACATGTGTAGATTTGTCACTTTGTTCCTCAGACTGTAGAGCAGATTACAGGTGGTCGGTGGATCCTGATCTGAGAGGAAGCGATCACTTCCCAGTTGTTCTGACCTCATTTCTGGGTGGCCCTCCTTCCCCACCGGGCAATAGGTGGAACACCAGGAAAGCCAATTGGCCAAAGTTTAAATACCTTTCTCAACATTCTGGACACTTCCCTCAGGGCGACATTGGCATGGTCCTGGAGAACTTCCATGATCATGTCAACCAGGCGGCAAATTCTTCCATGCCCCTTTCCAAAACTGCTTCCCACAAGACCCATCTCCCCTTTTGGTCTCAGGAATGCGTCAAAGTGGTGACAGTGTAAGCGAGCTTGTCATCGCTCCCATCAATAAGTATGCTTGTGGCCGAGCCAGGGAAGTATGACAGCGTACCCTCCTCTAGGCTCGCCGAATTTCCTTTAAAGGGTACATCAACTCTATCAACCACCAAACTCCACCAGACAAAGTCTGGAAAAGAGTAAAAAAGCTCATGGGCAGTGCAAGTGCTTTCTCTGCTCCCAATATAGTTGAAGCAGGCAAGCTTTTGGGAGACTTGGCCAGAATTTCAAATGTCCTGGCAAAGACATTTTCTGACATTTCCAGCCTTAACAATTATTCCTTAGAATTTCAACATGTCAGGAAAATACAAGAGCAGTGCCTCTTGAACTTCATGGATCCCTGTATGGATAATGAACCATACAATAAGCTCTTTTCCATTCATGAACTTTAAAGTGCTCTTAAAAGATGTGGATCCACCGCACCTGGTCCTGAGGGTATCTCTAATGATATGATCAGGAATATGCATTTAACACTCATTTGACATCTTCTTGATATATTTAACTATATCTGGATTAAGGACTGTTTCCCTTCCAATTTGAGGCAAGCAATCATACTTCCCCTTTGTAAACCAGGAAAGGAAGGGATACTTCCGACCCACTATCGTCCAATTGCCCTTACTTGTTCCCCATGCAAGCATTTTGAAAGGATGGTGAATGTCAGGTTGGTATGGTTTCTGGAGAAACACAAGCTTATTTCTCCCTCACAGTTGGGTTTTAGAAAGAAACAATGCACCACAGACCTGTTGGTCAGGATGGAGGATTGCATTTGACAAGCTTTCTCAAAGAGACAACACTCCATTGCTGTCTTTTTTGATATAGAAAAAGCATATGATACCACCTGGAGGTATGGTATCCTGAAGCAACTATATGATTGGGGTATCAAAGGCCATCTTCCTGGGTTCATACAGCAATATCTTGCTGACACACGTTCTGTGTTAAGGTAGGAAATGTCATATCGGAGCATGTTGATCAGATAGAGGGTGTGCCACAGGGAAGTGTTTTAAAGAGCGTCACCTGCTTCTCGGTGGCTATCAATAGCATTATTACTGATCTTCCTGCAGAGGTAATGACAAGTCTTTATGTGGATGACTTGGTAACTTTATCAGCATCACCTCAGCTGCCATTTGTCATCCGTAAAATGCAACTGGCCATTAACATCATTGCCAAGAATGCCACTGCAAAAGGCTTCCAACTGTCACCCCTCCAAAACAAAGGTAGTTCATTTCTACAATTTCAGGCAAGTTGACTGGGAACAGCCAACCTTATCTTTGTATGGCTCCCCCATCTCGTTTGAGCCTCATTTTAAATTTCTTGGGGTTATCTTTGACTCAAAGCTCTCCTGGATCCCTTGTATAACTGCCTTGAAAAAATCCTGCTTGAAGAGAATGGATATCTTAAAAAACTATTATCACATGTTTCGTAGGGAAGTGAGCGCTGTACCCTGTGGCTTTTGTATACAACCTTGATCCAGTCTAAGCTGGATTATGGGTCACAGGTGTACTCTTCAGCCTCCTCAAACCTAGATAAGCCCAATTCTATTAGGAACCAGGGAGTGTGTCTAGCTTTGGGAGCATTCAAGTCCTTCCCAGTATGGAGTCTCCATGCAGAGAGTGGAGTCCTTCCACTATCCTTTCGCCGCCTTAATTTTAACCTGCAGTACCTTTTCAGGCTGCAACAGCTCCCCCACTCACCTGTATATGAGTGCACCTATAATATTCACTTGGTGGCCTCATATGACAGGTTTCCTTCGCTGACTCGCCCCTTTGTGCTGCATATGACTGGAGATAAAGGTCAACTGAGGGAATTATCAGTTATTCCATATCAGATCCCTAAAGTACCCCCATGGCTATTGCCACCGGTGAGGGTTTGCAAGGTGCTGGCTGGCGAACCAAAGACCAAGTTCTTGCCTTCAGTTCTCCAAAGCCTCTTCTATGAACACTCATTGTGCCACAAATCAAGTACTTTAATCTACACAGATGGATCTAAATCATCTGATGGGGTAGGAGCTTCTGCTATCTTCCCCTCCTGTCATGTGTCTGTGTGCCTGCTCAATATAGCCTCTATCTTCATGGCTGAGCTTGTCGCAATACTGGTTGCACTGTATACCATCGCTTCTTCATCACTGGGATCTTATTAAATAGTCTCTGATTCCCTCAGCTCTTTGGAGGCTTTAGTCATTTTATTTCCAGATCATCTGCTGGTTTCAAAGATCCAACAGTGGCTTTTTATTTATCCTTGTTCCACAAAGTTTTATTCTGTTGAGTACCTGGCCACATAGGTATAAAAGGAAATTAGAGAGCAGCTGCATCTCTAGGAACCTCCACCCCTGCTCCCTTCCTTTCCATGATGTGCCATACACCTGTGAGTACGTGGTCAGCCAGTGGCAGAGGACTTAGGATGAACTCCCGCAACTAAACTGCATGCCATCAAACAGTCAGTCAACCCCTGGCCACGCACTACTAGGATCCGTACTCAGGATGTTATTCTATATTGTCTGAGAATTGGGCATTGTTGTCTGACACATGGCTTTCTGATGGAAGGCCTTCAGCAGCCTCCAATGTGCACTCACTGTGGAGTATCAATATCTGTACTCCACCTATTTGCTGAATGCCTATGATTCCATACTCTGAAGCAAAGGCTTTTTCCTTTTATTTGCCAAGGGATGTGTCCTCAGCAGCTTCTGAGGAGCATCCTTTCCGAACATGAGTGCACCTTTAACATGAACAGTTTAAATTTTTATCAGAGACAAATCTCTTAAAGGAAATTTAATGTTTTATCATTTTTAGAACCAGATATACGTGTCGTGTCTTATGATTTTACAGCATTCTAGAGGCATTTATTTTTCTGCATTTTTTCTCCCTCTTCCTTTTTTTTTATACATACAGTAAACCCTTGATATAACGAACTATATGGGGTGGGAGTCATTCATTAAAGCTGAAAGTTCATTAAACCCGATGGTTTGTTCATAAATCTGTATTTGTAAATATGTATATATAGACTATTGCATAGATATGTAATACATATGTAATTACTAATATTACTAATAAAGTTAAGTGGACTACACAACATAGTATTGATACGAACCTTGCACTGACCAAGTGTTACACACTGCAGCGGTGTGTGTAACACTTGCCTGACTGAACACGATGCGACGACTGAACCAACCATCGGATTTAATGAACTTTGGTTTGTTAAACCCGATGGAGTTTGGCCAGGAAATTTTGTTTGTTATATCCAAAATTTGTTATATTGAGGGTTTACTGTATATATCTTTTAGATTGTTAACCATAGTCTATGTATTTAAAGAACATTCAAAATTTTAATGAATCCTCCCTTTATGAAAATGGCTGTGAGCTTGCCCACTTGGACTTATGCAGCACCTGTCTGTTTTGTACCATTCATTCATTCATTCATTCATTCCTCTACCAGGTTCTGCATCTGTCTTCACTGCTAACTTGGTTGCAATACACCGCTCAGTATAGGATTAATGCAATGTGCCCGGTTTGAAGACCAGATTGTGATTTATAGCGACTGACAAAGTGCCCTTAGTGCTCTCGGGGCATTTGAATCTCCGCTTTCCCTAGTTTGCGATATCCATGATGCCACAGTTTTGGCAAGCCTGGCGGATGTCAAAATTATCTTCTGCTGAGTTCCTGGATATGTAGGAATTGCCGGGAATAAGGGCATCAGAGAGTCCACGAGTACTGGATGACCCTATCAGCCTTTCTCTCTTCCTCACACTGATTACATGGCGGTAATATGGGCTAGCCTCCGGGTGGCTTGGTAAAGAAGATGGGAGATGTTAGAGGGGAACTTAAAGTTATGTGCCATTGTGCCACAACTGTTCCCATGGACCTACCCCTCCTCCCCCCAATGTTGAGCTTCAGATTGCTTTTTGTCATCTCCAAATTTGACACACACCCATTTGATGGAGTATTCACCTGTGCCTTATTGCGATGACTGCGTTGTCCCCCAGACTGTTGGCCACATTCTTGGTGATCTTTGTGCTCATTACCTTTCATGGTACCAGGATGAGCCAGGTCGTTACTGCTTGTCCCCTGTACTCAGGATAGGTTCGTGCACACAGACTTGTGAACTATATTACTTTTTGATGAGGCTGACCTCCTCCACTTTATGACTGTTTGTTGTTGGTCGCATGTTCCTGCATCGGGTGAAGGCAGGCTTACCCCTGATTCCATAGCCTGCTTCGTTGTTGTCTGTTTGCTTTCCTTTTTTGTTGTTTTTTATAGTTATTTATATATTTATTTTTTAATATGCCTAGTAGTAGGCTCTGGTGAGCATGGCGACTTATGCCCCAATTAGGATGTCGCCAGATAGGCTCCTAAATTAAATTTTTTTAAAAAAATGAGAAATTGCTCCAGCGATTTTATATATTAGTAGGTTATGAGTTAGAAAGGAGGAGGTGATCAGGTCAAGTGCATTTCCTCTACTAAGTGGGGAGATGAGACATTGAAAAATGTTAAAATCATCCCAAATAAGTAAAGTTGCAGAGAGGTTAAAGGCCATGTTAAGAATTTCATCCAACTAATCAAAGGATCTTAGCTGAATGACCTGAAGAGTGGTAGATAACTAATTCTAAGATGGGTGTTTCAGAGGTAAGGCTGCAAACAGAGCTTTGAAAGTATTTTGGGGTTCATTTGGAATGAAGGAGATGGGAGCCCAGTAATAAGCCAACTTAGCCACCACAATATGACTAATTTTGTTGAATGTAAGGAATTTTTTTTTTGCGAGTAAGTTAAATTTTACACTTTTTAATTTGTAATTTCTAGGGCAAAGCCACGGAAAATTACATCACCAACTGGAAGCAAAGACTTACAGACTGTAAACATTTCTTTAAGAGTTTTGTCTCGACCAAGTGCCTCAAATTTACCTGATGTTCACATGTCTCTCGGTCCTGATTACGAAGAGAAGGTGAGTCAATATTCATATTAATTTAGATCATCTTAGTTTGAGTTATACACCTTTGACCCAAAGTAAAAAGCACCACTCATAGATTTATATATTGAACATATTTAATCAAACTTTTTAGATTCATCTTTATTCATAAATAGGTATGATAATAATGTGTATTTTGATATGTTTAAATATTTAAATATGTTTGAATTACTTAGTATTTTGCTAAATGATGGATAATTAATAAAATAGTATGTTTGCTAAAATCAAAATTTAGCCAATATTGTTTAAATTTATAACTTGTATATTCAATATCCTTCTAAATAAGTAAGAAGTTACATAGGCAGAGAGAGCACAAATCCAACTTCTCCCTATCCAAGCATTCTCACAAGTAGAAATGGCTAAAAAAAAAATTAGAATGGTCAAGATCTGCTCTCCAAACTACTATAAAACAATCTCGAGCGACAAAGAGCCTTGTTCAAAGAAGAGACGTGGCAGAAAACATCTTAGATACTTATTGAAGAAATCTATCATTCAGGCTTCACTACAAAATGGCAAAAAAACATAAACTTCTGGGAATTCATTGAATCTTCAAGTTCAAATGCATTACCCAGAAGTTAGGAGACTTAAAGAATTAGGGGATAAAAGGATGCAACATGAGAAAGAAGCCATGAATGTCTGAGATCATAGGAAAAAAAGTCCAGTAGACCAAAGATCACAAAAATTAAGAAATGAGCACTAGTTTAAAGTTATCTGGTCAGATGAAAGTAATTATAAGGTATGTAAGATATTTTATTGTTTTACATGAAATTTATTTAATTTCATTAAATATATCTTGTAAGAAAATTATTTTAAAAGAGTAACTTTTTGTGGCAATTTTTCAGATTTTCTTCACTTCTGAGGCTACATTTGTGAGAAGAAGATTTAGAGAGGCATTTCACCCTGTTTGTATAGTATCAACCCTGAAGCATAGATGGGGTTCTATCATGGTTTGGGGTGGCATGTCTTCATCAAAGACATGCCACTGGAACAGGAGCTGCCAAGTGTAGGCCATGAATGGTCTTTTGCAGTCTCCTTCTTTTCTTATGTTCTTATGTTCTTAAGTCTTCAAAATAGCATCCAACAACACCAAGAAATGAAGTTATATTTTAACAGAACAGGACCCCCTGTGCCATGGCCACCCCAGAGGACAGGCTTAAGTCCAATAGAGCTTAGGGAGTGCTTGGAAAAGTAGTTAGTAGTACCACAAGTACAAATAATACAGCAATATATGAAAATTATAAGCCAAGTGGAGGGAAAATAACATCAGAAATTTGTAAAGTTTTGGCAAAATCCATGCCACAAAAGAATTATGGCTGTGATTAAAGCAAAAGGGCTCTTTTACTTTTGCCCAAATTTGTACAGAAAGAGCATCTCCCAGGCGTGCCCGAGGCGGTGTTAAGGTGGCTACTAATTGCTATACCAACTGCAACCCCACATTAATTTAAATATTAGAATAATTATTCCTATCACAAATTTTTAAAATGAAGGAAAATTTATATACGTCTCAAAACCTTTGGCTGTGACTGTATGGTTGTTTGCAGTTGTCTTCCATTTGTGATTTTCTAAGGTGAGTGTTGCATTCTGCCAGACATCTGCAATAGTCACACCCACTCTTTTCTGTTGGTTAAGAAGGGCTGGGTGATTGGCACCATGCATCCTGGCCAGGTAGACTCCCTCATCATGAGGGAGGGTGCATGCCATGCATGAAGCAGGGTGTTGTGTGAAAGTGACTGGATAGGGCAGTGAGTGAAGTGAGTATGGATATATTTATGGAAGCTGGTTTGTGGTGGCAGAGTTGACAGTGAATCCCTCATTTATTATAGATTAGGTGTTTTAAAGCTTATATTTTGGAGTGGGTGATCCTGCCCTGTATTGTAGTTTGTAGAGCGTGGAGCTAGTATTTGTGAGCCACTGTAATCCTTAACCTTGATGACTCCCTGTTCAGTGGATAGGTGGTGTGTGGGTGCAGTAGCCTTGCAGCCAGTGATTATGTTTAGGGCTTTGTTTTGTATAGTGTGAAGAGTTTTTGAGAATCTTTGAGATAGGTTAAGGACCCAAGCAGATCTTGTATAGTGTATTATTGTATGAATTTCTTATAAACTGTGGTTGTAGTATCTTTGTATTGTCCGAATGTTGTATCCAAATGATTTGAGGGGGATTAAGCCTTATTGTGTATTTGCTTTTTTTATGTTTGTATGGTATGTTGATTGAATGTCATTGATGCATTGTATGTTAAGCTGAGGATGTTTATTGTTAGTTAAAGAGTGTATTGGTGTTTCCATATATTACTGGTGAGGGCAACCTGTAGATTTGTTCGGAGGTATTGTTTGTAGTAAACCAAGAGTTTAGTGTGTTGGTAGAGTGGGAGGGGATGAGTAGCTGTTTACGTTTCAGTGCATGCTTGTGAGAGTTAGGTCATGTGGATAATTTACTAAAGTTAATCCAATATTGAGTATTTTCACACCTAAAATTTGTCCACTGAAATGTTTAAATATTAAACTTTCCATGTTATTTGTAGCAGTTCATAACTATTATTGCTTATAATATATAGTATTCAAGCGATTCATTCGCTTCACCCTGAACTATGCTTTCCCACTCTGGCACAAAACATTAGCCCCTTCCGATGTTCACAAACTTCAACTCATAGAAAACAAAACCCATGTTATTACTGGATGTGTCCACTCCTCCCTGATTAAACCTCTACTTCCAGAAACAAAAATACTCCCCATTGACACACTTAAACATGCTAGATACACAACCCCCTCCAACCAAAGCCACACCCTCTGAACAAACCCATCACCACCCAAGGAAAAGAAGACTACACCCTCCTCACACTCGCTTCCATTCTTTCATCTTGCCAACCCCATGACTGCCACATCAGAGATATTAATTGCACTTAATTTATCAAACCGTACCTGCATGATATCCTAAGTAACTCAGTACTATACACATTCCCACTGAACCTGGATAAAAATTAAGAGCATCCACCCAGACACTCTAGAGTCACCTTACCCAGGCTCACGTCTGACCACCACCCATCCCTACACTTCTACAAACAACACAGCCTGCTCAAGATAAGATGCAACCACAGCACCAAATAGACCATTCCCTAACTTTGTAACCCCTCCAACAAATTCACATTTTGTCTGTCAGAGACTTGTGGGTCTGTCCTTCTTTTGTGGGCTTTCCTTGGTAAATTTGGGATGGCCATGATACCAGCTAGGGATCAGAAATGTAAGTAACGTATCATTCATGTGTGTGAGAACAATATTCTTCAGCCTAATTTTATTCTTTGCCATAATCATTTTTTCTCAGGTATTGCCTTCAATTGTGAATGAAGTGCTGAAATCTGTCGTAGCTAAATTCAATGCAGCCCAACTGATTACAATGAGACAACAGGTAAGGATAACACAAAAGATAATAATTGAATAAGCAGTGGCTCAAATGAAAATGTTAACATACCAACCATCTTTGTTTTTCCTCTTCTCTTTTTCTCCTGAGAATTTTTATCACATGTTCTAGTAATATTTCTTAACTATTTTTGAATGAATTGTGGTTGTTTCAGATAACTTTTAGCCAGAAGAACTGAAATTAACATCCCTCTGCTCCTTTGCCCCCACATATAAATTGCTATATCTAGTACCTGGATGGACAGCATGGCATCCTGGCCACAGTGACTACAGCTGTGCACCTACCCTGCCCTACTGTTTGCAGGACTCGAAGCTTTATATCTTGTACTATTTTCACTGCCTACATTCACCCCTTTCTGATCTCTCTTCACTGACTCCTGACCAGCGGGAAGGTACACTGTAGGCTGTTACTCCTGGTAGCTGGAGGTGTAGATTATCATTCCAACCAAGTGTCCACTGGGAAGGCCTGGTTGATTAACTTTTAATCTTTGTCAGGACCTGGGAAAAAATTAAGCATTCCCCCTGCCCACCTACCTCATACCATGTCAGAAGAGAAGTTTTAAAACCTCCAGATACAATGCCTGCAGGTCGTAAGAGACCAAGCTTGAGCGGTTCTGGCTGTGAATAATGGGAAAATTGGTTTTCCCCTAATGGCCCTTTCCTTGCGCCTAATGCGATGACCACATTCCTGTAGCCATTCTCAGGCGCATAAAGTTGTATTGCTTATGGGCCTGTAGGGGCTACCCTGTGTAGCTGGGTGATGCATATAAAAGCTGAGTATGTAAACTTTTGTTTGTGTTAGAAATGCTGGCATGTGAATTACCCTTGCATGATTGTAAGAGGTACTTTTTCCAAGGGCTTGATGAAGAGCTTAGCTAGCTGCAATATTTTCATTTTAACGATTTTATATATATATATATATATATATATATATATATATATATATATATATATAGGGTGCAGTTGGTAATTTGTCAGCATTGTCAACTCTGAATTTTGTGCATGTGTGTTGTCTGGTGTCAGTTCTCTTCTTATTATAGTAGACTCATTTGTGCATTGTCTGTGAAGGAAGCAATATCATGGCTGAATTCAATCATGCAAAAATTTTGAAAAGGCAAGCCATGCTGGGAGCTCCAATGCAAAGATCTCCAAGTGCTTGGGTGTCGATATGAGGACCGTGTAGAGGATCAGGAAAGAGAGATGAGTTAGGCTGTGATTACAAGGGTATGATGGCAGAAGCCTCACTATAAGCGTTCTGATACAAAAATAACCCCAGTTTGTTGTGGAGATGCTGGCCATCATTAACAATGATCCCAACTTTCAATGAGGTTCATAGTCAGGGACAAGTGAGTGTAAGAGTCTATCATCAGGTAGTTAGTGCATAAGATGAGAAAGGGCCAGCTTCTGTTGCAGAAGAGGAAGGACAAGCAGAAAGAACATTTGAAGATTGCAAAAAACTTATGCACACCTTCAAACCTGGTATGTTTTGGTTCTTAGACAAGAAGAATTTCTGCCTGGACCGGGTGGTGAACTCACAAAACAACCGCTGGCTTGCTGTGTCCCCCAAAGATATACTGAGAGTTATGACCAAGTTCCCATTCCACATCATGGTGTTTGGGGTTGTCAGTAGTGAGGGTCACATTATGCCCCTGTATATCTTCCTGAAGGGCCTCAGACTCAATAGGGAGAGCTACATCAAGTACCTGGATAATTTAGTGTTGCCCTGGATCCTTTAGGTGGCCATTGGAAGGCTGTACATGTGACAGCAGGATTCTGCACCATATCATACAAGCAGGATGACCCAGTCTTGGCTGTCACTCAATTTCTTTGACCACATCACTCCAAACTTCTGGCTTCTTGACTCTCCAGACTGCAACCCCCTGGATTATTGTGTGAGGTGTGGTTGAAAGAGAGACAAACCAGTCCCTGTGCACCATCAGGGTGAAGCAAAGATCCACGATCACCACAGTTTTCGCTCAGTTAAACAGAAGCACTCAAAAAGGCTTTTAGCAGGTTCCTACACCACCTGAAGGCCATGGTTGAGGCTGATGGAGATTGCATTAAATAAAATACATAGTCTTTAACATGTAGCTTGATAAATATCTGTATAAATGAACTCTAATTTATTTTATATTGAAGTTAGGTGACAAATTTCTTGCGCACCCTGTATATATATATATATATATATATATATATAGATCACTAGAGAGACAAAACTATGCTGCACCTGGTATTATAATACTCGGCATAGTTATGGTCTAAATACAAACATAATAATTCAAATAAACTTCACTGCAATAGACTTACAATTAGTACTTTGTATGGGTCCCTTATTTTTCTCGACATCTTGGAGATGTCTAGTAAGGAATAAAGCAAGATTTTGAAGTGTATCAAGTGGGAAATTAGCCAAGGATTGCTGAAGTGTAGCCTCCAACATTGAGATTCAACTGGCACAACTGGAAGTAATTCTTGATGAGATGCCACAAGTTCTCATTTGTATTAATATTGGGGCTATTACCTGCCCAATTCTTTATAAAGGGTAACTCACAATCATCAAGCCAGGTGGTAATGGATTTGGTACTGTGAGGTTGAAGTACTCTGGTAGTTGGTCACATAGAAGCTCTACATATACATCTTTATTCTTTTTCCACTTTTTGGAAGCATAACAAGTTCTCCTAACCCTCTACCAGATAAACAACCCCAAACCATAATAGAATCAGGGTGTTTTACTGGGGAGGGGGGGGGGGGTTCAAGATAACTTTAGTCAAGTGGATCACTACCCTTGCAACGGTATATAGTTCCTCCTCAGTTACATATCACAGTAGATGTTGCTTCATTTGACCACAACATCTAACCCATCATCATCCCAGGTTAAATATTTATCAGCAAATGCAACTCTGCAAGCCCTTTGTGTTTATGGCAGAAGAGGTTTGCGTATGAGCTTGTACTGCTGTAACTCTGTACCTGGCGAGAAACTTGAACAGACACATCCCCAAACACCCCAGTGTTAAATTCCTTAAAACTTGCTGTAACATGTGGGTTATGCTCCAATGTACATTTTAGAACATTATCAGCAAGGTTGGATGTCTTCCATGAGTGACCAGTCCTTGGTTTCTGAAATAGCATGTAGGTTGCATGCTCCTGCACCGGGGTGAGGGGGGGACCTCACCCGGACGCCGGAGATTGCTTCCTAATTGTTAAGTTTTTCCAATTTATATCATTATGTTTTCATATTCCTATTTTAAAGTAGCCTAGTTCTAGGCTGTCTTGTTTCCGGCGACTTATGCCCAAGTGTGCAGTTGCGAGATGGGCTCTAAACCCCCCCAAAAATCTGAGATTAGCATCTCCCGACACCACCTTCCCTAAAAGGTGCGTAGTACTTCGGTACTTTCAACTTTGCTACTCCAATCTGCTCACTAATTTTCTTAGTTTGAAGGCCTGCATCCTTCAAAGCAATGATTTAATCTATCGTTTCCTTTGAGAATTCACTTCTAGGGCCATAGTATTTAAATATCAGATGACAAATCATATGTAATTACAATAAATCAACCAAAAAAGCAACATAAGAGAAACTGCAACTGAGGGACAATATTAAAATTATAGCCACAAAAGGGGATGCTGTGACATCATTAAAGCATCAAAACTTCTCTCAAACTCAATATTATAATAAAAGAAGCATTATGGTAAATTTACCATAAATATGTGTCACTCATACATTGGTGCCGCATACTTTTGTCTAGTACTGTAATATAAATATATTATAATTTACTTTTTTCAGTTGTTAAAAAAATACAAATACTTAATGCTTATCTTCATGTGAATGAAGATTGTTTTATAAATATGCAAGTATGAGAGCTTTTGCCCCAATAGGCAGTTGCTAGTTGGGCTCTTAAAAAACAAACCAAAACACTTTTATAAATAGTTGTCGAACTTGTATTATGGCCAAAACCATTTTCTGAATCAGGTACCTCGATGGTTGCCCAGGCAGCGCAACCTTGCTCCATATGTATCAAAACGTATTGGGAGTCATTTTTGCATTTTCTATTCATACTGAGTCAATTTTTTAAAATAATGAATAGCTCTAATCTTGTCATACACATTTCTCTGCTAACTTTTCAATCAAAAATCTAAAGTTAGGAAAGAAAGCTTTCTGAAAAACAGAGTAATTACAGCATTTACATTAAAATCTGCATCAAAAGATGAAAAATGCATAATAAAGTGTTGTAGGGGGAAAAAAACAATTTTATACTTAAAATTGATTCCCAATTTAAAATCAGCCTGAAAATTTCATAGCATCATTAAAAAAAAATCTTGCAGAGCAGTGATAATAAATTATGATTGTTCCCTTGCGATTTTACCTTGTTTTTTCTGTCATTCCGAGGTTGCCACCCCCCAGGCCCTCCTGAGTTTAGCCTTGTGGCCCTCAGGCTGAAAAGGTTGGGTACCCTTGCTATAACAAATGATTTGAATGTTTTCTAATTTTTAACTCTAATCATTGTGCGTATTAGTGAGGAGCATTTATTGTTATCAAATTTTTTAATCAGGTCTCCCAGATGATTCGATCAGACTTATCAGAGCGTGCCAAGGATTTCTTCCTCATCTTGGATGATGTCTCTATTACAGACTTGAGTTTTGGCCGAGAGTATACAGCTGCTGTTGAGTCGAAGCAGGTGATGTGTAAAAATATAATGTACCAATAAAAAGGTTAATGGCAGGATATTGAAAGTGCATAGAATGGCTGATAGGCTGTGCGGGGAGGCGCAATGAACTTTTAAGACATAGTTGTACAAAAAAGCTCTTTTCTCTGCAAGATAATAGATGATAAAACTGGTTATATGGATCAAATATAGTGAAAGGAGGTATATTTGTGTTTAATTGCACCAGAAATGCAGGAATGACTGGAATCATCATCATCATCAACCTCTCTCCCACAAAAGGGTAGGTGTGTATCAATGATGTTGATATGCACTATGCAGCCACTTTTTTCTTCAATTACTCCCTCTTTTTTTCTCTACTCAGAAAAGTGTAACTGTTGTAGCCAGGGGTAAGATCCCTGCTGCAACCGAAACCTAGGAGGGGTCAGGCACAGCCTCTCACTCTCAGTACCAGGGTGTGATAATAATAGATTATCACCCACCCACTCCTTAGTGAACCCATCTATCTATTTATTACATACCCTTGTCTACCACCTTTAACTTTTTCTCATACTATACAGAGAGGTCCAGCAGGGGGGGACATGTTATCTAGAGGAGCTCCATGTCCTCCTGGCCCGAGTTCAAATTAGGGTTGACTCAAACTTTGATGGGGCATGGGAAAGTTGTTGATGCACTTTCCCCTCACTCACTCAGCATTCCTTTTTCTCTACAACTATCCTCTCAACCCTCTGTCTAGGCTTAAGGACCCAATCAGCTACCTCATGCTGTGTCACAAGAGGCTTTGGTGCCTCTAAACAAGCCCACAGGTCGCAAGTGATGGATATTGGGGCACAAATAATTGATTGGTTTTACCCCCAATAACCACTTCCCTTCGTGTAATGGGCTGACCACCTCCTTGCAGCTGTTCTTGAGTGAATAAAGTTGTAGTGCTTGTGGCGGGCGGGCGGCCTTGTTGGCTACAAAACCAACTAAAAGTCTCGGGGTCCTGTCTCTGGATCTGCCACAACAGATCTTCATATCTTGGCCATCCTGTCAAGGATCAGTTTGTCTGATTAAACATATGAACTCTGTCGCCCTGCTTCTCTGGCTGCCCAGTTGTGAGTGACCGGCCACTGAGCAACTTCTGGTTGCCTTACTAGGTTACAAACACCAATCATTAATGCACATAGGTTGGACCCCTGAAATGTCTGAAAACCCAAGACAGGACAGGGGCCGGTTGCTATTGCTACCACCTGAAGGTATTCGTGCCACTACCACAGAGGTGCTACTACTGTCACTGCTTCAGAATACGATTCACTAATGTAGATGTGCAAAGTCGAAGTTTACCCAAACTCTATAAGTTGCTCCAAGGTTGTACAGAATGTCTTTATCGTGTATGGCCAAGGGTTTTCAATTACGGAGAGTCGTACCCGGTTTCCTCGAAGCAATGTGGCACATATCTCCTGGATAAGGAAATCTTGCTGCTCACTGTTCAGGCTGCATATGGTTTCATAAAGGCTTAAACCTCGTCCTAGTGCACCCAGTGCTACCTGGGACGTCTTATGCCTCAATTTAAAAAAAAGGCACCCTCTACTCCTGACTCATCCAGGCCTACGATCACGGTTGCATCCGCGCCCATCTGGAACTCTTCTGCATGTTCTACCTACCCCGGGCGCTCTCCTTGTAGAGTTGACAGCATAAAGGGTTCACACCCAGCCTCAGTTAAAACCAGTCCCCACTCCCCATGCGTGAACCTTTTCTGTTAGGCAAAATGGCCGTGTGCCTCCACCTAATCGTTAGACTCGCACGAGGGAAACCGTCTGAAGGTGGTCGTGAGGCTGTCTTTGGGGAGATATTAAGCTGTCACCCAAAAGGACTACAGCACTAAAGGAGGTTGGCTCCTATGCCCCCACCCAAGGCTGGACCGGAGGACTCTGAAATGCAGTACCTCCCGCCGTCAAAGCCTAATGTTTTGAGGTGGAGGGAGGAAAAGACTCGCATGGCGAGCCCCAACCTTCCATAATGAGTCCTCGAAGGCGACAGCATCTTCAGAGCATTGTTCAGGCAACAGAGCCCGCAGTTCTTCCTCCGGGAAGCGTACGACCATTCCTGTGAGGGTCTTCTCTTCGAAGAGTCCACAACATCTCCGAGCTAGGCCTGGAGGGCATATTCTTTCAATGGATTTGCCACTGACTTGGGGCCAATTGGGAGGAGCTGCGGAGAGACTTCTCCTTCCCTTTCCCCTTAACTATCTTTTTGCAGGAGACCATGTTCGACGCGTGCCCCCTGCCCCCACTCCCGAGGTATAAAGGTTTTGCGACCCCACCACCACGGAATGTGGGCCGGGCAGGAGGATGCGCCATTTACACCCGGCATGATGTCTGAGTTCTTCTCTGTTTTAAATACCTCCTTTCGGCAGTAGCTGTGCGGCTCCACCTTGATAGAAGGTATACTGTTATTTCTGCGTACATTCCACCATCACCAGACTTCAATGCAGGGGACTTCCGCCGTGTCTTGACACAGTTGCCGAGGCCCTTTCTCTTGCTCTGTGATTTGAACGGTATACACCCCCTCGGGGGGTGTATGCCGAAGTTTTGAAGCACGCCTGCTCACTCTTTCTTGTGACCATATGTGCCTTCACTTAACTGGAAGACCCCTTTTGCAGAGCTGTGGAATCCAGTCAAAAGTATTTGGGGCAAGTTCTTGCAGCCCCCGCCCTTCTGTTTTCCAAGCGAACGGGACTGCACTCTCGTTTGCTGTGTCCCTTGCAGAATCTTTCGCGACCGCCTTCTCTACATTCTGTATCCAAGATGCTGCTCCTTAGTATTAAATGCACGTCTTGATGTCACTGAAGTCCACTTGCTGGATTTTACCTCTTGAGGCGGAGAACCCTTCAATGATAGGTTTACATTGTGATTTGCGTTCCGCTCACGCTCACTGCGTGGATACTGCTCCTTGTCTCGACGATGCCCTGTATGTCATGCTTGCACGCCTAGGTGAGTGAGGCATGGCCTTTTTGCTAGGTTTATTCAACAGGATCTGGACAAAGTATCCTCCCAGACTCCTTGTGAATGGCTAATTTTTCCGCTTAACCTATACTGGAGAGAGCGCTCTGGTCTTTTTCCACCCCCTGCATGTGCAAGTTGATGGACAAATTGCCAAATATTAGATTAGCTTTTTTCCTGGACAGTTGGGCTACCTGTCTTCTGCACAGGGTGGCTTTTGCAAATTCGATTAAACGTCAGAACTTATACTCTGGCTGTAAAATGCTATCTGCCAGGCCTTCCTTAGCAGAAAGCATTACGTCACGATCTAGATAAGGCCTATGATACTGCATGACGAATCGATATCATGGAGATCTTCCATACGATTGTGGCGAGGGGATACCTCACAATACTTGTATGAGAATTCCTACAAGATCTTCCTCGATTCTTACTGGTGGGGGTAGTCCTCCCTGCCATAATATGGCAGGAAAATGATTTATCGCAAGGAATTTCCTCAGTGTCGCATTCTTTTCCCTTAGCATCAATGGTATCACCTCGCTGCTGCTGCTGCCGCTGCCGGAAGTAGCTCTCGCTATGTTCTATGTACACAACCTTTTGATATGTTTTGGTACGCCTCACATTCCAACTGGAGATTTGACTCCAACAGGTATTCAACCGCATTTCTTGCCATGCCGAAGTGTACAGGTTTTGGTTTTCCTTGACCAAGACTGATAGTACACTTCTCTCGTCACCCACAGCTTCACTCCAGCCTGGGTTTGTTCCTAAACGAGGCTCGCCTGGAACTCCTAGATTCGCACCATTTCCTTGGTCTTGTTTTCGACCAATGCCTTAACTTGAGGTTCTTATTTGCAGTCTTAGGGTCTCTTGTACCTGCACCTGGGACATTCTTCATTCTTTTCAGCACTTGTGGTGTGATAGGGCTATCGCTTTACTGTTCCTTTGTTTGATCGATGCTTGACTATGAATGCAAGTTTTACGCATCCGCAGCCAAGTGTGAATTGCGAAAGGTGGATGCGATCCACCGCACCAGTCTTTCTGGTGACCAGGTAAGACCATATGCCTTCGCTACCTTCCTAAATCCCAAGGAGCAACATGTAAGTGACCCTGGAAATGTCCTTGTTAAGTGGCAACGTCCTCACTCGATTAAAGTGAACCTTGTGGCTACAAAGTAAATATGTTAGTAAGTCCCATTCCCCTCTTTTCCTTAGGAAGTATTCAGGCGACTTCTGAGCTTTAGTGCTCCCTAACACCCAATTCAGTCTATGGGCATCCTTCTACCTACGTCAGTCAGTTTTCAAATTTGTAATAAAAAAAATTCTAGCATTTATGTTTGGAATATTGGTGACCTTGAATTGTTTATATCTTCCTTGCATTCTCTTGTTGGCCTAGTGGATCGGCTTTTGTATCCTTAATCCCTAACACCTGGATTCAATACCAGCGAGAATGGACACAAAACTTCAGCTTTGAGAGACTGGCCCTTATTGGCAGATGCAATTGCGCACACAGGGTTAGGCAGCTCTTACACATGTCAACACAAACCTTCCAATGGGGTATCTATATCTGCATACCCTTATGCGGCATCTATCTTGCACTTCCCCCATTACAAAGGGATCTATTACCAGTTGCTGTCAAGACAATGCTACATGGCATCTTCCCCCAAGCAAGGACCGGTCCCTAGAGTCCTCGACTTGCCAATGATTGTCATTCTGACCTTTGTGCTGATTTCCTTGTCGATTCTGGGGATCTCTTCCGCTATTGTAAAGGGACAAATGCTATCATGTTTATAGTTCGCCGTGAGCAGATGGCATCTATGCTACCCCCGACCTCTTGGGAGATAAGGGAGAAAGCCATCTCGTATACTACTTCATCCCCTTTACCAGACACTCTTTTGAAACAGATCGCCCAGCAAGAAGCCCAAAGAGCGACGTTCATCGTTGAACAGGCGCGTCAGGAGCGACAACAAAGGATTGTGTACGCCGAGGGAGAAGCTGAAGCTGCTAAAAAGATATCCTTTTTTATATGCTATGCTGGGGGCAGTATGAATGCCATCACTGTGGTAGAGTCAGTTTTACATCTTAGAAGGCAACTAAATCTGTGTGGATGTATTTTCCCATGAATGCATTCCTTAATCTTGGATTGAATTATTGGGCTCAATGACTTTGTCCTACTTCAAGGCAGCTTAATACTGTATCTTAGTTGAGGAATTTGTGACCTACAAAAGTGTGTGCAAATGCTAATGTATACCTAATAGGTGCCATAGTCTGCCGAGTTTGGAAAATTTACAGAAAGATATTGAGAGTGAATAGAGGTTGGAAAGGTTGTGTTTATTAGTTCTTTGAAGAAATGTGTGTCATTTTTTAGAGGTCTAGAATCGATATTAAAACTTTATATTGATAAAGGAAAGAGAAATGTTGCCTCAGCGAGAACTCTAGCCACCCTACTTGGTTGTATTCCATGTGAGATTAAGTTGCGATAGAACTTCCATTTCCTAGCTGTTGCATGGACTGCTAGCACAGGGGGTTGCTATATAATTCCCACACCATGCAACAGCCTCCCGCCACTCTAACCTCGTCCCACAAGATGGCCTCACGTTGGCGGGGCCTACAGCACAGGCTGTGGGATCAAAGCTTTCTCCCTAAATCTCCCAAGCGGTCGGAAGAAGCGGAGATGCCATCGGCTCCCGGGAGGGCTATAAATAACGTCTAGTTGTTGCACCGTGAGCTTCGAATTGATCATCTTCATGAGACTGCGTCTGTCACAAGGAGAGAGTAAGGGTAGTCGACCAATTCTACCCTTTTCTTGCATGGTATTAGTTCATCCCATACCTTGTGTTATTGATTTAGGAAGAAACTCAATGCGGATCTTACATGATGTCACCAATGATCATCTCTATAAAATGTGTCATAAGTCTTTGGAATTGTCCACAACCTTGTGGACAAAACCTCTGAGTCTTGTACTTCATGGCTAGAGATTTGTCTATTTGAGGGTGTGTGGATTTTGTATTTCATTTCTGCATGTTGCTGGACTTCATTTTGGTCATAGATAAATTAAAAATTTAAATTGTAGGTTTCTCCTCACCCACCCCCCCTCCCCCCTATTTCAAATATATATGGAAAAAACATTCAAGCCAAATATTAACTATCCAAATTTTCCTTGTTTAAATATGCAGTTAAGCGCAACCAAGAATTGTGATTGATGTCAAAGAGTACCTACTTCTGGCCTCGTGCTTTCCCCCTCTCCAGTGGTTAGTATTCGCCCGGAGTGTGGTGTCCTTTCCTTAGTAGCTAGGCGTGCCTTCCTCTCTACAAAGACATTCCTCCGCTTCCACTCTATGTTCATGTCCCCAATGTTCTCGGTGTCCACTGTGCCCTCCACTGGCTCTTGCAGGGATGGTGACAAAACTTGTCTGCACTCCCATTCCCTCTTTTCCCCTATTTGTTAGATCTCTTTCGCAGGGTACCTCTCCCTGGATGATGATCCCGGCATGATTGCAATCACCTCCTACCAAGTGGCAAATCCCTAAAGTCGGCTAGAGTTCCTTAACCATGCAACCGCTCACGCTCAGCACAGCCATCTTCACACATGGCCTTCGCTCTCTCCGCAGCTCGTCTGCCGTCATCATGGTTGAGACGGTGCTTGGTTACTCCTCTGTGTTCCGCCTTCCTCCTGACACTGCTTCAAACCTGGAAAAGTTGTACGCCTTCCGGGAGGCCCTCTATTTCGTCTACCCCCTCCCTTCCACCGAATTCGTGGATCCCTGGAGTGCGATCTCTGTCCTATCCCACTACTCTCACCGCCACCTGATCCGTGAGATCCAGCAGCTCTTACACGGGGTTTCGGTCTCTTTCAATTAAGTTGTTACATTCTGCTGTGTGCCTGGCAATGAAGTAGCTGACCCGTCAGCCTCCACTCCCCCCTACCTTTTAACCATCTTCCACAAGTGAAGAAGATCCTTAATTCACAATGGCTTGCTTCCTGACATACTCCACCCATCAACAAACTCAATTTTATTAAACAGCTCCTCGGATACGGGTCTCATTCTTCCACCGCTTCCGTCATAAAGAGGTGGTGCTGGCCCGCTTCCATCTATGTCGTAACAGGATAACCCACGGTTACCTTCCGGCAATCTCTTCGCCCACACACACCTGCAGCCCCTGTCGTACCATACTGTATCCCACATGTTCATCCAATGCTCCTTGTACTCTATCCCCATCACCGCTTCTTTCCTTTCCTTATATTGTATTCCCAATTTGAACATTTACGTCTCTCTTGTGTTCTTTCATCCGCTTTGGAACACTCCACTGTACAACAATACAAACACAATAAACCTCACTCCAACACCATGCACCAGATGCAACCAAAGCTCAGATAACATCAAACGCCTAGTCATAGACTGCCCAAACCTCCCACAAGCACGTACTACACACAATATCTACTCTCTTAGGGACGTGTAGGCAGTAATGAGATCAGCCGGTTCATAAAAACGTGTTCTTGGAATTTCATTAATCCCGAGAACCGGTTGTTTGCTTAAATGTGGGGTTCTCAATCTTTTTTGAAATTCGGAAAATAACTAAAATTTATAATTGCACGTTTATCGGGCCAGCCAGCATGGTTTTCTGCTAGAGAGCGATAGGGAGACCTGTAGTAACAGAACCTGTTCTTAATTTTTTTTTTTTTAATCCCACCACTACCTGTGGACCCACCCAAGGAGCGATAGTGAGACCTGTAGTAACAGAACCTGTTCTTAATTTTTTTTTTTTTAATCCCACCACTACCTGTGGACCCACCCAAGGAGCATGCTGGCCCTCTCACCCACCTCACAGAAGAGAGAGAGAAGGGGGAGCCAGCAAGTAAGTTTGAAAAGAAACCTTTGCCCAAATTTAGCAACAATTTCACCATAGCATTCTTTTTACCATTCTGAAGCTGTATGAATTTGTTTATGTTTTCTTTTAAATATATAATGTTGAAGTGCATCATTCTTTGAGGGAGTTATGATTGCTGTAAATTTTTTAGGTTGGCAAATGCAGAATTATAGGCTTTGCTTTGGGTTACCATTCTATTTATTAATTATTTTATCTACTTTTATTATTTTAAAGATTGTAAATATTCTGAAAAACAACAAAGTAATTAGTTTATTTGCTTATTAGTAATAATTTAAATTTTTCCTAATGCTACAGAATATATAATTTTGTGCTACAGCTTAGCTGAATGGAAACCACTTCTGATTTTATAAAGTTAAGCCACATTGTTTGTCGTTACTCACTGATTGTAGTCCTTATTCGCGTCAATTTCCTTGCAGCTACCATACGCTGTAACTACCCATGGTTTGGAATCCACGTTAATCAATAGGCCACCAGTGAGAAATAAAGAAATCTTAAATGATTGCAGATTGGCAGTGAAAACCCTAGCAATAATTATATCTAATTTTTTCTTTAAAAAAACGCAAAGCTAAATTTTTATATTTGTGTAATTTCACTTTTAAAGCGGCTAAATAATTTTATAAATTTAAAATTGCCTGAAGCCCCTAAGCTTAATGCTTCAATTGGGAAGGGGAGGGGTACATGTCTAATATTTATACTGCATAGTGTAGAATAATTTAATTTTACTTTTTTATATATTTTCAACCACTTACTTCTCCATTTATTACCTAATATTTGTTTGCCCTATTATTTAGATTATTTTTTACTCCTAGATTTATGTTTAACCTTACTCTGGTCTTTTTTTTTTCTTTTTTTTTAAGCTTGCCACCATTATAAAGATTGAATGGTTTGCAATACCAGCCTTTTATTTTACATTTGCCTTCCTTTCTTTCTTGTATTTGTTTTTCCTTCCCACTGGGTGGTTTAGTTACTTCCTTGAGTGCTTTTATTCTCTCTCGCAACTTGCTTCTACCTGTTTTGAATCTTGATAAGATTTGCAATTGCAATCTTGGCTATCTTCTTTAATCATTTTCTTTACACTGTTCTATCTAATTATCTATCAATCATGTTTCTTATCTGTCTGCCCTTATCATTGTCCTTCCAAAGATTTTATATATATATATATATATATATATATATATATATATATATATATATATATATACACACATACATACACCATATTTGCTATACCTGCTTGCTTTGGAAACCAGTTAGTTAATTTTGTTTCCTTAATGCTAATATACATTGGAGAAGCCATTGGATCCAACAGTGGCTACTTGAAATTACGGAAGATTTCTGCTGCAAAAAGTATTGGAAGAGCGGTAAGTGTCTTAATTCTGTTTCCACAGTCACCTTTGGGATTTTTTGCTTGTTTATGGGAAGTGGGGCTTCCTTGCTGGTGCAAATGCTAGCTTCTCATGACTGCTGAACAGGCGACTTATGCCCAAAGTAGGCAGTCGCTGGATGGGCTCCTAAAATTAAATTTGGCTGCTGAGGACAGTTTTGATTTTTTTGTGTGTTTTTCCTTGCTATTTGTAGGTTATAAAGTTTGCCACTGGGATTATTTTTGAGGAATCAATTAACTTTTTCCAATCATCACTCGTTCTCTCTTACCTCACAGCTAAACGGGGTGGGGACAGAGGTCCTTGGTTCTACCTTTTCAAATTTAGTGGGGAATAGGTGGTTCCAGAATTGCAGGTTTGGTGTCTGACTGTATGTGTCACTTTCCACTTATGTTAGCCCCAGCTATGGTCCTTTCCCTAGGTCGGAAGCCATGATGAACTTTGCCCAATGGCCTGGGTTCTCCCAGAGATCTCGCACTCTGTTTTATCTGTAGGTTTTGTCTAAGTTGTGCTTGTGATGGGTGTGTCATAAATAAGTGCTGGACCTTGTCTGGTTCCTGGTGGCAGTGACAGCAGATTTCTGTCAGTCAGACTGGTGCAGTATTTGTATGTGTTTAGTTTCGAGTGGTGGCTGCACTGGAACCTTGGTAGAGTAAACCATTTGTGACATAGAATTCTTTTCTCTGCATTAATGTTGCATGCAATGGCATTGAGTTGGTAGCTTGGGTCCAGATAATGTATGCCTTGCTGTGTTGCATGTGTAGATGGATTTCTTGGAGTATCTTGCTGTATTTTGTATGTCACATTGAGGGCGGTGTAAATACTTAGCATTTCGTACGTGGACATCGCTCCTGGTCCGGATGATGTCCCGTACACCATGCTTCGACACCCGGGTGAGCGAGGCATGGCCTTTCTGTTAGATTTGTTCAACAGGATCTGGGTAGAGGGTATCCTCCCAGATTCTTGGCGAATCGCTACTGTGCTCGATTTTCGCAAACCGGGAAAAGATCGCCTTACCTCGGTCGGTTTCCGCCCAATCTCTCTAACCTCTTGTGTGTGCATGTTGATGGAGAAATTGGTAAATTTTAGATTATCCTTTTTTTCTGGACAGCAGAGGCCATCTGTCTTCTGCACAATGCGGCTTCCGCAAGTTCCACTCCACGTTGGATGCTCTGCTCCAACTGGAAAATGCCGTCTGCGAGGCCTTCCTTCGTAGACAGCACTACGCCACGGTGTTTTTCGATCTAGAGAAGGCCTATGATACCGCATGGCGATACGGTATCATGGAGACTCTCCACATGATGGGGGTGAAGGGACGCCTCCCAATATTTATGTCTGAATATTTGCGAGATCTTAGATTCCGCGTACAGGTGGGAAGAACCCTCTGGCCCAATGGAGCAGGAAAAGGAGGCGCTGACGGAACAAGTTCTCGCTACGCTCTGCGTGGACGACCTTTTGATCTATTTTAGCACGGCCTAGATGTCGATTCCAACAGGCATTGAAGCGCATCTCTCGCTAGGCCGAAACGCACAGGCTTCGGTTTTCCTTGGCCAAGACTAAGATGGTGCACTTCTGTCGCCATCCATGGCTCTACCTTGATAGGAATTGTTTCTAAATGGGGTTCCACTGGAAGTGATGGACTCGCACTGTTTCTTTGGTCTTGTACTTAACCAATGCCTAATCTCGGTGTCTCATATTCGCAACCTTAGGGTCTCTTGTACCTGTGCCATAGCTATTCTTCGTTCCGTGATGTTCAACACCTGGGGTGCTGATAGGGCTACTGCCTTACTTTTCCATCGAACATTTGTTCGTTCAAAGCTTGACTACGGTTGCGAGTTTTATGCATCTGGTGCCGATCGTGTATTGCGGAAGGTGAACTCGATCCACCACACCGCCCTTCGCCTGGCAACTGGTGTCTTCCGCACGTCCTCCATTGAAAGCCTACTTATCGATCCTGGGGAAATGCCATTCGCTCTGCGCCGTGCACAGTGCATTATTCGCCTTTTTGCGCGAGCCCGGCGCCTCCCTCAATCGCAAACAGCTCTCACCGCATCCGCAGCTGATCTCAACGGTGCCTATGCCCCCGAGAGACGTCAGTCATACCCTAAGCCCTTTGTGTTTAGGGCTAGGAAACTCATTCGAGAGTTCGGTGTAGCTTCTCGGGCTGGTGACTCCTCTTGCTCTGCCTAGGATAAAACCTGGAGGGTACTACTTTTGACTATTTGTCGCCACGCCACGCCTTTTGGAGTACACTCCGTGTCACGCTGGCACCGTGCCAGTATATACGGATGGCTCCAAGTCCCAAGAGGTGGTCGGTTTCCACGCCATCAGAGACCGTATTGTGATGTATAGCAACTCGCAAAGCGCCCTGAGTGCCTTCGGGGCATTGGAATCGCCACATCTCCCAGTTCATGATATGTGATGCCAGGGTTTTGGCGAGCCGAGCGGATGTCGAAATTTTCTTCTGATGAGTTCCTGGACTTGTGGGGAAGGATGGCGCCAAAGAGTCCGCGAGGACTAGGGGACCCGACCAGCGTTTCGCTCTTCCTCGCACCGATTACATGGCAGGAATACGGGCTGCTTGGCAAAGAAGATGAGAGACGGTCGAGGGGAACTTAAAGTTGTCCCATGGAGCTACCCCCCAATGGCGCGACGGTTTCAGGTTGCTTTCTGGCGGCTCCGAATTGGGCACACTCGCGGGACGCACCTCCATTTGATAGAGCGCTCGCCCTAACCTTATTGTGACGACTGCGTTGTCCCCCAGACTGTTCGGCACATTCTTGTTGAATGCCCCAGTCTGGGTGAGCTTCGCGCACGTTACTTCCCCCGGATCGGGGTCGCTACCGCCTATCCCTTGTACTCAGGACTGGTTCGTGCACATAGATTTGCTGACCATGTCTTTTCTCCACTCTGACTCTTTGTTGTACGTCGCATGTTCCTGCGCCGGGGGAAGCGGGCCTACCTCCTACGCGGGAGCGCGCTGTCTTGTTGCCTTTGTGCTTATCTTTGTTTTTATTTGTTCCTTTGTTTAGCTTCTGTTTTGGCCTTTGTTCCTTTTTTATCTTTATTTGTTTTTTAATCTAGCCTAGTATTATGCTTTAGTGTGAGTACGGTGATATTTGCCCTAGTAAGCAGTCGCCAGATGGGCTCTCAAAATGAAAAAAACAAAACCTTCGGACACTTGATGTCTCGCCCGTGAGTGTGACGCTACACTCTCCCATCGACTTCGTGCAAGGAGTGGTCTAAGCGAGGGAACTCGTGGACTACTCCATAGATGACATCACATTAGAGCTGGCCGACCATGGAGCGATCAAAGTTGAAAATGTGATTAGAATTCACCCGGGGCCTCGAGACCCACCCTTACTCTCTTCGTCACGTTGGACTTTCACACCCTCCCTGAGTCGGTTGGTATCATTACCGCGTGAAGGCATTCGTTCCCCTCCCGCAGAGGTGTTACTAATACCACTGCTTCGGCCATACGAATCCCTCCTGTAGATTTTCAAAGTCGGGGTTAGCCGAAGTATACGTAAGTTGCTCCAAGGCCGCACACGATAAGTCCAAATCGTGTATGGCTATGTGTGTCAATTGCGGAGACCCCCACCCCGCTTCTTCGAAGCAATGTGGTGCGTATCTGCTTGAGAAGGAAATCTTGGCCGTTCAAGCTATGGATCGTCTCTCATTTCGCAAGGCTAAGAACTTTGTCCTGGCGGGCCCGTCATTGCCTGGGACGTCTAATGCCTCTAATGTTAAAAAAAGGCCCCCCCCTCTGCTCCAGGCGTTTTTGCGCCCATTCAGAACCCTCCTGCGGTTGCTTCTCACCCTGGGCGCTCCCATGGTAGAGCTTGGGGCAAAAAGGGTTCACACCCAGCCTCAGCTAAAACCAGGGCTCCTCCCTTCTCCAATGTGACCGTTCTCCGTAAGGCAGGCGAAACTGCCACGCGCCTCCATCGAATCGTTAGACTAACAGGAGGCAACACCCCTGAAGGTTATTGTGAGGCCGTCTTCCGTGGTACCTATAGCTGCCCCCGAAAGGAGCTTCGGCTTCTATGCCCCACCGCGGACTGACCTGGGTGGCTCGGAGACGGTGGATTCTCCAAAGGAGGGTCCCGCCCGCCTATGATTTCGAGGCGGAGGGAGGAAAAGACTCGCATGGCGAGTCCAAGCTCCCCCGATAAATACTCGAAGGCGATGGCGCCTTGTTCAGCCAACGGCGCCCAGAGTTCTGCCTTTGAAGAGCGTACAGCCATTCCCGTGATTTTTTGGGGGGAGAGGGGGGCTCCAGGAAATGACGCTGGTCTTGTTACCCCTGTCTCCCTTGCTGGATTACAAGGATTTTTCGACCCCACTTCCAGGGGATGGGGGACCCGGCAGCAGGATGCGCGATTTATACCCAAAAGCAGCTACACCCGGATAGGAAGTATAGTTATTTTTGCGTACATTCCATCCTCAGCCGACTTCGACGCGGGGAACTTCCTCCGCATCGTGGCACAGGTGCCAAGGACCTTTCTAGTGTTCGCGGATTTGAACGGTAGACGCCCCCCTCTCGGGACACTACTCGATCAATCCCAGGGGTCAGATCATTGACGAGCTGGAGATAGGTCTCCTAAATGTGAATGAGTTTACGCATCACTGCCAGAGAACCACTTCATTTTCATATCTTGATCTATCCTTGTCCTCTCTGGATGCACAGCCTGATTTTGGGTGAGGGGTAGTCAATGATATCCATGGTAGTTGCGTGCCATTGCGCTGCGATTGTTCCCGTTGACCTACCCCCCAATGCCGCGACGGCTCCAGGTCGCTTTCTGTTGTCTTCGAGTTGGACACACTCGCGGGGACGCACTGCCATTTGATGAAGCGCTCGCCTGCGCCTTATTGTGACGACTGCATTGTCCCCCAGACTGTTCGGCACATTCTTGTTGAATGTCCCAGTCTGGGCGATCTTCGTGCACATTACCTGCCCTGGTATCGGGATGAGTGAGATCGCTATCGTTTGTCCTTTGTATTCTGGACGGGTTCGTGCACACTGACTTGTGGACTATCCGACTTTTGGGAGGAGGCAGGCCTCCTCAATTTTATTTGACTATTTGTTGTAGGTCGCATAATCCTGCGCCGTGGAGAGTCGGCCTTCCTTCCGACGGCGGCGGGTGCTTTCTTTTGTTGTTGTTTTGCTTGCTTGCCTTTTTTTTTTTTTTATTATTTCGTTTTTGTGAGATTCTTTATCTTGCCTAGTATTAAGCAGTAACTTGATTACGGCGACTTTTGCACTAGTAGGCAGTCGCCAGATGGCTTTTATAAAAATCCTGCTCCCACTGATGGGTTATAATAATAGATGAACACCCACCCTACTCCTTAGTAGATTTGCCTATCCTTCTTCTTTATTTTATACTCTTGTCTACCCCTCCCAACTCCTCCTGTTTTTTTTCTCTCGGGTGCTTTATTCTCTCTCCTGTGATTGTGACCATAGTGAAAGTGTGAAAAATAAACCCAGAATATGATCATTTATACATACTCGGCTTGTAAATGTGACTATGATGTATCTTGACAACCAAACCCACCACCTCATATGTTCTATGGATATCCCGACCTGCTGCAAGGGCCAAAAGAGCGATGGGCTTGGGGGTATTAGGAGCTGGATTACTGACCTTTCACTGCTGTCATTGCACATATAATGTTTGTCAAGGCCCATCATAGCTCCCATCCACAGGCCGATGGCATCCTGCAGGAATGTGCCCTCAGTGTCATTATCTTTGCCATAAGTACCAATCTCTACGTTCTATGTAGACTACCTTTCAAACTCTCTTGCCTTGGGCCAGATGCCTACCATGGAGCATAGGCTCCAACTAGCTCTGAACCACATCTCTCTGCCGAATCCTACAGGTTTGTTTTCTTTGGCCAAGATTAAGGCGGTGCACCTCTGCCATTATCCACGGGTTCAACCCCGCAGGGAGTTGAATGTGGAGACTTAGATTTGGTATTTGGAGGAGTCACACGCCGGACGCGCCGCCATTTGCTGAAGCGCGCCTCTGCAAAGGTGCTGCGACGACTGCGTGATCTCCCAGACAATGCAGTATATTTTTGTTGAGTGAACTAGTCTGGGGAATCTTCGCGCACTTTACCTGTCCCGATACCTGAGGAGTGGGTTTGCGACTGCTTTTCCCTTGTACTCGGGATGGATTTCGGCAATCCTGATTGTGGCTTTTTTTTAAGGAGGAAGAGGCAGCCCTCGATTGTATAAGTTGGTTGGATGCTCGGACGTGGGAGGTAGGCAGGCTTCCGCCCGACCCCGGATTATGCTATTTCTTTGTGGCTTGAAACAATTGGTATTTAGTATAACTATAATGCTAAATATCTACATTTTTGTTTTTTGTTGTTTCAATGTTGTTTACTTTTGTATTTCTAGGGCAAAAATTACCTTGGGTAGGGCTAGTTTAATTTAATGGTACGGATGAACAAATAAATGTAGGTGCCGAAAAAAAATGGCTTTCCAATCTTTTGCCACCTTTCCAGAAGATCGACTTTGACTCATTCCATTAACTGCACATTGATTTCCAGATCGCAGCAAGTCAAAATAAAGTGTATCTTGGTGCCGATACACTCATGCTTAACTTGAATTCCAAAGACTTCGATGACAAACTTGACATCCTTTCCAGCAAGAGGCGCTAGTATTCCTCAGACATCCCCTTCCCTTGTTTTTTTTTATAGCAATTTTGATCTTCTTTGTAAATGCGAATGCATTATCATTCAATATTGTTGACCAATTTTGCTTTGGGGAGATTTGTTTGTTTTTTTTTTAATAAATGTACAGTTGTATCATGATAAATAAATAAATAAAAAAAAAATCACCTTGGTTTTCACTATCCTGCAGACAATGAGTTCGTTTCCCTATGTTCGTAGCCATTGCTTTTTCTTGGAAAAATCGAGAGTATCAAGTTCAACGTTGCTTGATGTAGTATTTATATATGATACAAAAGCTTTTTATGTGCGTATCAGATGTAGCTAGAGTTTCGTTTTTGTATCAGGGGCGCGCTCGGTATCTAAAAGGAGATTCATACCAGTGTTATTCCTCTGCAGTTTTCCATTTTAATATTTGTCTTCCTTATGTTTTTCATCTTGATCTCTGACACCATTTGCACCCGATGCAACCAAAGCCTAGACAACATCGAACACTTACTCATAGACTGCCCACCCTCTCTTAGGCACCTGTGGACCCACCCAGGGATCGTGGTCGCCTTCTTAGGTGCCGCCCAACTCAGAAGAGATGGGTGGGTGAGCAAGTAAAGTAAGTTCGTCTTATTCATTTTTTTTACGTGGGTCGGTTCAAAGTCGTACTCTTGGGCGCTTGATCTTCTTGCCTGAAGTTGTGCTCGGAGGCTTCCAATGCACTAGTCCCTAGCATTCAGGCTGGTGGAGGTCTTGTTTTCTCTGCAGCGCTTAGATAGGCCCGATGAAAATTGGCTTTAAACGCATTAATGGGAACTAATCGATAATAAAAGTGGTTGCGATTTTGTTTGTTGTCCCCCGCTAAGGGGTTCGGCAGCGCCGTGGTCAGTTCCGTCGACGGCCGGGTTTACCGAGAGATCGAGCCCTCCGTGTAGTTTAGCTTCATCGGGCATGTTATGAATGGGTTGAACTGTGAGTGGTTTCTTTGTGTCCATGGCACCAGTTGTCTATGATCATGCCAGTTTTGGGTGGTGGTCGCACCGGACCCTTGCCATAATGACATGGCAGGGTTGTTTTTCCCTGGTTGATATTTCATGGAATGGGGTTGAGGAGGTGTGGTCCCTTGAAATATATCTACGTAATCCCAGTTTTAGTCAGCTACCTTTCCTGGGCTTGCGGCGGATGGGCTCCTACTTCGAAGTGTGAGGGTTTGCAGGCTTGCCTTTGCTCTTTTTCCCCCACTGTTTCTCTTCTTTTCTTATCCCTAAGCACCCTGTTAGCCTTCCTGTAACACCTACAGATCTTTAATCGCGCTGGAGTTCAGCTCGGGCATGTTTTGTCTGGATCATTACGCTCATACGGCCGTCTAGTAACGTGTTAAGCTCCCGAGAATGATTTAACACAAATATATTGCAAGCTTACCCTCTGCTGTAACACACAAGTTCCCCGCCTGCCAGGGGAATACTATAAAATTCCCAAAGCATGCAACAGCTTCCCTCCTATGCATATCACTTTCTCGCGGTTGGACTGCTGCTACTCGCAGGTTCGAAGAAGCAGGAAGGAGATGGTCAATTACAAGAAGGCAAACTGAGCCAGCGATGAGTACAAAATCCGCTACATTTCCCGTCGTGGTCCTGAGGGCGTGTATCGGCCCCGTCCTCTTTCATCTCCTACGTTTTTCTTCCTATGAGTGAGGATGACCCATCACTCACCACTATTACAAATCGCTGGGGACATAGAATGCAACCTTAGTGCCACGCCTGCTACCACAAACTCCACAGGAACCAGGGCTCTGTAAAATGCAACAAATGCAAACGCTAGAGAAACACACTACACACCATCACAACCTCCTACAACAAACGCTAAACTACAAGACTTCCTACACAAGCACAGCATCATCCATATAGCCTCATTCAAAAAACAAACCTGAGACCACAACAAAGACATTGCTCCTTCCACCAATATTACAACCTTAGACTAGACACGACCCCAGAAGCCACGGACTCATCATCATCATCATCATCATCATCACTTCACTAACTATAATTTAAGAACGGGATTTTTTGGAGTATGAATAATAATTTCATCTTAGTTTGGTTATGACTTGAGTATATTTTAAATTTTTATCAAGGTAATTTCTAAGAATTTCTCGAGCTTGAAAAAAACAAAATAGTTCATAAAAAATAAATATGATTATCCAATGCTTTATAATGTTTTAAAAGAAAATGAATTACAAATGGTGAAGTTCAGAAAATTTATTTATTTAAGTAAGGCTGCTTTTTTATTTTATCTATAACTATATTTTAGCAACGTGATGTTTTGAAAGGGGGGAAATAGTTTAGAGTTCCTTTTTAAAATTATTATAATTGGCGAAGTTCAGAAAATTTCTAAAAATTTAACCATGGCTGCTTTTTTTTATATTTTAAATTTTAATCTTAATAGCGAAGCGCAAGAGTGCCGAAGCCATTGTCTGGTAACTTTAGTATACAACTCCATTCACTGACCCACCTATACAAAAACAAATTACGACGCCCACAATCAAAAGCTCAGAATATATTCTGATAAACATACATACACCACCCCCACAGAATACGTCCAAAATACGCACCTATCCTCGAAGCCCTCACACAACTTCCAAACCTCTTCATCTGTGGCGATTTTAACGCACACCACCAGCTTGGGGCAGAACCCAAACAGAGACAGCAGCACTAACAGAACAACTTCACTCAGTCATCATATTCAACAACATCCATACAAACCAGACATCTCACACAAAATAGCACCTCACCAGACACAATCCTCTGTTCACCTCCCCTACTCGCCAGAAGCCTTGGTACACAATAGCCGACCTCCCTTCAGACCATCTACCCGTTATTATATCCTTCCAAACCACAGACCTACAACCAACCTCCTTCAAAACCACATATAAACTACCAAATAAGCATTTTTTTTCTTGACTTACCTCAACCTTTTGCCAAGGTTTAAGGACTTGACCAGCTACTTCATTCCCTCTCAGAAGAGAGGCTTTGGAACTTGTACAAACAACGCTTGCAGGTTGTACGAGACGAGGCCTTGATGGGATCTGCGAGTTGGGGCGCGAATAATGGGAATATCGGTTTTGCCCCCTAACCAATTCCATGTGTGTAATGTGCTGCCCAGCTCCCTGCGATCGTTCTCACCTGCATAAAGCTACATGTACTGCTTATAGTGGACGTGCTTTACTGCTTGTTGAATGTCAGGCCAACGAAAATTCTCGGGGTTCTGTCTCTTTGTGTCAGCCACCAGAGGTAGAGATGATGACCGTCATGTCGATGATCTATACGACCTAATAAAAAATCTTTGGAAGTTGTGCGGCAGGATTTAACTCTTCACCACCAAATTTGAAAGCTTCAGCCGGTATGCCGTCATTCCAGATGATTTGTTCAGTTTAGACTTATTCTTACAAGGTAGGTAGGTTATCCAAGTCTAAGTGTTGCGGTTGTATTGGTATCCGTGCTTCAGCCAATGACTTAAAATTCAGTAGGTTGTCGAAATATCCTTGCCATCGTTTCGTTATTTCTTGTTGATCAGTCAAATTTAATCTTCCATCACTGAAAAGAAGTGAGCTGCCGAGCTCAACTCTGGGGCCATAAATCTTTAAGGATAAGAAGAATCCGGCAGTTATTTCCATAGGCTAAAACCTGCTTTCCATTAGCTTTTTGTAGCCACCAGTTATTTTCCATCTCTCCCTCCTAATTTTGCTATCATTTTCATTTGAACCAGTCTGCATTTTTCTTTTCGTTCGTATAACATAAGATAATTTCACAGATGACAAAAGCCAGAAGGGCCTATCGAAGGTCATCCGCATCTGTCGAAACCCACCCACAAAATGCATCCATAGGATTGTGTCAGATCATGCATCTACAATATACAATTTAAACAATATATATGATTGTGTCCGATCATGTATCTACAATATACAATTTGAACCATCCACAGTAATGTGTCAAAAACAAAAGGCAGCATCATCAAGACTCGTCAAAATCCAAATCAATCATAATATACAATAATGAAAAAACTGCATCCACAGGAATAAGTCCAGAATACCCCCCAAAGTTAACCTTCCCTTCCCATATAATCATATAATATGCGTTTGAAACATTCAAGTTTGGACTGTCTACCGTCTCATATGGCAAACTATTCTAGTAATCTACCGCTCTATTGGTGAAAAATATTTTTTAACATCCAACCTGCATCTCTCTTTTTTAATTTTTAAGTGGTCCTATTAGTACCTTCCAACTCAAATAACTGGCTAAAATCCAACTTATCCATCCCAGAACATATTTTAAAAAGCTCAATCACCTCTGTTTTTTAAAATTTTTAAGTGGTAACCCCTAGACTTATTACTACCTTCCATCTCAAATAACTGATAAAATGCAACTTATCCATCCCAGAACAGATTTTAAAAAGCTCAATCATATCTCTCCTCACATATATTCTATCAAATGAAAACATATTTAGTACCCTCAGTCTATCTTCATATTCAAGGTGCTTCACGGAAGGCATTATTTTTGTTGCCCTCCTTTGTACTGACTCTAGCAGGTTGATGTCATCTCTAAAATGTGGTGACCATGATTGTATACAGTACTCTAAATGTGGCCTAACATACGAGTTGTAGAGTTTAAGGATAACCTCTTTACTCTGGTAGCTAACACTCCTGTTAATGTATCCGGGCACCCTATTTGCTGTATTTTTTGCCTCAATACACTGCTTTGAAAACTTCAGTGACCGATCTACTACTAAGTCCTTCCATAGGGTTTAAGGTGAATATTGAGGCGATATGCTAGATAACTCTGATCACAATAAATATCAAAACCTATATTACGTTATTCAAGGGAATGAAGTTAAATGCTAACGTGAAGTCTGAATTTTGCAGACAAATTTTCTTAGGCCTAAACCTGGGCGACGTTGGTGGAATACGTGAATCAAAAACAAAGAGTTAAGAAAAATATATATTGTTGAATAAACAGTTAAATTATTTAAAGGTGAATTTATACAGTAGCAGTTTTACTGGAGTGAATTTTACGCGTGTGAATTAAATTTCATGAATTAATGAGAATGGATTTACAATGGATAAATATGAAATATTAAATAGATTATAAATTGGGAAATTGATTGACAATTAATAATTGATTTAGTTGATAAAAAGTAATTAGTTGATTGCAATTAAATTGGTAATTATTAAATAGATTATAGTTTAAATTGTTTTATGGGATGATAAATATATTAATTGGATAAATAGATTATAAATTGGATTCTAGTTAAATTGATTGATAAATATAATAAATGGATGATTAATAGATTTGGTTAGATTGTTTTATGAAATGATAAATAGATTATATTGGATAAATAGATTGTTAAATAGATTCCAATTTGATAAATGGATTAATAAATAGATTATAACGGAGTCGGGAGGGTCTGTAAATGACAAAAGAATCACGCATTAATTTGAGATTCATTTGGGACATATTTAGCTAAAAAAAAATACAATTCAATTTACAGACCTTATTCACCGATGTAGACAGCAATGCGAATGAACCTCATGTTAATTTTGAATTTTGAGACGCTCTGGAGCGCGGGAGTAACAATCTCACGAATTAAGTTAGGGTTACCAACCCTTCTTGAAATTATAAATTTTATATATATATATATATATATATATATATATATATATATATATATATATATATATATATATATATATATATATATATATATATGTATGTATGTATGTATGTATGTATGTATGTATGTATGTATGTATGTATGTATGTATGTATGTATGTATGTATGTATGTATGTATGTATGTATGTATGTATGTATGTATGTATGTATGTATGTATGTATGTATGTATGTATGTGTGTGTGTCAGTTAGTTAGTTAGTTAGTTAGTTAGTTAGTTAGTTAGTTAGTTAGTTAGTTAGTTAGTTAGTTAGAAATAAATATTCACACTTGTATGGGTATAGACCACTCCACTTCTCATCATCAACTGAATTCAGCCAATGCCCATCCATTTCAGAGCTAAATTCCATATTATCCCTTCCCATGTTAAGAAATTTGCATTTTTTAAGGTTAAAAGTCATCTGCCATTCCTGAACACAAGCTAATAACTTATTTAAGTCACTCTGCACTTTAAGGCTACCCTCAACTTATTTTACTACAGCTGCCAATTTAGCGTCATCAGCAAAAATTGACACTTTGCTATTTACAGCCTCCTCAAGATCATTTATATAAACTATGAATAATAAAGGGCTTAGAACTGGTCCCTGAGGTACCCCACTGATAACCTCCCTCCACTGTGACCTCACCCCATTCAGCACAACTCTCTGTTTCCTGTCTTTCAGCCATTCAGTTATCTAATTCAAAACTTTACCACATATTTCATGCATTTTTAATTTGTGAAGTAGTCTCTTATGTGGGACCTTATCAAAAGCTTTGTAAATCTAAGTAAATTACATCAACATTCTCATAGGTGGGCTTTATCGCGATAACGATATCGGTTTATCGGTCATCCGATATTTTTCCCCCGCGTTATCGATTCATCTGTATCGCCGATACTTTTAGTTCCAAACTAGTGATAATGGATAATTTCAGTTTTTGGTTCCAGTTTAGCACAGGGGCGAGTTACGCGTGCATTGGAGGCAGAAATAGGTAGGTCCGGGCTGGGAGGAGGATCCTCAAAACCTATGAGGGGATGAAGGAGAGCCTCACAAGGTAAGAAGCTAAGAACAGTATTCAAATATTCTTACTATTGTATTTTAAAATAACGCTATATACAGTCAATAATCAATATTGTATTATAATTTTAGATTTATCGATTTATTGGTTATCACCTTATCGGGCTTTAAATTTATCGCCAGTTATCGATTATCGGTTATCACCGATAAGGTTATCGTGATATATTTTTTTCGTTATCGCGCCCAAATATGAACATTTTCTCAGCCTTGTCTAATTGTTTAGTAACATAATCCATAAAATCCAGTAAATTTCTCAAGAGCTACTGCAATACTATCTACACCTTCTTTGAGTAAACTATAAAAAATTTGTCTGGGCCAGATGACTAACTAGTATTCAACTCCAATATAAGCCCTTTAATTATTTCCCTGTTCACATTAATGGTAGCTATTCAACACTACTTCCCTTGACCTAGAATTATCTTTAATTAATCTATCTCGATTCTCTTGTGTAAATACTGAAGAAAAGTGATCATTAAGAACCTCTACTATTTCCTCATCAGATTCTTTCAAAACCCCTTTATATCTAATAGGCCATATTTTATCACTGTTAGATTTGTCATTAATTCTATAATAGCCAAACAATTTTCTTGGATCTTTATTATTATTTTGAGCTCAATTAATTTCTGCCACCCTTTTGCTCTTCTTAATAATTTTATTTAGCTCATTTCTGGTTGACCTATAATGACTTAAATTGTCAAAAGTACTTTCTCTCTGCATCTCTGGTATGCCCTTTTTTTCTCAGAAATTTTCCTACCTATTTCCTGATTTCACCACAACAGCTTCCTACATTTCTTCCTAGTAGCCTTCATTGGAATACACTGCTCCTGGACTATGTTTAGTATAGTCTTAAAAGTGTCCCACATCTCATAAGTATTCTTTTCCCTGAGATTCAGGTTCATCTGTATTTTTGCTTGCTGCAGAAAGTATGGCACACTCAAGTTAATTTTTACATTCTTGATCTTTTAGTTTGGTAGGTAGTGTTAAGTCTTCGCCTGCGCTGCGTTTTTGTTTTTCTGAATAATATTTTGATGTTAAATTTACAGGTAGATAATGATCAGTTGAATAGTCCGGGCCACGTATAGCTCTTGTGCTTTCGAAGTCTTTGAGATCTTTTTTTATTCTGATTACATAGGCCAACAAGTGTGATCTCTTGGATCATGGATGTTCCCATAAGTAGTACAGAGTAGTACTGTAGCAGTCTACACTCATACAAATGTAAATATATATTCGTTACTATATATTTATATATATATATATATATATGAAAATTAATGCAATATCGCAAGAAAAGATGAGGAATTAAACCACATTCTCCGAAGACAATTTAATTCAGAACAGTTTCGGTGTATCTCACACCCTTTTTCAACTGACACTGGATAGAAAATATAAGAAAAGTGCATACAAGCATAACACAAGGTCAGGTCGTGAAAGATCCCCTCTTTTTCCCCAATCCCCTACTTGTGGCTAATCTGGACGGAGGGTGGGGGGGTTAGGCCTAAACATATTGAAGGGCTGACATTTTACTATTTTGTTTATTTGCTTTCTTATTACAGAATTAAAAGAAAATTGACCATCAGATAGATTCAAATTAGGAACTGACGATATCAAGCTCGATTCTACGATTCTTCTCTTAACATAGTTAGCGGATTTAAATACCATTTTACTTCGATTGAAATCGATCGTATGATTCAAGTCTCTAACATGGCAAAATATTCCACTGCTTTCGCTGCCCACTCTAATATCTCTTTTGTGTTCATACAATCTCTTGTCTAGATTTCTCCCCGTTTCCCCTATATAAACTTTATGGCAATCGTTGCATGGTATTGCATATACTCCTATGTTATGATGTTCTTTGGGTTTCCTGGCAATCATGAATTGGTTTAAGGAATTATTATATTTAAAGGCTAGATTAATACCCTTAGCATGGGAAATAGTTTATCTCCGATATTGACATGTCTCTTCATGGAATATTTTGAGACTGAACTCCTTCCCACCATTTCTCCCCCTAACTTCATATGGTTAAGGTACATTGACGATGTATTTTCTGTATGGCCTAATGACCATGATTTTGAAACCTTTTTTAATAATTTGAATGTCTCCATCAAATTTAAATATGAATGGGAATATGATAATAGATTACCCTTTTTAGATATCCTCATTAATAAAGATCACCGTGAATTAAAACTTGACGTGTATAGGAAACCAACCCACTCGAATGCCTATATACATTTTTCTTCGTTTCACGATAATACTGTTAAAAAATCAGTAATTTCTAACCTTTTCCTTAGAGCATACAAAATATGTCATCCTTCCTATTTAGATGAAGAAATTGTCATTATCAGGACCATTTTTTTCTAATTTGTATTACCCCGATTGGTTCATATCACCTGCCCATTTTTCAGCTAGAAAAACATTCTATGGTAATAAGCCTTCCCGCACTAATGACTTCAACAAATGTATAACATTGCCATTTAATAATAAATTAAATAGTTTAAAGGTCATATTTGGAAAAGCGGGTATTAATCTAGCTTTTAAATATAATAATTCCTTAAACCAATTGATGATTGCCAGGAAACCCAAAGAACATCATAACATAGGAGTATATGCAATACCATGCAACGATTGCCATAAACAAAATCAAAGTCCCCCGAAATATACAATAAAAAGAAACTGCATCCACAGGAATGAGTCAAGAAACATATCCCCATACCAAAAAGTAAGAAATTAACTCTCCATTCCCATATAATCATCCAATCTGCGCTTGAAAACATTCAAGTTTGGGCTGTCTACAGTCTCAGGTGGCAAACTATTCCAATAAGTTGGTAAGTTCAGACCTTCGTCCTAGAAAGCAATGTCTAAATGCTAAGAATAAAGCTAATAGGATATTGGGATTCATTAGGAGGAGTGTAAGCAATAAGAGTGCTGAAGTCATTCTAAAACTGTATCTGGCGCTAGTTAGGCCTCATCTAGACTATGCAGTACAATTTTGGTCACCATATTATAGGAAGGATATTGATTTGCTTGAGTCTGTGCAGAGAAGGATGACAAAGATGATTGGTGGGCTAAGGAACTTACCCTATGGTGAAAGGCTCAGAAAACTAAATCTACATACATTGGAAAGGAGAAGAGTCAGAGGGGAATTGATTGAAGTCTTCAAATGGGTAAAAGGATATAATAAAGGGGATCTGGGTAAGGTTCTTATACTTAGTGAACATCACAGGACACGTAGCAATGGGTTTAAGCTTGATAAGTATAGGTTTAGGAAGGAGATTGGGAGGAATTGGTTTACAAATCGTGTGGTAGATGAATGGAATAGGCTCACTAGGCATGTGATAGAAGCCTCCTCTCTGGGTAGTTTTAAGAATAGATTAGATAAATATATGGATGAAGCTGCTAGATGGGACTGACTTTTTTTTATGTACATATGTATATATTTTTCTAAGGAGTGGGAAGATTATATTTTGCGGTTGCATGAATGGACATAATCCTCTGGATGCATTTTATGTATATTGTAGATTAGATCTGACGAACTCCTGTTAAGGGTGACAATGTTGATGACTTTTCTCTGGTAAGAAATCTTTTGTGTGTTGAATGGAACAGGAGCTGCCAAGTGTAGGCCATGAATGGTCTTTTGCAGTCTCCTTCTTTTCTTATGTTCTTAATAATCCACCACTCTGTTAGTGAAAAAATATTTTCTAACATCCAGTCTGCACCTCTGTTTTTTAATCTTTAAGTGGTGGCCTCTAGTTCTATTACTACCTTCTAACTCAAATAACTTGCTGAAATCCAATTTATCCATCCCAGAAAAGATTTTAAAAAGCTCAATCATATCTCCCCTCACACACCTTCTTTCAAAGGAAAACACATTTAATACCCTTAGTCTATCTTCATATTCAAGGTGCTCCAGGGATGGTATTATTTTTGTTGCCCTCCTTTGTACTGACTCTAATAAGTTTATATCATGTCTAAAATGTGGTGACCATGCCTATATACAGTACTCTAAATGTGACCTGACATAAGAGTTGTATAGTTTAAGGATGACCTCCTTACTCTTGTAGCTAACATTTCTTTTAATGTAACCTAGCACCCTATTTGCTGTATTTTTTGCCTCAATACACTGCTTTGAAAATTTCAGTGACCTATCTACTACTACTCCTAAGTCCTTCTCATCTTCAACTGAATTAAGACAATACCCATCCATCTCATATCAGAAGGTGTGATAGTAAGTAATAGGCTTCCTAATTTCTTTATACAAGTCCAGAAGTATTCCAGTGAGATACCCCACTGAGCCAGAAACTCTCTCAAGATACCGATCAAGCGATGATAAAGTATTAACCGATGCTTGAGGTTCAGATACTGGAATACCATCATCTGAGATGAGTTTAACCATTGAGGCGTGTGGATGCACATTGATCCAACTCACATTAGCGGCACAGGAGGGGACGGAAGTGATAGGGAATTTGAAAATTTCAGTTATTCTTTCCATCCTTAATAGATATTAATAATATTAGTAATACCAATAGGAATATAGGGACTTACAGATTAGTACTTATAATTCATTGAACTTACAGGCTACTACTACTTTTCCAATTGCTCAATTGAAGAATAATAGGGTACAGGAAAGCAGTTATGGGGTTGTCTTAAAAGATCCAGAATGATATTCTTCACAATTTAGAATATGGTTCCTCTCTTCAAAGAATATATCCGGTTTGAAGGACCAATTTATGTAGCCACTTGGATTGAGTCAGCAGAATATAAGTTGATAAGGTGTGTTGTTCAAATGGTTTCTTGGCTGGGCGTAATTCCTTCCCAAAGGACAACTCAGGGAAGGAGTATTCAGAAAGGGAATAGTAGAAGAGTGAAAAGGGAAAAGACTTGAACGGTTCAGTGTTCAAGGTTATGCAGAACTGGAGAAATCAGGGAGCAAAAGACAGACTTAAAAAAAAGGGAACCAAGAGGCAGAAACTTTGGAAATTGAACAATTGGCTTACTAATACCAACAGGGTTATAAGAATAGATTTATTTAAGAACTAACTACTATACAAAAGAATATTTACACTCTGAGCAACACCAGCAATTTTTCAGTAACACAGAAATAGACCCAAGATTTGAATCCATCCAAGAATGAAACAATTTCTTTGCATCCAAAACTGGCACAATTGGAGATTTTCTCAGTCCATGACTAGAATCGGCCCAAGATTAGAACCTAAAAAATAGTTTTTATCAAGATATGAACATAACAGATTTTCCCAAAGAAAAAATTTAATAATGAAACATATTAGAAATCTATAAATTTAGTAATATAATAATATAAATCTATCACTATAAATTAATATAAGTTGATCTAGGGCCTAATTAATTTACTGCTGAGACCAGCACAAATGTGATTTATATAAATTAAAAAAAAAGAACAGGACCCACTACAGAACCCTGTGGAACCCCACTAGTAACATCAACTGAGTAGCTGGAAGAACCCTGCACTACAACCTTCAAACTTCTGTCTGTTAAGAAATCACTGAATCATCCAAGCAATGGGTTACAAATACCAAGTTGAGAAAGTTGGATGATAAGCAATCTATGATTAACAACATCAAAGGCTTTACTATGATCAAAATAAAGTACAACTAATGCTCCAAGATCCACATTTTTGCTAATATAGTCATAAGTCGGTAGTAATTGATCAGGCACAGATAGGTTAGCACGGAAGCCAAATTGAGAGTGCAAAAGTAGAGTTTGACTCTAGATAATTAAACCTTTTTTGAAACAATGACTCTTTCCAATGTTTTACAACAATTAGAAGTCATACTAATAGGCTTATAATTGGATGGATTTGAGTGAATGCCACTCTTGAATAAAGGAAGCACATGAGCAACCTTCCACAGTGAAGGAACAGTCATTGAAGAGAGGCTTTTACTAAAGAGAAGAAATAAGGGATAGCATAAAACAGTAGCACAGTTTTTCAGAACAATGGGAGGAATATTGTCAGGGCCACAGCTTAGAGAATTTGTTAACATTTTTAATGCATTTAGCACATCAATGATTGTAAGATCTTCAAATGCAACTTTGAAATAGAAAACTGGTGAGGAAAGAGATCTAAGGGCGCTTTCCTCACAAAAACTGATAAAAATTAGCCAAATGGTTGGCCACTGAACAGTTATCATACACCAAGGAACCATTAGTGATCAAAGGTCCCACAGCAGGCTTGTCAGTCTTTTTATTTCTCAAATAGCAATGGAGTCTCTTAGGATCATTATGCTGGGCTAGAGATTCTTCGTAATTAGAAACTGTGCTGATAACATCATGTTTAAAGCGAATGTTAATTTCACGGAAGTTCAGCCAGGCTTGGATAGTTAAAGGAGAATTTCACCAAAAATGTGTCCATAGGATCTTATACCTATGCCAGGCATTAGACTTTTGTTTATAAATGGCCAATGACAACTTCCTAGTGCAAGGAGGCTTGAATCCCTTCACCTGTTTACAGGATACAAAATAGGAACTCCAAAATGAAGGACTCCAATATTGTACGGCATACTCCAGGTGCGGTCGGACCAGTGAGTTGTAAAAAGACAGTGCAATCTCCTTGTTCCGATATCCTAACTGGCATTTTATGTAGCCTAGCATCCTTTGGGCCTTTTTCTCCGCCTCAATGCACTGTTTCGAGAACTTGAAGTCAGTAGTGATTGTTACACCCAAGTCCGTCCTTCTCAGTGTCGGTGGATTCAATAGCAGTGCCCTTAAGGATATACTGAGATTGGTGGGTTTCGGTGGCCGATATGCATCACTTTGCATTTATTCACGTTAAAAGTCATTTGCCACCTGTCCGACCACTCCCCAATCTTCCGAAGATCTTCCTGCAGGCGGGCAGTATTTCCATCCTTTGCAATCTTCATACCAAGCTTGGTATCGTCGGCAAATTTAGAAATCTTGGCACCCATTTCACCATCCATGTCGTTGATGTAGATGATGAATAGTAGTGGTCCCAGGATAGAACCTTGAGGCACCCTGCTAGTAACGGGCACCCACTTAGAAGCCTGTCCATTCAGCACCACTCATTGCCGTCTGCCACTTAGCCAGTTCTCGATCCAGCCGGCTACTTTTCCGTCTATGCCCAGTGCTCGCACTTTCCCGGAGAAGGTGGCGCTGTAGTACCTTATCAAAGGCTTTCTGAAAGTCTAAGTAGACCACATCCACCACCTTGTCCTGATCGTGCTCACTGAAGATGAAGTGGAAGAATTCTACAAGGTTCGTGAGGCATGACCGTTGCCTTCAGAAGCCGTGCTGGGAACTCCTCAGTAGCAGGTGTGACTCTAAATGCGATGTCATTTTGTCCATCATGATGCTTTCCATGAGTTTACCGACTATCGAAGTCAGACTGATAGGTCGGTACTTTGACGGTTGGCTCGGGTCTCCTTTCTTGAGGATAGGAGTCACCTCCGCTTAGGGCCAGTTTCTAGGAACGCATTCAGTCCGGATTAAAATGTTGAAGATTGCGCTCAGGTGTCGTGACACTTGATCGCACACTTCTTTCAACACTTAAGTTAGAAACCCATCCGGGCCAGGTGACTTATTCGTCATTAGGTCAGTGATCTTCTTTTCTATTTCTCCTTCGGTGAAGTCCGTATCCTCCAGCTTTTCCCCCGAGTAGGAATCCGTTGGCTGGGGGATGGGACCACACTCTTGAGTAAACACTGAAGCGAAGTAGTCATTGAGGAGGTTAGCATTTTCTGCAGCTGAGTGCTTTAATGTCCCCTCCTCATTCCTCAAAGGGCCAATCCTTTGATGGATTGGTTTACGGCTGTTTACATATCCAAAGAACTCCTTGGGATTCTCTTTACAAAGTCTTGCCAATCGGAGTTCCTCAGACCACTTAGCCACCCTTATGCTGGACTTCTCTTCTCCTTAAGCAGTTGGCCGATTTCTTGATTAAACCACTTTGATTGAACAGAAGACCAACGGGGGCATTTCAGAGGGATGAAACGCGATTGAAGACTCGTGAATGTGGTTTTGAAACTGTTCCATGAGTCTTCAACGGCCTCACACACTTCTAGCCTCGCGTCAGTCAGTCCAGCATGAAAACCTGCAAAGTCTTCTCTTCTCAAATCAAGTTTCCTTGATTTACTCATTGCAGGCCCTGCCTTCGGAACTTTGACTACAAATCTAATTAGTTGGTGGTCACTGCCCCTGAGCTCTTTGCCAACAGAGAGGTCCTCAACGATGTCATCCTCAGAGGTGAAAACTAAGTCAAGGATATTTTCTCCTCTCGTTTGCTCTCTCACCCATTGAGTCAGGAACTCGTTCGCAAACTCCAGGAGTAGTGCGTTCTTGCCACAGGGTTCTCTGGTTTCCCAGTCAACTTGTGTGTTGAAATCCCCCATGACGATACACACTCTGTCTTTTACAAGTTCGCCCAACAGCTGGTACAGACTCCTGTCCTGTTCTAAGAGTTGAGCAGGGGGGCTGTAAAGCACCAGGGTCCTGTATCTGGCAGGACCTATCTCTAGGTCAACACCTAGTAGTTCATGGTCGGATACGATGTTGCAATCCGTCGAGTTTAGAGTATCCTTGACATACAACATCACACCGCCACCCTCTCTGTCTGGCCTATCTTTCAGGAAGAGCTGGTAACCTGGAATTGTGAATTCACCTTCAAAATCTCAGCTTGAGGTTTTTATCCACGACTCTGTTATGGCCACCATCTCAGGTTTTTCTGTTGCTTTGAGGCTACGAAGTTCAAGAAACTTGTTTCTGATAGACCTCGCATTAAACAGAAGAACTTTGAGGGAGTCCCCGACTGTAGGACTCCCTACGCTCTTCCATTTCCCATCTTACTAGTCTCTCTGTTCTCGTTTGGTGGTGTGGTGGCACCCTTTCGAGCAACCTCCACGAAGGTCATTCCAGGGGTGACTTTGGCACAGATCCGCCCTCACTCTGGGCTGGACCATCCTTTGAGTCTGCTCAATGACATCTTGTATTAGGTTTGAGAGTACAGCCTTTTCTTTAAAGGAAAGGTGCACCCCATCCCTTTGGTAGAGATCATTACCACTATAAAAGATGTGGTAGGGGTTGACAAAAAACACCCCTTCCGCCGTACATAAATCTCCTAGTCGTCGGTTCAATGCGACATTCCTTGAGTGAGCGATCTGACTTGGACCTCTTCTCGGGAGCATCCTGACCATGACACGTCTGCAAATTTTCAACCCACAGTCATCCACAGCCCCCTTGACCATCTGAAGGATCTCGCCTGTAGCGCCTACCCTACCTCCTCTGAGGTAGAGGTCGTTGCCATTTACCATCAAGGCAACGACTGAACTCTCAGAAATCTCAGATTTCTCAGCCTCTACTCTTATCTGGTGGTTCCCACATCCTGGGAGGCAGCTTACCCTCACACTGGTGCGTAGGCATGCCGCTAGCATGGGTTGCAGATCCCTTGATTGAGAATCTGATAAGGACGACCCTCTCAGAGGACAGAGTCTTCCCTTTTGGAAGCGACTTCTCTGTTTCCTCTTTCTTCTTCTTCTTTCTTTTTTCTTATCTTCCCCTGGTTTAACTTCTGTTTCTACCTTCTTTTCCTTTTTCTTTCCTTTCTTCTTTTTGGCCTGTTGAGCCAGTCCCGCAGCAGCTGACTCCAGCTCTGGGACATTCGAAGGCTGGCGTGGCACTGCCGATGCAGTTCTTGCTTCTTGGGAGAGGGTCTCATCGGCGGATCCACCCACGTCGGTGGGAGATGCATCGGTAGCCGACTGGACCTCTAGTCTTGAGGACAACTCGACGATCCTGTCCTTGAGGCGGCGAACTTGATGCATGTGTTCAGACTCTTAGATTCTGCAGCTTCATCTCCAATTCTTTAGATTTTTCCTCAGATGATCTATATAGATCCTTGAGCTCTTGCACTTCTCCTTTAAGGACACAGTCAGTGCAGATACTTGCCGGGTGGCATTTTGAGTAACACCCCTCTGGAAAGTCCATGCACCACTTGTCCTTTTTGCACACTGAACATGCGTATTTAAGAGCAGCCGGTCCTTTCTTTCCAGGAAAACTTAGTCCAAAACCAGTCAAAAAATTAACTTCAGGGGAAACCACAGAACACCTAAACCTGACACCTACATGATCACAACCAAGAAGAGGGTCCAAGTATGACAACTCAGAGATTTTGTCATTATAAGAAGTGAACAGCAGGTCAAGAATGTTATTAGAACAAATGAAAGTGGGAAAATTGACCCATTGAGTAAGACCAAGAGAGTTAAAAAGAACGGGAGAGGAGTGAGTGTGCAACAGGGACTAAGCCAGACCAGTCAATTTCAGGCAGGTTGAAGTCACCCATTAGGATTAAATCTTTACCAGAACAGAAAGATTCCCAAAATGAAAGCAACATAGCATTATCAAACAATGAATAGCTAGGAGGTCTATATACCACCATGACATAAACTTTAAAGCTTGGTAAAAAGACACAACAGGTATTAGGGTGGTTATTAAATAACTGGCCAACTTTATAGGAATTATCTACATACAACCCAACTCCATGCTTAGGCAGATTGGAGGAAGAATCATTTCTGTAAAAAGTATATCCGGGGACAGTGACCACAGAAGAAGAGGTAGCAGAAGTAAGCCATGTCTCAGTTACCCCAACAATCCCCAAACCAAAATTACAACAAATATTAAAAACAAAATTAACTTTATTAACCAAACAATTTAAATTACATAACCAAAACAGAAATGAAATTATGCAAAACTACATTCTTGCTTGAAAATTTGCCACTTGTGCACAAACAGATCCACCAAGAGTGAGACAACTCTGGGAGAGAATTGGGTGAGGTGTCATCACAATAGCTGGAGAAGGTAAAGCAGAAGTGGGAGGAGTACTTGAACCTGAATCAACAGTAGCACTAATGCCAGTCCTACGAGATCTGTTCTCCTTCATATCCTGTCTTTGTTTGTAAGTAAGGTCCTTATTTACGTATACCGAGGAGAATCCAGAACCAACCAGCCTTTTAGAGTTAGAAAAAAGTTGCATGCAATGGTTATCATTGGAAATTTTAGCACAAACTAGATTTCCTCTAATGTGGATAGTATCAGTGACTAATATACAAGGGGCGGTCAATAAGTTTTGCGAATTGGTAGGGCAAAACAGAGGAAGGGGGATGGCTGTTTGTGAGGGTGTTAGGACAAGTTATGACAAGTCAGGACCTGCAGCCGCATGCTCCTGCCTCGTCTATTTAAGAAGCAGTAGCTGATGGCAGATCGTCAGTCACAAGTTTTTCAACAATGGAGAAGGTTGAGCACCGCGCAGTGATCAAATTTTTGACCAATCAAGGCAAGAATGCAAAAGAGATCCATGAACACATGGTTGCAGTGTACACCGACACCGCCCCTTCCTATGCAACCATTGCTCGCTGGAATAGGGAGTTCCACCATGGTCGTGAGTCCCTTGATGATGACCCCCATCCAGGATGCCTGTCAGACATGACCAACGAGGATAATGTGGCCCGTGTGGAGAGGATGATCCTCGAAAATCGACGGGTGAAGGTCAAAGCAATCAAGCGAGAACTTGGAATATCACATGGAAGTGTTATTAACATCATCCATGACAATTTAGCCATGACCAAGGTCTCTGCCCATTGGGTCCCTAGAAACCTCATGCCTCATGATCGACTTCAACGTTGTCAAAGTCCACAAGGCCAGAGTTGCACAAGCTGCCCTGCGCGAGTGCGGATTCGAGGAGCTCAACCATCCTCACTACAGTTAAGATCTGGCCCCTAGCGACTACTTTTTATTCCGCCAACTCAAGGCTGCACTGCATGGACGCCGGTTTGGGGACGATGAAGATGTCCAGCTCGCCGTCCAGGAGTGGATTAAACAGCAGTCGGGAGATTTCTGGTTGTCGGGAATTCAAAGCCTCAGGGACAAGTGGCACAAGTGCATTGAAGTCGAGGGTAGTTATATTGAAAAATAATAAAACACTTTTCCTCGTATCTCATTTCCTTATATCCAAATTGCAAAACTTATTGACCACCCCTCGTATTTGGGATGTCAGGGCACAAGAAAGAAGTTACTTCTTTGAAGTCACTGGCAAAGTTTGAAGAAGACAACCCCCTAACAATAATACACTGCCTTCTCTTATCCCTCTCATGAAGCTCTCTTGTTTCCTCCTTAATGGCCTGTAACACTTCCTCCCTGGAAATAGAGGATCCAGTGCCTGAGCCACACCAGCACACAGCACCTCAGCAGCCAGACTTACAAGCTGTGCTCTGAGGTCATCCAGGCTAGCCCAAGCAGACAAGGCGGCAACCTTAGTATTAAGCTCAGCCACAGTCACCACCATTTCAGCCATAGAGTCGCTAAGTGACTCTACTAAGTCCCCGCAACAACCCTGTGAAGAGAGCGGGGCAGCAGACTCACACTGGGGCAAGTAAAATAAACATTCTTACCACCATGCTGAATTATTTCTCTAACCAGCACAGGAGACAATCCAGAACAGGCACTAGGCACTTGTTTTTACTTTATTTTTTAGTGTTATATACTGTCTGAATATTAGTACTGTATCTAGAATGACACAAAGCACTTTGAGGGTCTTAGAGCATAAAGGGATGGTTAGTTTTTAGGTGCCATTGATGCACACTGACCTAATTCTGTAAGAAAGCAGTTGATGATGATAATTTTAGTGAACAATTTGGCAAATTTGAAATGAGCCTATTTCTCATAAACAAAAAAAAACAGTATTAAAGAAGGGAAGAAGTATAGATTGAGACTAAGAGCAGTGCAAATGGACAATTTAAGATCGATGTTAGTTGGCAAAGTTAGGAATGAAAAGGTAATTGGTATATATTGTGTGAAGAAAGGTGAGGTTATAACCAAGAATGCTCTGCAGTGGTGTGGGCATGTGAGAAGAAAGGATGAAAATAAACTTGTTTAGATAATGAGAGCATGGTGGTATGCAAAAGTTTGAAAACCGGTATTAATAATAGATTAGATTATCAGAAAAAAATTAAGGGATGTAGGAGGGATAAAAGTACCACATGGATGATATTTTGCAAGTAGGAGTTTGCAATGGGTGTGCTTGGGATATTCTGTTCACTCTTGGCCATTATAAACTAATTAAGGTTTAAAAAATAAAAAGTCCTTGACTTATATGAAAAAAGGAATATATTAAAAAAAGTGAAAGAGCAGCACACTTTAAAGAACACTAACTCACTATATGAATTAACTTTGGTATCCCATCCAAACAACAGAAAACATATCCTCCCAACAAAGAACAAATACTAAACACAAATGTATTATTCACTGACAGAAATGTATTATTCAAACATGGCCAAATCAAACTATCACTTCAAATTTATGATGAATATCAAATCTGTCAGAGCTGCTTCAAATGCAACTTTCTAGAACCAGAACTAACTCTCAGTGTGGTATTGAGAAGTAGTGATCATCCGATGACTCGTTTCACTGAAGAAAAGGGAAAGGTATGTCATCAACAAACACTACTGAGACTCCAAATTTTCCTAGAGGAGATTATGATAAACTTCTAAACATGCTGAATCAGGTTAGCTGGGATGTAGAATTCAGCACTAAGAATAAGTATGAGATATAGAATACTTGTAAGAATATATTAAGTGTACTCCAGGAGCAGTGGTACTTATCACAGAAGGGGCCTACATTTAAACTGGGTTCCAAACCACCCCATCCAAAGTTCATTTCATTGTAACACTGCTGAATCCTATGTCCACACTGCTTACCATTTGCCAGTGAGGCACATTCATCTGGATTGTAATACTGAAAATATTTCATTGATGTATGAAAGTTCTTTCTTTTTCAGAGTTAATTTATCCATATAGTATACTCTCTTTTTGCCCAGGAAAAAATTTTTAATTTTTGAATAGAAATAAATATTTGAGATTTTATTGGTGTTGTTAGACTCTTCAAGAAATGCTTGCTGTGCGATTAGCAAGGATACAAAATTTCTCATCAAAATTCCCATATTCTAGCAAAAAACTTTGCAAGGTTAGTTTGTTTGGTATCATATTCATTCCTATATCCATTCAATATTTATGACTTAGAATAATTGGGCAGGCTACCACTGCAACTCTTAGAAATCTGATTCCAGGGGAAGATTCCCTTAAGATAAATCTAATCGAGTGCTCTAAAGATTGCATTGAGATTTTTTTCTAAATTGCCATTTGCAGGTTGTTAAAAGGCTTGATTTCATACGAATCAACGCAACTGTATCAGGCTCCTTGAAGACTGGGACTGATGTTGTTAACCCATTAGCTCAGAAATGGATTGGCCGGTGGCTGTTTGGTTGCTCAGGAATGGTGTTTGGTGCTGTAGTAATAGGTAAGGGATGCAGAATTAATTTGGAAAAGGTTAACATTGCAGAAATTGTAATTCAACCTAATTGTTTTACACTTTTTTTATAATTTGTAAATAAATGATTTCACTCACTAATGCATTATTTATGCTCTTTTGTGGAGGTAAAAAAATAATACCACCGTTATGTCAGCTGTGCCTCCCAGAAAGCAACTAGAAGTCACCTTATCCCTGTGTGAAAAGGATGGAGACATTAAGTTAAATACCCACTCTATAGTAATTCCACAATTGCATTCAATGTCAATTGAATGCATTAACCCTCTGGCCTTGGCAATATAATGTAGCTATTCACTCCATTTCATTTTCTCATCCCACCCCTTGACTTTGATGCATGCTAACCATGGGTCTTTGGGAATCATTGTTTCGATGGTGTTGCATAAATGGGGATATATTTTTGCAGCCTTGGAAGAAAATATCTTCCTTTATATTATACATACTTTTGCATATACAGTAAACCCTCGATATAACAAACTATATGGGGCAGGGGGTCGTTCATTAAACTTGATGGTCGTTAAAAGCAATGGAAATATTGAACCAAGTTTGTTATGGATATGTAATACATATGTAATTACTAATAAAGTTAAGTGGACTACACAACATAGTATTGATATTAACCTTGCACTGTAGGAGACATGTGACATACCAACACTCACTCAGGTGGTCATAATACTTGCCTGTTAAACCCGATGGAGTTTGGCCAGGAAATTTGGTTTGTTATATCTGAAATTCATTATATCAAGGGTTTACTGTACTTCCTCAAGAATAGGAAATTAATCCAAAGTGTACAGTATATCAAGGTAATAAGTATCTAACCTTCATTTTTAATTTTAGGGGGTCTTACTCGCTTGACTGAATCAGGTTTGTCTATGACTGATTGGAACCTCTTTGGAAAATCTCCACCATTTAATCAAGCAGAATGGGAAAAAGAATTTTTACAATACCAACAATTTCCTGAGTTTAAGATGTAAGTAATTTAATTTCATATCCTTCATATTTGTCATCTACCAATTTTATGGTCTAATCTACTGGCCCAACACTAATATAGAAATGTTGGATATCTGACACCAATGCAAAATATAGTATTGTTTCTCCTATGAATGTATAATCAGACATTTTTATGCTTTAATTGCATACCTATAATTGTATGGAATGAATAGGAGATGAATGAATAAATTTGAGAATAAATTAGCTTAAATTGCATTAAATAAAGCATAACTTTCTGAAGAACAAAGTAAATAATGAAACTTTGCCATTGAAAGGTTGTCAATTAAGAAAATAGAAAAGGTGAGGCAAAAGGAATTGCTTATGTTTTTGTTCAACTGCAGATAAGATCTAATAGTTGATGATCAAATGTGCAATCAACAGAATGGAGATGAGCTTAGGATGGGCAGTTGCAGGTAGTGTGACATTTAGTGAAGGGTTCCTCTGAACCTTATTGTAACTGCTTGCTTGGTGTCCCTGGGAGTTCTTCATGCCTGTTACCTGTCCCAATACCAAGACAAGCGGTCACTACCACTTGTGTGCAGGAAGGATTTGTGCACTCATGACTGTGGCATGATTGAATTATTGGAGGAGGCTGGCTTCCATAGTATTTAGTATTTGGGTAGGGGGGGGGTTGCATGCTTTGTACCCATAGGTAGGTGGGGCTCACTCGAGCACATGAGTGATAGTGACTAGAGCTAGATCTTAAAGTGAAGAATTTCTCTTATAAGGCTCTCTGGTCTATCATTTTCCTATATATCCTCCCAAAAAGTTAATTCTCAAGCTTGAGCAAGTCTCACTTGTGAAGAAAGTGGGACCAGACAGCCTGCCTTACTGTAAAATAGACTTATTTTATATTTTATCCATGCCATTTGGATAATGCTGTGGCATACCACTATCAGTCTATCCCACAGCTCTTTTCTATGGCAAGTCCATTGAATCCGCTTCCGCCCCTCTCAGTATACAGATGTTTTTTAATGGGAGAGGATTAGGACCAATTGAACCTGGCTACTTTTCCCTCAGTAAGAAGTTATTGTATGAAGGAACGGCAAAAAAGAGAGATAGAGAAGAGCAGGAGACTGGTCAGGAGAAGTCTGACAACTGTTCAAGGGGGTCTTGAGAAGGGTCTTAGGAGGGGTCAGAGAGTTCAAGAGAGGGATGCTCAGGATATCTGGGTAGCCAGCCTATTTTTGGGGTATCTGGCCAGATAGGTGGATATTGCTTTAATATATCCATTGGATAACTGAACAATTATATATTGCTTAATTTTTATCATTTCTCCTGGTAATAATAAGGAAGCCTCTAAAAGATGCAATTAATATATTGCATCAATATTTTAATGTAAACTTAGAAGGAAGACACAGTTTACTGAGTATTTTGTATAAAACAATATATAATTCTGTACTTAGGAAACAGGTTTCAGAAGTGATTGGCTTCTATCATCAGTCCAAGAATAATACAAGGGGTGGTCAATAAGTTTTGCGAATCGGTATGGCAAAACAGAGGAAGTGGGATGGCTGTTTGTGAGGGTGTTAGGACAAGTTATGACAAGTCAGGACCTGCAGCTGCACGCTCCTGCCTCATCTATTTAAGAAGCAGTAGCTGATCGCAGTTTGGCAGTGATCAAATTTTTGACCAAGGCAGGCAAGAATGCAAAAGAGATCCATGAACGCATGGTTGCAGTGTACACCGACGCCGCCCCTTCCTCTGCAACCATTACTCCCTGGAATAGGGAGTTCCGCCATGGCCGTGAGTCCCTTGAAGATGACCCCATCCAGGACGCCATTCAGACGTGACCAATGAGGACAATATGGCCCGTGTGGAGAGGATGATCCTCGAAAATCGACGGGTGAAGGTCGAAGAAATCGGGTGAGAACTTGGAATATCACATGGAAGTGTTATCAACATCATCCACGACAATTTGGCCATGATCAAGGTCTCTGCCCATTGGGTCCCTAGAAACCTCATGCCCCATGATCGACTTCAACACCGTCAAAGTTCGGAGGAACTGCTGCTCCTGTACAACCAAGACCTGGCAGGATTTGAATCACGCATAGTGACAGGTGATGAAACGTGGGTCCATCACTGGGATCCCAAGACCAAGCTCGAAAGCATGGCCTGGAAGCACAGGGGCTCTCCGACCCCCATCAAGTTCTGGACCCAACCCTCAGCCGGGAAGATCGTGGCCACCATCTTCTGGGATTCTAAGGGAGTGTTGATGGTGGTCTATGTGCCTCGTGGAAGGACCATCACAGGCCAATATTACGCCGAGGAACTGGCTGGGTTAAAGAAGTGCATCCATCAAAAGCAGCACGGCAAGTTGACACGCAGTGTCCTGCTCCTCCACGACAATGCCCCTGTCCACAAGGCCAGAGTTGCTCGAGCTTCCCTGCGCGAGTGCGTATTCAAGGAGATCAACCATCCCCCTACAGTCCAGATCTGGCCCCTAGCGACTACTTTTTATTCTGCCAGCTCAAGGCTGCACTGCATGGATGCTGGTTTGGGGACGATGAAGATGTCCAGGAGTGGATTGAACAGCTGTCGGGAGATTTCTGGTTGTTGGGAATTCAAAGTCTTAGGGACAAGTGGCGCAAGTACATTGAAGTCAAGGGTAGTTATATTGAAAAATAATAAGCACTTTTCCTCATATCTCATTTCCTTATATCCGAATTGCAAAACTTATTGACTGCTCCTCGTAAGTATAAAGCAGAAGGGTTATCTGTAGCAAGCCAAACTAAAAATTAAAGATACAATTATTTTTGAAAAAAACAGCAATAGAGGGGCTCTCCGACCCCCATCAAGTTCTGGACCCAACCCTCAGCCGGGAAGATCGTGGCCACCATCTTCTGGGATTCTAAGGGAGTGTTCATGGTGGTCTATGTGCCTCGTGGAAGGACCATCACAGGCCAATATTACGCCGAGGAACTGGCTGGGTTAAAGAAGTGCATCCATCAAAAGCAGCACGGCAAGTTGACACGCAGTGTCCTGCTCCTCCACGACAATGCCCTGTCCACAAGGCCAGAGTTGCTCGAGCTTCCCTGCGTGAGTGCGTATTCGAGGAGATCAACCATCCCCCTACAGTCCAGATCTGGCCCCTAGCGACTACTTTTTATTCTGCCAGCTCAAGGCTGCACTGCATGGATGCTGGTTTGGGGACGATGAAGATGTCCAGGAGTGGATTGAACAGCTGTCGGGAGATTTCTGGTTGTTGGGAATTCAAAGTCTTAGGGACAAGTGGCGCAAGTACATTGAAGTCAAGGGTAGTTATATTGAAAAATAATAAGCACTTTTCCTCATATCTCATTTCCTTATATCCGAATTGCAAAACTTATTGACTGCTCCTCGTAAGTATAAAGCAGAAGGGTTATCTGTAGCAAGCCAAACTAAAAATTAAAGATACAATTATTTTTGAAAAAAACAGCAATAGAGAGAATGGGCAATACTAATCAGGTGGATGGATTGCAGAATTTTAATTTGTAATTTGGGGGTTATTTGTTGAATAAATAGGTTTTGGAGGAAGGGTCTAGGAGACAAATTTTATTTTGAATGGATAAAATTGGGGATTTCTCGCATAAGTTTTGCTTCAACTATTTTTCTTTTGATTTTTGAATTACATCCAAAAATAAGTATTTAATTCATCAAATTAGGGCTGTTTTTTTAAGGATTATAGATTGGTTTGTAATGCTCAGAGTTTATTTTCCCTGTGAAGGTCACCACACTATTCAAAGATGCATTGGGAGAGTGAGTGTCCCATTTTGCCAACATAAAAATTTGTGCATGTGATAATATATACTCCTGTGAAGGTGAGGGATGGAGAGTGGTGCTTATGGCAAAGAACCATTCAAGAGTAAAAGGGCGAAGAGAATGCAATCTGGTATGGTTGTACAAATTCTTTGCTGCTTCTTAATTTTGTAGAAAAAGGTAGCAAAATATATCGCTGAGTGGAGGATTGGGTGCCTTTCTTAATTGGAGAAAAAAAAAAATGTTTATGGGCTTTCAAGTGGCAGGATTCAATTAAAGAAGTATAAATGTATTGATTAATTGATTCAATTCATCTTGAAGAAAAGGATCCCAAATCCTGTATGCGCATAGAAAAAATGAATGGAGACCCCTTGTTTGGTGGATGAGTGCTGGATAAAGAAAAAAAATGGTCTGGTTCCAGTTTGTTGGGTTATCATAGACAAGGATGGGCCACAGGAACTTCTTATCACCTTGAGATTAAGTAATGGGAGCACATTAAATATAAAATGGATACTAGGAGTAAGAAGTTGCATCTGGTGAGGAATGAATCAAAATTAATTCTTGTGGCGATGCAAAGAAGACATCATCTCATAGCGAGCCATAGTAAGCTAGGGATGGGTATAATTTAATGCAACCCATAGGATTTGTTGGGCCATTTTGTTATTGAAGTATTCAAAAATTCAATCTACTTTAGTTCTAATCATTGAAGTGTTCTGCAATTCTCAGAAAATAATTTTGATTGCCAATAGATTAACCTCCCCCCACCCACCCACTCCCCCCAAACAAAAAAAAAACAAATCCCCCCCCCCATGGTTATTTTTTTAAACCACGCCACTAAGGGATCATCCCTGGTCAGAATATC